>CP050227.2:147330-1347330 GCA_012066045.3 Morus alba | reverse complement strand
ACAACAGCATCTTAAGAGTGGCATCCCAGATGGCCGTCTCCCTCTTAGCCTGGTAATCTCTTGCTCTATATTCGAGTTTTTGTTTTATAATATAGTGTGTTATTTATACGCATGAATTGATTGAGAGCCTTTATTTTGTTCCCAGTATCCTACATCTGTCCAAGGAATGGCTTCTGATAGTTTAGAATGTTGTGCTGCTACTTTTTCTGATTTTCAGGATAAGATTTCCCTGCCGAACTTACCATTTGATGAGAAATTGCTACCAAGATTCCCACTTTCATCTAAGAGTATGCCTAGTTCACATCTGGACTTCTTACCTAGCTTGTCTTTGGGTAGCAGAGAAGAATCTGGAAATGGCTCTTTGCAAGATCTTCCATCAATGCCATTGTTGCCCAATATAAAATTGCTGTCGCAAGATGCACCAAGATATAATCAGCAAGAGAGAGAGGCGCCTCCTACCTTGGGTTTGGGACATATGCCGACTATGTTTTCATCATTTCCTGAAAACCATAGGAAGGTGCTTGAAAACATAATGATGAGGACCGGTTCTGGTTCAAGCAACCCATTTCAAAAGAAATCGAAAGCAGACAGATGGTCAGAAGATGAACTTGATTTCTTGTGGATCGGGGTTCGTAGGCATGGGAGAGGTAATTGGGAAGCAATGCTCAGAGACCCCAGGTTAAAGTTTTCGAAGTACAAAACTTCAGATGACTTGTCGGCCAGGTGGGAGGAGGAACAGCTCAAGATCCTAGATGGCTCAGTTTATCCAGTGCCGAAATCAACCAAGTCAACGAAGTCTACCAAATCTTCATCATTTCCTGGCATTTCTGATGGAATGATGTCAAGGGCACTACAAGGAAGTAGATTTGTTATGCCACCAAAGTTTCAAAGCCACTTGACAGACATGAAATTGGGTTTTGGTGATCTTGGACCAAATCTGCCACAGTTTGAAGCATCAGATAGATTGGGTTTGCAAAATGAGCCATTGCCCCCTGTTCCAACTTGGTTTCATGACAAGTATCGTGCAAATATCTCTGGTGATTCTGCTGCTGGGCCTACGGATAGACCAGGAACTTCTTCAAATATACCTGTTGAGAAGCCTTTTCTACTCAATTCTTATGGTACTAGTTGCTTGGGTTCGAGTGGTCTGGATTCCTCTGTCAGCCATGATGTTAAGGGAAAGTCAGATGAACAGGTTGGGAGTAAGTACGGAAAATTGCCTAGTCTTCTAGATAAATCGCTAAAACTTTTGCGTGATTCCACCAGTAACTTAGGCAGTGGTGAATCCACTAGTACGGCATTCCTGCCTGACCCTAGGAGAGGGTTCTCGCATCGGAAGGGGGAAGATGTAGCTGGAACTAGCTCTTCAAAGGACAGGCTGCCTCATTGGCTACGGGAAGCTGTAAGTGCTCCAGCAAAGCCACCGGGTCCTGAGCTGCCACCCACTGTATCAGCAATTGCACAATCAGTTCGGTTACTATATGGTGAAGACAAACCGACAATTCCTCCATTTGTGATCCCTGGTCCTCCTCCTATTTTGCCAAAGGATCCAAGGCGGAGTTTAAAGAAGAAAAGGAAACGGAAGCAACATCTGTTAATGCGGGTTAATCCAGATATTGCTGGAAGTAGCCAGGATTTCCTGCATGGGGACAATGCTTCAAGCTCTATTCCCTTGGCCCCACCATTTTCACTGCTTCCACAAGCAGCAGCGTCAAGAGTTGAATCTGACCTCAACTTGCCTCCACTCCATTTAGATATGATGATTCCGTCATCCTCATCAGCACATGTAAAACAGCATAAGAAAGGGAGCACTGGCTTGTCCCCTTCCCCTGAAGTGCTTCAGTTAGTAGCATCTTGTGTTGCTCCAGGCCCACATCTTCCATCAGTTTCTGGCAGAACAAGCTCAAGCTTCCTTGACACCAAGCTCACATTACCAAAACCCGATGACCGAGTGGGTTGTTCAGACTCACAAAACTTATTTGGAGAAAAGGAAGATAAGCAGGATTCATCTCTTCAGGTACGGACTTCAATTCCAGAAGATAAAGTAGATGATCCTGAAAGTGGGGATTCCAGCAAAACTCATTCAGATCCTTCCAGAACCGAACAGCCCAATGAACCCGGTCTAGAGGAAATATCTTCCGAAGGAACTGTCTCGGATCATCCGTTGAGTGATCAGGAGTCATAGCTGTAATTTGGTAACTGAAAATTAAAAGAAATTCTTTATTACTGCTAAAGACTTCTCCAATGTGCTCAAATTTTTGTAGGTGTTAATTGAGTGACGGCATTGCCAATATAGGATTGTTTAGAACATGTCATGTAAAGCTTCTGTTAGAGAATGAAATTATAGTGCTTCCTTCCTTTGCTTCACTGCCTCGTCAGTTCATGAGCTTTCTTTTCGCCTTCCATGTTTCACCAGTAAAGTCCACGTGTTAAGAATGACACATATTGGGGGATATAGCAAAGAACTGGTATTCGACTTGGGGAATGTTTCCTCAGCTATTTTCTCATAACAAGCCATCGAGCTGCGGCTTTCTTTATCCTCGGAATGGGGTTCTGAAAGGTAGTTACTCATTGAAGAACGAAAGTCCAAATTGGGCCGCTTTGCGCTTGACTGATGGTCTTGAGTATATGCAGGTCAGAAGGCTTCACTTTCGAGTACCGGTATACTGTATGAGCAATGTATGCAGTTTTGACTCTGGCAACCCTCTATTTGTTTTGAGTGTGTTGAGGGCATTTGGGAAGGATGTTGTTCTTATGGTAAAGCTACAGTTCTCTTAACTCCGTTTCCCACATTTATTTTCTTGTTGTGGATGTGCATTAAAACACATTTCACATCAAGAAATGTTCAGCCTTTGGTGTTTGTTGTAACCATTTTGTACACAATTTCATATATAGCAAAATGATAGTTAGAATCTTACAAGGAATGACATTATTTACAGAAGAATGCGATTTTACTAAAAGTCATCAGTGTTATTTCTTTAGAGAAAAAAAAAAGGTCATCAGTGGTCAACATTGGTAGGGATAAATATATCTGCTCACGCATTTTAGAAGCAGAAGATAACTCTGATAGTAAAAGTGTGAAGCTAATAGCTATTTGTCTACTGTTACCAAAAATATTGATGTGCCCTCGGCAAAGAATCATATATAAATATAATTCTCGCATTTTATACAGACCACAAGTACTAGTTATATATATATTGTTAATAAAAATTCAAAAAAGATTTAATTTTTTTATTGACTTAGTATTTCTTTAAGAGTTTAGTTTAGTAAAAAATAAAATAATAAAATAAGTAGAGCATAGTTAACAGAAAACAAAGTTTTTAGTGGAGCAAATTAGAGAATCATTATTTATGAGGTATATATATGAAAAATAGTATTTAAGAGAGCTATAAGGAAGAAAATATATAAATAAAGACACATTTGAGGAGAATATGATACCAGTAAAGCAATTAGAAAAAATATTTCATGAGGACTAAATTTGGAAAAATAATATTGAGTAGCTATTTAAACAGAGATAAATTAAACTCATATATGTGTTTGTATTTATGTATGTACATGTATGTATTGTTTTTGGTTATGCTTTCTTATGGCTTGCATTATACTGTCGTGTGGATCTGGTTTTAGTAGATGTTTGGAGACTTGAATCTAGGTGCGCTCTCTCTCTTGAAAAATCTATTCTGTTTAATTGGACAAAAAGTGTGAATTCCTAGTCTTTTTTCTTTTTCCTGAAAAAAGTATATCAATAATAAAATGTGAATATCTGTATAAAAAAATCTATGGTGGAAAAACTGTCTGAAGTATAAAAATTCAAATCATCAGCATTGTTCACGGAATTTTGTCTTCCAATATAATTCAAAGTTTCAAAATGCAATAATTTTCAACAATTTTGCTTGGAGTTGGTACCTTGCATACTTGCACATGGATGCCAATATTGCCAAAGAGAACCCCTCTCTCTCTCTCTCTCTCTCTCTCTCTCTCTCTCTCTCTCTCTCTCTCTCTCTCTCTCTCTCTCAATGAGTTTCTAAATTTTATTTATAAATAATCATGTGCAACGTTCAGGGATTTAAAAATATACATTTTATTTTTATTTTTATATGTATAGTCTAGAGATAAATAGATGTGTTAGATTTAACTGTTTATTTTTAGTACCAATAGTTAAGACCTCATTTATTTCACCAATTCAAATTTTTAATTATAAGTTTTTACAGTTAAAAATTCTTAGAAAATAATGTCACATTTAACGTTTTCTATAACATTTAAAAACTATCATAAAATATCACATCTCAACTCAAATTGAAAACTCGAGTCTGCGAAGTGAAGGAGTCCTTAAACTTTAAACTTCCTTTCTAGGTTAAGAGTTTAAATATGTTGTTTGTCATTAGTCAAATACCAGTTGTTCCAGCGTTCACAAAGCAAAAACATTCCTGTAATATGAAATTACCATATTACCCTCCAAATATCCGTTATTATTCTCCTTCCTGCTGATCACTGCTGTGGTTGAGATCTCTTTGACAATACTCATAACACAACTTTACAACTATAACTCCACCCCAAAAGCAGAGTACTAAAAAAGAAAATATGAAGAAGAAGTATTCAATTAGATAAAAACATATTGGCACTTGGTGGATTATATTGTTAATTAGTAGCCACCAGTTCCTCAATAAAACTCAGCTTTCTGGTTTTTTTTTTTTCAAGGAATTAAAAATGGAAAATCAAACTAAATATTTGATGATCTTCTCTATGAAATATGTATATGAACAAAATATCGTCATCATATTACGATGGTACAAAATCTTCCAAAGCTAGACGAAGGAAACAAAGAGAAACTAATTAGCTGTTTTTAAACATTAGAAATAATGTAATAAAATTTACATTTTTTCCTCTAGGTAATAATATTTTTGTGTCGACGACAAAGAACAAAACTTGTAGTAATTATCTTCATGATCCAAGGCACTGCTGTCGTCGAAGTTGAGGGAGTAGCTCAGCAGGTCATACCGGCACTCGAATGAAGCTTGTCGGCTCGGCGCCAAGCAGATGGTTTGAGCCTGTTTCTTTAGCTTCCTCACCAGCTTTGCTAGACAACTAGGACAGTGGGAAGAAGCCGAAAAACCTTTACTGTATGAGGTGGCGGTGGTGGTCGTGGTGGCGGTCGTAGTGGCGGGTTGACCTTGTCGTTTGGCGGCGGAGGATGTGTTCCTTGGCCACCAAAGAAGCCACATTTGTGTCATTTTTGAGTGTGTGCGAGTATCTGAAGTTGAGAGACGCAATATTATGAGTTATATGTGGCTTAAGACAACAAGTATTGAATATGAGTATGTTACATTCATGTAACTAACAGCCTTATATAAAGTAAGAGACTCAGTTTATTATTATTTTTTTTTTCAGAAGTGGGTCCCATTAAGGGAGTGATTTGTGAACTAATTTTCATGCAGAGCCAACTTTTTTTGTTTTGCTCAAAATCAACTTGTTCAATGTATGAAATGAATCATCCATCCACGTGACCAGAAAACCGTGCTGAATGCCTTTGCTTAAACTACAATTAATTAACCTCCTAAATCCTCACATAAAAAGTCCTAGGTCCTTAGATGATATATATATATATATATATTTTGTTTATATTATATATAGTACATTGTATTTTTATCGTCTTATAATATTGTTAGGCACATGCATATTGACATATTCTTCTTTTGGTCAATTAGGTTCAATGACTCATCCTTATTCACCCCCTAAGCAAATATTTTAGTATTGTTATAGGACCACTTTATTTAATGAATAAAGTAATTAATCTCATAGTCTGAGTATTAGTGTGACTTACATTAAAATAATTATCACTGTAAAAAAAAAAAAAAAAAAACGTTGAACGCATATGTGAGCATGTGCTACTAAAACATTTAGGGCGCTTTTAGAATTTGTTCTAAAATAATTTTATTTTTTGTATGAAAATAAAAATGAAAAGGTTTTCAATCTCAAACATAAATTATTTTTGAAAATGCATTTGTTAATTTTATCAAGAGATTGTTTTCAGTATAAAAAAATCCATTAATGTCTCTGTCTCTTTCTCTCTGCTCGAGAGAGGAGAAAATAAAAATAAAAAATGAAAAACGACTAAAAGTCGTTTTTCATTTCTCTATAATTTTACACTAAACTAAAAAATAGTTTTCATTTCCGTTTTTTATCTTTATTACGCCAAATGCCGTTTTGAAAAAGTTTTTATTTTTTTTTTTGAAAAACGTGAAAAATAAAAATATGATCAATTTTAAACACGGCCTTAGGGTCCCTTTAAAACTTTGGTATCTGCTTATATGGCATATGCTGAAGTTTAGGGTCGTTTTAGGTCAATGAAGGCCATTGATTAATCAATGGTACATTTGCATCTTCATAAACTTGCAAGTTACCCTTTAAATTTTTAATTTTAGTCCCCAGAATTTACAAAGTGTGGAGAATGTTTGGGAATATATTATGGTTATTTAAATTTAAACGGAAAACCCTTGTTCATGTTATTGAACTCGTTTAATGGAAGATAATTGTGTATGTCGTTAAGAGTGTAAACTCTTGTAATTTTCTTTGACATGGTGAAAGGGGTGGCATTAGGTGACAAGGTGCATTTTCAAATGGGAGAAAGAGGAAAATAGGCCAAAATTTGAGTTGAATTAAAATTAATAGGCCAATAGTTTACATAAGTTAATAAATAGGCCAAATTATTATTTTCGTCCATAACTTGTCTGGTTATGAACCATAACTTGACAAGTTATTATTCATAATTGTCCATAACTTGTCCGGTTATGAACCATAACTTGACAAATTATGGCCTATTAATTTTTATAATTAAAAATTAGCCTATTTCATTTCTTAAGCTTTTCATATTGGCCTATTTTCTACTATTTCTCTTTTCAAATTGGAGGGGTTAATACTGACACTCAGGCCCAACTTTAGGTCTATTAACACTGCACAATGCTCTTTTACAAATGACTAATAGAAATATTTGTTTGCAAAATTAATTGGAACGACTTAACACAATCATTTTTTATATTGTAGAATTAAATGGGTCAAATATTTGTTTGCAAAATTAATTGGAACGACTGAACACAATCATTTTTTAACATTGTGGAACTGAATGGGTCACTCAGTTAAAAATAATAAAGATTATTTTATTAATTTCACTTTTTATACACAATTAAAAATTAATTGTTTTGGCAATATTCAGTATTCACTATATCACCTTTTTGTACTTTTTTTTTTTTTCATTATTGGGATATAAGGTGACGTTTGATTTATTAGTTTAAAACTATAGTTTATGATTTTAATTTTAAAAATTTTAATTTTTTGTTAGAAAAAAATACTATAATAGAATTAAAAATTATAATCCTAAATTAGACAAAAATCTTAAAATAAAAGCAAAGAGGTGTATTGTTTCACTGGAGTTTCACTACGTATATTTTGTTTTTTACCAAAAGCAAAAGAAAAGAGGTGGATATATATATGTATTGTTTCTAAGAAAAATGACGCTAACCGATTGAAAAATAATTTCACTTTCTACACTAGTCATTTTGACAAACTTCACTATTACATTTTTGAAAAGTTCCTTTTTTTTTTTTTTTCTATAGAAACCTTTTGGGAAGTTTTTCTAATATGTCAGTTTTATCAATAATGTCAGTTTCTAATTGTTAAATAATATTAAAATTAAAAAAAATTAAAAAAATATGTATAATATATAATTTATAATATATATTCAATAACTAAAAATAGAGAATTACCAGTAGTTCATTTTTTTAAGCTTTTGTTCATATGCTAGTAGATTGATCTTCCTTTGTTAGTGGTAAGATATATATTACGCGAACGTGTATACACATTAAGGATTCGTTTGGTTTACGCGTTTAAGTTCGAGATTTTAATTCATATTCAAATTTTTCGTGAGAGAACTATTGGTAGAGATTGTTTTATTCATTTTTATGAGAGAAAAATATTGTAGCAAAATCAGAATCACGCCACTTAAATGTTTCTTTCTTAACTTTTCTCTTTCATTTACTAATTTATTTTTTTTTTTTTTTTTTTATTATTTTTTTTACAAATGCTACTATACTTAGATATTTCTTTTTAATGGTGCTCTAAAACTTATTTATTCTTTCATTTTTAGTTCTTTTTTGAACCTATTTTTATTTTATTCCCATTTTTTTTTGTTTTGGTTTTGTTTTATTTTAAAACTTATTTATTTTTTATCCTTTCTGATACCCTTTTTATTTTTACTATGAAACTTTATTTTTTTTTTTGTTTTGATCTATTCTGATCTAAAATATATTTATTTCTTCTTTTTAGTCTTTTTTTTTTTTTTTTTTAGCCTTGTTTGACTTCTTATCGTGAAACTCACTGGAGACTCTATTATGATAAAATTTCTTAAAATAATCCATTGATAGAATACTATATTTTAATTATGGTATTAAAATTTTAACGGTTAGATATATAAATTTGTATTAAAAGTTTATTATACGTTATATAAAATTACTTTTTATATATCTAATTGTTAAAAAAAACTTAACAATCAAAACACAATATTTTATCGATAAATTTTTTTTAAGAGTCTTATCTTAAAAAAGTCTGACTTTAAAACTTTTACGTTTTGGTTTCTTTTTGAGATTTTACATTTATATATTATATCCTTTTAATAATAATACAATAATTCAAACATAACGCACACATTATAAATATAAATTTCATTTATTTTATTAATTTAAATTTTTAATTTTAAATTTTTATAATAAAAAATTTTTAAAAAATTTCAAAATTTTTTTTTACAACAGTAAAAACCCTCAGTCTCATTCACTCGTTAGACTCACACTCACCCCTTGCACCCTCCCTTCACGTCGCACGCTTGTTCAGCCGCCGCCCCTCACCCTCGCATCTCCGCCGTCTCTTAACGTCGCGCTCGGCGCTCACAGGCCGCAGCTCATCCCTGCTCGCGCTCGGCGCTCGCAGCTCCTTCCTCTTCGCGCTCGCACGTTGGCCTTAGCCGCTCCTCGCACGTCGCAGCTCCGAAGGGCGGTGAGTTTTCTCAGCTCCGATCTTGGGTATTATGTATTTTTGGGTTTTATCTTTGAAATAAAGTTCTAGGGTATTAATATTTTGACATCGTGTTATTTATTCTCGGTTTTTATTGTTCGTAATTCACTTGTTGCTGTGTTTGGCAGGAGAGAAAGCTGAAAAGTGCTCAGAAAACAATTAAGTAAACCCAATTTGTTATATTGTAGAATTATTTTTTAATTTACGGCGGAGAAAGAGGCATGTTCTTAACCTATTCGTTAACTGTGATGGTTATAGTGCTGTCGCTTAATTAAGTTCAGTTTTTGATGAGCTTGGTTGGCGTCATCGGTTAGCAGGCCAAAAGCTTATATGTTTTTGGTGTTGTCTCTCTCTCTCTCTCTCTCTCTCTAAAATAGAAAAGGCTTTGACATTGAATTTATTTTCTCCCATAAGAAAAATAAAATTGATTTTCGTCTGTTCACGGTATAATGGTTTTGGGGTTCTAAGTTATTATGATTTTTCTCCCCTTATTTTAACGCAGCTCTTTGCAAGCACATCTCGTCTCATTAAAATGGGGGAGAAAAACAGTGGTGGAGGATTTGCTTTTTGTCAGAATCACAAGGTTGGTTTCCCTGTTTGCTTGGTTTCGGTTATGTATTTTTTCACACACGCACACACATATTAATAAAGAAGCAGTTGAATTTATTCTGGACGTTTGCAGACTTCCCAAGTGAATGGCGATGACAATGGTCAAAATCAGAACTTTTCTTTGGTGCCATGTAGGAGGAAAAGAAAATCAACTCAGATTGAAAAGCCTTCGACCACTCTGTCCAATTTGGGACGGGATTTGCTGCTGCATATATTCCTTCTACTTCCTGACTGCCAATCTGCAATCAAATGCCTTGCTGTTTCAAAGCTCTGGAATTTTATCATCTCTGATAGCTGCTTCATTTCCAGCTTCGTTCAACGCCAACAGTCGCCCAATTCTGCTGCCTCCATGCCCTATACCTTGTTGATTAAATTTTCTGTTTGTCAAAATTTTCCAGTATTTTCTGAGAAATCTGAGATCCTCCATCAACGACGACCACCATCGCTTTCTTCTTCTAATTATCTAAGTTTCCTTCCTAGTACTCCATTTGGTGTGAGGGCGTTTTACAATGACCTATTGTTAGTTTATATGCGTGCCCGGAGTCACTACTGCATATGTAATCCGCTTACCCGAAAGTTTGTTGCACTTCCAAACCCTCCTGAACCCTCTGATGCTCTTCCAAGAAATGCTCCTAGATGCCCCCAGTATTCCAGGTTCGGATTAGCATGGCAAAGCACAACCAACGAGCAGTGCTACAATTACAGAGTAGTTCTTATTGCTATTCTCTCCAGTAGCAATAGATTCATCATAACCGTCTTTTCTTCCGAGACTGGAAAATGGAACATGTATGTTGTCTCATCTCCCCGGCCGCTGCTTTCTAATTTTGGAAGCTGGAATATGAAACATGTTGTGTTTGCCAATGGGAAGCTACACTGGATAGAGGGAGTGAAACTTATTAGAGGAATTATTGCATTTGATCCGTTCGATCATACTACTGGATCAAAATCGTGTTTTTACATTGATCTACCGGCTGAACTTCCACGCATTTGTTTCATGCGGAAGGAGATATGCTTTGGTGCGTGCCAGGGGCGGCTGTTGATCTCCCATTCAGGTCCCCGTGTGGCAAAGATGTCATTTACTTTGCTAGTTTGGGAACTCAGGAATTATGATAACAATGCTGATACGTGGTATTTGAAGCATTATATACTTAATAGGAATTATGATATGATTGGTATACATGAAAGTGATGGTGAACAATTTCGTGTGGTGGGTTTCCACCCAAGTGACGGCGACGTTGTCTTCTTATGCCATAAGAGTCACGTTTATGAGCATAACTTACTCACATCTAGGAGTAGGAAAATTGGTGACTTACCTGTTGAGGCGGAGAAATTTTACGTGGGTTTTCCGCTAGTGCATCCTTTTTGGCCAACACCAGTTCCCAAGTTCCCATCTGTTTAAGTATACTTTCATAGCCAAGATTTGCTGAATCTGTGTCTATTTAATAGTTGAGATTGCATTTCTCAAAAGCTGTACTATGATTGTTCTTATTTAAAATATAATTCAATAGTTGTTCGCGCTTTTTCTCCCAAAAAGATGAATTTTTTTTGTCACTAGATTTTGCTATGTCAAACTGTTCCTGACCGAGTTCAATTACCGAGTATTTAATTGACTTTTATCCTATGTATCATTGTCCAGTTAAAGGAAGATGGAGGTTTAATAAACTTTCAGGCTTTTGATTTTCTTATGGCTGGTTTGGTTCATTGGTTTGTAAGAGAAAACATTGAATTGTAGTTCAAATCTATGAAACAAACAGGGGCTTAGAAAAATGTCAAAGTGGGAGGCAGTTGGATTTGATTTTCTTAAAACGGGGAAAATTTGTCGTACTCCTCTGCCCTGCTAGCCATTGGCTTGCTTGAACTGTGTACACACAGAGGGGGAAAGCTAATTAGCTAAACAAGCAATCAAGCCAGAGGGAAATCTTCTTTGCCCTACATTCTTGGACAAGGATGTAATTCTTATACATTCTTGGACAAGGAGGTAATTCTTACTTTTATCCAAACTTTTTAGTTTGTATAAAGACCCTTTTTGTGCATTGTGTGATTGTGTTATGCGATGGTTGCAGCACTAGCATCGGTTATTCTCTGAAGAACTTTCAGACCTTTTCTTTGCTATGATATCAGTTATCAAGTAAGGAGAATAAAGTACTCATTGTTAGGAAACTAAGTTGAGCTGATTGTTTTTCTCTAACATAATCGTTGTTTCCCTTGATGCGGATAAAGAAAGAATTTCCTACAGCCTTTTATGCTTTTATTAGGTATGTCTAAATGTACTTCATGGTGTTTCTGTGTTGCTAATATTTTTAAGTTCCTATTTTTGTTCTTAATTGCATTGTTTTTTCTTTTTTCGTCTCCATCACAGTGATTCAATGTTGTGCTTCTACTCATATGTGCTGCTTTCTGGATGAAACCAGCATCAAAGAAGTTGAAATCATCTCCGAGTGTTGCATCGTGATAGAAAAGCTCTAATGAGGTTAGATGTTAAAGGTCAATGATGGATGAGTGAGAAGTTGCCATGGTTCATGTCATGCGAACTGGTTAGCTGTTTGTCAAGCATGTTTTTAGTCATATTTATGTGAAATCTACAATAATTATTATTTTTTTAAATGACAATAAACATGTTGCTTCTAGAGAAATAAAGCCATCATTGACAAATCGAATTATATGGTGTGTCCATATGCGGATGGTTACTTTCTTGTGGACTGTTAATAAGAATATCAGCTGAGAAAAATAAACAACGCGAAATCTAATTTATCCTGCTGTTCATTTTCAGTTGCTGTTGCTGTGTTCAAGTTTACTTCCTCTATTATGTTCTAGCTTGTTTGGTACAAGTTCTAATCCTGAAGAATCTAACTTAACACCAGAAAGTATAATAGCAAATATTAAAATTATTTTTACTTTAATATATAATGCTATTTGAAATGTTAAAATCTACTTTATTTATAATCATTCATCTTTAAAAGTTGTAAAAGTAAACTTTTAATTTTAAAATAATTTAGAAAAGCTAAAGTTATAGTGATCGAATGAAAAAAATAATCATATCAACCATTAGGAATCAAATGTCAAATTTACTATATATTATATTTGGTGATAAATTTATCACAAAATATAAAATATGACAAATTTACTTCAACAAATAATATATATTGGAGTGTTTTTTAAAATTTAAATGCTAAATTTATAATTAACACATCAATTTTAACATCATATTAAAGATGCTCTTATACATATGGCTCGTTTGATATGCAGGATTAGAAAGGAATGAATAGGATTAAATTTTAACACGTGTTTGGTAAACATTCTTAAAGGATTGTTTTTGAATAAATTTTTATCCAGGCCATGTTCACATCCCCTTAAAAAGGAGATTCTGCTAAAAATATATCCAAAAAAAAGTCATTTAAGAATGTTTATTAAATACATAGTAAAATTTTATCCTATCTAAACAAGCCAAATAGATGACTTTAAGGCGAGGAATAGAAGGTATAACATGTTAAATATTAAAAACAATCTAGAGTCATTTCGGTAGACGAGGAATTTTTAATGTATCATATGTCATTTAAGTCTTAAAATAAGACGATATAGACTCAAAAGAACAACGAACATATTTTATCTTCTTTCTAGATTCTAGTTGTATATGAGTTATACTTAAAAGGTGTGATAGAGGGCTAATGGCTGTTTGGTGGAATGGATTGATTCTTTTTCGTTGTTCTTGTTAGGTTTCGTTTCGCTTGCTTATAGTAATTGATTTTTTATAATTACTTATAACAATTGATGTTTTACCTTGGTTATTTTGTCGTCTGTCAAGCGGACAAGTGTTATTCCTGACGATGTTGTGTTAGTTCTGGCTGGCGGGCCTCTCTTCCCCCTTCCCTTCCTGTTGTCTGGTTTTTTTTTGGTAAGAGAACAGAGGATAAATATCCTTTATTCTTAAATTTTTATATCTTACTTTCAATTAATATCCTTTAATTAAAAATTATATTATTCAAAAAAATATATTAATTAATAATAAGTAAAGATCTTGACTACACTTTAAAAAAGTAAAATCGGTAATTTACTATTTCTTTCTTTTTCCAACTTTTAATAATAATAGGGATTTCATCATAAAGTTGAAGGATGCATTTGCCGAAATTTTATAAAATTACAAAAATAACCGTTTTTATTAATTTAATAGTCAATTATTGATTGACTCAATGATCAATCACTAATTAACTTAACGGTCAATCATAATTGACTCTAGTTTATTATTGAAAGCTCGACTATTCTTTATTATTAATCAACATTAATTAATGATTAATTAAAAATTAATTAATAATTAACCAATTTTAATAAATAAATTACATGTTTATTAATGATAAATTATTAATAAATTAATAATGAATCAGTCAATCACTAATTGATTATAGTCTATAGATCAATCATTGATTGATTCATGTAAACAAAACAGTCATTTTTATAAAATAAAAAAAGTTCGGCCATTTATAAAAAGATACAATTTCCCTAAATAAAACAACACTAGTCATCATCCAAAAATAATAAAATTATTAATCAAAATAAATTAGTGGTGAAAATTAAGAATATTAAAAATTGGGAATCATCATCGTCTTTCTTTTAAAATCTTATTTTCCACACGAGCTTCCATCTTTAAGAATAAATTGCATGAAAACTCCTATATTGTTTCTAGCTAATAAAAATTTCTATGAAAATAATAAAGAACTAGAAGGGAAATTACAGTGATGATATACCGCCACTCTAGTAAATACAATCAATTGGAAATTCATACAACCAAAATCATGACCGACAAAATCAAAATAAAATCATCACACGATTTATGTAATAAATTACAATCGCAAAAAAATTTAATATCAAACGAAATCTCATGCATATACTACAATCAACGTATAAACTTAAAGTGTCAACTCTCTAATAAATAATTATTGTGCATATCAAAACAGATATATTCATCACATGTGCTCCGTCTTTTGTGATAAAAAGATGAGTTTTATTCTGAAAAAATTTCTCTAGTAGACTAGTCCTATTGGTAATGTCAATTTCTGACGGTTGAATTAAGTTAAAATCACATTGAATTAAAAAAAATGCACAATAGACAATTTTGACACAGATTTAATGATTGAAAATAAAAAACTATTTATAGTTTATTTTTTCTCGTCCTACCAGAACAGCTCTCTTTTAGGGAAAAAAAGGAGAAAATAGAAGGTAAAAAATCAAGTGAAGAAAAGAAAAGGAGTTTTTCGGTCATTTTAGCCATCAGATATGTATTAGAAACTGTCTGTTCTGCGTACTTTTTCATCTTATTTGATTTTGACCAAATTTAATGATTAAAAACTAATCCTACCAGTAAAACAACCTATTGGAGACAGTCCTGAAAAGAGAAAGAAAGAAAGATTTTTCTTGCATAATGTTTATAGACAATTGACAAAGACATAAAAGAGGGGGGGAAATGCCTAAATAAGTTTATTTTAATGCTAGACTATAGAAAATAAGAGAATGAAGGATATCTAGTGGCCACCTAAACAAAATAATCTTATGACAAAGTAGGTAAATATGTTTTGTGCATCATTTTCTCATTTTTGGTATTTTCAAAGTTTGAGTGATTAAAACAAACATAGGGAAATTGTAACATATAAGTCATTTTTTTAAGTTATTTGGGGTAAATATCATAATTACGAGCAATGAAAATAAATAGCATATTTTACAATTTTAATATGTTGTGTTCCAATTTTCTCCTTATGTTCTTTTTCTCTTAAACTTTAGGTAATTTATATTTTAACCCCTTAATTTTTAAAAAATTATATTTTGATCCCTTAACTTTTAAAAATTTATATTTTAACCCCTTAATTTTTAAAAAATTACATTTGACCTAATTTTTTGAAATTGTACTTATACCCTTGGTAAATGAATCATTTACATTTACCTCGTAAATGAGGTAAATGAATCATTTACATTTACCTCGTAAATGAGGTAAGTGAATCATTTACCAAGGGTAATAGGGATGTTTTTGCAAAGCTTTTTAATTTTAAAAATTATAATTTGACCCCTTAATTTTAAAAAAATTATATTTTAACTCCTTAAGTTTTTTTTTTTAAAAAATTAAATTTTGACTTAATTTGTAAAAACATTGCATTTATACCATGGTAAATGATCAAATTGCGTGGATCATTTACCAAGTAAATGATCCATTTATTGGAAAATGATCCATTTACTTGGTCAATGGTCATTTGGCATGAAAATGGATCATTTGCATTTATTTGGTAAATGAATCATTTATCATAAGTAGTAGGGGTGTTTTTGCAAAGTTTTTTAAAACTTAGGTCAAAATGTAACTTTTTAAAAGTTTTAGGATCAAATTGTCAATTTTAAAATTTAAGGGTTTAAATTACAAATTTTTAAAAATTGAGGGATGAATTTGTAACTTTTTAAAAGCTTTTGGACAATTATATCTGACTCTACTAAATTTTTGCATAATAAAATATATTATTGTAACAGTTTAGAGGTATTCTGGGTATTTAAAAAGTGGTAAGAGCTTCATTTATTAAAATTGTGTTATTTACTTCTTATCTCTAAACTTTATAATATTTATTTTTATTGAAGTTCATATTATGCTATTTTTCTCTTTCTCCTAAAAATATAATACGTGGTTGCTAGTATAACTTAGCAGTAATTCTACACTTGACTTCATTATAAGGTGAAAAGTTCAAATATCCCACCCAAATTTAAAAAAAAAAAAAAAAAAAAAATAAAACATAACATGCTGGTTAAAGTGATTTTTCCCTATTGAGTTTATTCTCTATCTCTTAAATCTATCAAACAAAAATGGAATCAAATATTCATGCAAAACAAATAATGTCAAATTTTATGTGAACAAATAATTACAAATTTAATACTTCTATGGAACACCCGCAAAAAGTCTCGATATAAAATAGTCTTTACATATATATAAAAAAAAGAAATGTTGTCTTAGCATGATAAATATTTTACAAGATACATATAATATTTTGGAATATTTTTTAAATTGAGTTATCTGAAAGAATTACTCGAATAGAAGCACCAATCTAATCCAAGTAACAATCTATATATGTAAGAAGTGTGAATTTGTACTTTGAATGGTACACTTTCCAACTAAAATTACGCAGTTTCGGTTGAAAAATGTACAATGTACTTTCAGTCGAAATTACGTAGTTTTTATTAAATGTGTGTTTTTTCCTTCTTTTTTTCAAGACTTTTTATTTTTATTTTTATTTTTATTTTTGCTTTTGACTCTTTTTATTTTTTATTTTATTTTTTTTACTTTTGTCTTAAAATTTTACTTTTATTTTGGTCTTTTGTATCTTAAAACTTATTTATTTTTTATTTTTTTTAATGTTTATCTTATACTTTGCCATTTGTTTCCATTTTTTTTTTTAATGTTTATCTTATAAGTTGCATGCATTTGTTTCCATTTTGCCATCTGGCCTGCTGCCTTGCAGGTGCAGGTTAATGTGGCAAGATATGGGACTAACGCATTACAAATACGTGTGCTTCCTAGATAGAGTTTTGTAGCACTATCATTTTATTATTAAATATAAGTAAGATATCTCCCAGCAAAAAATCTATAAATTGGAATTGTAAGTAAAATGTGGTTTCTAGCAAACACATAAATAGACACGTCTCTCATGCTAATATCTTAATAAAAGCGGATGCAAGCATGAAAGAAAATAGTAATGTTTTTGTTATTGTATATTTTTAAGGTTTTTAAATTTGTAAAAACAAAGTGCTTTTCATATTTTATTTGCGTTTCTATTGTGGAAATGCAATGAGCAAAATACCAGCTTTCGTCTCTTGAACCAAAAATATATGTAGTTTATTTCCCAGTCCAATTCAATATCACACAAATATCATTCGGAATCATGCCACGCCCTAGAAACGCCATCAATAGCAAAGTTATACAGAAGTCTAGTTCCATTCCCAATCCAATCCTATTTCACACTATCAATCAGAATCATACCATGGAAAAGCCATTAATAGCAAACTTATATACAAAAGTCAAGTCCAAAGTAAACCCCCGTTAATAGCATGTAAAAGTAACAAAAGCTGTTTAAAAAAAAAAAAAAACTCTTTCTTAGCTTGCCATCAATGTGTCCTCTTTCTTAGCTTGCCAACAATGTATCTTACTAGTTCCTAATCTGCAAACAGAAAAACAATAGTCAATCCTGTTAATGCTCCCATTGTTATCAAGAGAAAAAACAAGAAAAATTGATACAGACATACCAGTCCTCCAAACTTATCTTGATCTCACGGAGTTGTCTCTCAAAAGTTGACCAATCATCCTGGATATTATCCCCTTCAATGACTCCATTTGCGACCCGCCAAGCCATCGATGGCACTGCCAACTCCTTTTCTGCCGAGAAGAAACCTAACCTAAGCTTCCGTCCCTCCTCCTCATCATCATATAAGTCTTTTAAACTGCTGTCAAATTGATCTTTCGGATTTGTATGGAGCATTGCACACAGTTGAAACTGTAAGGTCCTAAAGAATATAGGGAATCCTTTTATGTTCTTAGTGATGAGAAAATGAGATGTTTCAGTGCTCAGATCAATAGAGAGAGTAATCTTGATAGATCTCTCGGTCGGTGGTCTCCACCTAAAGTTTATAGACTCCAGATTGGCCAAAAACGTTTCCCAACTCATGGTCAAGGGGTTAAGCTCTTCACCATTCATATCTATATAGTTAACAGAGTGGAGAGGCCAAGGATATAGGATGTTGATGGTCCTCTTTATCTCTTGAAAACTTGGAACCTTGTATACCCTACTGTATACATTGTAGACTTCAATTGCAAATGTTTGATAACCGTCGCAAGCAAAGATGTGGAGTTCGGAAAGTCTAGATATCTCTCCATCCTTAGAGATGCTATTTATATGCTTACAGAAGTAGAAAAGGTCCTAACATAACAAACACTAAGTTATTACATGTAGAAATGATTTGTAATAATCAAAAAGGAGAGAAAAAGTTCTAGATTTGTAATAACCAAAAAAGAGAGGAAAATTACCACATCCACAAACGAAGTGAAAGTAAATGCATCATCTTCAATATTTGAAGGGAGTGGTTCACTTGAACTCGGCCCTAGTGGATAATGTGTGTCCACGTAGTTTCTCATACCGGGGAGGTAGAGATTCTTCATAGCCAATGCCCACTTTGCCTCTTTAGGTATCTGATCATTTAATTTTACATCATGGAAGACAAACAAGTTTCCATAGAGGGACCAACATAATTGAACAAAGCCGATTAGAGAAACTTGGTCATAACTCTCATTAATCAGAGGTGTTTTGAGACCAAAAACGAGTAGAAGCTTAACCTTCTATTTGTGTTTTTGTTTTGATTGCTTGGTTACTAATTTCTTTCTTTTTTTTTTTTCTTTTTTTTTTCTTTCGTTAATTCAAATGGTTTATAAAGATTTGCTCTAGCTATGTCTTTTACAAAATGTAAGAATCGGTCTATTTAACGTTTGTGTTCATTTGCATCTGAGTTTTTTTTTTTTTTTTTTTTTTCCAGTTTCCTTTTTAACATGTTTTTTGAAGTTAGGTGTATGACACTTTTATTTTTTTCTCCCTATAATATGCTTCTTTGCTTGCTAGATGGATAGGTAAATTTTATATCAACCATGGACCTAATATAGTAAGAATTTGGGCAGATAATGCAATAAAACATGATGCATTTTTGGTGACTAATAAAGTGAGAAGGCCACACAGATAGCGTTACCATATTTTTGAGAAGCCCTGCATTCTTTAGGCAGTCTTCCACGTGTTCTGCAGGCTTCCTTCTACTCTCAGCTGAGCACTCTACCCACTTTAAAGTGATAAGGCTGTCAATGGCCAAGTTTACCAACGAGGTTCCTTCTTCTCTCAATGTACTCGCTTCAGTGATTAGCTCATTGAGAGGTGCAAGAAACTTCTGGACGTGGTCAGGAGTCGGTTCCTATACACATTAAGGACAAAGTTAGTGCATTTTAACAAATAAGAACCAAGATAAGTATAAAGAAAAAATAATAAAAACTACCTCTATTTCAGAAATCTCGACTAGTAAACACTTCAACCTAAAAAAGGCCTCTGAAGTAATTTCACAAATCTTTAGGACAGGCCCCCCTATTTTGGTGGCCAATTTTAGAAGCGTGGGCATGTACTTCACCACGAGATTGTCAAATTCAGAAAATTGACGGCCTGGCTTAGAACGTTTGACTTTCGGCATCACAAAACCTTTGAATCGCTAAAAGACAAAACAAAACAACTTTTTATGATGTTCTAAATGATATAAAACAAAACAAAGGGAGATGAAAGAAAATGTACCGATTTCTTGATCGCCAAGGTCCGCCATTGTTTTTCTTTTTTTGCTTGATTGAGAATTCAAAGGCGTTCAGTTTAAAATATAAGTAAATAAAAAATACGAATTAATTAAAAAGAGGTGTATATAAACTTAAGACCTGGAGCAATCATCAAAATAGAATTAAAATTAAAATATCTTTGAAAAAGCAATAATCATTAAAATAATTAGCAATACCTCTTATAGTTTATAATGCCTAATCACACTGAAACAGAGGAAATGATACACCTATTAAATTTGTTTCACCAATTGAGTTTCAATCTTACAGCCAACCACCTATTACACTTTTGTGCCTCAAAATTTAACACACAAATAACAAGTTTAAGCAACAACTTCAAAAAAAGGAAAATAAAAATGAAAAGAAAAACCTTTAAAATCAAACTTAGCACTTGGAAGCCTTGTGACCCTGACCCTGAGTAGCCTGCAATTTGTATGAGAGCAAAAAATGAATTATAAATAAACCAGTTGACTTACTTATATAGTCCTATGAGTATTTCATAATATTCTAGAGCAAAAAGTTCTTATATGTCAATATATTAGAAAAACTTGCTTATTACAGCTCTATTATCAGTATAGGCCATTAAAATTTAAATGCCAAAAGTTCTTGTATGTCAATATATTAGAAAAACTTGCTTATTACAGCTCTATTATCAGTATAGGCCATTAAAATTTAAATGCCAATGGACATCAATTCTCCTGATATTTAATAACTATGTTTGAAACGTGTTGTTTTGTGTAAGTCTAGTATTTACTTGGATAATTTTCATAGGAAAAATTGTATTTGAATTATTTTATATGCTCAGAGAAATGATTTTCATATTGTCCCTATTAGAAAGAAAGCTGAAAACTAATGTTGAACAGAAAACTAATGTTGTTTCGGTATCTCTTTACAACTCTTTTGGTTATAGGCAGCAATTCAAAACAGAACAAAGTTGAAACCTTAGAATCGTAAGGATCATTATGTTCCCGATATGATCATATAAATTTTTTTAAAAAATACAAAATGAAATTGTTTCAACTATCCTAAAACACTATAACTACAGCCAAAAAAAAAAAAAAGGAATCTCAAGTTTTTTTTATCGCTGTGTTCAAAGAAGGGATGGGACTTCTAAATTTTGTACTTGGACACCTAGAAAAGAAAAAACCATAAACGAAAAAGGTGATATAGAATCGTACCTGGACAACTAGATAAGTAACAAGAAATGCTAGCTTGCTTCCTTTGCTCCAAAACTAAATTGAGTACAAAGAAGCAATTATAATTCATTACCAATTATACACAGAGTGTGAATTGAACTAAAAATAACGAAGACGGAGGGAGGGAGGGAGAGGGATTCCAAAAAAAAAAAAAATCACCAAAACAGCAACATGCAAAAACAATTTTTGAGAATTGAAATACAATTTTTCCTATGAAAATTATCCAAGTAAATACTAGACTTACACAAAATAACATATTTCAAACATAGTTATTAAATATCTTGAGAATTGACGTCCATTGGCATTTAAATTTTAATAGCCTATACTGAAAATAGAGTTGTAATAAGCAAGTTTTTCTAATATATTGACATATAAGAATTTTTTGCTTTAGAATATTATCAAATACTCATAAGACTACATAAGTAAGTCAATTGGTTTATTGATAATTCATTTTTTGCTCTCATTCAAATTGCAGACTACTCTGGGTCACAGAGCGGCCTGTGATAGATTGATCGACGTCCGAAGAACGCTCGACCGAAGGAATGAGTCACAAGGTGAATTTTGATCCCCAACGACAAGCGAATGGGCATTTTCGGGGCTTCCAGGTGCTAAGTTTGATTTTAAAGGTTTTTCTTTTCATTTTTATTCTTTCCATTTTTTGAAGTTGTTGCTTAAACTTGTTATTTGTGTGTTAAATTTTGAGGCATAAAAGTGTAATAGGTGGTTGGCTGTAAGATTGAAACTCAATTGGTGAAACAAGTTTAATAGGTGTATTTCCTCTGCTTCAGTGTGATTAGGCATTATAATTTATAAGATGTGTTGTTAATTAGTTTAATGATTATTGCCTTTTTAAAGAAATTTTAATTCTATTTTGATGATTGCTCAAAATCTTAGGTTTATGCACCTCTTTTTAATTAATTCATATGTTTTATTTACTTTTATTTTAAATTGAACGCCTCTGAATTCTCAATCAAGCAAACAGAGAACATGGCAGGTGGTTCCAGCAAAAGAAAAACAATGGCAGATCCTGACGATCAAGAAATCGGTTAGCTTTTTTTCATCTTCCTGTGTTTTGTTTTATATCATTTAGAACATCATAAAAAGTTATTTTGTTTTGTCTTTTGGCAATTCAAAGGTTTTGTGATGTAAAAAGTCAGGCGTTCTAAGCCAGGCCGTCAATTTTCTGAATTTGACAATCTCATGGTGAAGTGCATGCCGACTCTTCTAAAACTGGCTGAAAAAATAGGGGGACCTATCCTAAAGATTTGTGAAATTACTTCGGAGGCCTTCTTTAAGTTGATGTTCTTACTAGTTGAGATTTCTGAAGTAGAGGTAACATTGAGTTTTTACTATTTTTTCCTATACTTGTCTGGGTTCTTATTTGTTTCAATGCACTTTCTCCTTAATGTGTATAGGAACCGACTCTTGAGCATGTTCAGAAGTTTCTTGCACCTCTCAATGAGCTAAGCACTGAAGCGAGTACATTGAGAGAAAAAGGGGACCTCGTTAGTAAACTCAGTCATAGATAGCCTTATCGCTTTAAAGTGGGTAGAGTGCTCAACTGAAAGTAGTAGAAAGTCTGTAGGACACGTGGAAGACTGCTTAAAGAATGCATGACTTCTCAAAAAATATGGTAACAATATTTATGCGACCTTGTCACTTTATCTGAAAATACATCATGTTTTCTTGCATCATCTTGCCCAAATTCTTACTATATTAGGTCTATGATTGATACAAAATTTACCTATAAATCTAGTAAGTAAAGAAGCATATTATAGGAAAAAAAATAGAAGTGTCGTACACCTAACTCACAATCAAAAGCCACGTTAATAAGGAAAGTAGACAGAAAAAAAAAAAACTCTGAGATACAAATGAACACAAACGTTGAATAGACCGATTCTTATTTTTTATAAAAGACATAACTAGAGCAAATCTTTTTAAACTATTTAAATTAATAAAAGAAAAAAAAGTAAAGAAATTAGTAACCAAGCAATTGAAACACAAATACAAATAGAAGGTTAAGCTTTCACTTGTTTTTGGTATCAAAACACCTGTCTAATGAGAGTTATGACCAAGTATCTCCAATCAGCTTTGTTCAAGGATGCCGGTGAAATGTTTTCCTTAAAGGCAACAAAAATTATGTTTGTTCTATAAAAGGAAAAAATTACATAAATTATCAACTTCAACCTTTTTGTTTTCCCTCTATGTAAACTTATCTTGCTTTCCTTATGTAAAATTAAATGATCAGATACCTAAAGAGACAAAGTAAGCATTAGCTCTAAAGATTATCTATCTCCCTGATATGAGAGAATACGTGAACACATATTACCCATTAGGGCCGAGTTCAAGCGAACCACTTCCTTCAAATATTAAAGATGATACATTTACTTACACTTCTCGTGTGAATGTGGCAATTTTTTTCTTTTTTTTTGTTATTACAAATCATTTCTACATGTAATAACTTAACGTTTTTGTTATATCAGACTTTTTTCTATTGCAATAAGTATATAAATAGCATATCTAGGGATGAAGAGATATTCAGACTTTCCGAACTCTACATCTATACTTGCGACGGTTATCAGACATTTGCAACTGAAGTCGACAATGTATACAGTAGAGTATATGAGGTTTCAAAGTTTCAAGAGATAGAGACGACCATCAACATCCTATATCATTGGCCTCTCCACTCTGTTAGGTATATAGATATGAATGGTGAAGAGCTTTGACCACTTGGTCATGAATTAGGGAGCGTTTTTGGCCAACATGGAGTTTATCAACTTTAGGTGGAGACCACGAACTGAAAGGGTTATCAAGATTACTCCCTCTCGTTATATGCACTGCCAAGCCATCGATGGCACTACCACCAACTCCTTTTCTGCTGAGAAGAAACCTAACCTAAGCTCTAATCCCTCCTCTTTATATAAGTCTTTCAAACTGATATTAAATTGATCTTTCGGATTTGTCTTGAGCAGTGCACATAATTGAAGCTGAAGGGCCTTAAGAATAGAGAGAATTCTTTTATGTTCTTGGTGATGTGTAGATGAGATGCTTTAGTGCTCACATCACGAGAGAGAGTAATCTTGATAAACCTCTCGGTTCGTGATCTCCACGTAAAGTTAATAGAATTTGAGTTGGCAAAAAATGTTCCCCAACTCATGGTTAAGGGGTTAAAGCTCTTTACAATTTATATCTATAGAGCTAATAGAGTGGTGAGGCTAAGGATATATGATGTTGATGGTCGTCACTATCTCTTGAAACCTTGGAACCTTGTATACTCTACTGTATACATTGTCGACTTCAGTTGTAAATGTCTGATAACCGTTGCAAGCATAGATGTGGAGTTCAGAAAGTCTGGATATCTCTTCATCCCTAGATATGCTATTTATATACTTATTGCAGTAGAAAAAAGTCTGATATAACAAAAACGTTAAGTTATTACATGTAGAAATAATTTGTAATAACAAAAAAAAGAAAAAAATTGCCACATTCACACGAGAAGTGTAAGTAAATGTATCATCTTCAATATTTGAAGGAAGTGGTTTGCTTGAACTTAACCCTAATGGATAATGTGTGTCCACGTAGTCTCTCATACCGAGAGGTAGAGAATCTTTAGAGCCAATGCCCACTTTGTCTCTTTAGGTATCTAATCATTTAATTTTACATAAGAGAATAAAGATAAGTTTACATAGAGAAAAAACAAAAATGTCAAAGGTTAAAGTTAAAAATTTATATACTTTTTTTCGTTTATAGAACAAACATAATTTTAGAGGCAACAAACTTAAGAAAAACATTTCACTGGCATTCTTGAACAAAACTGATTGGAGATACCTGATCATAACTCTCATTAGTCAGAGGTGTTTTGAGATTAGAAACGGGTGGGAAATTAACTTTCTATTTGTATTTGTGTTTTGATTGCTTGGTTACTAATTTCTTTTTTTTTTTTTTTTTCCTTTCGTTAATTCAAATGGTTTAAAAAGATTTACTCTTGTTATGTATTTTACAAAAAATAAGAATCGATCTATTCAACATTTGTGTTCATTTGTATCTCATAATTTTTTTTTTTTTATTCACTTTCCTTTTTAACATGCGTACGACACTTCTATTTTTTCCTCTATAATATGCTTCTTTGCTTAGTAGATTGATAGGTAAATTTCTATTAGCCATGAACCAAATATAGTGAAAATTTGGGCAGATAATGCAAAATGTATTTTTGGTGACTAATAAAGTGACAAGGCCACACATATAGCGTTACCATATTTTTTAAGAAGCCATGCATTCTTTAGGTAGTCTTCCATGTGTTCTGCAAGCTTCCTTCTACTTTCAGCTGAGCACTCTACCCACTTTAAAGTGTTAAGGCTGTCTATGGCCAAGTTTACCAATGAGGTCTCCTCTTCTCTCAATGTACTCGCTTCAGTACTTAGCTCATTGAGAGGTGTAAAAAACTTCTAAACGTGCTTAAAAGTCGGTTCCTATACACATAAAGTAGAAAGTGCATTCAAACAAATAGGAACCAAGATAAGTATAAGAACAAATAATAAAAACTCAATGTTACCTCTACTTCAGAAATCTCGACTAGTAAGAACTTCAAACTAAAGAAGGCCTCCGAAGTAATTTCACAAATCTTTGGATAGGTCCCCTTATTTTGTCGGCCATTTTTAGAAGCGTCGGCATGTACTTCATCACGAGATTGTCAAACGCAGAAAATTGATGGCTTGACTTAGAACGCTTGACTTTCGACATCACGAAACCTTTGAATCGCCAAAAGACAAAACAAAACAACATTTTATGATGTTCTAAATGATATAAAACAAAACATAGGGAGATGAAAGAAAGTGTACCGATTTCTTGATCGTCAAGGTCCGCCATTGTTTTTTTTTTTTGCTTGAACCATCTGCCATGTCCTCTGTTTGCTTGATTGAGAATTCAGAGGCGTTCAGTTTAAAATAGAAGTAAATAAAACATACGAATTAATTAAAAAGAGGATAAACCTAAGACCTGGAGCAATCATCAAAATAGAATTAAAATTAAAATTTCTTTAAAAAAGCAATAATCATTAAAATAATTAGTAATACATCTTATAGCTTATAATGCCTAATCACACTAAAACAGAGGAAATGGTACACCTATTAAACTTGTTTCACCAATTGAGTTTCAATCTTACAACCAAACCACCTATTACACTTTTGTGCCTCAAAATTTAATACACAAATAATAAGTTTAAGCAACAACTTCAAAAAAAGGAAAGAATAAAAATGAAAAGAAAAACCTTTAAAATCAAACTTAGCACTCGGAAGCCTTGTGACTCTGAGTAGTCTGCAATTTGTATGAGAGCAAAAAATGAATTATCAATAAACCAGTTGACTTACTTATATAGTCCTATGAGTATTTCATAATATTCTAGAGCAAAAAGTTCTTATATGTCAATATATTAGAGAAACTTGCTTATTACAGCTCTATTATCATTACAGGCCATTAAAGTTTAGATGCCAATGGACGTCAATTCTCCTGATATTTAATAACTATGTTTGAAACGTGTTGTTTTGTGTAAGTCTAGTATTTACTTGGATAATTTTCATAGGAAAAATTGTATTTGAATTATTTTATATACTCAGAGAAATGCTTCTCATATTGTCCCTATTAGAAAGAAAGCTGAAAACTAATGTTGAAGAAAACTAATGTTGTTTCGGTATCTCTTTACAACTCTTTTGGTTATAGGCAGCAATTCAATTCAAAACAGAACAAAGTTGAAACTTTAGAATCGTAAGGATCATTATGTTCCCGATATGATCATATAAATTTTTTTAAAAAATACAAAACGAAATTGTTTCAACTATCCTAAAACATCATAACTACAGCAAAAAAAAAAAAAAAAAAAAAAGGAATCTCAAGTTTTTTTTATCGCTGTGTTCAAAGAAGGGATGGGACTTCTAAATTTTGTACTTGGACACCTAGAAAAGAAAAAAACCATAAACGAAAAAGGTGATATAGAATCGTACCTGGACAACTAGATAAGTAACAAGAAATAGCTTGCTTCCTTTGCTCCAAAACTAAATTGAGTACAAAGAAGCAATTATAATTCATTACCAATTATACACAGAGTGTGAATTGAACTAAAAATAACGAAGACGGAGGGAGGGAGGGAGGGAGAGGGATTCCAAAAAAAAAAAAAAATCACCAAAACAGCAACATGCAAAAACAAAATTACAAACAAAAGATTATTCAATCCAAAAAACTATGCAGTAAACAACTAACTTAAAGAGAGGGGAGAAACAATATGCACATTACAAACTTAATGCCAGATAAACGCCAAGAAATTAAGTTGAATTCATCAATATCCAGTAGTTAACAGAGCTATTTTCCAGTCATAACATAATAACACATCAATGAATAAGCATTTCCTCATTGATTCATTTCCTCTCTTTTATAAAAACAACCTGTAAACAAGATCAAAATTCCCTTTCATTGAATCATTTTTCACACAGTTATCTAAAACTTCACCTATCTCTTTCGTTCTCTCAAGTGCTATCTAAAACTCTCGAATCAACTGAAAAGAAGAAAACCGAGAAAGCTAAAAAGGGGAAAGCGCATGGGAAGCTGATTTCCAAATTTAACTTTGAAACTTGGATAAATAAACGGTAATTCATAAAAACAGTTGTACATTGCCAAAAAAAAAAAAAAAAAAAAAAAAAAAAAAAAACCGAAATGATTTCCAAATTTAGGGCTTAGAAATGCCAGCTTGCTTCCTTTGCTCCAAAACTAAATTGAGTACAAAGAAGAAATTATAATTCATTACCAATTATACACAAAGTGTGAATTGAACTAAAAATAACGAAGACGGAGGGAGGGAGGGAGAGGGATTCCAAAAAAAAAAATTTCACAAAAAACAACATGATACGCCTAACCTGCAATTTCACACCGTTAGACGAAAAAAAACCACTCTTCGAGCGAGTACCAGCTCCAGAATTTCAGAAACAGAAAGAAGGAAGAAGAAGAGGAATTCATCTTGGATATTTCATTGCTTGAGAAGAACAAACGGTATTCCAGTGGCTCTTATACCTCTTGCCTCCTAATCTCAGCTACAAAGGCAATGCAACAAATTAACAAAAAGAAGTTACAGAAATGCAATGGCTATGGAATCGAAACAAAACAGAAATGGGAAAAACTGTCAACAAAGGTCTCTCCTATAGACCAGAAATTCCTAACGACAATTTATTCTTCAAACGACATAGTCTTCCAACCACGCAGGAGCCCTCCTGTTCCGTTTTGGGCCTTTTGCCACTTGGGCCGTGTCCTGCTCTTGGGCCATGTTCTGCTCTTGGGCGCTCTTGCAGCTCACCTCCTTTGCTGGAGAGCTGGGCCCTTCCACGTGTTGTCCAATTTGGAGAGGCAGGGCTGTATCACAACAACATGCAAAAACAAAATTACAAACAAAAGATTATTCAGTCCAAAAAACTATGCAGTAAACAACTAACTTAAAGAGAGGGGAGAAACAATATGCACATTACAAACTTAATACCAGATAAACGGCAAGAAATTAGATTGAATTCATCAATATCCAGTAGTTAACAGAGCTATTTTCCAGTCATGAACATAATAACACATCAATGAATAAGCATTTCCTCATTGATTCATTTCCTCTCTTTTATGCAAACAACCTGTAAACAAGATCAAAATTCCATTTCATTGAATCATTTTTCATACAGTTATCTAAAACTTCACCTATCTCTCTCTTTCTCTCAAGTGCTATCTAAAACTCTCGACTCAACTGAAAAGAAGAAAACCGAGAAAGCTAAAAAGGGGAAAGCACATGGGAAGCTGATTTCCAAATTTAACTTTGAAACTTGGATAAATAAACGGTAATTCATAAAAACAGTTGTACATTGCCGCAAATACCAAAAGCATAATTAGAAATTCATAGCCAATGGAGGTTTTCCTCGCAAAGAAGTAACTAAAAATGCAAAACCGCCAAACTTGTTCGTGTTATAAACTGGAAAACTTCACGAGAATGCAAAACTGAAATTCGGTTCCTTAGAAAACGCTTCCCCTTCCAAATCGAACAAACACACAAACGAAAATGAAAATGAGAAGCACCTCAAGAGAAGTGAGCTTGTTGAGCCTGAGATCGAGCCTCGCCAAGTTCTTGAAGTCGCACAAGAACGAAACCTGAGAAAATCAAAATCAAAGACAACATATGAGCGTTTTGGCTATCGTTATCATAGAAGTTGAAGAAGATAAAAAGGGGAAAAGGAAGGCGGCGGACAGAGACCAAAAGAGAACGAGCAAGAAGAACAAGAAACCATAAGCAAACAAAAGATAAGTCAGAGAGAGGAGAGAAGGAAGACAAAGAGAGGAGAGAGAGGGAAGAGAGGAGAAAAAAGTACCTTCGGCGGTGGATGATGGAAATCGCGATGTTCTCGGCTCTGTTTGGAACGGGACAGATCCGTAAGCGAGGGGAGAGGGAGAGCGCGAGAACTGAAGAGAAGAAGAGAGAGAAAGAGCGCGTAAAGTTTAGGCGGACTCGGAAAGAGGCCGATCAATTTTAGCGTAAATTGCAATGATGCATTTCAAATTATTTTGGTGCGTAAATAATGCATCTCAGGAGGCCGAATACGGTTACTCTTTCTTGGAATCAGAGCTTCTCCAGCTCACTCAACCAACTCAACATGATTACTTGGTTCCACATCCAGCTCAGCATCCACACCCTTGGCTCCTGTAGTCATAACATTATATATATATACATATATATATATATATATATATATATATATATATATATATATATATTTGCTCTTCAATGTTGTATCTTCATCCTCCACCGATGCATTCAAGCTGGCATAAAATTTCTCTCAGGTTCTAACCATTTCCTTTTACTCGATTATGTTTTTCTAAGCTAAATGGCAAGTACAAATGCCGAGACGTGGGCTAAGAACGAAACTCCACTTTCCTTCTAGTCGTGCTTAACGTTTTTCTTTACTTCTCACAGCTATAAATGACTAATGTTAGTGTGTTTTGCTCATTTTCTTTGCTTCATTCATAAACAAATTGATAACTACAATGAGATAATGAACATAACGCATCCAGATGAGGTTTGGGATATGTCAAGCAAAAATTGTAATCAAACAAATTACGATAATAACTCACTTCATTAATGGTTAACAACTATTAATAATCCCCACACTCATGTAATATACATGAAAGGAACACCTTATTCTCAAACAATCAAAATTCCAATAATTTAAAAATACTAAAGTGACAATATTTTTTCCTGGTAAACTAAATGGGCAACAAATTGTACAGCACTAGTTGATGCACATGAATTAATCAAAAGTTGCTTCCTCCCTCATAAGTTTGGCCAAATTGCCAATTTGCCGGGGTGACATTGTTGAACTCTATCGTTTTTCCATCGCTAGTAGTGACTTGGAACGACAAGCTTTGCCCTACTACGGCGCCTCCCGCCTGCCAATTTTGCCCCCAATTGCGCGACATTGGCAGCCAGTTAGTGTTGGAGCCCTTAATTTGGACATAAGAAACGTCACCAGCACCTCCAACATTGTACAACAAGACAAGAATCCACCAGGGGTTTCCCTTGATCTCGAACCGAACCCCGCCCTGTTTAGCACAAGGCACGCGGCGGAACGCTACGGGGACTATCCCGGCCCGATATTGAGCTATTTTGAGGAACATTGGCATGGACAAGTCGAAGTGCCTTTGTGGCGGATTGCACCAGTTGCCGTCTGGCTTGCTGTAGTTTGGAGGGCAAAAGTTTGTCGCAGTTACAATAATAGAACCGGCATTGGGAATGCACCATTGTGGCTCGTTGACGCACTTAATCTCAAAGCATGCACCACAAGCTTTTCCATTGTTGAAGAGGGCTGTGCTTAGTGCTGTGGTTTCAAGGCCATACCCTTGTTTGAAGAGATCACCATACCCACAAGCTCCCTCTGCAAAATAAAATAATCAAATATATTATTTAATATACCAAAACTAAAATCATATAACAACAAATTTAAAAAATGGTTTCATAAAATCTGTTTTCGCCTACTTTTTAGCTAATTTTATTTTCTCTAGTACCAAGTGCGTATGGGGTACTGAAATTGTCCCGTTATTTGTAGCCTCCTCTATATTGACTGATTTACGAGTTTATCCTAAAAAAAATGTATCTAACCTTTAGTAATAAAGGTCAGATTAAAAGTAAATACAGCCCGTCTAATACTATAATGAGTAAATAAATGACAAATTTTCTCGCAAGACAATGACAATTTTTTTAAAAAAAATTTTGTTGCCTCAGAAATAAAGAAAACAATGTAAACACCATATAAACATGAACGTATATAACACAAATAAGTATCGAGTAGAATTCATTATAACATGTGCTATAAACGTTCGATTCCCTCGAATCAAATAAATTCGGGATCATTAACATAGACGTGGTTGTAAGAATTTCGTGATGTTTGAGGACATCAATTTATTTAAAAATAATAGTCATAATAAATCTACGTTAAGAACATAAAAAAAAAAAAAAAAATCAAACTATAGTACAATTTTCCCCCAATGGAGAAATAAAAACAAACAATCAAGCAAAAAAAAAAAAAAAAAAAAACTGTTGTGTGTAATCAGTCTTCTCCTTATAACTGTTTCCACCAAAAAAAAAAAAAAAAAAAAAAAAAAAAAAAAAAAAAAAAAAAAAACAAAAAAAAAAAGAAAAAGAAAGAAAGAAAGAAACCCTCCCTTAACTGAATCCTGTGTATTTTGGAATTAACAAACATAAAAATTGGTTTTTTTTTTTCAGCCCCAAAAAAAATATGAAACATTGCCTATTGAGTGAGGATCTAATTCAATAACATGAAGTTCTAATACACTATATATACAGTGTCTGATACTAATAAGTCTTCAGCAAATATTAATATAATGAATACCACTATAGTTTTTCGTGTATATATATATATATATATATATATATATATATATAGACACACACACATGACACCTATTATTATGAGGACTTACGCATGGTTTCTGCACCAGTCATGTCACCATAGAACGTTGCATGGGCATCATACCACGTACTATCTTTATTCTCATAAAAATGGCGCTTCTCTTTCCTATAACCGATCCAAAGGTAAGAGTGATCATGAACACTCCTAGAGCAATCGCAATGTCATGAGACTTAGCCATTGCTACTAGATAATGAGAACCAGAAATGTACTAGAATTTTGCTTGTGTGTGTCTAAGGGGCTCCATTGAGAAGCTTATTTGTAGGCAAAAAAGGTCTCATAAAAGGAAATATACCGAGGATATCATAATAATTTAGTTTCCTTTCCCTTTAATTTGTGATATCGTTTTTAATTATATTAACAATTACCATAATTCTTTACATGGGTAATCCCTCTACATTATTAACAATTATATATAGAGCCGAAGAAGATTACGAATACTATAATAAGGCTCTCATTAAGAACAATTTTTGTGCCTTGATTTTCTTTTGAAAAGGGGTCTTGCCTTAATTATTTTTGGGTGTCGTTTGAAGTAGATTTTTTTTTTTTTTTTTTTTTTTTTTTAAGAATAAGTAGAGTGTTATTTGAGGTCTTAATTAATATTAGCACCAACAATATTTGAACATAGTAAATAGTCAACCCGAGCCTCCTAGCAGCATAATATGGGAGTTTGGGTGTATATATGTATATATACAAATAAGAGGCATTAGAAATAAGCTAATTTATTACAAAGATAACAAGAGTTTCACCTTTTTTGCGTCGAGAATCATATAAAATCAGGCATTCGTTTATTCAATTAAATCTTAACTATTAATTATCAGTAGCTTTTTCTTTTCCTTTTTGAAATAGGTTATTTATATTCAAATTAAAGAAATACACACATTAATATTGATCTGTATACAAAAATACTTAAACTTCAGGAAACGATTGGTTCTACCAGTATAGTCTTAACTCTGAATGGGTTATGAAACGTGCCTAGATTGACCTTTATTTCTCAAAGCTAAAAAATAATTGTATATGACATGTACCTACAGTACTGTACACTGTAATACAGTTGTTAGAACGGATTATTACGAATATGTGCGTTTTTTCAGAGCTGTCAAATTTGTGATACGCCAAATATAATTGTATATTCGATTAAATGGCATGGCATGGATTGTGAGGTCTTCCTCTTTTTTTCCTTCTTAGAAGAGACATAAATAAGTGGAAAGCTTAAAGAGCGTTTGATTTATGTATTTAAAATCATGATTCAAAACTATTCTCGTTTTACGTGTATTTTTTTGTGATTAAAAATACTGTAGAGAACTATAAATCATGATTCAGAATGTCCCCTTATTAATTAGCAAAAATAGAATATAAGCATCTGGAACACACAAAATCAGGCAAATATTATTTCAATCCGATCAAATATCATTAACAAGATTTTAGACAAAAAGGTTTTTCCTTTTTCCCTTCTCTTTTAAATGGAAAGTTTAGACAAACGGTTGACCTTTTGAACTCAACACCTTAATTCAAGCGTAATGTCAGATTTTTTTTTTTTTTTTTATTTATTTATTTAAAGCTTTCAATGGTTGAACAAGCTCTGCATTATTAGATTTATTCAAAATCATTTCAAGACAAAAAAAATTATGCAAAATAGACATAATCTAAAGATACGTAGTTGACTATTCAAAACATAACTTCCGTTTTTAGACAAAGAATAAAGGAATACCATGATTTTGCAAGTGAAACATCTCTTCGATATCATGTATTTTTAATAAAAAAAAGAGACAAACACCTCTTAAAGTGCACGGGTCTGCATTTTTATTCTTTACCTTTAATTAATATACTTTTTAATCAAATATTTATATTAGTCAAAAAGATGTTAATAACGTCAAATACCGTCACATATTAGTCAAATACTGTCACGTATTACCCAAACACACACACACACACATATATTTATGTTATTCAGTTGCATGGCAAACCAAACCCTAATTATTATTATTTTTTATAATTTAAGCTTAAATCTTAAGAAGAATTGTTAGTAGCGCATAATTAATTATTTATTATCATCAAAACGTGTTTTAATTGAATGAAATAGGCCAATACTTTTGATTCTGAAACGTTACAATTAAATAGCATATAATTTGATTTTCTTTGCAAATTCCTCTCCATCAATATTCTTGTCCAAAATTGAAGGGTGGAATTTTCACCTCCATATGAGACAACTAACAGGTGCAAGATACAACGTTTTTTTTTTTTTTTTTTTTTTTAAAGGTCCAACAGCCAAATAAATAAAAAGTAGCGCTCTTATGTCAAACGAACAGCTTTTTATAATTTTCCAATGCTTATGCAATAATTTGGAAATGGCAAATATGATGTTTTAATGTATTTTTCTAAATTTTTGCATGGATACAGGAGGAATTAATTAGCAAAAATAATAAATTATACGTTATTTTTGTACGGAAAATTAAATGTATTGAATTATAATTTTTTAAATCATAAAAAGTTACTTGTGAAAAAAGTTGAAGATTTATTTGTTTACTTATTTATTTATTTACTTTTTGATAAAAGGAAAGAAAGGTAAAGGGGTGTAGGAGTGGCCCGTGGGCTAGGCCGTGGACCTTAGTCGTTAAGTGGGGTATGCAATAGCAAAATGCTAAGTCAAATTTTGTTTTGATATCTCGTCCATTTCATAAATTTAAATTTTTAATTTGAATTAAAATGTGATATTTTTAAAAAAATTTAATCTGTAATATAAAAAATTAGATGTGATATTTTTAAAAATTTTTAACTATAAAAACTTAAAATTAACCATTCGAATCCATGAAATAAACAAGACCAAATGTCTATTGCTCAATCAATGTTATTATTTTGTCTTGTTGAAGTGTTTGTGTGGTTTGCATTTACATATTTTAGGGCTCTATTGGCATTGCTATTGCACTTGCATGTATATTTTTCACGCACAGTTGTATGTGAAAAAATAAGGATAATGTTTCTGCTTTAAGGATATGTTGGATGTAATGGGAAAGATAAAACATGTATCAAAAAAGAAGTGAAGAAATAAGAACGAGGATCATTGTTTACTACTCAATCAATTTATTACTTTAGCAATTCTCTGAAAAGCTTAAATTGTAAGAGCCAACAATACATAGTTAAGCAAGCAAAATCATTAAGACCAACTCTATAATGTAAACTGGGATTGCAACTTTTTTTTTTTTTTTTTTTTTTCAACTTCAGAACTTAGATAAGAAAAACACCAAATCTGTTCATATGATCAAAGTAACATAAAAGTTTGTTGCTTAAGTTCTAAGTAAGATAAGAATAATCTACATTCAAACATATTTTTCTTGAACAGAACATTCAAACATATTTAACCATCAAAGAACTGAACCAAGGTGAAAAATACAATTCTAAGAAGCTAACTAATAAAAAAGAAATAGTGTCACCAAAAGAAAACTTTATAGAATGTGTAGTAGTACTAAAATCACATCTCAACTACTATAGCTTGGAGTCTAATTCATCAAATATTAAGGGGGAAAAAAAAAACTACAAAATCTCTCCATCTGATAGAAGCAACAGACCATGTGATGCAATTTCTAATTTCATTTTATGTGTAAACTTTCAACCTTATTAACCAGTTCATTGCTAAAGCTCAGTTCGTACCATCTTTCTTTAATCTCCATTTCCAGCCTCTCCTTGAGTTCTTTCATCTCCGGATCTTCGTCTTCGATAGATTGATCAAATTCCAGTTTCTTCACCTCGTATATCTTCAACTTTATCCTTTCCAGCTTCAATTTGAACGACTTGCTTATATTCTTTCCAATTTTCACTAATATTTCTTTGTGCGGGAACCTCATTAGAAAGATCGGACGGCTGAAAGCAAAGTCCAAGTTCAAGACCTCAAAGAAAATCATACCAAGAAGATCTTTTTCTCGTTCACCGTACCACACGTGATTTTCTTTCATCATCTCTTCCTTCTGATCTGCTGCACTACTTCCTTTTGTAGTGCTATTCCTCATTTCTTTGCCGATAAATTCCACCACAGAAACGAACAAGTCGATGATGACCGAATTTCCTTCCAAGTTCTCCCATTGAATCGTACCCGTGACTTCCTCAATCTTTGCCTCCATTTGATCCGGCTCTGACTGTAAAATCAACAAGAAGTATTCCACCAGGAGACAAGAGAGTTTGATCCCAATACTAATTGCCACGGTCCTTAGCGCAACGAAAGCGTTTCTCCCTTCATCAGATTGATTAAGCTGTTGCAGCATCTCCATGAGATTCTTGTTCCCGATCCGTCTACCTTCCTCCGCTTCTTCCATCTTCATCGGATTCTTTTCCCGCATCTTCTCGTCGTAACCCTCTTCGAATTCAGCAAAAGACAGAGCACCAGACTTCTCAAAAACCACTTCCATATCATTCAAAGTCTTGCTCAAATTCTCTACACTTTCCTTGTGCCCTTCAATGCACATGTTGAATTTCTTCACTTCAGGTTCAAGATCTTTCAGTCGCTCGAATTCTCCGTCGAGAAGATGCCGGATTGCACGTGTTCGCAATTCCCTTAACTTGGTTTCGTGATGTATCAGCTCTTCTTCTAGCATTTCAAAAAGTGAATGGAGGTAGCGGAACAAAAGCGAGGAAGGGTCCTCGTTCCGTCCTAAAGTACTACTGCTAATTCCAGGCCGATCGATTCTTTCGTCTTCTTTCTCCTCCATTGTCGGATTCTCTGCCAAAGACACAATGAAGAACAAGTTGTTACAATTACACGAAAAAGTATAAAAAAGAATGGCAAAGCAAAGAGAAGAGGTTTAAGGGATATTCATTTTACATTGGTTTTTCTTTCTATGTTTCTTGCTTGATTTACGCCCCTTTCTTTCTTTCTTTCTTGAGAGAGAACGTTTAGAAAAGAGTTTATGAAGAACTGGGCTATACGGGAAGAGAAGTAGGTATTTCTGTTTTTATGGTTGATTGAGAGACGTAACCACTATTTATTTGATTTGAACGGCATATCCAATTTATTTAAGGGAAATAGTAGAAAATTTGAAAAAGCTTAAGAAAGGAAATAGGCCAATTTTTGTTATAGAAATTAATTTATTTTATGGTTTATAACTGAAATAATAACTTCTAACTGATGTTATTTATTAACTCTATTGGCTTTAATTTTAATTCATCTTTTTTATTTTCCTCTTTCTCTCTTTATTTAATACTGAAATGTTAATTTTTTTTTTTATTATTGAAAAATATGTAGTCTATACCTTATGCAATTAAGTGCTCGCTTTTCTTTACTCCTTTTGATGCCTTATTTTCTAGACGGAAAGCGCATCAACGCTTATATTGGATTTGAATAATTATCAAGGGAAAAAAAATTTCAACTTAGTCTTTTGATCTTATTTCTCTCTCTCTCTGAGAATATTTGGGTTTGTCCCTTTCTCGGAATCAATTTTTGTGCCCATGTTCCAATCTTATTCTATGTCTCTCCAATAATATCATATTATGTTAAATTAAAGTTTCATATTACGTCAATCAAAAAGTTATATGAGTTAAACTATATGAGTTAAAATATTTTAACTGATTAAGGGACACGAAAGAGAACACGAATAAGGAGATATACGAGCTCATTAATCCCACTTTCTCTCTATTATGTATATAAAACTGAATATTTTTTTTTTTTTTTTTAGGTTTTTAGCACAATTGTCTTTCTGAACTTGTTGTGGTTAGCAAATTATTAATCTCACTCCTTAAACTCATATAACTATTGCAACGTGCCCCATTTTATTAAATTTGCTTATGAGATTAAAAGTTGAGGAATTAAAAAATTTGTGCACATTGAATTAGAATGTTAGAACTTTTAGTCGAACGTATTTTTTGACACTAATTTAACACAATCATCGTCAAAATAAAATATATTCTAATAATTTTATAAATTGAGGAGACAAATTATTAAAGCCATACAATTTCAGAAGGCATATGTGTAAAATACCCTTTCTGTTATGATTCATCGAGAGTGGTAACCAAATTTTAACAGAAATAATTGAACAAAAATCATCAGTCTAATTGATGTCCCAGAACAAGCTGCAGTGCTGTAGTTTGAATTGTTCTAAAACAGAGTATTTTCTTTTATTTACTTATTTATTTATTTATGAAGTAGCCAAATAAATATGAAGTCGCACTGAATGTCCTTATGTGAAACTAAGGGCTTTTAACATGAAGCAGCATGCAGATTAAAAAAAAAAAAATCATATGCAACTGCAATAATACTTTTTGAGAATATAGGTGCTTTCTACAATTTCCTAATTCCTATAATTTTAAAAAGGCAAATATGACATTTTTAATGTACTTTCTTTTATTTTTTTTTACGTATAGGGGAGAATTTGTTAAAAAATAAATTAAATGTTATTCGTTTTGGAAAAATATAGTGGACATTTGGTTCATAAATTTAAAATTATAATTTAGAATTATTTTTTATTTATATGTATTTTTTATGAGAAAAAATATTATAATAAATTATGAACATGATTTAAATTATGATTTTTTAAAAGTAAAAAAATTATTTGTCAAAAAATCGAAGTTTATTTATTATTTTTGGGTAAAAGGATAGAAAAGAATATGTTGAAGTGGGCTGGGCCGTGGGCCGTTGGCCGAAGTCCTGAGGTGGAAGCGAGTATGGCAATAGCAAAATTGCGAGTAGCGCATTCGCGTGTATTGCCCTAACCTGCCGGTCCTAACTCCACAGCTTCTACTACTCGCGCCTCAACTTGCTTCGCTGATTCATTCAGTTCAAGTGAGTTTCTGTATTTACTTAATTTTTTTTTCCTTAAAAAAAAAAAAAAACAACAACAACGCATTCAGTTGTTTAATGGCTGGGAATTTCTTTCCCTGTTGCTTCCTTAGCTCTGTTTTTTTAATTAATTGCATTTATTTTTCTCAATAATTGAAAAAGAATTTTCTTGAATAATGTTCCCCTTTCGCTGTTTGTTACACTATATATATATATATATATATATATATATATATTTGCTGAATTTGTTGACATAGTTTAAGAATTTCAAGTTTTTTTTTTTTTTTTTTTTTTTAGTAAATTTCAATTTCCTATTTTATTCACCTCTGATATTTTGTTGTTGAAATTTTTATTGCTTTTGTACTTCACATGCGTTTTCTGCTTTAAGGACCTGTTTAGGGATGTAATGAGAAAGATAAAATGTTTGGAAAGAGAAGTAAAAGAATAAGAAGAAGGGTCATTGTTCTTTGATAATGTTTAGTTATCTATTAAAATGTGGAGTGAGAAATAATCTGATTCGTTGTTTAAACTTCGAAATAAGAATTTTTATGAATGTAATAATTAATATGTCGTTCTATAGGTGAACTTATCAGGGTACATAAGTAAATTTTGTATTTATTCCCATTAACCAGGAAAGCAATATAAATAGAAGTGCTGGATTTGCATTCCTTTTCTTACATGAGAAAATTGCAAAATTTACTCTTAAAATTGCATGTGTCTGGATTTTTAATACTCATTCTTGTTTAACACCTTTTTGTTAGTATAGTTACTTAACTAAAAGGATTGCTTAATACCCTTTTGCTAGTATAGTTACTTAACTAAAAAGGTTATTAATCAAAAGGTGTATAAATCCTGACTCATGCATTTTTAAGTGGTATTTGTCTACATTTCTTATATTGTGTGGAGCACTTCGAACTGCCATTCGTGATTTTGCTAGTAAACACGCGATTTCTTTCCTTTTTTATTTTTTGTTTTTGGAATTTGGGAGCGGGACTGCAGGAGAATTCAAACTCTACGCGGTGGAGTCAAGTGTCATTATTGCTAAACTATGCCTATAAGTATTAAGTAAAGAAAACACTCTTACTTTTCTCTTTCCCGTGTTATGGTTGAGGCGACTACTGAGGATGTGGAATGTCATAAGTCTGCCGGTATTCTAGTTTTTTTTGGTAGACAGTGTATTTAAGGACTAGACTTCTATTTTAGCTTTTAGTCTAGTTTGCGTTTATCTAGTTTAACTTGTGACCAGGATTAGAATGTTACTCAGGCTTTTTGCTTGCTGTAACATGACAATTGCTATACATCTAAACACTTTTCTGTTTTCCATTTGCAATTGCTACAAATCTAACCTTTGACTTAGTACGACAAGAAAAAATAAAAAATAAAAGAATTTCCTTTGTAATGTCAAATGTACTGGTTATTTTCTACATGTATGTTAGTTTGAGTTAGATTATTAAAAAAAAAAAAAGGAAATAAAGAAATAAAGAATTTCCTTTGTGATGTCAATGTAGTATGTACTGGTTATTTTTATTGTTTTTTTTTTTTAGTAGTCCTTTTCTGTTTTCCACTGATGGTTGTTATGCAAAGTCAGTAATATCTTAGAATTACTCTTTTGGGTTTTATGCTCCATTTCATGAAGAAAGAGATTTACTTGGGACAATTGCCGAACATTCGCATTGGTGCTAAGCACCTCAAGTATTTCGTATCACAGTGTGATTTTGTATATACCTTTATTAAAGAACAATCGCATTTCGCTGAAAGAAATTGGTGCTTGGCGTCATTGATGATGTTTATCGAGCCACTTTTTCACTGTAGTTTTAAAGTCTAATACATTTAACGGTAGTTTGGATTTGGATTTGATGATAATATGGAGTTTCTATGCGTATTTGGGATTGACAGTGAGAATCACTTGTAATGAATAGATTATTGTGCAAGTTCTGCATTTCCATACTTTCTGTTTGATTTAAATGTGAATAATTTCTAGATGGTTTTGCGATCACTTTAATGGATGTGACTTTCCTTCTTGCCTTTTCAGGCTCATGTCTGAACAATTAGCTTGTAACCAAAGGAATCAGATTCTATGGGTATAGATCTCGAACAACCATCAGGAGAATATCATAAGGAAGATAGTAGACAGAATGTGAATGTTGTTGCGGTGGATGGTGCAGATGAAGGGCTTTATAGAGATCCAACTAATGTGTGTTTACTCAACTCAGCTAGAAATGTTAAGGAGAATATGGGACCAACTGCCGAGAAAAGATTAGATAAGGGAAGCAAATCACAAACTGGTGCTGAAATAAACTTGAATTCATCAAAAAATTTAGAGCCCCATGATGGAATGGAATTTGAATCAAAGGAAGAAGCTTTTTCATTCTATAAAGAATATGCAAAGTCTGTGGGTTTTGCTGGTGTAATAAAGGCAAGCCGTCGATCCAGAGTAACTGGAAAATTTATTGACGCCAAATTTGCATGTACTAGATACGGGACCAAGCGAGAATCTAGTGCAGATGAAACTCCAGAAGGTGTTTCAAATGCAGATGGCACAACTATATTTACTGTAAAAAGAAAGCGGGGCCGTGTTAATCGATCATGGGAGAAAACAGATTGCAAAGCGTGTTTGCACGTTAAGACAAGGGATGATGGCAGATGGATTATTAGTAGTTTCACAAAGGAGCATAATCATGAAATTTTTCCTGATCAAGCCTATTACTTCCGGGGGCATAGAAATTTAGAATTAGGAAGTAGTGATACTGACGCCTTGCATGCTATCCGGGCAAGAACCAAAAAGATGTACGTTACAATGTCCAGACAGTCTGGTGGCCATAAGAAAAACGAAAGTCAAAAGGTTAGTGGATCAAATCAATTACAAGGTGGACAAATTTTGGCTCTAGATGAAGGAGATGCTCAAGTTATGCTTGACCATTTCATAGATATGCAAGATGAGAATCCAAACTTCTTTTATGCTATAGATCTGAATAAAGAGCAGCAGTTGAGAAATGTTCTGTGGGTTGATGCCAAAGGTAGGCTTGACTATTGCAATTTTTGTGATGTAGTGCTTTTTGATATAACTTATATCAGGAATGAATATAAATTGCCACTTGCTCCCTTTATTGGTGTGAACCATCATTGTCAGTTCCTCCTTCTGGGATGTGCATTAGTTGCTGATGAGAGTAGATCGACGTATGTGTGGCTTTTGCGGGCATGGTTTAGAGCAATGGGCCGACATGCTCCAAAAGTGATACTTACTGATCAAGATTGCATCTTGAAAGAAGCAATTGCCGAGGTCTTTCCTGATTCTCGACACTGTTTCTGCTTATGGCATATAATGAACAAGGTTCCCGAGAAGCTCGGCTACGTGATGAGGCAACATGAAAAATTTATGGCTAAATTTAACAAATGCATTTTCAAGTCTTGGACAACCGAACAGTTTGAAAAGAGATGGTGGAAAATGGCTGACAGGTTTCATTTAAGAACTGACCTATGGTTTCAATCCTTGTATGAAGATCGCGAACGGTGGGTACCAACATACATGAAAGAGGTATTCCTTGCAGGGTTGTCTACGACACAGCGATCGGAAAGTATAAACTGTTTTTTGGATAAGTACATGCAGAGGAAAACTACGTTAAAAGAGTTTATCGAACAATACAAAGGAATTTTACGTGAGAAGGCTGAAGAGGAAGTAAAAGCAGACTTCGAAACTTGGAATAAACAACCAGCATTGAAATCCCCATCACCTTTTGGGAAACAAATGGCAGCGATTTACACTCATGCAATTTTCAAGAAATTCCAAGTTGAAGTTTTGGGTGTAGTTGCTTGTCATCCAAGGAAAGAAACTGAAGATGGAGAAATAAAAACTTTCAGAGTTCAAGACTTTGAAGAGAATCAAAATTTCATTGTGGAGTGGAATGAATCAACATCTGATGTTTCATGCTTATGTCGTTCGTTTGAATTCAACGGTTTTGTCTGTAGACACGTCATGATTGTTCTTCAAATGTCTGGTGTACATAGCATCCCATCTCAATGCATATTGAAACGTTGGACAAAAGATGCAAAGAGTAGACAAACACTAAGAGGAGGTTCAGAAGTGGTTGAGTCTAGAGTTATACGCTACAATGACATATGTCAACGGGCCTTTAAATTAAGCGATGAAGGGTCTTTATCCCAGGAGAGTTACAATATTGCATTCAGTGCATTGGAAGAAGCTTTGAGAAAGTGTGAAAGTATTAATAACTCAATTCAGACTGAAACACAACCAAGCTCACCAAGTCACAGTCCTCAACGCTTTGAAGAAGTGAACCTAAGTAGCCGGACTAGCATGGAAAATAAAAAGAACGGTGCATCTAAGAAAGGACAGGTCAGTTGAGCATTTTTTGCTTGTTATGCCTATATGCTTGGTTTGTTGGAAACTGTTTTAGCGGTTATTTATTATTTTGGCATATGTTGGTCTATTAGGTACATTCAGAGCCAGTGGATATGGCTGTTCGGATTCAAGAAAGCTGGCAGCATATGGTAGTTATCTTGTCTTCACTTAAAAACCTTTGTTTTAAAATGCAGACTCAAATTATAATATGAAGTAATGACTCGTATGGATTATGTACTTGCTGAAGGGGTCACAAATTTACGAGCACCTGCCCTTTGTGTTCTTATGAATCACAAGTAGCATGATATTGATATGTATAGTTTAGCAGAAAACATAACTAATTGAACTGGAAAATTTTGCTGTTTTTCTTAACAAGTTCCATGGAGGTTATATGGATGAATATTCCTAAATCTTTGATTTGTTTGTGTGCTTTTTTTTTTTTTTTTTTTGTAGGAACAAATGAACTCGAGAAATCCAACTGTTGATGGCTATTTTGGCAGCCAAGAAGTTGTTCAGGGAATGGTAAGGATGTTCTTTCCAGTTCCCAATATATCCATGTATTGGATTTCTGGCAAATAAATTGTCAATTTTATTTTCTGCCCCCCATTAGCTTGACCTTTGGATTCTGTCGCAGAGCCAAATAAACCAGATCGCTCCAAACCGTGATAATTATTATAGCAATCAACATGGTGTGCAAGGACTGGTAATGCAATTTGGCTGGCTATGATGATATAATTTATATTTGATGTGGAGTCATCTTAACTGAGACTTCTAAATTTGTTGCAGGGGCAATTGAACTCGCTTGCACCTATCCACGAGGCACGTTACGTAACCCAACAAAGAATGCATGCCATGGTATGCCATGTGCTAGTATTCTCACAGTTGTATTTTTGTTTTTTATTTTTATTTTTATTTTTATTTTTTTTATGAGAATCATTTTACTTTGTTTGACATGGTGAAAATAACCTGTACTGTTGCATGCTTGTAGGGGCAGTTAAATCTCAGACCACAAACTGCTTCGGCTGTCCAGGACAGTTTGCAAGACATGGTATGCAAATCTTCACTTGGGATTCTCCATTTTTTTTTTTTTTTCCCCTTTCGTGTGATGATTCTTTACAATGTTTTCGAACTCGATCCAGGATCAGTCTAATATGGGATCCACACAGCTTCATGGCCTGGATTCAAAACACTTGCATTCAAAGCACCCATCTCGTTAGTTGCTCAGAGTTATATTACAAGCTACTCATTTTAGTAAATTCCGAAAGTTGTATGCATTTTAGCAGACCATTGTCCTTATCTAACTCTTACATAGGATTCCGCAATGATTGTGTTTCGACAACTACTATGTTGTAGATGCGGATACAATTTCACATTTATTTCTTTTGCTGGGAATGCTTCTTTTTTTTTTTTTTTTTTTTTTTTTTTCTCCAGATATGGAGATCTTATCTTGTATATAGAGCCTCTCTTCTAAATTGTAAGTACCGAGTTGTTTCTTCTTGTGAATAGATAATCATTGTTAACTTACAAGATCCAGCTTCTTCAGCATCAAACAATTGACTACTTGTTGCTATTTGTCAACAATGGAGACTGCTAAGCATCAGGATCGGCGGGAAGAAAGGATCTGGTTCTTCTCTTTGGATGAAACTACTTTGAGTCCGCCCATGTTAATAAAAAAAAAATAAATAAATAAAAAAAAAAAAAAGGGAGGCACACCATTTCTCTGGTAAATGATAATAAAAAATTCTATTTCATGTTTACAATCGAATCCTTCAATCATGAACTGAACCGGTTAACATCGAATCACGTGTCAAAAGGAAATCTTTCTATCACGAACCAACCCAGTTATAACAAGTTCAAAAGAGTTTTCTAGCAATTACACGAAGCTTCCTTTAAAAGCTAAGCGTGGAGGCTTTTGGCATTTTTACTGTCTGATGCGTCCATAGTATTATTGAATACCGTCTTTAAATTGAATACGGAGTTATACGAGGTAATAATATTAAGGACACTAACTCAAATTTTAACTCTTATATATTAACTGATGTGTTCTAACATTTATTACCTCGTATGGTTCCGTATTCAATTCAAAATATCGTCTTTTCAGGTTTCTTCTCCTCCTTGGCCGCTGTTGCTGCTTTCGTTGCCATTCCAGCTAAGCCAGCAGGTTCTGGTTTTATAACTCCGTCACCTGGTGGTTCCTGCATTCCCATTTTTCCGCATCAAAATGGCACGCCAGAAAACACGCTCACTTCGAGGATTGCGATGCCAGAAGGATCAAATGACCCTAGTTTCATCGCAGGTTGACCGTAGTTTTTCCATAATTCATTTTAGTTACTGTAGTTTCCTTAAAACTGAGCTCATATTCGGGTTCATACCAACAAATGGCAAATCGGCCTAGAAGAAATATCGCATTCTTTCTTCACGCACGGTAACGACTATGTAGACCTTGGAATCAAAAGTGGCGAAAAAGAAGAAGCAATAAGACTCGAGTTGGATTTGAAACTTCTATATCCCATCTCTGCCTATCTCGTTTGCTGCAGTTAAGCTTAATAAATGAGGAGAAAAACAGTCTAGTACTAGAAAACAAGACTTTAAATAATGAGAAGGGAAGCAACAAATAACAAAAGCCTAACAGCAAATACCAAGAAAAAACTGTTTAGCATTATCCTCTTTGTTTGCCGCCTCAAATTTTTTCATTGTTACCAATACATAATTTTTTTTTTAATATTCAATTATCTACCCTAAGGTTTTACTTTTAAATATATCTTTATTCGAACTGAAAATGGTAAACCAAAAATCAATTATATCACATATATTCAGAAGTTTTGAGGATCTAAACTCTATAAACATTAAAAATTTAACTCTAGTACAAACTTGTTCTGTTGTTCATACAAATAGATAAAAAAAAAAAAAAAAAAAAAAAAAAAATTGTAGTCTTACAGTTTTAGTTCAAAAATTTAATTTGATTGACGCACCCTAAGAACAATTCATGGCTCTATCATTGGTTGTTGTAGCCATTTTTCTCTTAAAAAATCACTTTTTTTTTTTTTTTTTTTTTTTAAGAGTGAATCTATTGACACATTTTTTTGACTTATCAAGCCTCCTCTAAATACATTCACCACTTCATTTCAAAAACATTAAATTGATTAACATCCATGTTCATCCCGAAATTGCCCCCTAACAATTTCATTCTACCACTTTAAATATCTTGTGCACCCAATATTACATTTTATTCACACACTTCTATTTACACTCGAGATTTTGCTTGAAACACTAGCAAAAAAATTACAAAAACAGTAACAAAAAAAAAAAAAGCTCGAGTTAATGTGATTTTTGACCTGTCACGTACGAGTTTATGAAGCATGAGTTAGGTTCTTTGCTATTTCACTTATTCATTTCACCGATTTGAGTTTTCAATTTTAAGTTTCTACAGTAAAAAATTTTTAATAAATATCACATTTAACTTTTTTTCTACTACAATAAAAAGTTATTAAAAAATATCACATCTCAATTCAAATTAAAAACTCAATCCGCGAAAGGTGAACGAGACCTCCGCTAAGTTGGGGACTAACACTATAGTCTAGATCTATGATCTTGATTTTCCTGCCATATTGGTTGTACGTTTACTATTTATTTACACGTCCTTTAAATTTAATAATTTAACCACGCTAATATGAACTGAATATCAAAAATACTTAAAAAGCAATTCATAAAGTATTAAAATTTAATTAGCAAGGACAATCAAAAAGATTAAAAAAAAAAAAAAATAATATCTTAATTTAATAGGATCCATCTTTCTCACTTATGGCCAACTAGCAAAAAAGGAAAAAAAAAAAATAGCCTTTGAGCTTTATTCACCATTTAAATTTTAAAAATTCTCATTTTATTCTATAAATATTGAATTAGTCACATTTAATTTTTTCTATAAGAATTTTGATTAAAATACTACAAAAAAAAAAAAAAAAAAAAAAAAGACATGATCTCGCTTAACTTATTACGTTAGAATTTATGTTGAGAATAAATAGAATAAGACCACATAATCGTACTTTAAACTCTTATTTTATTTTATACCTGTTTTAGTATGAATTCTAATAAAAATTAAGTGAGACAAAATGAAAATGACCTCTTGGAGTCTACCAAAAAATAATCAAATTTATTATCATCATGCCTCATTTCCTTTTTATTTTTTTATATAAAAAAAAAGGGCGAAATAAGTGACGTAAATGGTGGTGTATTTCCCTTCAACAACGATTTTTATTTTGCCCCAACATACATACGAGAGAGTGAGTTGAGAAAAGAGATGGAACAAACGGGAACGGTGGTCGTTGAGAAAGTGGGAGACAAATCAACAGTCACAAGATGCTACTCAAAGTATCCTCTTAAATTCATCGTACCAAAAAAGGTTTCCTTTTATCCATTTTCACACATGATTTTTTTTTTTTTAGTTTCTTTCTGTTGGATCTTTGTATTGTATTGTATTTCGTATATAGTGCATTATTGGAACTTGAAATTTCGATGGCAACAATCTCAGGATTAACTTTGTTGGATTTTCTTTAGTTGGGCAACTCCAAAACTGATGCTGTTTGGATTTACACCCTCACATATGGTGGTGGCATTGTCTCTGTATGTTCTTTTTTTTTTTTTTTTTTGTTGGTTGCTTGAAGATTAATCTCCCTCTCCTTTGTACTCTTTACTTGATTGAAAAGCTTATTTTTAGCTCCTTTATGATTGAATAGCAGTGATTTTGGGTGCAGGGAGATTCTATTTCATGTGATTTCACAATTAGTGACGGCTGCACTACTGTCTTGACTACCCAAGCTTCCACAAAGGTTAAACTTTCACAGCCTTTATTTGGCAACCTTATTCTCATTGTTTTTTTTTTTTTTTTTTTTTTTTTTTTTTTTTTTTAATTTATATTGCATTTTGTGACATTCTTGAATAAGATTCCACTTCAAATTTTCAATGAAATAGGTTTTTTTTTTTTTCTTTTTTTTTCAATCCTAATGTTCGAAAATCTCAAATGGGTTCTATTCTATGACCTTCTTGTGCAGGTCTACAAGTCTCTGGGATCAAAGTGCTCAGTGCAAGTCTTGGAGGTAACACAACAACTTTCCCATACCACACAAATTACAATTTATGTCATTTCTTTGCAGAATTCGATTCATTAATGTGCAGCTGACCTTGAAGTTTTTAATAGTGTTTAGTTTTTTAAGCGTTCCTTAATTTTTCTCCAATAGAGAATATGAATTACTGCGGTATGTATAGTAAACAATAAAGTTTGCTTGCTTTTAGAATCTTGAAATTTTTGGCAGTCAGAATCACAGGGTGGTTTGGATTGTATTAACACAAATCAAATAAGTTGTTTATTTTGAATTAAAGTGACATTGGCTAATTCATGCCATGCAGTAGGCGAGAGTGGGGAACAATGCCCTTTTGGCTGTAATCCCAGATCCAGTTACATGTTTTTCCACGGCTAGGTACACTCAGAAACAAGTCTTTAGGATGTTGAGTGACGCGAGTTTGATCGTTGTTGATTGGGTCACTAGTGGGCGCCATGAAAGTGGTGAAAAATGGGATTTTGATCTGTATAAGAGTACCAATCACATTTTCCTAGAAGACAATGAGCCTCTGCTTCTTGATACGGTACGTGTTTTCTTTCCATCAGAATTTCAGTATCTTGCCTGATGATAATATTGCTAATTCTTAGTTTCGTATTGAAAAAAGTTGCTAATTCTTACTGAGAATATAAAAGATAAGCTTATTTCATAATGTGGTGGCATCTGAGAATTTCTTGACAGTTTGTTTGGTTGGTTATTTAATAACAATTTGAAAGAATCATGTTCTATCGAGTTGTATATTGCTAGTCATTACGCATGTTGTTGCATTATGTCATTTTTATTCTCCTCCCTTTTTCATGACTGTAGTCTGTAACAATCTGGTTTCTTTTTGGGTACTTGCTAAACTGTAACTTAGTTTTGATCAAAATACTTCATATTCGAGATACCATTAAACCAGACTCATGCCATGTCATACATATTGAAGTTTCTGTTAAATAATTATTGGATCTTCTCGTACCCCTTTCTTCCCTTCATTTTTTGGACCTCGGTGTTACATGCATTTTTTCGGCACAAGACACTGCCAGCCTGGCACTAACAAAGTTCTTGTTGCCCTCTTTTCGTTGTTGTATTTCCGCAATTGCTCTCAAAAGCAAGACACTGTTTCTATTTCCTTCTCTTTAACACTCTCACATGGTTCTTTGATTGTTTGTGAATCACAATTAAATTGTTTGGAATGTGAATAAATTCATGAATCATAAAATCCCAGTGGCTCTTTTACCCTGCAGGTACTTCTAGAAAAAGGAAGCATGTCTTCTATTGCAGAGCGCATGCAGGAGTACCAAGTGGTTGCCATGGTTGTATTTTGGGGGTGAGTTTTACTGATTTACTTTTTCTCTGGTACCTTATTCGATAATTTTACCAAATGAATTTATTTGTCAAGTTTATGAGACTAAGATGAAAGGAGTTTAAATAATTGAATTGATGTTTTTTTTTTTGGTTGCTATGTCGTAGGCCAAAGATGAAACACATTCAAAACCAAGTCCAAGAAGAAGTGAGGAGGATGATGACTGAGCAGTTACAATTTTATTCTCCTGCATCAGCTCAACGAATGAAAAGAAGTTCCACTTATTGCATGAACAAACCGAACTTTATTGTTTCTTCAAGTGTCTTTGGTCCTCAGGTATTTGTGATATAATGCCCTCGTAATGCTAGGCCATAAGTGGTTGCTGTCCCTGAATTTTCTTGCTGTATTCTATAGTCTATTTAACCTGGTATAAGAATTGAAAAACACATTGAAACCTGGAATAGCAAGTTGAAGCAGTACATTTAGTACTTCTTTGAGCCCATCCTAGGGAAAAATTGTCGAGATTTTATACAACAATCTACCAGATTGGTTTCCATCTCTTTTCCATTTTAGGACCCTGGAAGGGGACAAAGAGGACCAGGTGCGGTGAGTGAATGAGAACCCTAAACCTTCTTAGATGTAAATGAATTAGCCTGAGAAGAGAGAGAGAACTATCCTAGGCCTACAATAGAAGTACTAAATGGGCCAGAGCAAGTGGTGATTCAATAGAAAGTGTTTTCTCAGCTAGCCTTGAAGGTACAATGCCTCAAAGATGGGAATTGACAGGGCTGCAAGGGAGGAGAGAGAACAAGTAAATGAAGGAACTTAACCAAAGAGGGTTTTCAAGGTCATGTGTTAGTTAGAGTGAGCAGGGTTTGTTATGCAGAGCGACATTCGCCTTGCATTCAAAGTACCGTTTTGCTTGTGGGATATTGTCCCCCCAAAACATGAACCACACTCAACGGACAACACTATCGAGTTTCTGCTCTCAACCGTCCAAGTTTACTCATTTGAGTGTTCCTTATTCTTGATTTTCAACTAAAAACAATTTTAATTGTACTTTAGCTCCACTTATATTGTTCTTTTGCATTCCATTTGTGTGCTGAATTTGATTATAAATATCAACTATTTGAGCAAGTCTATCATCCATTCGACTGAAAGCAGTTTTATGATTGTACTTCAAACAACCAATTGGTTTTACTTGCAAGCTTTTTAAAGGGCTCTTCCAAATCATTTTTCATCATCGAGCAAAAAACTGTCAGGGTGGCTAAGAATTCCATAGACAATCTAAAAACAAAAATGCTGGGAAAAATCTACATTGTTCCTACTGAAAATCTGCATGTAATGGTGCATAGAGGTGGACGGGAGGCGGCTGTTGGGGTATTCTGTGTTTTCTTTTATTTTTTTGGTGAAAAAATAAGGATTGACCAAAGGAAGCAACTTCACTCTGATACCAATTGCGGAACAAAAAGATTAGATGTTTCCTTTTATTTGTATAGTTATCTATGAGGATTTTTTGTCTATAGTCTTTAATAATTTCAACGCAAATAGTTTTGATGATTCATAAATGATTAATATTGAGTTTTCTTCCTTCTAAAATCCCTTCTTGCCATTCTATTCTATCTCTACTGGTTCAATTTCCTTCTTGATTCTACTCTCTTTATAGATTTTCTCTTTTATCTCGGTCCTACATCAAGAAGACGGATACTTTTCATCCAATTTTTTGGGAGGATGTGATCATATTGACTTCTTTTTTTATCCTTTCATTTTATTTGAGCTAAGTTATTTCTTATTAATGCAGGGAAAAGGAGTCGTCGTTCGAATAGTTGCCACAACAACTGAATCAGTTTACACGTTCCTACAACATCAATTGGCTGGCTTGGAACCACTACTTGGACTATCACCATATCATTGAATTTTCGGAGAATGTATTATAATGCATATTTTACTTTTTTTTTGTTATTGGTCTATTTTTACATAGATCTCAAGTTCTCAAGGTTCTCATTTATAGAATAATCTGTACACGAAATAAGGTAACAATGTACACGAAATAAGGTAACAATGGGTGCGTTTGAAATTGATTTTGTTTTTAATAAAAAGTAAAAATAAGATTGTTTTGAGAATTATTTTGAAAATCGATTCTGAATTGTGTTTGATTGCCTTTTTTCAAAATATTATTTTCAGTATAATAAAAAAATAAAATAGTTCTTATTGATTAATATATTATAATATTATTGATAAGTATTAAAAAATAAAAACAGAAAAGTGAAAACAACTTTCAATTGTTTTTTAATTTCTTCATAAAAATCATTCTTATTGTTTTTGTTTTTAAAAAATTTGTTAACCAAATATTATTTCGTTTTCATTTTCATTTTTTTACTTATCAAAATATATGAAAACCGTTTTTAAAAATGATTCTAAACACTTTTTTTCCGAGGGAAAAATAAGGTAACAATATTATGCTTGTCGCCTTTTTGCCAAAGGCTTCGTCTCTCTGCTTATCTTTGCTTATAATCTCCGAAGATCAGAAACATACTTTGACTATTAAGAACGTGATGTGATGTGAACTTGGAGTACAATTGAAATGATATCGTTTATCAATCGTGACTAATTTCCCTTCAAAAGAAGTCTTAATTTTACTTCTCATAAAAAAAAAATGCGGTGACCAGTTGGTTTACTTCATATGATAAAATACACGTTTGTTCGGCAAAGCCACCGAGTTAACGGCATGGTGCATTTAGGTTCGCTTTGCTAGAATTGCTTCACAAATCACATCATTAATGATGAGCTGAGAATTTTTCTAAAAATATTTCCTCTGCACAGCAGAACGCTGTTTATTTAAGGGTTTTGATTTAGCGAGATACATAAGATGACATTTTCTCTTTGGGTTACATTGATGCTTAGAAAGGGTCCAACCTCGTGAAAAGTCGAATATCACGACAGACATCACGGTTCAAACATCGCAAATCATTATCGAAAAATTGAACCATGCCTAAAATACTCAAAGAAATACTATTCATAATACATAAGCAGTTCACACTAATCTTGCCCGAAAATGAACATCACACAGATGAAACTTAACTCACTTCGGCACGTTATAAATTGGTGACATAAAAGTAGAACGATAGATTAACTGCAATTTAGAATGTAATTTCACAAGGGGCATGAAAGGTTCTACCGCGGCATATAGGTTCTAAGTTCTCTCCAGCATACGAACATAGTGGTGATACCTCCACACCTGGTTAGATAAATTGCTTTGAGAACTGAGAAGAGTTATGGACACAGAAATGAACATGGTATAATCTGTAAGGGGCAGTAATCTTTCACATAACTTCCTGTTTCCATCTATGCATTTACTTTATTGATTTCTACCAAGACTACATATTTATACCTTCCCTCGAATGGAAAATAAAATAAGAATGAATTACCTGTTGCATATAACGGCACTGAGTGTGTTAAAAATCCACCAGCAGCAACTACCCAGCGAGCATGGAGTCGGAGAATCAGAAGTTTAGCACTGTCTGGAGTGTCGAAAGTTGATCCATTGGCATTTTTTACTGGTGCAAACTCTTCTTCACGCAAAACCTGTTTTAGAATGAGTTTCGAAGAAAAAGGTTGTGCCATCCCCATTTGTCGAAAAGGAAACAACAACAACACTAAGCCATAATCCCAACTTAATTAGGGTCGGCTATATGGATTTCACTTTTCCACGAAGCTCTGTTCGAAATTAGTCTTTCCTGAAGGCCTAGAGATCTAGAATGTTATTCCTAACTACTTTGGTGCTGGAGCCTAGAGATAAAAAGCAAAAGAAATTCACCTCAAAAAGTGCAGTAGAAGGCGCAAAAGGAAATGCATCAAATATGAACTGCTCCAGTTTGTATCCAATTGTATGTCCATGAACCGAAGGAATTTTCTTCTCAGCAAGATGGTAGCTGCATTGGCAAAGCAAAACAATATACTCATAATGGCAAAAAACAGAGATTAAGAACTCCAATGCCAAAGCCAACTGAAATGATGCATTAAACTGTAAACATGATTCAACTTCCTCATGCATGCTTGTAGTGTAAACATAACTAATGTTGTAACATGTGTACGCAATATGACCTGTGTTCTTTATCTAGGGCTACACAGTCAAAATGGAGTCCCCGTCCCCCAATATGACCTGTGTTCCTCATGCATGCTTGTAGTGTAAACATAACTAATGTTGTAACATGTGTACGCAATATGACCTGTGTTCTTTATCTAGGGCTACACAGTCAAAATGGAGTCCCCCCCCCCCCCCTTTTCCCAAAAAAATAAAACGACCCATACAAATTATCAGTCATACTGAGTACGTGAGACCTTGACATCTCACACGGATTTCAGCACAAGCATAGCGGATGAAGAAATACGTAGGGGTCAATGATGTACAATATATTTAATATTTTTACTAGAAAACACAAAGACGTCATCAATTGTACTCATTATTGTCATTCATACCAAGCATATGAGACATCTGACACTTCACATGCAATTTTAGTATACAGATTCACGGATGACGAAATACTTGGGACAGACAAATGCATCATGTAGCAGGAATATGCTGATAGAAGTACACTATATGCAAAAGAATGAGAATGCAAAAGAAGCAAGGAGAAAGGGATGGGGAAAGAATGGGATAAAGGAAAATCTATTACTGACATGCTGTCTTTTTCAAGGCCATTTGCCACTTGGTTTAGGAAATCAACAGTAAACATGTGTAGGCATACCTGAAGGCAAAACTCACAGAAGTTCAGACCAAAAAAAGTTACCAGGAATTTCACACGACTAAACAAAAGAAATCAAACAATGTAAAATATGCAATAGACATTACATTGCTCCAACAAAAACGAAGGCGCCCAGTTTGTTGATTGATTGCAGAAGCCAAAGATGGATCCAACTCACTGTATTCTACCACAGTTAGAGGTCCACCCTTGCCTCGGCGCACAAAAACACCAACCTTCTCTTGAGGGTATGCCTGCAATGAGAAAAGCACGAGAAACTAAGATACCCTATCCTTCAGAATTTATTACATGCACTAGGACCTAAATAGCATAGAATTGTCATTGTTCCCGTAATTATGTCTTACGAGTTATGACCACCTAAAACATCAAAGTCCATTCAATTTGAAAAGCAGATACAACGTGCTCCACAAACAATCATGAAAAGCATATGCAAAAGTGCTCTACGATATTATGCAGTACCTAGAACCATACATCATACAACATACTAGAATCCAGGATCCAAAAAAGATTAAAAAAAAAAAGGAAAAAGAAAAATATTAGAATCCTTAAAACATAGTGGTCAAGAATACTCCTACATGCTTCAGCAAAGTGAGATAACACGACTTGAATCAAAAACTTGACAATTGAATTTATCAAAAGTAAAAGAAAAGATACGCTTGAACAAGACTCTCTGATTATATATTCTTACAGTTATTCCCATTTATTGACAATTTTCTAAAGAATTTTACTAACGACAGACAGTCGAAGGTTATCATGCTAAAGGGAAAAAGAATTGTACAGTAGTTTCTTTTTTCAAAAGATCTCATCCATTGACTGTTGACATTAAAAACAAAAAAAAAAAAAAAAAAAAAAAAAAAAAAAAAAAAAAAAAAAAAACAAAAAAAGAAAAAGAAGGCACTCTTACTTCATCCTGGCTTAGCAACGGCATAAATTTGCCAAAGTTTTATCTTGCTTATCATATAATCAAGGAAATCGTAACCAAGATTTTGAATTACAAGTACGACTAAAACCTTTAATGTCATACACCTTTAAACATTAAGCAGCAGATTTATACCTTACGAACGACCTTTGCAGCAGCAGAGACGCCTTTATCGATGAAATAACCCAAGAAAGTCGGATCAGCCACACGAACCTGCTTTCAAGATCCTAATCACTATGCCTTTAAATACAATGAGTTTCAAGTCTTAAACGAATAAAAATTTGATACGACACTCACCCCTGGTGTACAATTGCAAAAACAAACAAAATAAAGGCAGCAGAATAAAACTTTTTTTTTTGGCTACATACAAATAACTTACAACAAAAGTAGGATACGGTTTGAACAGCTTTCTTCCTTGTATACAACTATTCCTAAATTAAAAATTTCAGTGTGCCAAGAGGAAAAGTGATGAAAAATATAGAATTTAACTTCCCTTCTGCTTCTTCTCTCCTTTGCCAACAAAATGATTAAAACAGAAAGTTCTTTTACTTTCTCCTTCTTTATTTGCTTGGGATAAACCAAACACACCAACAGGAAACGAACAAAACTCACCAGTGCATTATCGACACCATAGCAATCCACATATTTAATTCCTCTCATGGACATGTCTTCTAAAAGTTTTGATGACTTCAGAGCTGGTCAACAAATTAGGTCAATTGCTATTAGCAAGGACCAAGCAATGACAAAAGTTATTAAACTAAATCCAGCAATAGTATACAGTATCCAATACTGAACCAAAGTTTAATAACATAAACCTGCATAAACTCCTCCATTCCCATCTGGAGCCTTAGCTACCTGGATTTAAGAAATTTAAGTCATAAATTGGTGACATTTGTGTATGCATATTAAGGCAAACAATTATGTTGAACGGGGAAAACGGTATTCTAGATAACAAATTTTCAGAATAGGAACTACAGCATCTTTTATGAAGAATGACATTGTAGCAACTCTTGCTAACTACTAGGCTCTATTTTGCCCTAGTCAAAACATTTTATTATCTAAAAATAATAGTAAAAACCCAACATTTACTACAGATTCAAAAACAATCCTACTGCAACTTTGCCTCAACAATTATCATTTGATCTTTCAATATTGCTATATCCTTTTTTTCCAGCTGATAGTGTCGAAGATTCTTACAGCACTCAAACATATCCACACATATGTAGCCCTAGTCCGACGTTGATCTATTAATTTAACTACTTACAGGATTGGCAACCAAAAGGTACATGATAGATTCTAACTGGAATCAACACTTGTTCAAAATCCTAAAACAAAGCGTCCAAAATCACCCAATTTTGGTTCTAACATTACTTTAAAGAATGACCAATCCTTCACACTGTACAATTTATTAGAGGGGATTACTGAATACTTTTGATAAGTTTTTAAAGTGCTGATGCATATCACCCAAGACCATAGTTTTAACAGTAGTAGATGGTGATTATGTACTTCCCATGCTCACAAACAACTCCAAGGCGGGAACAAAATTTTACAAAACAAAAGACAAGTCATTTCAACATACTCTGTATGGAGTTTCCATTATAAATTTCCCATCATTTGAAACACAAGGTATGGTGCCTTGCTGAAAGAAGGTTACCTGAATCAGATGATTGTAAGAAATCATATGCCCTCCACAAATAAGAACAAATAGATTAAAAAATTAGAAAGAAAAGGAAACACTTCTCACTTGATCAGCATCAAGACCAAAAAACTTGTGACTTTCAAAAAATCTGCGTGTAGCCTCATCAGTGAATGGGCTTGTCATAATATACCAATGTATTTGCACTGAACGAGTAGAACCTGTTGGCACCTATGTCATTAGGATAAATAACACATGAACCAAAAAACGAAAATGGTACAAAAACCTTTAAATTCATGCTTGACGGGTGGTAACTCTGCGGGAATCTACCAAAGATTTCGGATCAAATTTGCCCTAAGTACTTGGCAGGTAGCAAAGAGGGAGGTTACAAGTATGGAAAGATTACTCGTTCTGTTCTCCAGGCTTTAAACAAAAAGAGGAGGAGAAGAAAAGATGAATATTGAAGATATGAACCATACCATCATTCATGGCTTCAGTGGCTAATCTCTGGACACACAATATCCGCTCAGCTTGAAGTTGAAATAACGACTTCCCAGATGGAAGCCCAATATCTGAAACCGTTTAGAAGACATCATAACATATCACATATGTAAGATAGAGCTTCTCATAGAAAATAAAAAATAAAAAAAGATCATAGTTTAGACATTCTTACGAAGATATCACTTGAAGAAAAAAATAGAAAATGGAGAGCTTCAATTTATCTTTATTATTAAAAATGTTTTAAAAAAATTGAACTATTTAAATTATAAAAAAAATCATATGTTTGTTTTAAATTTCTTTCTTTTCATTCCGTCTCAAAGTCACAGATGTGTACCTAAATTAAATCCTCGCCCCACCAAAAGGCAAAGAAACAAAACTGAGAATCCTTTAAAAACCTTACATGCTAAAGCTAAAGTCTAAACACAAGTATTTGGGCTAAGGCTTCAAATTGAATCATGATTCAGTTAATAGAAACTTAGTTAATTATCATTTGCAGGAAATTAACTGGTACAGTGGACGAAAAGACACTTTAAAGAGATTTAGGAAAAACAAGAAATGAATTAATCCGCTTTAAAATCTCTATGAGTCACAGAAAAGATTTAAAATTGAGTCCCGGCTTCACATTAGCAGTTCTACATCTAATTGATGTCCCTCATTCAGCTGTGCCTCTAAAATAAGCCATCAGTGATATCAGAACAAGAAACTTAAACTCGGGAAACTGTCTCAAAATAAGGTAAACTTGATCATTACTCACTGAAGCATCCCTTTGGATCTGAACTTCCAAGCCGAGTTCCCTGCATTACAATTTGATGAAAGACAAGAATGCATACGTCAGCCACGGTCATGAATAAAAAAAGGCGCAACAATTTTTATTTATTTAACATGACGAAAAGGAAAAAGTGCACAAACAGATGATGCCCATGCAATCAAGTTAACAATTCAGACGGCAAAACATATTCAAATTAACAGGAGACTGAGGCAATCTCCTGTTATTGCAATGATTACTGCATGCATTAACATACAAATTATTCATTGCCCATAATCCTCCGGAACACAAACCTTATATTATGGCAACCCAATCAGAGTGTGTGAAGACTTCAAATGGTTCTAAAGCAACAAAAAAAAAAACTTCAGCAAGTGGTAAACTTTCAACATCTAGTTAGAATTATGGAGGTTTGATTTGTTTCCTTAAACTCTTATGCAAGCTGACTCTTTCAATGTGTGGCGATACATGGCAACAACTGATACAACTAAAACGTTAAAAACTAGAAACGGGTAAAAAGATTAAAGAAAAAAAAAATTAACAACTAGACACCAACATCGTCACGCAGCTATTTATTCAGAAGGTTATCATGTATTTTACCATCATGTTTAAGTCATCAAATACACTGTAAATATCATCTAATGCATCAATAATATTGCCTAATGCACTGAAAATAGTGAAACAATTGACTTGAATTAGTGAAAAATACTATTTCCTATGTGGTTTTTAGGTTGAAGAAATTTAATCTTCTGACTTCAACGTTTCTTTTTTCCTGTGATAGGAACTGTAACTTCAACTCATACACAGAAATTGATTAATAGCTCTTCACACCTGAGTTGATAACTCCCAACTAAAGGAATGAGCCTGAACTGGTTCAGATTTTATTTCACATCTAACTGTGCTCAAGCGGATAATTTTTATTGATAAGACAATAAGGCAAGTTCTAGATATTGCAGAACAACATCCATACCGTAGAATATTTTGCCTAGTAAAGTTAGACTCCAACCGGAAAAGAAAAAAAAAAAAAAAAAAAAAATAAAAATAAATTTATGGAATCCTATAAAGCAACTTTATTAATGAATGCATCCATTAAGTAAAAGATATTCCGTGCGTTTATATCACTAAATGATACAAACAAACAGCCAAATCAACAGGCAGAAAAGAACATCACACCGTCCAAGAAGAAGACAAAGAGATAAAGGTTATTCATATAAAAAGTAAAACCACCACCAAAAAAGCGACATCATACCAAATTCACAGTCATGGAGAACAAAGTCCTCGTTTGCGTTAATGAACCTAAAATTTCTATTATCAAATTGTCCTTTCATAAAAGGAAGTCCTCAATTATACTTTTTCCCAACAACCCATATCATACGAAAATCATGAGAGAAAGAGGTTTCATGTGAAACAACCCACCATCTCCTAATCAACAGTATTAATTTAATATCATATTTATTGCAATCTAAAGTCACACAAATAAAGTGAAAAGGCACTAATGCTAAGCAATGCAACTGAAAAGCATAAACATAATTAGATAAAGTAAAACCACGATTAAAAAAAGTATAAATGTAATTATTAGATTAGGAAAAAAAATAAAAACAAAATTAAGGATATACCACCATACCTGGCCACCAGATAAAAGCAAGACAGCCAACTTCCCATCTGAGATGGCTTTCAAGCCCAACTTCCACCATCTCTCTCTCTCTTCGAGCGTCCGCTCCTCCACCGTCGATACGTTACTCTCCGGCACCGGCTCAATCGCCGCCGCTGGAAGACCTTCATTCAAAAAAAAAATAACACTTCGGGTCAAATCCATCGGAATTGTTCTCCATAACTATGTGCGCAAGAAAACAGAGCAATACTAACCATGAGACCGAATTGAACACCGAATAATCCGGTCTATTCTGGAAAGATCTAAACTCTGAGAAAAAATCACCCGATCAATAGCATGAAGCACAATTTGCATGAGAAAATGGGAGGCATTAAAGATCAAAAGCAACCGAGAATAACTCAAGCGAATGGAATCATGCCAAATCATCATTAGTAAACCTTCATTTCCGTTTACCAGAAGAGATATTATATATTACAAGGGGAAAAAAAAGTCTTTATATGATTCCTTTTTCCGGAAGTTTACTCTCGAGAAAGAAACGGCATGAGCGACAAGCAGCTGAGAAAGAGAAGAAGAATATATCCAGGTAATTGAAATAACCTCGATGTCCTTGACGAGAAGGAGGCGTTCTTCGGGAGAGAGCTCGTTCCAGAGGGCAAATGCGTCTTCCTGGCCGTAGTCTTTGAGTCGCTCAAGCAGAGCCTGAGGCGGCGGTTGTGGCGGCGACGAACCGTCCATTATTAGGTCGCTCATCTTTCTCTCTCTAGAACTCTCAAAGCTTTCTCTGTCTACAATCTCCGGATCTCATTCTCTCTCAGTCGCAGGAACTTTTCCTGGTTTTCTCCTATGAGCTTTTAGAGAGAGAGAGAGAGAGAGAGAGACACCGTGCCTAGGGGTCACAATTCCTGTAACGTGTTGCGTTCGTTTTAAAAGTATTTCACACGTTAAGTTTTAATTACCGTATTATTAAACTATAAAATTTAAATATTTAATTTTAAAAAAGAGAAATAAAAAATAAGTTTTAGACAAAAAAAAGAGTTAAAAAATTAAAATAAAGCAATAAAAAAGTTTTAAAATAAAAAAAAATAAAATATTAGGGTAAAAATTTAAAAAATAGTCAAAATGATTAACATAAAGAAATATAGGACAAAATGAACCAAAACGAAAAAGAATTGAGAGAAAAACAAAAGAAAATAAATTTTTAAAAGGAAAATAAGAAAAGTAAAAAAGACTATATAAATAAATAAGTTTTAACCGGAAAAAATATATATAAATAGGAAAATATAAAATTTAAAAAAAAAATCATTACTATTTATACATTTTGACCAAAACGTCGCCATTTTAGTCGGAACCGTGTGCCAATAGTGAACGGGGAAAAAAGCAAAAGATGAAAGATGAGATAAAAAGGAGGGAAAACCATGAAGAGCTAACAAAAAATGGAACTGGAAAAAAAAAAAGTAAAAAAAAAAAAAAAAAAGAATGACAAAAACAAAAAGAAAAAAAAAAAAAAGGGACAAAAACTAAGAAAAAAAAAAGTAGGAAAAAGAAAAAGGACCAAAAGATAAAAAACAAAGTCAAAATAAGGACTGAAAATAAAAAAGAAAAAACGAAGGTAAAAAGATCGGGGACTAAAACGGTTGTGTTTTTGGTTGAAAATCAGTCGTTTTGGTTGAAAAATGGGAGAGCACAACTGCTTTCTTATATGTAGATTAAGTACAACACAAAATTAACACTCGATGTGAACTCATCAGAACCGGTTCAAGCGAACCGGTTCTTAAAGATCAATCCGAGTGTTTGAAGTGGTTGGATGGCCAACCAAGTGGGTCGGTTTTGTTTGTGTCGTTTGACAGTGGAGGAACATTATCGTTTCGTCAAATGAATGAGCTAGCTTTGGGCTTAGAAATGAGCGGGCAAAGATTCTTATGCATCGTGCCAAGCCCAAACGACAAAGTATCAAACGATTCATTCTTCAGCCTCCGAAACGACAACGATCCCTTTGTGTTTTTGCCAAATGGGTTTCTTGAGACAACCAAAGCGCGTGGCTTAGTGGTGACGTCTTGGGCACCACAGGCCCAAGTTTTGGCCCATATTTCAACTGGTGGGTTCTTAACCCATTGAACTCGACCCTTGAGAGTATCCTCCATGGCGTGCCTCTAATCGCTTGGCCACTCTACGCAGAGCAGAGGATGAATGGCGTTTTGCTAACGGAATCCGCCCAATAGCACTTAGGTCCAAAGTCAACGATGAAAATGGGCTGGTGGGCCGTGGGGAAATTGCCCAAATTGTCAAGAGTCTAATGGAAGGAGAAGAAGGGAAGAGACTTAGGGAACGTGTGGAAGAGGTTAAGAATGCTGCTCAGAGAGTGGTTGGAGAACATGGTTTCGTCCACAAAAGCACTCGCTGACTTGGCACTCAAGTTGAAGAAACGAACATGCCTATATATGTAGATTCGTATGGAAATTTGTTTAAGCTTTTTCTTTCTTCAAATATTTGACTATGATAATGTATGGTAATAATGGTAGCCCTTTTGTAGTTGGAGCCAAAAAGCACTTTTCATTCTTGTTGCACAAAAGGTCTCTCCTTTGATAATAAGTGAAGCAAGATTTGGTCAACGTGGAAATGCGGTTTTTTTGTTGATTTTTTATCTCTTTTTTAAAATAATAATAATAATAATGGTAATCTTTTGAAGTTGGAGCATATATATATTTCATTCTTGTTGCACAAAAAGCTCTCCATGTTTTGATAAGAAGTGGAGCAAGATTTGGTCAATGTGGAAATACGGTTTTCTTTTGATTTTTATCTTTTTTTTTTTTTTTAATAATGATAGTCCTTTTTGGTTGGAGCATTTTTCAAAAAAAAAAGAAAAAACATTTTTTTCAAACGACAAAAGAAAAACATTTTTCATTCTTTTTGCACAAAATGTAAGCGTTGCTTAATAAGTCAAAAGTAACTACAACTTTTAAAGAAAAAAAAAAAAAAAAAAAAAAGAGAGAAAGGGGAAGTTTGTGTCAAATTTGGTGTTGATATTTGAGAAAAGAGTTAGTTGTTTACGACTGGCTCTTACGGTTTTCTCATTAGGAGCTTAGCTATAAATAGAACTCCTTTCTTTTTCATTTTTGTATCTTATTCTCACCCTTCAGAGAGAATTTTCATGGTGTGAGAGATATTTAGTTTCTCAAGTTTTTCTTCTTTTTATGAGGTGTTTCTCCTATTTACATGAGAGAATGTTTCTTATTGTTCTCTATGTGTAATTTAGAGAGAAGGTTGTAATCCCTATTTTTCATAGTGAAATCCTTCTACACTTGTCATGTGGTTTCTACCCTATCTCTTTTGCGGGTTTTCCACGTAAAATATTCTGTGTCCATATTATTTTTGTTTTCACTCATTTCTTATTTTACCGTCAGATTTGCCAACAAGTGGTATTATAGCAATCCACGTGAAGTTACTATTCACGACAAAGTTATCGTTCACGGTGCGAATAAGTATAGTGTGAGTAAGTTCTATCTAGGAGGCTGGAATTTAAGTGGTTCACCTGAGACCTTCCATGCCTTTCTTGGGATCTTGTTTAGTAAGGTGAAACTGTCTAGGAGGCTGTTCAGATCTATCCTTTGTTGATAGAATTGGTTTATTCATTTACAGTCTTTTCTGAAAATTACTAATCAGTACAGTTACTATACCTGTTTTGTTCACAGCTATAGTGAAATAGTGGGAGTTAAGCAAATCACAAAATGGCTGGAAAATTTGAAATAGAGAAGTTTAACAGAAGCAATTTCACGTTGTGAAAAATGAAGATGCAGGTGTTCTTCTATTGTCCCATGGGATTCACTTTCCCAGGAATTTAAAAATTACAATTCTTGTACTAAACATGGAAATCTTATGCCGTGTTTGGAATTGTTCTTGTTTTTATTTTTTGAGAACAAAAAATGAAAATGGTTCCAAAACAGCGTTTGACATAATTAAAGATAAAAAATAAAAATGAAAATAATTTTTTGGTTTAGTGTAAAATGGGAGAAAAATAAAAAATGACTTTTAGTCATTTTTCATGTTTTGTTTCATTTTCTCCTCTCTCAAGCAAAGAGAGAGAGAGAGAGAGAGAGAGAGAGAGAGAGAGAGAGAGAGAGAGAGAGAGAGAGAGAGAGAGAGAGAGAGAGAGAGAGAGAGAGAGAGAGAGAGAGAGAGAGAGAGAGAGAGAGAGAGAGACATTAATGAGTTTTTTATACTGAAAATAATCTATTGATAAAACTACCAAACACATTTTCAAAAATAATTTATGTTTGAGATTGAAAACATTTTCATTTCCATTTTCATACAAAAAATAAAATCATTTTGGAACGAGTTCTGAACGCACCCTTCAAGATTCCCATTCTCATCAAACACTCCCATAGGAGTTCAATTTCACTTTGTTCGTGAAGTAGTGGAAGAAGGAAGTATGGATATGCAAAAGATTCACACAAAAGAGAATCTAGCAGATGCTTTGACCAAGCCATTAAATAGTGACAAGTTCAAAGGTGTAGATTCTCATGTGGCCCAACAGAAATGTAAGCAACATGGCAATGACAATGTAGAAAGGATGGCGTGGAGACATGATTAATTCTCAATCAAATCTCCAAGTGGGAGAATGTAAGTGTTGCCTAATAAGCCAAAGGCAACCACAACTTTTGAAAGAAAGAAGGAAAAAAAGGGGAGAGAAAGGGGAAGTCAGCACCAAATTCGGTGCTGACATTTAAAGGAATAGCTAGTTATTTACAATTTGCTCATACGGTTTTCTCAGGGGGGGCTTAGCTATAAATAGAGCTCATTCCTTCTTAGTTTTGCATCACATTCAGAGAGAATTCTTATAGTGTGAGAGAATTTTAGTTTCTCTAGTTTTTCTTCTCTTTGTGAGGCATTTTTCATACTTACATGAGAGAGTAATTCTTATTGTTCTTTCCGTGTAATTTAAAGAGAATGTTGTAATTCTTATTTTTCATAGTGAAATTCTTCTACACTTGTCTCATAGTTTTTACCCCGTCTTCTTTAGAGATTTTTCACGTAAAACATTCTGCGTCCATATTATCTTTAATTTTACACATTTACGTTTGGTTGGAAGATTTAAACCATGTAATTCGAATCATTTTCGATTTACGTGTATTTTTTGTGAGAGAAAATACTATAACGAACCACGAATCATTATTCGAATCAGGGAATGAATCTCTCTATTAAACATCTTTACTTTTAATATTTTACTGCTAATTTTGTCAACACAAAAGGACAAGATGGAAATACGGTTTTCTTATTGGTTTTTATTCTTTTTCCTAGTACTTCTATGTGACTTAGTTAATTTATTAAAATAATATTGATCTATTACTGTAATAATTGTCAATTGTCATTGATTTGGAACTTTCGAAAGAGCCAAAGTATTAAGATACAGAGAGACATTTGTGATAATTTAATTTTAATTTTATTACAGTTAAATTTTTTTATACAAAAATCATATATAATTTTTTATGTTATTATAAAAAAAAAATTCACATAAAATTATTCTCAACTTAAATTAAAAATTCAAATAAATAAATTAAACGAAGGCTAGTTTTCAAAAGGAATATTGTTCAACAGATAAATTAAGAATGCAACTAATTACTTGTCATCCAATTTGACTAATTGCTTGAAGAGAGGTATCCACCTGTAATTTGGCGTACGTATTGACAGGTAATAATAATGTAATATAATATAAGAGTTTGGTACAAGAAGATTTTAATTAGAATAAAAATTAATTAGAAAAAAAAATAGAGATTAAAGTCTCTTACGTTTGAGCTTACATCACAAATTGCGTATGCAATATCCTAATTCACCAACAAATGACCTGTAAGAACTCTCTAGTTTTCCAAGCTCAAAAAAATAAATAAAATATATATACGGTTGAGTTTAAGGTTTAGGACTTTGAATAAGTCAAATATCCCCACACATCTCCACGATTCTTGGCCACCTTCAGTTGAAAGGAAAAGAATCAACAGAGGTTAAGAATATATATATATATATATATAACAAAGGGTAAGATAAAAATTTATCCAAAACGACATTTCAAGCCTTAAAGGAAAAAAATATTATCGGGTCAAAAAGATTACGCCTGAACTTACCTCATATTTCCGATCTCTAATCCAGTCAAATATTCATGCAAAAAACAAAAAAAAAGAAAAAGTTCAAAATAACAATATTGTCAAGAAAACAAAATAAATACAAAGTCAAAAAGTCATGGATGCTTCCTCAAGCGAGTTTGTATCTAAATATCCACTTCTAAACCAGATCACACACACACACATAAACATATATATGTGTGTGTGTGTGTATCATATATCATATATCATATATCTCACCGTGATCAAAATCGAAGACCCATTGGCCATTTCCTGCAATGAATCAAACACCTCACATAGCCATTCTCCCAAGTCCGGGAATCAGTCACCTGATCCCGTTCGTAGAGTTAGCCAAACGCCTCATTCTCCATCAAGACCTCCACGTCACTTGCATCATACCCTGCACACCCGATGATCCATCGGACACCACAAAATCCGTCCTCGAATCCCTTCCCAAACCCAACTCCCGCACCATATTCCTCCCTCCGGTCTCCTTCGACGACCTTCCCGATGACGCCAACCCATCAGGCAAGATCTCCCACACCATGACTCACTCTTTACCTTCAATTCATCACGTGCTGAAATCGCTGGTTTCGAGTACTAGTACTACTTCTTCTCCTCCGGTGGTTGCTTTATTTCTCGATCCTTTCGCAATAGGAGCTTTGGATATTGCCAAGGAACTTGATATTCCCACGTATGTTTTCTTCCCTACAAATGCTATGGCTTTGTCTTTGTTCTTCTATTTGCCCAAGTTGGATGAGATAGCGGCTTCGTACGATTTCATGAGAGACTTGCCGGAGCCGGTGAAATTACCGGGATGCCCTCCTTTTCACGGCGGAGATCTCTTTGCCTCGATCCAAGACCGGAGAACGGACACCTATAAAAGGATGGTGCAAATCTCAAAACTGATCGTTTCGGCCGAGGTTATTAAAGGGTTTATCCTTAATAGCTTTGTGGATATTGAAGCAAAGGTGATAAAAGCCATGCAAGAGAAAAATACTATTTATCCGGTGGGACCCATCGTACAAACCGGTTCACCTCGTCAAGATGATGGAGACTCGGAGTGTTTGACTTGGTTGGACAAACAACCACGTGGCTCGGTTCTATATGTTTCTTTCGGGAGTGGTGGGACCCTCTCGTATGAACAGATGACCGAGTTGGCATTTGGGCTGGAGATGAGCGGGCATAGATTCATATGGGTTGTTAGGAAGCCCAACAACGAATCCCCCAATGCCGGGTATCTCGATGAGGGGACCAAAAACCCATTAGAGCATCTTGATTATTTGCCCAATGGGTTCTTGGAGAGGAAAGGGCAAGGCCTAGTCGTGCCCAACTGGGCCCCACAGACTCGGGTGTTGGGCCATAGCTCGACCGGCGGGTTTCTGAGCCACTGTGGTTGGGGCTCGACCCTTGAGAGTATTCTTCACGGCGTGCCGATCATTGCTTGGCCACTCTTCGCGGAGCAGAAAATGAATGCCGTGTTGCTTGTTGAGAATCTCAAAGTCGCATTGAGACCAAAGGCTGATGGTGAAGATGGCATCATTCGACGAGACGAAGTGGCCAGTGTTGTTAAGGCTCTAATGGAGGGTACAAGTGAAAAGGGTAGAATTGTGAGACACTCAATGAAACAACTCAAGGACTCGGTTGTCAGGGCACTAAACGAAGATGGGTCATCCACAAGGGCACTCTCTGAGTTAGCTTCCACGTTGAAAAATATGGCAACCAAGTAGAACATATTTAGTTAATCCTTTTTCTATCTCTTTTTTCCTCATATTTAATAAGTACTTTTTCCGTTAGTTATCTATAATTATTAATATGTTACATTTCTGTGTAGGTTAGGTTATGTTGTTAATCTCTCAATAGAACGACATAAAGCAGAATATAGTTTAAACACATTTTGTTTCACTTTTTTCTGCAATCTGTGATTTCTTTAGCTTTTCTAGAAAAAATGTGGAATGGGAATTTGATGGATTGTGTAGATATCTCGTTCTGAAGGAGTAAAGTGTTGTTTTGTTTTTTTTTTTTTTTTTTTTTTTTTTTTAATATGGGCAATCAAAAAAATAAACAGAGAAGAATACACCAACGACTTTTCACACTCCTCTTCAACACACCCGAGGCCCAAATTATTCTGAAATCTTTAGATTCTTCCTCAATGGCTCAACCACGTTTAGTTGGAGATTCAAATCATGTGATTCGAATCATTTTCAATTTACGTGTATTTTTTATGAGAGAAAATATTATAGCGAATCACGAATCATGATTCAAATCAGAGAACGAATCCTTTTATAAAACATAAATACATCAAAATTCTCTTGTTTTTTTTTTTGTTTGTTTGTTTTTGTTTTCCCAACTATTCACTCTGTATTTGTTCAAGCTGTTCTCAACGACACATCTATTATGTATCTCTAGGTTGTCTTGTATGATATTACTTAACAATAGTCCAGAAGCAAGTTTCCTTAAAAAAAAAAAAAAAAAAAGGGCGCCAACAACCCAAAACCCACCATAAGGAAAAAAGGGCACCAACACAAACAACTCAGAAATCCAAAAATTTTATTTTCGGTAGAAGAAACTAAAAAAGCAATAAAAATTTGATTGAAACAAAAATATTTTACATGGGCCTAATGGTGAAATTTATTTTCGATGTAAGAAGAAATAAAAAAAATATAAATAAAAGATTTGATACAGAAAATAAAAATATTTTATATGGGCACAGATGGTGAAATTACATAAAAACGATGGAAGGGTATATTGTAATAAAAAAAAAATTATTTTTAAAATGGGTGTTAATAAAACTTCCCTTTTTTTTTTTAAGTTTTTTGAATTCATTGTTGGACCGAAGATGTTATATTTATCCCATTAAAAGGATTTAATGCCCCCACTTAAATAATATTCTTTCAATAAAAATTTTAAAAATCTTATTTGTTTTATTTAGAAAATCTTCAAAAATTTTAAAATATTTCTCCCTAAAACACTTTAATTTGAGTAAAAATAATTTTGTTTCTAAAAGTAGGAATGTTTAAAAAATCCATCAAATTGCAAAAACAAATCAATTCAAACCAAATCAAATCAAATCGAATAAAATTAAAATTATTTTTAGATTATTTGGTAATTTAGTCGGTTTTTTAATCTAATTTTTTAGACGGTTCGGTTTGTAGTTTAGATTTCTCAAATCGTTCAAACCATCTAAATTAATCTGCCCAAAAATAAAAATATAATTTTTTAATTTTTAAAATATTTTTTTTTTTTATTTTAATTTTTATTGGTCATAATAAACATTCTACACTTATTAAATACACCTTATTATATTTTTATTAATTTGTATTAAAACTTTAAATGGTGAACTGTTAGATATTTACTATTTTTAAGTTATATTATAAACTTGAATCTTATTTTTATTTTTATTGATTAATGATTTTATAATTTTTATAAATTTTTAAAAACTTCTTTAGTCTTAAGTTTAAACCGCTTTTTAACCGTCCTTTGTCTTTAATCTTAAATTTAATTGGTGATTTCTAAAAAAAAAAAAAAAAAAAAAAAAAAAAACTACTCAAACCGTCTAAACACCTTTATGAACACCTCCATCTAAAAGTCTGGTCTCTAAAGATGCAATTATTTGTGGTGACATGAGATTATACAGCTTTTAAAAATACCAACAGGAACATTATTATGCAAAGCTTCAAAAGCGTTAAATCTGCGTGTAATAGTTGAAATCTATTAGAAAAATGACTAAATATCATTTCTTTCTTCTTATTTTTTATTCAATTGTCTCCTCTATCGAAATAAATTCTAGGATCTATCTTTTTTTTTTTTTTTTTTCTCTTTTCTACTGTTTTTGGATCCGACATTGGCTCCTCAATCTCTCTTTGTTTTATTTTGCTCTCTGTTGTTGTTGTTTTTTTTTTTTTTTTGTCCTGAACCCACTTCGTCCCTTTTTTAATTAGCTGTTACATGACAAAAAACTATGTTGCAAATGAACCACTTTCAATAACTTTAAGATAGGTTAATTTCGGAGAAGGTAATAATCTGCAGTTGATTATATATCGTATTCACAATTATAGTGTATTTTCATATTTATTTTATTTACACCCCGTTCACTTTGTTGATTTAAATTTATAATTTGAGTTGAAATGTGATTTTATGTGAGAACTTTTTATTTTAATAAAAAAGTTAAATGTGACTGTTTTTTAGAACTTTTTGTTATAGCAAAACTCAAATTTTAAACTTGAGTCGGTGAAGTAAACAAGACCTTAATATTTGCTTAGTGAGGGCATACCATTTTTTTTTGTTAGTAAATTTTGTGCTTCCCCAAAAACTTCTCCCGGAAAGAAATGAAATCCAAAAAATAAGGGCTTGGGACATCTTTCTTTCTTTCATAGCTCTAATTAATTATTTGATGGCTTACTCGTTATCTATTGTTTCAAAATCATTCCATTACAAATTTCATATTTTTCTCTTGGATTATTTCTATTTGTGCCTCCAAACTTACACTCACTGCTAGCTGAGAATGACATAGGAAAAAATTATTTGTTACGGGCCTTATGGCTCTTTATTTTATTTTATTTTTTCTCTCTCTCAGCTTTTCCTTATTATTACTTTTTCCAAATTAATCTCTTATGTAACAATGGAAAAAGATAATAGTATTGTGAAAAAATGCATATGTGAAAATTTTTTACTGTAATAAAAAAATTAAATGTGATTATTTTTAAAAAAATTTTTTTGTAATAAAACTCAAATTTTAAACTCAAATCGGTGAAATAAACGGCTTAAATAACTCAATATTTTGTTAGTGTACATATAATAGGTAGGAGTAACTTGAGCATCTACTTTGTGCACATACAATTTTTAAAACTACGAATAAAAACACTACTAGGCTTCAAAAGCGTTCAATATCGGTAGAATAATTATAATTTATCAGACAAAGTTACTAAATAACATTTCATTATTATTTTTCATATATACTTTTTATTTGATTGTCTCTACTGAAAAATATATAATATAAAAGCCCGTTATATATAATTAAATTAAGATGTGATATTTACTATAAAAAGTTAAATATGATTATTTGTCTGTTTTTACATTTTAAATCGCAAAATAAATAAATAGGTCTAATATATATCTTGGATCTGTCTCTGCTCTTCATTTTATCACGCTCTTGTTAGTTTTATGTTCTGAACCCACTTCGTCGTCCTTTTCTTTTTTAGCTGTTACATGACAAACAACATGTTGCAAAGAAACGGTTTCAATAATTTATGGGGATTTTTAAAATTTGATTTTTTGGGCGTTTAGACAATCAATAAGATGAGATACTGATACCACCAAACTCATACCATAAAGTAACAAAACGATAAAAGAACGTACGTTTGAGCTTGCGTCACATAAAAGAATCTACTTCACTCTTTGTTTAATCAACCATAATATTTCTAATATATTCTAAGCAAAAGTAAGTCCAAGCACGCAAGTGCATTGTTACTTTCCTATATATATATATATATATATATATATATTAGCCAGCTGTATATATGTGAGTCTCAACTTAATCAAAGCCCCATTAGCCAATTTTTTCTCAGAATTACAGATCGCCGATAATGAAGCAAACACCACCCCACATAGCAATTCTTCCAGGCCCGGGCATTAGCCATCTAATCCCGTTCGTAGAGTTAGCCAGACGTCTCGTCGTTCATCACGAACTCCAAGTCACCTGCATCATTCCCTGTACACCAGATGATCATCCTCCATCAGACGCCACAAAAGCCGTCCTTGAATCCCTTCCCAAACGCAACGCCCACACCATATTTCTCCCTCCGGTCAACTTCGACGACCTTCCGAATGACACCAACCCATCACGTAAGAACACCCTCACCATGACTCGCTCTCTGCCCTCTATTCACCACGTGCTGAAATCGCTGGCTTCGAGTGCGAGTACTACTGCTCTCTTTGCAGATCCATTTGGTTTAGACGCTTTGGATATTGCCAAGGAGCTTGATATTTCCTTTTATCTTTTCTTTCCTACAAATGCTATGTCTTTGTCTTTGGTCCTTCACTTGCCGAAGCTGGACGAGATAGCCGCTTCATATGATTTCATGAGAGACTTACCCGAGCCGGTCAAATTACCAGGGTGCCCTCCTTTACGTGGTGGAGATCTCTTCGCCTCGATTCAAGACCGGAGAACCGACGCGTACAAAGAGAGGGTGCAGTTCGCAAAACGGATTGTTTCGGCTGAGGGTATCGATGGGATTATTTCTAATAGCTTCATGGATATTGAATCCGACGCTATAAGAGCCTTACAAGAGCGAAGGATGGGTGGATCTGTAATGCCTATTTATCCGGTGGGACCCATCGTACAAACCGGTTCAATCGGTCAAAACAACAAGGACTCAGAGTGTTTGACCTGGTTGGACAATCAACCACGTGGCTCAGTTCTATACGTTTCATTCGGGAGTGGTGGGACGCTCTCGTACGATCAAGTGACAGAGTTGGCACTTGGGCTGGAGATGAGTGGGCAAAGGTTCATTTGGGTCGTTAAGAGGCCCAACAACAAATTCCCGAATGCCGCGTATCTCAGTCACCGGCCACAAGGTCCATTTAAGCCTTTGGATTTCTTGCCTGACGGGTTTGTGGAAAGGACGAAGGGCCGAGGCCTCGTCGTGGACTTTTGGGCCCCACAGGCTCGGGTGTTAGGCCATAGCTCGACCGGCGGGTTTTTAAGCCACTGTGGTTGGAGCTCAACACTTGAGAGTTTTCTTTATGGCGTACCGCTCATTGCTTGGCCACTCTTCGCGGAGCAAAAATTGAATGCAGTGTTGCTTGTTGAAAGGCTTAAAGTGGCATTGAGACCAAAAGCTGATGAAGATGGCCTTATTCGACGAAAGGAAATTTCCTCTGTTGTTAAGGCTCTGATGGAGGGTACTGGTGAAGAGGGTAGAATTGTAAGAGAGCGTATGAAGGCGCTCAAGGATTCCACTTCCAATGCACTAGACAAAGATGGATCGTCCACAAGGGCACTATCCGAGTTAGCATCCACGTTGAAAACTACAGCAAGCAATTAAAGGGTTGTTTTTTTAAAGTGTAATTTTAGTGTAATTTTTAAATTGAATTTGAGTTATAACTTGAGTTGAAGTTAGAACTTGAATAAAGTTGAGTAAAATTAAGGGTCTGTTTAGTTTGCTGATTTGAGTTTTTAATTCGAATTGAGATGTGATTTTATGTGAGAACTTTTTACTGTAGTAAAAAAGTTAAATATGATTGTTTGTTAGAGCTTTTTACTATAGTAAAACTTGAATTCTAAACTCAAATCAGCAAAATGAATGGAGTTTAAATAAAATTAAAACTTAAAAAAACGTGAATTTAAATAAAGTTAAAACTTGAATTATCTTTTTTGAGTTTTTGGAAAAAAAAACATGCCCTAAAACATCATACTTTTTAATTTTTATCTCTTTTTTTTTTTCCTATTTAGTTGGTATTTAGTTGGTTGTAACAAACTCACCTTTTTTTATTTAAGTGATTAGCTAATTTTATTTAACTAAAATTTTATTTAAATTACAACTTTAACTCAAGTTATCCTTATAAAAACTACACTTTCAAAAAGAACATTTGTCTTATCCTTTTTTCTGTCAGTCATGTTTTAAATCTTTCGATGGAATAACAAAAGCACAACATTGATTAAACACGTAAGTTGTCTCATGTTTTTCCCTAATTTATGGTATCTTTAGCTTGTTTAGATAGTTTGTGGGAAAAAAACAATTGATGAATTGTGTAGAAAAAAAAACATAGATCAATTGTCCAACGGGGTTTCAAGCTTTTAAAAAGTGAAAAAAAAAACACAGAATTCCGTTTGAACTTGCGTCACATTTCAATATCTAGATCAATACAACGAGTGCAATAATATTTTAAGAAAAAAATAACCAGACATAATAAACCTAGTACTCAAAAGCCCAAAGCACGCAAGAGTGCATTATTGCATCCTTCCTCGATCCGTTCCTCAACCAAGTTTGTATAAATATATATGATATAGAACTTTTATAGCTGGCTATACATACATAACTAATGTAGCTATAGTCCAGTCAAATGTACTCTAAGGAAAAGTCGTCAAACATCATAATTTATGAAACTCAAAAATAAATAACTAATACACACCTGAAAGTCCAAGCACGCAATTAGTGCATTGAACCTTCTATACCACATATACATACATGTGTTTGTGTGTGTGTGTGCGCTTATATATTACCAACAACTCACATGGATATATCTGATGTTTGCGTGCTTGGATTAACCTACATGTCATAATATATGATATTAGAATTAAATATCCATGTGTGTTTGTGTGTGTGCGCGCCTATATAATGTTTGTGTGTAGGTTAATCCTCTATGTTTTCTTTCGGATAAACCTTTAGAGTTTGTTTCCGTTGAAAATTTTTCCTCTATTTTCCTTTTCTTTGTCCGCATGACTTCTGATTTTTTGGGTTTTGTTTTATTTCTTCTTATAAGATTTGGGTTAGTTTTCAGTGGATTTTTTCTAGTAAGGTTTTAGAGTTTGTTTTTTTAAAAAAAAAAAAAAAAAAAAAAAATTTCCTCTCTTTGTGCTTTCTTTGTTTGTATGATTTATGATCTTCTAGGTTTTTAATTTTAATTATTTTTTTCCTTATGTTCTTTATTTCGATTAAACTTTTAAATTTAGATTTTTCTACACATTTTTTCTTTCTCTTTCTTTTAAATTTGTTTCGGTTCCTTCTTTGATGTTTCAGCCTTCTATTATACTTATTCTATTGACATTTTGGTTCATCTTATGGGGTTTTTTTTTTTCCATGAAGCTTCTACCGTTTTTTTCCTTTGAGATTTTTTTTTTTATTTCTTTTGTGAGTCAGCATGTTTTCTTATTTTCTCTGTTTCCTTATTCCTTTTTTTTGTTTTGTTAATCTCTTTTTTTTTTCATTCAGTTTCTTGGGGTTTTTTTTTTAATCCTCTAGGTTTGTTTGAAAGTTTTCTAATATTTTCGGTCCTTTTATTTATTTTTTTTTTTTTTTTTTATTGTTATGTCATCATTTTTTTAACAAGTGTTAACTTTATTCTATAATTTTATATAACTGATATGTAGTTTTTACGTGCTTACTGGTTATTAGTTATGTTATCCCATTATTTTCGTGCTATGTAACACCTATTTTTTACTAATGATTACATGGGTTTGTTTTGTTTTGCAGGAATCCTTATGGGGAATGATCATACGTTTTTTTTTTTTTTACTTACTGTAATTTTATCTAATGTCGTTCTCATGTTTTATTGTCTGTTGATTATTGGTTCTGTTTTCCGGTAGCTTTCATGTTGCGTAACACCTGTTTTTTTTTTTTTATAATTATTACATTGCCTCATATGTGTTTGCAAGATTACTTATCCGAGATGAACATAACTTTGTTCTCTCCATATATATATATATATATTTGCTTTTCATTTTATCAGTGTCATTTCTTATTTTCTCTCTGTTTTTCTTCTCAAACTATTATAATCCATTATTCGTACCTTTTTTTTCTCCTGCTCTGTTATTCCGCTTTCTTTTGTTTGGTTGTATTTGTTTTCAAATTTTTGTTGTTGTCCTTCATTTATTTTATCCACTGTTTTTCTTCGACCGAGGTACATATTTCTTAATTTTTATTTGTTCTTTTTAGTTGCTTTAAAAAGTTAATGTGTTATATTTTTAGGATTTTGTATGTTAATGTGTTAGAATGTTATTATATCTATTTGTCGTATTCTATTGTTGTTATTGTGTTTCTATTGACTTTGTTAACATTATTTTGAATTTAGATTTAATTTGAATTTGTTTTATTCTTCTGTTAACAGTTTACCTTTTCCCCATGTTTTATTGTTCTTTGGTTATGATGATGTATTTTTCTTTTATTGTTGCCATGTATTGAGTAATTGATAACGGTGGTTTGACAGGTTTTAATGTTGTTCGTATTATTTGGGATTTATGTTTTTATAATTCTTCTCCTGTTTTTGGAGAAATTTTTTTCTTCTTAAAAATATGTTCCTCTCCGGTGATGATGATGTTTTATCCTTTTATTGTTGCCATCTGTTGGGTAATTGTTAATGATGATTTAACAGTTTTTGCCGTTGTCCAAATTATTAGGGATTTATACTCTTCATCTTTTCCTTTATGATGTTGATGTTCTTTTACCAGTAAGTAGTTTTTTTGGTCCTTTACTTTCACAGATTTGTTTTTTTGATGTTCCACTTTCAATCACTTTCCCTTTATATTATCTCATTCTGAGATTTTTGACTTATGTTTTTATTCTTGTGTTTATTCTTTGTTAGTCTGTTTCTGTCCTTTTGGTGCAATTTCAGTGTCTCCCTTTCTTTTTCTTTACTTTTGTTTTTTTCCTGGTTTCTTACTGCTTGATTTTTTTCAACATTTATGTCGTTCATGTCTGACTGAAACTTTAAGCATTTGTTCTTTCTTCTATATATTAGTCAATCTTTTATTTTTTGCTTCCCTCTCTAACATTTTGGTCAGACTCTTAAGTTTTGTTTCGGTTATGTTTACAATTTCATTCTTCTTTTCCTTCTAGTCGTCTCTACCTCTTCAGCTGTTTTTTAATTTCTTCTTTTGTACTTAGTATAAATCCTGTAATAATTTAGTTGGCAGTCAAAGATATTGTTGAATCAAATTTCAATTACTTATGATGCATATTGTTAGCAATAAAAGATAATTACCTGAGCCTTTTGTTCTCTTTGTTCTCTTCTTTCTGCTTCTTTGTTGAATCAAATTTCAATTACTTATGAGGCATGTTGTTAGCAATAAAAGATAATTACCTGAACCATTTGTTCTCATTATTCAGTGTCTCCCTTTCTTTCCCTTTACTTTTGTTTTTTTCCTGGTTTCTTACTGCTTGATTTTTTTCAACATTTATGTCGTTCATGTTTGACTGAAACTTTAAGCATTTGTTCTTTCTTCTATATATTAGTCAATCTTTTATTTTTTGCTTCCCTCTCTAACATTTTGGTCAGACTCTTAAGTTTTGTTTCAGTTATGTTTACAATTTCATTCTTCTTTTCCTTCTAGTCGTCTCTACCTCTTCAGCTGTTTTTTAATTTCTTCTTTTGTACTTAGTATAAATCCTGTAATAATTTAGTTGGCAGTCAAAGATATTGTTGAATCAAATTTCAATTACTTATGATGCATATTGTTAGCAATAAAAGATAATTACCTGAGCCTTTTGTTCTCTTTATTCTCTTCTTTCTGCTTCTTTGTTGAATCAAATTTCAATTACTTATGAGGCATGTTGTTAGCAATAAAAGATAATTACCTGAACCATTTGTTCTCTTTATTCTCTTCTTTCTGCTTCTTTCTTATTTTGCATGTTTTTTTCCTTCATTTTGCATAAATCCTCTAATAATATAGTTGGCACTGAAGAACATTGTTGAAGTCTATTTCAATTACTTATCATACGTGTTGTAAGCGATTCAAGACAAATACCTGAATCGAATTTCATATATGTAATCAACTAATTTCTTTTCTATCTTTTTATATTGTATTATCCATGTAAGTTGGTATTGTACATAAACTTTTTCTATTTTCCATTACTTTTGTAAAAGGTTGTTTCGATGTGGAGAAAAGTGTCAAGTAGTGTATACAAATTGATTGTGATATGACATGTTTATACCACTATCATTTATGAACGATGTTTGTTCCACATCAGAAGACGAAGAAATGATTTGATGATTAGGCGTTCAATGAAAATGTCTTATAAAAAAAAGAGCATTATCCAACTACTTAAATGTTTATGATGTAAATATCATGATAAATGTATTATAAAGAATGTATAATTTTTTTTCTCCTTTTACAGTATTATCATGTAATGTATTTAATAATGATAATACATTTTACTGTATTTTTGTTTAATTAAGCAACGTCGACATTTTCTATAAATGTGTATAGTTGAACAAAGACAAAGGCAACATTTCTCTACGATAGAATTTCACGTTGTGCAGACTTTTTTTATATGCAAAAGTGAGAATTTCAACGACAGAGATAAGTTTTACGAGTTTTATTTGAATTTGTCGTACAACATATATTCATTTTAAATGCATTCTTCCACTGAAATAATAACAAATAGTCTTTTAATACTAGGTATTTTATACGGCACTATAAAAAATAAATATAAAAAAAACAATTATATAACGTTTTAGTAAAAATTTTTCTTTATCAATTGCAAAATCTCTTACATTCAGGAGTGTCGAAGGAAGGTAAATTACCATTCACGTTTTACTTCTTTTACATTAAAAATTTAAAGCCAATATCAATAATTGTATAATAATATTTAACTTTATTATAGTCCTCACCAGCAACCTCACTAACTTCCTCTGTTAACTCATCGAAAAAAAGAAAGCCACCAAAGTATTTTTCTTTTTTTATATTAAAACGCCTATTTCTGTAAGAAACAAACTATCACCATCAACTATAATGTACTAACAACTAATATTTATTTTATGCTTGCTTTATTGCAGCACAGAAGAAACAAAGAAAAAATATAGAGAAGACTAATCAACAAATCACGTGAGAAATATATGTACACATATACATATATATAAATATGTATATATATGTATATATTTGTAAATTAATAAATATGCATATGTAATAATTACAACAATCCGTAAACTATTTTGAGCATGTATAATGGTTTATGTTAACCTTTGAATGACATTATCGTACTCTATTTTTCTAAAATATTTTTTCAGTGTGATCACTATTTTATAACTACTTACTATATTATTTAATTTAATCTTATGATAAAATAAATAAAAACACATCCGTGCAATAGCACGGACATCTCACTAGTCTACAACTAAGAATAGAAATAAATGGTAATCCTCGATTTGTTTGTAACTCAATATAAACAACGACAACAATATTCTAAGAGGTAATAATAGCTTATAGGTTTTTTTCTCAGCAAGAAAAAAAAAGCTAATAGGTTTAACAAGAAAGAAAAAAGAAACAACAACAACAATTTCCAAGAGGTAATAATAGCTTGTAGGTTTTTTTCTCAGCAAAAAAAAAAAAAAAAAAAAAAAAAAAAACTAGTAGGTTTAACACAGAAAGAAAAAAGATTTTTTTTTTTAAATACATCTAAAATTTAGCGTAACTTAAGCCAGTGACGGGTCTAAAAATGTGAATTTTACCGTGATGTGTCAAGTTCCATGCTCCACACGTGAATTTTACAAGTACAATGTAAAGGAAACTGAAAACTCGGTTAGTTTTGTCTAAATTGTAACTTGGTTCCATTTTATTTTTTTGGGATTTAAGGAAAATGGCCAATTCTAAGGGTGTGTTTGGTTGGGTAGAAATGAATAGAGTAGAATGGAATGAAATTCTAATTTAATGTTTGATTAGATTTATAAAAGATGATTATTCAAAAGGAATGGTTATTCACCTATTTTGAGTGAATCATTATTACTTCCTAATATGGGAGGAATGACCATTCTAAGTTCTTTTTTTATTTTCTTCCATAATTGCCTTTCAATGTTATAATATAATTAAAATATATTATATAATAATTATATCTTATAATATAGTATAATATAATATATAATAAAAAATATAATATAATAAATATAGTTATAATAATATAATAATTAATTTATAATATAGTTATAAATTATAATATATTTACTTAATATTCTATAATAATATATAATATATTGTAACGTAATTATATCTTATAATATAATATATAATAATATTACAATATAATATATACATATATATATATAATATGATATAATATAATATAATTGTAATATTTTAACAAATAATACAATAATTATACTAATAATTCTAATATTATTATTTTATTATATAATATAATTATTTTTATTATATTAATAATATAACAATAATTAATATAATTAAATATTATTATAATCTTATAATTTTAATATTATTATCTATTATAGTACATTACACACGACTACATGATATATTAATTATAATATATTGATTGTATATAATATAATAATAATTAATATTATGTTATAATTATATATATATATATTATAGTATAATATAATATAATTGTAATTTTAATTATATTATAATTAAATTATTATAGTTTATTATATAATCTTCTAATATATTTTATAATATTATAATTAAATTAATAATTTTAAAAATATTATTATATTATATATTATAATTATATAATATATTATATAACAATAATTTTATTATATTGTATTATATTTTATATTTTATAAGGATAAATTTATCAATATCAAAATATTCATGATTTTTTTTTAAATTTTTTTTAAAAAATTATAACTAAACAAATGAATTAATTTTATTTTTTCATTTTATTTTCATAACTATTTTCATTCCCATTTTTATAACTATTCCTCTATTGTAACCAAACCCACCTAAAACCCTAAAATTAGTCAGACGGTCTTTTCTTCTCGTTTATACGCTGAAAATTTTCTCTGTCCCCGCCGCCGCCGCGCCGTCGCTAGCCTAGCTCCAACTCGCCCCTCGCCCTCAAGCCGCAGTGCTGTTCTCCCAGATCTCCAAGACCAGCAGATAGTTCGCCGCCAAGGAGAGGAGGACATTGTGGCAGTTCGCCGCGAGGAGAGGAGAAGATTGTGGCTGCGCTTACTTGTCGCAACCCTAACCGTCGGCCTCCCGGCGTCGTCTTCGATCCCCAATGAGCAAATCCCTTATTTATTAGAGTAAATTGCTGGTTGATTATTCTCCCTCCATGGATGCTTTGCTTGTTATCCAGTTCTTTTCTTTTTTTTGATGATATATTTTTTTTTTTTTCTATGCAGACAACGCTATCTGGTTCTATTAATCAATTTCTGGTCAATCAATTTCTTCTTTCTTGTTGGTTCCAATTGGAGATAAAAAGTTTAGGCGGCAAAAAAAAGCAACCTGAGGTTCTGTTAAGAGAAAAAAAATGTGAAAATAGTAGGAGAAAGAAGATTGGGTAAATTAGAAATATAAAAATACGTCTTACAGGATCGGTTATCTTAAAGTTAAAAAAATTTGGCCAAAAATTTTGGGTTGGGTCAAGAACCGGCCACCCAACCCAATTTCCCCTATTTTTTTTTTTCCTCTTTCTTTGTTAATTCGGATTGGGATATTTGAGATTATGTTCTTAGCAATTATTTGACGATTTTGCCTGCAACTATTTTCCCTTTTTGTTCATCTTCCTCTTTACGCTGTTCTTCCCTTGAATTATTTTATTTTATTTTTTAATTTCTGGGTTTACGAATTTTTTAATTGGGAATTTTTGTTCTTAAATTTGCTATTTGTGGTCCGATGGGTTGCACTGCGCACAGGTAACTGAACCATGGGCGAGTGAGACCATGACTGCGAAGGAAGTTTGCTGGAGTCACGTTTTATTGGCAAAGGTTTGTTGCTAGATTTTTTCTTATTTGTTATCCTATTTAATTGTGGGTGTCAAGAGGAACTAAATTTTAGTGTTTGATATCCTTTTGGGACTCAACAATTTCAGACAAAATTAAACAGCTGAGAAGTATCAAATGGTTCTAGATCTAGCAATCTTAATGTTTGCATCTGATTCCAGCAGAGTCTATGCCAGCTCTGGGGGTCAAAGCCAAAATTTGCTTAAGCTAAAAGGTTAGTAACTCTGAATTGGTTTCTTTCTTTACACACACATATAATTTTATATATATGCATATATTTTGTTTAGTTAAGTGGATACAAAATTCACTGGCTAGTGAAATTCAGATTCGATTCAAGGCTAAACAATTTTGAATGACACCTAAAATGCCGTCATGGTCTTGGCATTTTTGGCAGATTTTTGTAACCATCGGGAATAATATCAACACGATTTTTGTCGAATCTTCTTGATCACGGCTTGGTGTCATTGTGGAATGAGTTGCTTTGATTGACCAAAAGATAGCCAATGCAGCTACTGTAAAAGCAAATGATGTGATATCTGCAAGAACAAACAAGTCGAAGTCTACTTTCCTTAGAAAGTGGGGTCTCCCAGAGTCATATCCTCCTGGAATGCCGATGAAAGCCGTCACTGCAATTGAGGCATTGATGCCTGCAATGATGAAACCAACTTCTGTAGCAGCCTTTGTCCACTTCAATCCTTGATTTAGCAATTCATTGTGTCGTCCATCAAATATGAGTTACAAACACTTATTTTACATGTCTCAATATGTTACAAACACTTAGACCAGGATTTCAGAGCCACACACATTATTTATTTTCAGATTATATGCGTCAGGTAGAATGTTGCTTATTACAGAAAGAAATAGAGTGACAAGTTTCAATGTCGGTGTTGAAATAGGGGGAGTCTCGTGGCTGGTTGGAATCGTCAAGGACGCTTTGGACAAAGGAAAGGATGGAGATTTAAAAGATTGTTCAGAGGTTCTGAGTACAGGTTGATCTTGGTGCGCAATAAAAACAGGGGACGTAGCTTCAAGAAGTTATCAAAGTTTTACAACGGAGTTGTGTAAAACATTATTGTGCTGGACGAGTACGCATACAGAGGATGGTATCGATTTATGACGTGTCTAGGTAGTATTTTCCATAGGTCTAGCAATACAGAGATTGTTCAGTTGAGAAAAATCCCAATCCAGAGCAAAGGTGAGTAAGCTATTGCTCCAAGTGAGGCACTGAATAGTCTAGAGAAATCCTCGAAGTTGGCAGTGATGGTTTTCAGGCATATGCTGGAAACTAGTTAGGGAATGATTAAGCGGTCTTAAATAGCAGATTGGGTGGAGGCTCTAAGGTAGTTCCAATGGTTGCACATAAAGCCATAGCATGGTGTTCAGATGAAGAGGAAATATGTGCTTTGTTGGAAGAATCCAGTTTTTCTATGATCAAAAACTGATGGCTAAAGTGAAGCCATAAAGCATACATTCCCAATGAGATTATGTCCAAATCGAGGTGAGGAATAGTTGGATAGGTAGTGAAGGTTTGCCATTGAACACGTGGAATTTCCACACTTAAGTGATTGGGGACGTTTGTGGGCGCCTTCTCGAAGATGCCGAGGGGACGTTGAACCAATCTTTTCTTTTGTACGCCACGATCAGAATCAAAGGGTTCTTGGAGGGCTTTATGTCACCCATCTTGGAAATTCCTTCTCAAGGTGAAAATCCACCTTGGTTTGTTCAACTTGGAAAACAATACTTCTCGGACTATGATAGGAAATTGTAGGGTTGGTGGAATGCTTTCCAGAAGTTTAGAAGAATAGTTGGAGTTAAAGAGCACTTGAACAAGGAGGGCCGCACCACATATAACTCGGGAATCAGATTCGTACTCTACTAGAAAGAAGATCGGGTTGACTGGAGAAATCATTAGATCATACCATGAAACAGAGAAGAAAACTAGAAGTCTATTCCAATGGAGATCACGTCGAATGAAGGGCTAGAAAAGGCGTGAAAACGTCGCAGAGCATTCTTCGAAGGCAAATTCATATTTGACTTAAGTTATGCGTGGCTATTCCTTGAGCATAGTGTCAACAATGTGGCAAATCAATTCCCGTATCTCGGGCGATCAATTTGGGGAAGAGCATCGACAAATTGAAGGTTTGAGCCATCTTCTTCCAAAGTCGGGAGAAATTCAAGAATCGCCCCTTGAGAAGGTTGTCAATTGTTATCCATTGCCGATCAAAAAAAGGAATTTACTATTATGCAATAAATTTGGAATTTTGGGCGAAGGAAGAATATTCCACTAAATTCTCTAACCAATTTGGTCACACCCATGCCTAATCTAATCTTGGATCGGTGTCATTTTGACCTCCCTTGGCAAAAAAAAAGCTCGTGACCTGGATAAAGGGCGCAGAGAGAACTCTCTCGGAGCCTATTACGTCAAAAATGAGTGTAAGGGCCTTCATTGGAAACCCAAAGACCAATCTCTCTTCATTAAGGCTACAAAAAAAAAAAAAAGAGGGGGGAGATGAAGCCTCAATATTCTCAAGATAAAACCTAAAAGACCTCTTCCCTCTTTCATTATTATACCAAAAAAGGGAGAAAATTGAGATTTGCAAAATCAAGATTTTCATTGCACGTTTCAAACTTCCCCGAATTATTTACCAACCAAGCTTTCAAAATGCTCGAAATGAATCAATCTCTTCATAGATATTGTGGAGGCTAGGGACATCTTGTTAGACAACCAGTCGTTGAATTTGAAGGCAATTTTGATGTCCCTCCCTTCGGTGGTGATTTTTCTATTAAGGGAGCAGCTCCAAATCTATCTGTTTAGTGATTAGTTTTGAGGAAGAAGGCCACGGAGATTTTACCAGTATCGAAGATGTCAGATTCCTCACTTAAGAAAAAGTAAAGCGACAATTTACTCGAATTCCAATGCTTAATGGACTTTAGAATCCAATGCTCTAACTTTGACACCTTGCAGCATGTGATTAGGGACGTAAATCTTGAGAAGTTATTGGGTGATGATGAAAAGGTGGGATGCGAATTAAAATCAAATGCCCATGTTAGAGAGGTTCAAAAAGAAGGGGCTGCTTTCTGGCAAAGTAAAAATTGCTTGTAGGTATAGAATTGTAGTCAGTATCAATCGGTGAGCATAGGTGGAAGGAAAGTGGGAATGAAGCCGAGTTAGGACTCTGCTTCAAAATTTGGAACTACGGTTGGTAAGCTCTAAGAAGGATTTGGAAAAAGCTTTAGAAATGGCAGCAATGTCGATCAGAAGAAAGGGCAGAGAGCGTGAATTGAAGAATCTCAAATTTTGGTTCACTATGATAAGAAAGGAAATGCGACAACAAAAGGTAATCATAAAGCTTATGTCACGGAATATTAAAAGAGGAATCTCTTCTTTTAAATAAAGAGGAGTTCGGGATACAATTTGTAAAGAGAGTCCGTACATGTTGATTGTTCAACAGACTAAAAGAAGGGAGGTTGCGAGAAAGTTTGAGTAGTATATGAAAATCAAGGTTTAAGGAGTGGGTTTCATTGCAAGTTGAAGGTTGTTTGGGGGGTGTTCTTGTAGCTTGGGACGTTAGATGGGCTAGAGCGTAGAGAGCTTTTTGGGGGATTTTTCAGTCACTACCAAGGTTGAGGAGGATAGAGCACATTGGTCGCTCTCGGGTGTATATGGGCCGAATCATTATGGTAGGAGAGATTTGTTTTGGGATGAGTTGGTGGGTCTTTGGTCTTTATACGGACATAGATGTTGTGTTCGTGGGGATTTCAACGTTACATGGTTTTTGTTGGAGAAAAGCCAAAGCTCCATATTTACGAGAAGTATAAGGCTCTTCAATGAACTAATTAGGGATTTAAACTTATCCGATCCGATGCTTCTCAATGCAAAATTCACTTGGTCTAATTTTATTGACCATCTCATTTGTTGCGGACTAGACTGGTTCTTGTTATCTAAGGGCTGGTCAATATCTTTTTTTTTTGTCGCCATGACGTGATGGTAAAAGCTGTCTCGGTCATTGTACCGTGATTTTCCATATAAAACCCTCAAAGTGGGGACCTTCTCCGTTCATATTTGATAATATTTGGTTGGAAAATATGGAGTTTGTTAGAAGATTGAAGGCTTGGTGGGCAGAGGATGCATCCCAGGTTGGAAGGTTATAATTTTATGATGAAATTAAGAAATTTGAAAGGAAACGTGAAGAATTGGAGTATATAGGTAGCCGCTGCCACTAATGTGGAAAGAGAAGCATTGTAAAAAAGATTGAGGAGTTTGATCGTAAGGAAGGGGGTCCCGATTGGTGTACAAATTTTGCATGAAGAAAGACGCGCTTTAAAGCAATGTTTCCTCCAAGTAATTGACGATGAGGAAAATTTTGCGAGATTGAGATGCAATAGAGATGATATTGGAAGCAAATCCAACACAAATTAGTGCTAGGACAAGAGGGGGTCAAACAATGCTCCACCTTGCAACAGGACTAAGACATATCCATTTCGTACAAAATTTAGTACAAAGAATGAGCAACAGAGAGTTGACCACCCAAGATAATGACAGTAATACCGCATTATCCATAGCAGTTATGAGTGGATGTAGAAGACTCGTAAATATCATAATACGGAGAGACACAAGTCTATTGAGAATCAAAAATCGACAGGGGAAGACGCTACTAGAAATTGCAGTTGACTATCAAAGGATTGAAATGGTGTAGTGCCTCTGGAGCTATCTTGAAACAACTGAAAAAAGCAAGTTTTCAAAAATTGTTGAATGAGGTCAGTATGGTATGTACAAAACAATTAGTTATCCTTTTCCTATAATGAAGAGACATAGATAGTGGTTTAATTTATGAGGCTACATCAGATCAATGCCATGTTAAAAATTAGTTTCACAATGCTTATATTCTTTCTAGCTTTTTCACATGCTTATGCTTAAACAAGATATGAGAGCTCCCATAGTAGGTCATCTCCAATATTCGTCAGATTTTTAAAGGAAATCTATTTTTGTATTTATTTTTTATCATCAATATAATTTGATTCTTATTTAAATCATGTCAAACATACAGATATAGCCATAGAAACGTTTTTTGGTGACAACAACTTAGCTCATTAAACAAAAATAAGAGCTTTAGAGATTTTAGTGGAAGGACATGCTCACAAATCTTCATGTTAAGTTCTTTTTCATGTCTGTGTTCAAACAGCCTTCACGGACTCCTTCATGTTGTGCAGAACCGTTATAAGTACTTTCTTTTTTTCTTTTTTGAAAAGAAACATAAATTTTATTAAAAAAGAAATCGATACATAAGCAGAGTGAGTTTTCCTCTCAAAGTCAAAAACTGAACAACGAACCAGATCTAAAACTAGGAATGACCATATCCTAGAAATAAGACAACCAAAGAGTAGAGATGAACTACAAAAATGTGTCCAACTCCTAATCAATTTTGAAAAATTTAGCCTACCAAACTCTCTATCTCAAAAGTCTACTTCAAATGCTAGCTCTTTCATTCTTTTTGCCCTATATTCATCTACTGCTTCATTTTCTACTAGCACTTCGTTCTGAATCTATATATCATTCATAACAGCACATTCTGACTGAGAAACTGCATACCCTAGCTTTTGTCAAAATTTTGTAAATACTCGTCACCAAGCATATTGACCTATAGTCCTTCAACCTCCTTGAATTGGTCTTCTTTTAGAATAAGACAATATATAATGTGATTACAAGAACTAATCACCCTATTCCTGAAAAATTCCTCAAAGATCTTCAATAAGTCTCATTTCACAATTCCCCAACAATCTTGAAAAAAACCTAATGGAAAGCTATCCTGGCCTAGTGATTTATCCTTGTCACAATTGAAAACTGGAACTTTCATCTCATCTTTAAAGGCCTTTCAAGCCAACTAACTTTCTTTCTTTGTCCTCCAAGATCGCACTCCATTCAATTCCTTCAAAAGACCATCGAAATTCCTTATTTTCTTAAAGAGAGTTTCATAGAACAAGATGATCTCTTTATCAATCTCCCTCTAATCCTCTAACACATAATTATCATCTATTTTCAGAAATATTACTTTTATTTATCCTATTGCTAACTAATTTGTAAAATAACTTAGAATTAGCATCTCATTCTTAAAGTCATTATCCCCATCTAACTAAATTGTCTTTGCTTTTTTTTTTTTTAAGAATTGTGTCCCTTATTCTCGTTAAACTAAATTTGTTCTATCTATCACAGGTAAATGAAGGGACGAAAAATGCACAAAGATGCGTGGGCTAACTACATTAATTTTGTTTAACATAATGTCAACTTATTTAGATCGAGATGAGCTCATGAGTTCGTTGTTCCATGCAGCAAGACATGGAAGCATCGAGTTTGTGAACCAAATCGATCAATTGGACCTGAATTTGATTTTTGAGGTCGACAATAAAAATTAAAGTATCATTCATATTGCTGCCAAATATAGACAAGAAAAAATCTTCATGATGAACAAACTTAGGTCTCATAGGACGATCCTAGCCTCTAAAATTGGCATTCAAATGAACAACATACTTCATACAGTTGCAAAAATAGCACCGGACTCTAAACTCAATGTCATTTCAAAAGTAGCTTTTCAAATGCACCGTGAACTATTATGGTTTGAGGTACTTGTTTCTCTCATTTTTTTTTTATAACAAAAACTCCTTTTATTGATAAAAAAAATGAATACAAGAAAGAGGACAAGACATTCTCTAAGGAAAAAATCAGGAAAAGACGCCGAAAAAAAGGACTAACTATTGTCACATTAGAGAAACAGCTAGGCAGCAAAACACAACATTTTGACCCCTTCTACCCTATCACATCTTTCCAATTCATAACGAGCAATGAGAAATGATAATTCTTAAAAAATTTATCTATAGATGCCCGCAATACTGCAGCATATTTTGCCTTCTCTCCATCCTTGAATGGAGTTCTTGTTTTGATTGAGATTTTGGCTTTAGGAGAAATTTGAATGATAGTGAGGCTGATGACCTTTATTCCTTATTTCTAATATTGCAAAATTTCTCCCTCAGACAGTCTTACTCAAGATTTCTATAGTCTGGGCAATGACCCGTCGGGTTTCTTCTCATCTTGTCAACAAAGGGGATGGCTCAAAGTTTGAATCTGCAGCTGGTTATTTCTTCATCTTGGTGTGTTATGTGCAGACAAGATGGGGAGACAATTGATCATTTGCTTTTACATTCTAAAGTCGCGTAAAACTTATGGTGGAGTGATTAGTAAAGCAGGTTTTGTTTGGGCAGTTCTAGCTCATTGTAATTCTTTGATGTTAGAAATCAGTGAGTTTTAGGTCTAATAGAATGGCTAAAGTCCTATGGAATTGCGTAGTCTTGGCTATGTTGTGGTCGATTTGGATGGAGAGACTCAAGGATCATTGAGGACAGAACTCTAGAAGTGGAAGACATTTACGAGAAGGCAAAATTTACTGCAACATTGCGGGCATCTACAGATAAATTTTTTAAGAATTATCCTTTCTCACTGCTCGTTATGAATTGGAAATATGTGATAGGGTAAAGAGATCAAAATGTTGTGTTTTGCTACCTGACTGTTTTTCTATTGTAGCAATGGTTAGTCCTTTTTTTTAGCCTCTTTTCCTGGTTTTTCCCTTGGAGAATGCCTTGTCCTCTTCCTTGTATTCATTTTTTATCAATAAAAATAGTTTGTTATAAAAAAGAATAAGAGAAACAAGTATTTTAAACCATAATAGTTCACGGTGCATTTGAAAAGCTGCTCCTAAAATGACATTGAGTCTAGAGTCCGGTGCTATTTCTGTAACTGTATGGAGTATGTTGTTCATTTGAGGGCCAATTTTGGAGGCTAAGATTGTTCTATGAGACCTGAGTTTGTTCATCATGAAGATTTTTTCTTGTCTATATTTGGCAGCAATATGAATGATACTTTGATTTTTACTCTCGACCTCAAAAATCAAATTCTTGTCTAATTGATCGATTTGGCTCACAAACTCAATACTTCCATGTCTTGCTGCATGGAACAACAAACTCACAAGCTGCTCTCGATCTAAATCAGTTGACATTATGTTAACCAAAATCAATGTAGTTAGCTCACGCATCTTTATGCGTTTTTCGTCCCTCTATTTACCTGTGATAGATAGAAACAATTTAGTTCAACGAGAATAAGAGACAATTCTTTAAAAAAAGAAAAAGAAAACAAAGATAATTTAGTTGGATGGGGATAACGGCTCGAAGAATGAAATGCTAATTCCAAGTCATTTCACAAATTAGTTAACAATAGGAGAAATAAAAATAATATTTTTGAAAATGGATGATTATTTTATGTTAGAGTATTAGAGAGAAATTGATAAAGAGATCATCTTGTTCTATGAAACTCTCTTTAACGAAGATGAGGAATTTTGATGGTCGTTTTAAAGAATTGAATGAAGTACGATCTTGGAAGACAAAGGAAAAAAGCTAGTTGACTTAAAACACTTTTAAAGAGGAGATGAAATATCCGATTTTTAATTGTGACAAGGATAAATCATTAGGCCTGGATGGCTTTCCATTACGTTTTTTTCAAGATTGTTGGGAAATTGTGAACGAAGACTTATTGAAGATCTTTGAGAAATTTTTTAAGAATAGGGTGATTAGTTCTTCTAATCACATTCTCTCTTGTCTTATTCTAAAAGAAGACCAATTCAATGAGGTTGAAGGACTGTACGTCAATATGCTTGGTGAAGAGTATTTACAAAATTTTAACAAAGGCTAGGGCATGCAGTTTCTCGTCAGAATGTGTTGTTGTGAAGGATAGAAGGATTCTGGACGAAGTGCTAGTAGAAAATGAAGTAGTGGAGGAATATAGAGCAAAAAGAAAGAAAAGGCTAGCATTTGAAGTAGACTTTTGAGATAGAGAGTTTGATAGGCTAAATTTTTCAGAATTGATTAGGAGCTGCGCACATTTTTATAGTTTATCTCTACTCTTTGGCTGTCTTATTTCTAGCGTCTAGTCATTCCTAGTTTTAGTTCTGGTTTGTTGTTTAGTTTTTGATTTTAAGAGAAAAACTCACTCTGCTGGTGTATCGATTTTTTTTAATAGAGTTTTTGTTTCTTTTCAAAAAAGAAAAAAAAAAGAGTACTTACAACGGTTCTGCATACATGAAGGAGTCCGTGAAGGCTGTTTGAACACATACATGAAAAAGAACATTGGCATGAAGATTTGTGAGCATGTCCTTCCACCAAAATCTCCAAAACTCGTATTTTTATTTCATGAGCTAAGTTGTTGTCACCAAGAAACGCTTTTATGGCTATATCTGTATGTTTGACATGATTTAAACAAGAATCAAATTATATTGATGATCATAAATAAATAAAAGAATAAATTTCCTTTAGAAATATGACAAATACTAGAGATGACCTACTAGAGGAACTCTTATATCTTGTTTAAGCATAAACCGGTGAAAATGCTAGAAAGAATATAAGCATGATGAAACTAATTTTCAACATGACATCTATATCTGATGTAGCCCTATAAATTAAATCACTATCTATGTCTCTTCATTATGAAAAAAGGATAACTAGCTATTTTGTACATACCATACAGACCTCATTCAACAATTTTCGATAACTTGCTTCTTTCAGTTTTCAAAATAGCCCCAGAGACACTGCACTATTTCAATCCTTTGATAGTCAACTGCAATTTCGAGTGGCGTCTTCCCTTGTCGATTTTTGATTCTCAATAGACTTGTCTTTCTGTATTAGGATATTTACGAGTCTTCTACATCCACTCACAACTGCTATGGATAATACGGTATTACTGTCATTATCTTGAGTGACCAACTCTCTATTGCTCATTCTTTGTACTAAATTTTGTACGAAATTGAGATGTCTTAATCCTATTGTAAGGTTGAGCATTGTTTGACCCCCTCTTATCCTAGCACTAATCTGTGTTAGATTTGCTTCCAGTATCATCTCTATCACAGCCAGTTTCTCTCTCTCACATTTCTGAAGAGGATATCCATTTGAACTTGGGATGGAGATCTATGTTGAGATAACTCTCCATGTTGGGATGTTCTGGGGTAAGATGTTTATGCCCTTGATGGATCTTGCTAACATGTGTATACATATAAAGAATTGAGTTAGTTATTGCTTGTGTATTTATGTAGGACCTAAATTTAGAGCAGAAGAAATTTAACCAAAGATATAGCATTATAAGCGGAACAAGAACTTAAGTGAATGAAAACCAATAATCTCTATCTGAAACAATAAACATATTAATGATCAAAATAAACATAGTTTCAATTTACGGTTTATAATTTTCGTGGATGATACTTTTTTCCTATTGGATGTAGGCCTAGGGAGTATCCGAAATGCAAAACTAAAATTTCAAAACTCTTCTCACAGTGTTTGGAATTTAAGATTAAAATGGAGAAAAGCTTCATAGTAGGTATAAATGTCGATGAATCATAGTAAGAGGTGTTGCTTCTGAGATGGGTTGTAAGATGTGGGAGTGGGGTCTTCTTCTTTCCCTGTAATTGATTGATTATCAATGAAAAGGGTTTTTCTTATATACAGAAAAAAGAAGTGAACTTGCATTATCTTGTTGGGATGCTGAGTCTAGGTTAGCTATTGAGCTCTTGCACAAATGGGGTTGGGTGTTTGGTGCTGGTTTTAGACTTAGTTCCTCATGGGATTGGGTGCTTGATGGAGCTTCGAACTTTTGTTCTTTAACAGTCTGTTCTTGTTTCCAGTTTATTACTTGTCTCCGTTTCGGATTCCTGTTGGTGTGGCATAGGAGATTGAAAACTTATGAGGGATTTTTTGCGAAAAGGATACTGTGAGAATAACGCCCACTCATCTCGTGGCTTGGGAGCAGGTGTGCAGACCAAAGAATGTGGGTGTTTGGGGATTGGTAACAGTAGGATGAGGAATGAAGCTTTGTCGGCAAAGTGGTTATGGAGATTTCCATTAGATATTCTTTATGGTATAGAGTCATCGCAGGGAAGTATGGGATGAATCAAAATCATTGGGATTCTGGGGTAGCCTCTAGATCCATATTTAGATGCCCATGGAAATCTGTTAAGTCCGTTGCGGAAGGTTTTTTCCAGCAAAACAAATGGAAGGGAGGTTCGGGGGAGTTGATTAAATTTTGGGAGGATATCTGGTGCGGTGATATGCCCTTGTTTATGAGATTCCCGTCATTGTACCGGCTTTCTCAGCTTCATAATCAACCAATCGTGGCTTTTGTTTCAAGGTCTGCATCCCAAGGTAATGAGTATTGTTCTTGGGATTTCAAGTTCTCCAGGAATTTGACTGACAGAGAGTCTAGGGAGGCTTTAGAGATAATAGCTATTTTAGAGGGGGTTCATCTTAATGAATTTTTGCACAATAGAAGAGTGGCTTTCTCTTTTAGACCCAAACGGGAACTTTTCAATTTGGTATTATTTCTCGCTGTTGACAGCCGAACATCACACCTCACCTTTTGATTTATATAATATTATCTGGAAAACACAAGTTCCCTTTAAAATTTCGTCCTCGACAAATTGAAGACTCATGATGTGATGCAACACAGGAGCCCTTTCATTTCTTTGTTGCTGGTGCATTTTATGTAAGAATGAGGGAGAATCAGTCAATAATATGTTATTATATTGCCCTTTCTCCTTTCTTGTCTGGTCGTTTTTCTTGAAAGAGTTTGGCTTGGATTGGACAATGCCTAGAACTTGCTCGGATTTAATTACCTCATCCCTCTTATTTGAGCCCGAGGGGTAGAATTTTGTGGAGAAATGCGACTTTAGCAATTTTATGAGGTGTTTAGTTAGAAATAAATAGCAGATTATTTGATGACCATGAGGAAGGGAGTTGTGTATCGTGGGATAAAGTAAAATTTTGAGTTTCTACTTAGGTCTATAGAGATAAAGAGTTTGACAGACCAATCTTCTCAGATTTGATTAGGAGTTGGGGTCCTTTTCTGTAGTTTCTATCTCATCTATTTTCGGTTGCTAGTTTTTGGCCTGGTCATTTACTTTTGTTTGTGTTTTTTAGTTTTACCATGTCCTTGAGAGGAAAACTCTTCTTCTGGTTGCATGTTTTTTCTCTTTTTCTAATATAGTTTTGTTTCCTCTAAAAAAAAAACAAGAAGAAATAGTAAGAACAAAGTTTAGAAAACACACATGCTGATGAATTTGGGCATCTTTTCTCTGAGTCCATCGACAATGGATTGGGATATGGAGGATTCGGGAGAAAATTAGCTAAATGTTGCCCCGCCCTTCTTGGAATATTATCCCCTCCTTCTCTGTAGTACTTCTTCCACTACGCTCATGTCTACCTCTGCCCACAGCCGCTGCTTTTTCAAGTGAGTGGTCTTTTCATTCTTCTCCTTGCATTATATTTGTTTCTCCAATTGTTTGCTTTGAAACAATAAGATATGGGAGGAAAATAAAATGACAAAATGAAAGAATGGATTCAATGTTGGAATTTTATTAGAAGTAAATTCATGTAAAATTTTGAGCAGATCATGTTTGATCAATTTCTTGTGAGAAGGACTGCGTTCTTTGTTATTGCTTTTAAACAGATTGTGTTTGATTAATTTCCTTTGAGAAATATTGCGTTCTCTGTTATTGCTTTTAAAGTTTATATGATCGTTTATTGATTTTTATGATTTTTAGTTATACACTTTTGCGTGCAGATGTAGCTAAGTGTCTAACTCTATTGGTCATAGTTTCTTGCTGTTACGGGCGGTGCTCGTTTGCACGCGCGTGAACCAACCCAACAAACAAACAAGGAAAGAATGTCTCTCGAGGCATCTGAGAATGATTTGAGCCATATGAAGGGAAACTCTCACGTACAGTTTGTTTTTTTTGTGGGGGGAAGGAGCCCGACAGAGTCCCCCCACTGACTTGGCCCGGGCCTAAGTGAAGTGGTGAGCATCCCAACCAAGGGTATGCTGGGATTCGCGAAGAACCGCAGATTTTGACCAGATTGTACGCCTTTGTGTCTAGTTATGTATATGGATGTGCATGAAGGGACATTCCTGGGCTGCAGGAAGTAGATCGAGAGGTCGTTCCGCCCCTTGTCGCCGAATATGGGTAATATGTTCTCAAAAAAGGTTGCTCCAATCTGACCTAGTTGGCAAGCGATCCCAGTTTAGTTTGCGGCAGAGAACAAGATAGCAAGCGAGCGTACCTTTGTTCGCTTCTTCTCCACCAAGCACGGAAATGTAAGGATAATTGTTGGTCGGTGGCTACCTAAGGAAACTTTGATTCGATCTTCGTGCTTTGCTTTGAGTCGGCAAAGGAGCAATTACTTAGAAGTACATTTTGTGCAACAGCCCTTCCTATCTGATAGAAAAGGGAATTTTGCGCTTAGCCAATATGCAGATGAGCGGCATTAGCGCTCTTTTCAGGAATAGAATCAGAAGCAGCTGTTACAGAATCCCTTATGCATCAAATAGATGCAAAGGTTGATGACTCAGTAGGTCCTTGTATGGACTGATTAAAATTGTATAACCAAAAATCATAATAATCAATAAACGATCATATAAACTTCAAAAGCAATAATAGAGAACGCAATATTTCTCAAACGAAATTAATCAAACACAATCTGTTCAAAAACAGTAACAAAGAACGCAATCTTTCTCACAGGAAATTAATCAAACACAATCTGCTCAAAGTTTTACATGAATTTACTTCTAATAAATTTTCAATATTGAATCCACTCTTTCATTTTTTCATTTGGTTTTCCTCCCATATCTCATTTTTCAAAGCATATAGTTAGAGAAACAAATATAATGCAAGGAGAAGAATGAAAAGATCACTCACTTGAACAAGCAGCGGCTGTGGGCAGAGGTAAACATGAACGTAGTGGAAAAGTACTACAGAGAATAAAGGGATAACATTCCAAAAAGAGCGGGGCAGCATTTAGCTAATTTTCTCCCGAATCCTCCAGATCCCAATCTAAGGGCGGGGCAGCATGTAGCTCATTTTCTCCCGAATCCTCCAGATCCCAAACCATTGTCGATGGATTCAAAGGAAAGAGGCTCAAATTCATTCACAGGTGTGTTTTCTAAACTTTGTTCTTACCATTCTTTTTTTTTTTTAGTAGAAACAAAACTATGTTAGAAAAAGACGAAAAACATATAACCAGAGGAAGAGTTTTCCTCTCAAGGACATGGTAAAACTAAAAAACACAAACAAAAGAAAATGACCAGGCCAAAAACCAGCAACTGAAAACAGATGAGACAAAAACTACAGAAAATGACCCTAACTCCCAATCAAATCTGAGAAGATTGGCCTGCCAAACTCTTTATGTCTATAGACTCAAGTAGAAATCCAAAACTTTACTTTATCCCACGATACACAACTCCCTTCCTCACGGTCAACAAATAATTTGCTATTTCTTTCGAGCTAAATACCTCATAAAACTGCTAAAGTCACATTTCTCCACAAAATTCTACCCCTCAGACTCAAATAAGAGGGAGGATGTAATTTAATTAAATCCGAGCAAATTTTAGGCATTGCCCAATCCAGGCCAAACTCCTTCAAGAAAAACGACCAGACAAGAAAGGAGAAAGGGCAATATAAGAACAGATTATTGACTGATTTTCCCTCATTCCTACATAAAATGCACTAGCAATAAAGAAATGAAATGACTCTTACGTTGCATCACATCATGAGTCTTCAATTTATCGAGGACGAGTAGCCAACAAAGAAATTGAATTTTAGAGGAAACTTGTGTTTTCCAGATGATATTATAGAAATCAAAAGGTGAGGCGTGATATTCGGCTGTCAACAATGAGAAATAAGACCAAACTGAAAAGTTCCCATTTGGGTCTAAAACCCACACTCTTCTATTGTGCAAAAATTCATTAAGATGAACCCCCTCCAAAATTCATTATGTGTGTCTAGGTTATACAAAGAATGGAGCTCAAGTTCAAGATAATGACGACACTGAAGCAAAGGGAACTATGGAGGAAGATTCTTCAAGAAGCACGTCTTCAGGTTCAATATAATGTATGCAAAACTTATGTTGTTTTTGTTGTTATTATAATAATTACTATTATTGTAATTTCTTTTTATGTGCGTCTAGGTTATGCAAAGAATGGAGCTCAATTTCAAGACAATGAAGATGCTAAAGCGGAGGGAACTATGGAGGAAGATTCTTCAAGAAGCGCGTTTTCAGGTTTAATAGAATGCATGCAAAACTTATGTTGTTGTTGTCGTTGTAATTACTATTATTGTAATTAAACTATCTCGTGTATTGCAGAAAAAAGACGAGAGTTTGAACCTCCATTGAGCACCCAATCCCATGAGGAACTAAGTTCAAAACCTCCACCAGCACCGAATCCCATCTACAAAATAGTTCAATACCTAATCTGGACTCGTTATCCCAACAAGATGATGCAGGTTGTTTCTTTTATATATATATATATATATATATATATTTATATAAAAACTATAAAAAACGAGTGAACTAATAAGTTCTAAATAAATTTTATTAATGAATAAGTTTCTCTTTAAATAGAGAACACTAGGAATAATAATCCCAAAAAATAAGGAACCAATAAGGAACTGGTATTCTAATCCTAAGTTTAAAAAACAAATAAATCCTAATAGAAAATAAGATTGATGTTATCCAAAGTTTGACTAAATCCAATAAGATTTGAATTTCGTCCACACTCCCCCTCAAGCTTGGCTGTAGATGTTGATAAGGCCAAGCTTGCTTACAAGTGCATTAAGAGTTTGTTCGGATAGACCTTTTGTGAGTAGATCAGCTAGTTGATGAGATGTAGGCACGTATTCAATTCTGATAACATCTCCATCAAGTTTTTCTTTAATAAAGTGTCGATCTACTTCCACATGTTTAATCCTATCATGATGAACAGGATTATGAGCTATACTGATAGTTGACTGATTATCACAGTAGAGCCTCATAGGTTCTTCAAAGTCAATCTTTAACTCTTTCATCACTCTTCTTATCCAAACAAGTTGACAAACTCCATGAGCCATAGCTCTATACTCAGCTTCTGCAATGCTTCTAGCAACAACTAACTATTTTTTGCTGCGCCAAGTCACCAGATTCCACCCCTCGTTTTCTCCTCAACCGCAAACCCCTAACATTCCAAGACACAATAATCATTGAAATTTTCCTCCCAATTCCAATGGCCTTTTGCCACCGGATTCATACTTTATAATTATACCCACTCCAATAAGCGTTTTTTTCTCCCAATTTCCTCTTTTATTCTTGACCAGGTTCAACCCTTTTGGTTTAGTAATACCTGTATCTCTTGAACTACACATACGCTAAATTTCAAACACTGCCCTTTCAGATTTTTGTGATTAAATTTACTCTCTTCCTACCTAATAATTCCCCCACCTGTTCCCAAAAAAAAAATTTGAAAAATTTTGACCCATTCTAAATTCTTGGTTAAACTGATTGAATTTAGACAATATCATTTTTCCTACTGACTATTGAACTAAGTCTTATTAGTCTTAAGTCTTACAGGTCGGGTGAATTAGAGGAACACCTCTTTTTGATGTTTAACTTTTTATATACAACACATTCAATTGCAATAGGAAATAACCTGTTACACCTACGGCTTCATACTTATGATTGAAGATTCTTCTATCCTATTTCGAGTACGGATTTGAGATCCTATGAAGCTACTCTGTCACAATAAACCACTATATGGCAACAATGACACCAAGCACATTGACATTAGTAGATTCTTTGACAAAAAAGAGTCAGTAATGGGATATTTAAATCCCTAAGTCACATGTAACAATCATCAAGCAAAAATATCTACCAAAAATAGCCAACAAGCATATATTTTAAAATTGGTCATTCAAAATTGTTTAGCCTTGCACCGAATCTGAATTTCACTAGACAGTGAATTTTGTATCCACTTAACTAAACAAAATATATGCATATATATAAAATTATATATATCTCTGTGTGTGTGTGTGTGTGTAAAGAAAGAAAGAAAGAAACCAATTCAGAGTTACTAACCTTTTAGCTTAAGCAAATTTTTGCTTTGACCCTCAGAGCTGGCATAGACTTGGCAGGAATCAGATGCAAACATTAAGATTGCTAGATCTGGAACCATTTGATACTTCTCAGTTGTTTAATTTTGTCTGAAATTGTTGAGTCCCAAAAGGATATCAAACACTAAAATTTAGTTCCTCTTGACACCCACAATTAAATAGGATAACAAATAACAAAAAATCTAGCAACAAACCTTTGCCAATAAAACGTGATTCCAGCAAACTTCCTTCGTAGTCATTGTCTCACTCGCCCATGGTTCAGTTACCTGTGTGCAGTGCAATCCATCGGGCCACAAATAGCAAATTTAAGAAAATAATTCCAAATACAAAGAATACTGGTTTCGAAAAAATTCCAAAAATTCGTAACCCCAGAAATTAAAAAATAAAATAAAATAATTCAAGGGAAGAACAGCGTAAAGAGAGAGATGAACAAAAAGGGAGAATAGTTGCAGGCAAAATCGTCAAATAATTGCTAAGAACATAATCTCAAATATCCTAATCCTAATTAACAAAGAAAGAGGAAAAGAAAAAAAAAATAGGGGAAATTGGGTTGGGTGGCCGGTTCTTGACCCAACCCAAAATTTTTGGCCAAATTTTTTCAACTTTAAGATTACCGATCGTGGAAGACGTATTTTTATATTTCTAATTTACCCAATCTTCTTTCTCCTACTCTTTTCACGTTTTTTTCTCTTAACAGAACCTCAGGTTGCTTTTTTGCCGCCTATACAAAAATTTATCTCCAATTGGAACCAACAAGAAAGAAGAAATTGATTGACCAGAAATTGATTAATAGAACCAGATAGCGTTGTATGCATAAAAAGAAAAAAAAATCAATCAGTGAAAAAGAAAGAACTGGATAACAAGCAAAGCATCCATGGAGGGAGAATAATCAACCAGCAATTTACTCTAATAAATAAGGGATTTGCTCATTGGGGATCGAAGACGACGCCGGGAGGCCGGCGGTTAGGGTTACGACGAGTAAGCGCAGCCACAATCTCCTCCTCTCCTCGCGGCGAACTACCACAATCTCCTCCTCTCCTTGGCCGTGAACTATCTGCTGGTCTTGGAGATCTGGGAGAACAGCGCTGCGGCATGACGGCGAGGGGCGATTTGGAGCTAGGCTAGCGACGGCGCGGCGGCGGCGGGGACAGAGAAAATTTTCAGCGTATCAGTGAGTCTGACTAATTTTATGCCCTTAGAATTGGCCATTTTCCTTAAATCCCAAAAAAACAAAAATGGAACCGAGTTACAGTTTAGACAAAACTAACCGAGTTTTCAGTTTCTTTAACATTGAGCTTAACACGACACGGTAAAATTCCGGCTTAAGTTACGCTAAATTTTAGATGTATTTAAAAAAAAAAAAAATCTTTTTTCTTTCTGTGTTAAACCTACTAGCTTTTTTTTTTTTTTTTTTTTTTTTTTTTCTTGCTGAGAAAAAAACCTACAAGCTATTATTACCTCTTAGAATATTGTTGTCGTTGTTTAATATTGAGTTACAAACAAATCGAGGATTACCATTTATTTCTATTCTTAGTTGTAGATGTGTGTATTTATAAATTTATTGTAATTGATTAATAATAAGTAAAACTGTAAAAAAAAAAAAAAAAGGAAATTTTTGTTAGCTGTTTTTGTTCAAATTTAACCATCACAAAGTTTATCAAAAATTGTAATTAAAAAACTTAATCAATAAACAAACTAGTCTATTCAACATTATCTTAATAACAACAAATTAGTGAAACTAAAAAGATGTCGTTAAAAAAAATAAATAATGAAAGGATATTTACACATAAATATTCTGTATTTTATGTTTTTAGAGTTTTTATTTTTTTTAAGCCCCTGATTTAGAGGCGATGTGGGAGTAGGGCCACATTCCAATTCCAATTATATATACTCTTACATAGATTTGAGTTTCGATTTAATTTTAAAAATTTGGTATGTTATTGTTAGAATTTAAAATTTGCATTAAGATTCTAATTATTTTTATGAGATAATAATGGTGATATTGTTGAATTTTTCTAACTAATATAATGAAATTTTCTTTCAGATTTAATAGCGTTGTAAGCATTTTGTAAACTCTACATGAATAAATGGGTAAGGTATAGAAGTAGTTCCTTTAATGGGAATTCTTGACCCCAATCCCGCTGCAAGTTAGAAACAAATATCGAAGACAAAATGGGAGTAGGGACGCATAAGAATAGGAGAGGATACCCGCCCTTTACCACTCTTCATTGCCATTCCTACCCGCATTATGCATACCCTACTGTAGAAAGGCGTTATTTAGGTAACCAATTAATCATTAAGAAAAGAAAAAACGTGTTACAAATTAAGATTAACAAGTTTAAGGGGTCCATGTAACTGTTGTGTTGGAACTCCACGAAAGAAACTGTCCTGCGGAGACGCTTTCATGAGTAGATATATTTTCCTTAAACAATTGAGATTAGATACGAAGATTAATAATTTCTCTTAATTATGTGCCAATTCTAGGATATGTCATTCATGTTGCACGAACTTTAAGATGTTGTAGTGGGATATGTCTAGCTAGTAACGATTGCTTTTGATTCTCCGATACTTCCCTCAGGGTGTGTTTGATTAAGGGGAATGAAAAGGAATTAAGGTTCACTTTTATATTTAGTTGGTTTTAAGAAAATAAATGACCATTTAAAATGGAATGACTTTTCTATTAAATGAGTGAATCATCATTCATTTATCATATGAGATAAATGCTCATTCCAAACTCTTTTAATTTTCTTTTCCATCATTATCCTTACATATTATAATATTAATATTTATAATATAATTAATATTATGTTATAATAATTTATATTATAATGTAATTATATCTTATAACATATAATATAATATATTATAATTATATTCGTATAATATAATATATCATATTTAATATTATAATGATATCTTATATTATTATGTATTATACATTGTAATTATAATTATCATTAATGTAATAAACAATATTATCGTCATATTGTAATTAATAATTATTATTATAATATAATAAAATATAATTGTGATATTGTAATAAATAATTATAATAATAATCGGGATAGTAGTATTTTCTATAAAATTAAATAATAATAACATTATATTATGTTATATTATTTTATAGGATATAGATGTGATGTTTTCATTAATAATATGATAGTTATAATTAAAATTAAGATTTAATATTTTAAATATATAATATTATAATTATAATCAGATATTATATTTTATAATATTATAATTAAGTATTTATATAATTACAATATAAATTTATATTATAATAAATAATAATAATAATAGTATACTATAATTAGAAATGATAATATACTATATTCTATATTATAATTATAATATATTATTATATTATATTATTACATTTTTATAATTATACTATATTTTTAATAATATAATATAGTATAGTTGTAACATTATAATATAAAATAATCACAATATCATTATTTTATTATATTATATATCGTGATTGTATTATAATAATAAATATTATATAACTATAATTCTAATTATATATATTATATCCTTATAATTTAATATATATAATATTAGTTATTAGATTATTATATTAATATATATGATATTAGTTATATTAGCATGAAGGGTAATTTTGTCAACATGAAAATATTCATATCTCATTTCATTGCATTTGTAAAAGTAAAACCAAACAAATGAATCATCGCTCCTTTTCATTCTATTCCATTACCATTCTCATTTTCATTCCCCCACTACAATCAAACGCACCCTCAAAGCCTTCTATGATTCTAATGAAGGCTCATGTGATTGCATTTTGTTACGGTCAAAGTCTTTGCATTCATGAAAATCAACAACTTTTCTTTTATGTGACATAGGCATCCTTTCATTTCATCATCGTCTTAATGAAATTTCTATGGGTCTGTTTGGTAATGTTTTTAAAATGGTTTTATTTTCGGTAAAAAATAAAAAATAAAATTGTTTTAAAAATCATTCTGAAATCAATTCTGAAATTACGTTTAGTGGTCTTTTAAGAGATTGATTTGAGTACGATAAAAAAGTAAAATCGTGTTTGGTTACATTTATGTTTGTTTTTAAAGTACATGTAATTGATAATCTTAAATTAATATATTAAGTATTTAATAATTGATAATTATTTAGCAAATAAAAATTAATATATTAATAATATAATAATAATGGATAAATTATCATTAATGAGTACATTAGTAATTAAACTATATATATAATAAATTAATATGATAAATAATTAAAAAATAGTAATTAGTAATTAATTATGAGTAATTATTAGGTTAGTAATGTATTCATATTTATTAGATTATAAGTAATTAATTAGTATATAAGTAATTAATTAGTATATTTAGAAAAATAATTAATATATACATAATTTATTAATATTCCATTTACTACTTAAATTATTAATTTTTTGTTACAAAATTAAATAATTAGTTAATTAATTACTAATGTTTATTGAAAAATCTATTATTTGATATATCACATGATCAATTTTTGGTAATTATTCTTTTTATAATGATTAATTACTAATTATTAATTATTAATTATTATTGATTAGTATATTACATATTGATAATTATAATTGAATATTAATTATTAATTCAGTAATTACTATTTTTTTATTTAGCAACTATTTAGTAATTAATAAATTATAATTAACATAATATTTGATTGATATATTAATTATTAATTGTTTATAATAATGTAATACTCGAGATTTAATTAAGCCATAAGCCAATAATAAATAAATTTAGTAAATTAAAATCATGCATCACATTTACCGTTCACCTCAAAGTTATTTGTTTTATTTTATTTTATTATTATAGCTATCATATGATTTTATTAAACTTATAGCTTTGTTAATCGAGTTTTTAGTTTTAATGTGCAGTGCAACTAGCTCGATGCGGGAACTCAATGTGTTTAACTTATGAAGAAAAAATAATATTTATTATGATTATTTGATATGATATTTTACCTCTATTATGATTGATTTAATGATGAATCATTATTTTAAATTTTTATTATATGTTTTATGTTAATGTGTTGGGGACTTAATTGTTATTTTGAGTTTTTGTGAGAGAAGACTATGTTAGCAAATTGAGTGAACTTTAGGCACTTAAATGAAGAAGAAAAATAGAGACTTTAGAGCTAATTTTATGAGGTTATGACAAATGTTAGAGACTTAAAAAAACATAGACACTTGTCTTACTATAAGGTCACTTTACTTTTGCTTGGTCTCTATCATGTATAAACTTCATTTTTTGGTCTATTTCAGCAAAAAAAAGCCTAGAACTCCGACCCTAACATTTTCTTCTCTCTTCTCACCCAAAACTCATAATCAAACCTAGGTTTTCAAGAGAGAATGAGCTAAAAACTCAACCAACCCATTTCAACTCGTTTTCAACCTAGAACCAAAAATAACCACTAAGGTTTTAAGCTTCTATTCACTTGGGAACACATTTTTCTTTGAGGTAACTTCTTTCTTATGTTAGAAACTAAGATTCTAGAGATTAAGATGTTGAAATCCTACTTAAGATTTAGATTTTTGATGGGGCTTATCATGCATGTTGGTTGTAGACTCTTAAAAACGAGTTTCTTGAGTTTTTGATTCAAAAATTAATTTCTAAGTGAAATTAATGATTTTAGCTTGATATTATTAATGATTAAGATGATTAATGATTTCTGGGTGAGATTTCAGCTTGGAGCCAATATTTCTCTACTTTTGGGCTCAGGTTCAATCTCAAGATTATGAAGGCTAACAAATCCATAATCTTTTTTCTTCTTGGTAAATGTGATGCATGTTTTAATTTACTAAATTTATTTATTATTGGCTTAAGGGTTAATTAAATCTCGGATATTATATTATTATAAACAATTAATAATTAATATATCAATCAAATATTATGTTAATTAAATTTATTAATAAGTAAATAGTTGCTAAATAAAAAATAGTAATTACTAAATTAATAATTAATATTATATTATAATTATCAATATGTAATATACTAATCAATAATAATTAATAATTAATAATTAGTAATTAATCATTATAAAAAAAACAATTATCAAAAATTGATCATGTGATATGTTAAAAAATAGATTTTTCAATAAATATTAGTAATTAATTAACTAATTATTTAATTATGTAACTAAAAGTTAATAATTTAAGTAGTAAACGGAATATTAATAAATTATGTTTATAATAATTATTTTTCTTAATATACTAATTAATTACTTATAATATAATAAATATGAGTACATTACTAACATAATAATTACTTATAATTAATTACTAATTACTATTTTTTAATTATTTATCATAGTAATTTATTATATATATAGTTTAATTACTAATGTACTCATTAATGATAATTTATTAATTATTAATATATTAATTTTTATTTATTAAATAATTATTAATTATTAAATAATTAATATATTCGTTTAAGATTAAAAATTACATGTATTTAAAAAACAAACATGTATTAAACGTGATTTTATTTTTTTATCATATTCAAATTAATTTCTTAAAAGATCACTAAACTAAACGCGATTCTACAGTAGGGTATGCATAATGCCGGTAGGAATGGCAATGAAGATTGAAGAGGGGTAAGGGCGGGTATCCTCTCTTATTCTTATGCGTCCCTACTCCCATTTTGTCTAAAAAATGCTTACAGCACTATTAAATCTGAAGAAAATTTCATTATATTAGTTAGAAAAATTCAACAATATCACCATTTAATATCTCATAAAAATAATTGGAATATTAATGCAAAATTTAAATTCTAATAATAACATACTAAATTTTTAAAATTAAATCGAAACTCAAATCTATGTAAGAGTATATAATTGGGATTGGAATGTGGCCATGCTTCCACCTCGCCTTTAAATCAGGGGATCATAAGTGGGCTCTTTGGACTGTAGGCCAAGACCCAGTATTCTAAGCCTCCAGTCCATCTATCTCAAACGGGTTTGATGGCCCAAGTAATAGCTTGTAAGTTTTTTTCTCAGCAAAAAAGAAAAAAAAAAAACTAGTAGGTTTAACACAGAAAGAAAAAAGATTTTTTATTTTTATTTTAAATACAACTAAAAAAAGCTAGTAACTTAAGCCTAACAACGTGAATTTTACCACGTGTCAAGTTTCATGCTCCACGCGTGAATTTCACAAGTACAATGTAAAGTATACTGAAAACTGGTTAGTTTTATCTTAAACTGTAACTCGGTTTCATTTTTGTTTTTTTGAGATTTAAGGAAAATGGCCAATTCTAAGGGGCGGTCTTTCCTTCTCATTGATACGATGAAAATTTTCTCTTTCCCCGCCGCCGCCGCGCCGTCGCTAGCCTAGCTCCAACTCGCCCCTCGCCGTCAAGCCGCAGCGCTGTTCTCCCAGATCTCCAAGACCAGCAGATAGTTCGCCGCCAACGAGAGGAGGAGATTGTGGCTGCGCTTACTTGTCGCAACCCTAACCGCCGGCCTCCCGGCGTCGTCTTCGATCCCCAATGAGCAAATCCCTTATTTATCAGAGTAAATTGCTGGTTGATTATTCTCCCTCCATGGATGCTTTGCTTGTTATCCAGTTCTTTCTTTTTCACTGATTGATATATATATATATTTTTTTGCTTTCTATGCAGACAACGCTATCTGGTTCTATTAATCAATTTCTGGTCAATCAATTTCTTCTTTCTTGTTGGTTCCAATTGGAGATAAAAAGTATAGGCGGCAAAAAAGCAACCTGAGGTTCTGTGAAGAGAAAAAAAACGTGAAAAGAGTAGGAGAAAGAAGATTGGTTAAATTAGAAATATAAAAATACGTCTTACACGATCGGTTATCTTAAAGTTGAAAAAATTTGGCCAAAACTTTTGGGTTGGGTCAAGAACCGGCCACCCAACCCAATTTCCCCTAATTTTTTTTTTCTTTTCCTCTTTCTTTGTTAATTAGGATTAGGATATTTGAGATTATGTTCTTAGCAATTATTTGACGATTTTGCCTGCAACTATTCTCCCTTTTTTTGTTCATCTCTCTTTTTACTGTTCTTCCCCTTGAATTATTTTATTTTATTTTTTAATTTCTGGGGTTACGAATTTTTGGAATTTTTTCGAAACCAGTATTCTTTGTATTTGGAATTATTTTCTTAAATTTGCTATTTGTGGCCCGATGGGTTGCACTGCACACAGGTAACTGAACCATGGGCGAGTGAGACAATGACTACGAAGGAAGTTTGCTGGAATCACGTTTTATTGGCAAAGGTTTGTTGCTAGATTTTTTGTTATTTGTTATCCTATTTAATTGTGGGTGTCAAGAGGAACTAAATTTTAGTGTTTGATATCCTTTTGGGACTCAACAATTTCATACAAAATTAAACAGCTGAGAAGTATCAAATGGTTCCAGATCTAGCAATCTTAATGTTTGCATCTGATTCCTGCCAAGTCTATGCCAGCTCTGAGGGTCAAAGCGAAAATTTGCTTAAGCTAAAAGGTTAGTAACTCTGAATTGGTTTCTTTCTTTCTTTCTTTACACACACACACACACACACACACAGAGATATATATTTTTATATATATGCATATATTTTGTTTAGTTAAGTGGATACAAAATTCACTGTCTAGTGAAATTCAGATTCGGTGCAAGGCTAAACAATTTTGAATGACCAATTTTAAAATATATGCTTGTTGGCTATTTTTGGTAGATATTTTTGCTTGATGATTGTTACATGTGACTTAGGGATTTAAATATCCCATTACTGACTCTTTTTTGTCAAAGAATCTACTAATGTCAATGTGCTTGGTGTCATTGTTGCCATATAGTGGTTTATTGTGACAGAGTAGCTTCATAGGATCTCAAATCCGTACTCGAAATAGGATAGAAGAATCTTCAATCATAAGTATGAAGCCGTAGGTGTAACAGGTTATTTCCTGTTGCAATTGAATGTGTTGTATATAAAAAGTTAAACATCAAAAAGAGGTGTTCCTCTAATTCACCCCACCTGTAAGACTTAAGACTAATAAGACTTAGTTCAATAGTCAGTAGGAAAAATGATCTCGTCTAAATTCAATCAGTTTAACCAAGAATTTAGATTGGGTTAAAATTTTTCAAAATTTTTTTGGGAACAGGTGGGGGAATTATTAGGTAGGAAGAGAGTAAATTTAATCACAAAAATCTGAAAGGGCAGTGTTTGAAATTTAACGTATGTGTAGTTCAAGAGATACAGGTATTACTAAACCAAAAGGGTTGAACCTGGTCAAGAATAAAAGAGGAAATTGGGAGAAAAAAACGCTTATTGGAGTGGGTATAATTATAAAGTATGAATCCGGTGGTAAAAAGCCATTGGAATTGGTAGGAAAATTTCAATGATTATTGTGTCTTGGAATGTTAGGGGTTTGCGGTCGAGGAGAAAACGAGGGGTGATAAAGAAAAATATTAAGAAACTGAATCCGGACATTGTTATTCTTCAAGAAACTACAAGAGAAATTGTGGAGGAAAGAGTGGTGAGTAGTTTATGGAAAGCTAGATTTCGAGTTGGGTGGTACCTTCAATACTAGGCTTGAGGCATTTTAGTGATGTTGGATGTGAGATTTGTTCGGGCAGTAGACTCATTGGTTGGGGAGATTCGGTGTCCATTAAAATTCAAGAAGAGAATATTTTTTGGTGGTCATTTGGAATTTATGGATCAGTTCTGAATAGAGAAAGGAAGGTTTTTTTTTTTTTTTTTTTTTTTTTTGGGAAGAGCTGGCTGGGTTAAAGGAGATTTGCTGTGGTGCGTAGGTGGAGATTTCAATGTTACAAGTTATACTCATGAAAAAGCACCAGCCACGAGATTAACAAGAAGCATGAAATTATTCGATTTTTTTGTTTTGTTTTTGTTTTTGTGAGGGAAGGGGGTTTTTAAGGATTTTGCATTATCTAATGCTCAATTTAGTTGGTGCAATATTTGGGAGCAAGAAGCCAAAAGTGACAGATTTTTGCTAGCAGCAGATTGGGAGAGGAGATTTCCAAATTCTAAGTAGTATGTGGGAGTTCGAACAACTGATAATTGCCCACTTATTTTGGATGCCAACTCAGTGGAGTGGGGACCGGTCCCATTTAGGTTTGAGAATATGTGGTTGGAGCATCCCCATTTTGTAGAGTTTTGTTGATAAGCGGGCTGCCGATAATTTAGAAGGGTGGGAAGGGTACAAATTCAGTGGGAAGCTCAATCGGTTGAATACTCTCTTGAAGATATGGAACAAGGAGGTTTTTAGAGATATTGGAACTGTGAAAAGTGAGATTTCAACTAGGATTGATTTTTTGGATAGGAAGGAAGAGGTTAATGGGTTAAATGAAGAAGAAAAAAGATAAAGGTCACTGAGGAATTCTCTTGAGGAAGTAGTATTTAAGGAGAGAATAGCTTGGAGGCAAAAGAAGACTCGATGGGTGAAAGAAGAGGATGCAAACTCGAAACTGTTTCATTCTTTAGTTAGCAATCGGAGAAATAAAAAGCATAATTAATAGACTTGAGGGTGAAAATGGAGAAGTATTAGAATCCTCGGTGGATATTGAGAAAGAAGTAGTGTCTTTTTACAAAAAACCCATATAGAGAAGAGAGTTTAGGGTGTTTCGAGGGAGTTGGTTGGAGCCCAATTCAAGAAAGAGCTAGGTGGATTGAAAGGGCTTTTGAAGAGGAGGTAAAGAAAGCAATCTTCTCTTGCGACAACAAAAAGTCTCCGCGACCTGGATGGTTTTTCAATGGGCTTGTACCGAAAGTGTTCAGATGTGGTAAACCGGGTGGTTAATTGAATCACTAATATACTTTCCTATGTCTCATCTCATTCCTAAGAAAGCAGACTCTCGAAAAGTCAAGGACTTTAGACCGCTAAGCTTGGTATTTTGTTTATACCAATATAATAGCTAAGGTCTTGGCAAACAGATTGAAAGAAGTTTGAAGGAAACAGTTTCTTAAAATCAAAGTGCTTTTGTAAGAGGAAGACAAATGTTGGCTGAGTGTTAATAGCAAACGAAGTGGTGGAGTATAGAGCGAGTAGCAAAGAGGGTTTGGTTTTCAAAATTGATTTTGAGAAGGCATACAATCATGTGAGTTGGCTCTTTTTAAAACAGGTCTTGGAGAAGGAAGGTTTTGATTCGAAATGGTTTTATTGGATGATGAGTTGTCTTAGGTTGGAAAACCTAGAGGGAGGTACTAGGGGATTGAGGCATGGGGACCCTAAGGCTTGTGAAAACGGAGTGCTGAGAGCTTTTGAAGTTGGAAGGGACATAATACATATTCGACATCTCCAGTTTTTTTATGACACTTGCTATTCCTTGAGCCCTCTAGAGAAAATTTACGGAACACTGCTTTTAAAATTTTTCTCTCGCAGTTTGGGGCTGAACATCAATTTGGGGAAGAGCATCCTGAATGGCATTAATGTGAAGGCTGGGGTGATTTTTAACTTGTCTCAGGTGGTGGGGTGTGAACTTTGGAGTTAGCCAATGAAGTACTTAGGCCTTCCATTGGGGGAAATCCATTGTCAAAGAATTCTGGACACCAATAGTTGAATAAGTCTCGTAAAAGGTTGGATAATTGGAAGAAAAGGTTTGTCAAGAGGAGGTAGATTAACATTGATACTTTCGGTGTTGGCCAGCATTTCGATATACATTTTGTCGATTCTTAAACTACTGGTGTTGGTTGAAAAAGGAATTAACGAATCAGATGCAAAGGTTTTTGTGGGATAATCATGAGATGGAAGAATAGATAATTTGGTTGCTTGGGAAACTGTCTCATTGACTAAAAAGGACGGTGGGCTTGAAGTTTAGAATTTGTTAAGAAAGTATTAAGCTTTATTGGGGTAATGCCGTGGTGATTTCCCTTGGAATAAGGTTCGTTAGGGGCATCTATTATTAGAAGTATATATGGATTTCAACACAATAAGTGGATTTCATCAAATAAAATATTCATCCAAAAGAGTTCATCATGTATTTCTTGTGACATCTCAGTATTGCAAAATAAAATTCTCAAAGTATAATAAAATTCTCAAAGAATAAAAACTAGCCACAGATTTGGACTGTCAATCTTGGGGAATCATTTGCACACACCTAAATGTGGTGAAATAGAATTGTCAAATTATAAAGACGCAAGATTTTCATATGAAGCTAAAAGTTTCAAACTTCCCGAATGTCCATTTGCCCCAAGTAGTAGCATCAACAACAACAATAGCAGCGTGAACGATGAAACAATCTCTTCGTAGTATACCATGAAGTGAGACCGCTTATCAAAAGTGGAAGTCCAGTGAATGAAAAGAATAAACCTAAAATGCCTCCAACCGATAAGATTGCAATTGAGCTCCATGATAAGATATTGTGTTTATGTGTGTCTTTTTGTTGAAGAACCCGACTAAGTCCTGCACCTAATGCCGTCATCGTCATAACCATCGCAAATAATATCAGTGCTGTTCCAATGGTTAACCGCGGGTGTGACTTCTTGATCACGGCGTACCCTGTGGAATGAGTTGCCTTGATTGACCAAAAGATAGCCAATGCAACTATTGTAAAAGCAAATGATGTGATATCTGCAAGAGCGAACATGTCGAAGTCTACTTTCCTTAGAAAGTGTGGTCTCCCAGAGTCATATCCTCCTGGCATGCCGACGAAAGCCATCACTGCAATTGAGGCATTGATGCCTGCAATGATTAAAGCAGCTTCTGTAGCAGACTTTATCCACTTCAATCCTTGATTTAGCAATTCATTGTGCCGTCCATCAAATATTTCTTGTGGGGTTTTCTCATCAGCGTTGGGTAGGTCCATATAGAAAGCAGGCACAATCTTTTTGACCTCCTGGCATCATTTACATCAAGAAAAACTTATCAATACATATATAAAAGGACATATTGTTTATCGAAATGACTTGCTAATAATTAAAACAAGAAATTTAACCAATCCATGAAAGACAATTCTATTCCACTACGGAAGTGATATCCATTGAAAACAAAAACAAAATCAAAATAAAGATGGAGGCAACACAAAGTACAAAATCACGAAGTAGATAAGTTGAGTTGCCACGCCATTTTTATTCTTGGAGAAGTATTATTGCCTTTTAGACTCTCAAAGGCTTCATTTTACGAGATGGAAATATGTGCAAGAAAGTTTTCATGAAAATACCGATGTTATCACACCTATGAGGCGAGTGATCTCTATAGGGGAAGTCCATAACTTTGTCGTTTGGCAAACTCATTTTCAGATGTTGAATGGAAAGTCCTATACATGGTGGCAAAGGCGTGCCCTATGTGGAAGAGCTGAAGCAAGGGCATAAGGGAACGAATAAAGGGAAGGCAAAAGGGGACTCATGGAATTCTGAAACTACTTGAAAAGTGGTGAATCATGGGAGGAATCTTTGAATATGAGCGGCTTGGGCTTTGCAAGAAAGAGAGCTCTTCAAGGATATGTTGGTAAGTCTACGACCAGATATGTGATAGATAGATAGATAGAGAGTTACCCAATATATAAAGAGAGCATTCTAGAGAGTGGGGGCAGAACAGAAATCTCGCGACTTGGATAAAGGGCAGCTGAGAACTCTCTTAGAGCCTATTACGTCAAAAAGGAGTGTAAGGGCCTTAACTGGAAACCCAAAGACCAATCTCCCTTCATTAAGGCTACAAAAAAAGAAAAAAGAAAAAAAAAGAGGGGGGAGATGAAGCCCAGAAGATAAAACCCAAAAGACCTCTTCTGCATTATACCAGCAAGGGAGAAATTGAGATTTGCAAATTAAGCTGTTTGCACGTGTTTATCGTCCAACCAGACTCTCGAAGTGCTCGAGCTGTGCAGTGCGGTGATATTGTGGAGGCTAGAGACGTCTTGTTAGACAACCAGTTGTTGAATTTGAAGGCAATTTTAATGTCCCTCCCGTCGGTGGAGATGTTTCTATTAAGGGAGCAGCTCCAAATATGTCTGTTTAGAGATTAGTTTTGAGGAAGAAGGCCACGAAGATTTTGCCGGTATCGAAGATGTTAGATTCCTCACTGTTGCAAAGGGTCTAGAGTGCTTAATGGTTGAGAACAAGTTAATCGACAATTTACTCGAATTCCAATGGTTAATGGACTTTAGAATCCAATGCTCTAACTTTGACACCTTTTAGCATGTGATTGGGGACGTAAATCTCAAGAAGTTATTGGGTGATGATGAAAAGGTGGGATGCGAATTAAAATCAAATGCCCATGTCAGAGAGGTTGAAAAAGAAGGGGTTGCTTTCTCGCAAAGTAAAAATTGCTTGCAGGTATAGAATTGTAGTCAGTATCAATCAGTGAGCATCGGTGGAAGGAAAGTGGGAATGGAGCCGAGTTAGGACTTTGCTTCAAAATTTGGAACTCCGGTTGGTAGGCTCTAAGGAGGAATTGGAAAAAGCTTTAGAAATGGTAGCAATGTCGATAAGAAAGGGCAGCGAGCGTGAATTGAAGAATCTCAAATTTTGGTTCACTATGATAATAAAGGAAAGGCGACAACAAAAGGTAATCGTGAAGCTTATGTCACGGAATATTAAAGGAGGAAACTCTTCTTTTAAAAAAAGAGGAGTTTGGGATACAATTTGAAAAGAGAGTTTGTACATGTTGATTGTTCAACATACTAAATGAAGGGAGGTTGTGAGAAAGTTTGTTAGTATACGGAAATCAAGGTTTAAGGAGTGGGTTTAATTGCCGGTTGAAGGTTGTTTTGGGGGTGTTCTTATAGCTTGGGACGTTAGACGGGCTAGAGCGTAGAGAGCTTTTTGGGGAATTTTTCAGTCACTACCAAGGTTGAGGAGGATAGAGAACATTGTCGCTCTCGGGTGTATATGGGCCGAATCATTATGGTAGGAGAGATTTGTTTTGGGATGAGTTGGTGGGTCTTTGGTCTTTATACGGACATAGATGTGTTTGTGGGGATTTCAACGTTACATGGTTTTTGTTGGAGAAAAGCGGAAGCTCTAGATTTACGAGTAGTATAAGGCTCTTCATTGAACTAATTAGGGATTTAAACTTATCCGGTCCGCCGCTTCTCAATGCAAAATTCACTTGGTCTAATTTTATTGACCATCTCATTTGTTGCTGACAGACTGGTTCTTGTTATCTAAGGGCTGGCTGGTATCTTTGTTTTTTTTTTTTTTTTTTTGTGTCGCCATGACGTGATGGTAAAAGCTGTCTCAGATCATTGTACCGTGATTTTCCATATAAAACCCTCAAAGTGGGGGCCTTCTTTGTTCATATTTGATAATGTTTGGTTGGAAAATAAGGAGTTTGTTAGAAGATTGAAGGCTTGGTGGGCAGAGGATGCATCCCTGGTTGGAAGGTTATAATTTTATGATGAAATTAAGAAATTTGAAAGGAAAGGTGAAGAATTGGAGTATGGAGGTAGCCGCTGCCACTAATGTGGAAAGAGAAGCATTGTAAAAAAGATTGAGGAGTTTGATTGTAAGGAAGGGGGTCCCAATTGGTGTATAGATTTGCATGAAGAAAGGCGCTTTAAAGCAATGTTTCCTCCAAGTAATTGACGATGAGGAAAGTTTTGTGAGATTTAAATGCAAGTCTCTTTGGGCTAGGGAAGGAGATTTGCCTTTCTTATTTCTTCATTATCAGGGACGCATATCCTATACTTATGGTAAAATATGCTGTCCTCTGAAAGACTAAATCCTGTTTCTCTACCTTCAAGGATTTCTTTTCTTAACTTAACCACAGTAGAGTCTAGCTCTTGGCTATCCTTCATTAAGAGAAAACAGTGTAAATTTATTATAATAACCGAGAAAATCTTAGAATTAAATAATGTAAATTTATTTATTTAAGTTAATGACTTTTCTCAGTAATATACTATCATATTTTGTGATTGAAGGATTTATTGAATTAATATCAGTATTCCTAAATTTTGTAGCAAGTTTTATTATTAGTTCATATTTTAAGAACTAGTTAATTCAGTTGATAAATTCCTACCGCAATTAAGGCGGAGGAAATCCTTTGTGCATATACAGTTTGAGAATCCTAATTTCAGGAATCTCTTAGTGCAGTATAATATTAGCAGTGTATAGAGAAACACTCTGACATTTAAAGAGAAAACCCTTAATTACCAAAAAGATAAGAGGAAATTTAAATGGTTGGTGTTTCAGTAAATAAATTCAGATGCAATATGAGTTCAAAAGTTGACAAAGTTGGGAACTGAAATTTCCTGTCAACTAGGTAAATTCCCAAAAGTCAGTATGAAGTAATAGGAATAGCTATAAGAATAGAACATTAATGGGTGATTACCAAGTGCTGACTAAACCTTGCTTATGTAAGCAAGATGACATCAAGTAAGTAATTAGAAATTTAAGTTAGGTAAGATACTGTTACCGACTTTCAAAAAGCATATGTTAAAGTTAGTTATAGTGATGGCCAACTCAGCAGGGTTGTCACAAATGAGGTTGTGGTGGATTACAGGTCATATGGTAAGGAGGGAGCGTTAATGAACATTGATTTTCAAAAGGCATACGATCGTGTCGAGTGGAAGTTTTTAGACTTCGTGGTAGAGAGAGAAAGGTTTGGGGATCGTTGGAGAAGATGGATCTCTAGATGCTTTGTCCACTTCGTTTTCAGTCATGATTAACGGGAGACCTCACGGTAATTTTCAGCATCTAGGTGTTTGAGGCAGGGAGATCCATTGTCACCATATATGTTACACTCGCCATGGACGTTCTTGGTAGACTTATCAACAAGGCGACAATACACTTTGATCAATCCACTTAAAGTGGGGAGATCTAGTTTTTAAATCAACCAATTACAATTCGCCAATGACATTCTCCTTTTCAGTTCTCCAGACAAGGAGCTTGTCAAATCTTGCCCTCATAGTGGATATATTTTGCTTGATTTCCGGGTTGAAGGTCAACTTTGATAAAAGCATAATATTGGGTATAAACTTCGAGGAAGCTCATTTAAATAGATTGCCAGATGTGGTTGGTTGCGCAGTAGGTTCATGGCCAATTAGATAGTGGCGTGAGTCCTCTGCAAGATAACTTCTGGGATCTGGTGATTGTGAAGAGATTGGATGGGTGGAAGAAGGCCTATTTGTCAAGGGGGGCCGGCTCACACTTATCCAATTTGCTTTATCCTCATTATCGGTGCATTTTCTGTCTATTTTTAGGATTCCAGTTGGAATGGCAAAAGAGATTGAAAAACTGACGAGGGACTTTTTGTCGAAGGGCTATCTGGAGGATAGTGCCACCCATCTCGTGTCTTGGGACCAGGTTTGCAGATCGAAGGTGCTTTGGGGTTCGGGTAGGGTAATTTACAGATGCCCTTGGAAATCTGTTCACACTTTTTCAGGAAGATTTTAGCAAGTTAAATTGAAAGTGGGATCAGTGGGGAATGTTAAATTTTGGGAGGATGTTTGGTGTTGTGAATACCTCTGAAACTGAATTTACAGTGTTATATTGACTCTCTTCTTTACACAATTAGCCAATTTTGGGTTACGTTTCACAACCCAACTCTCAAGGTAATGAAGTTCATTCTTGGGACTTTCTGTTCCCAAGAAACCCAATTGATAGGGAATTAAGGGAGGTTTAGAGTTGGTGTCTATCTTAGATGGGGTGCGTGTCAGTGGCGGGGTCCAGGATCGGAGAATTTGAGTTCAAGACTCAAATGGATTGTTTTCTGTCAAATCTTATTTCTCATTCCTGACAACTGATCCTTCTATTTCACTCGTTGATTTATTCACTAGCATTTGGAAAAGCCATGTTCGTACTGAAGTCCAAGTGTTTTGCTTGCTCTTAATTTTTAATAGGTTGAACGCTCATGACTTGATGCGGTGTAGGAGCCCTTTTCTTTCACCATCTCCAAGCTAGCGTATTTTATGTAAAAAGGAGGGACAATCTGCTCATCTGTTCGTACACTTTTCTTTTTTTCAACAAGTTTGGTCTTTGTTGTTGAAGGAATTTGGTCTTACTTGGGTCATGCCGAAGAACTATGCGGAGTTGCTTGCCGCAAAATAGTTTCAGCTTTAAGGGTCGAATCCTCTTTCAATGGAGTTATGGTCTCTAGTGATTGAAAAATTTGTAAAAAGACTACAATCTTTCAATGGAGTTCTTGTTTTGATTGGGATTTTGGCTTTAGGAGACATTTGAATGATAGTGAGGTTGAGGACCTTTATTCCTTATTTCTAATATTGCAAAATTTCTCCCTCAGACGGTCTTACTCAATATTTCTATAGTCTGGGCAATGACCCTTGGGTTTCTTCTTGTCTTGTCAACTAAGGGGAAGGCTCAAAGTTTGAATCAGCAGTTGGTTATTTCTCCATCTTGGTGTGTTATGTGCAGACAAGATGGGGAGACATTTGGTCATTTGCTTTTACATTCTAAAGTCGCGTAAAACCTATGGCAGAGTGATTCGTGAAGCAGGTTTTGTTTTGGCGGCTCCAGCTCATTGTAATTCTTTGATGTTAGAAACCATAGTGGGTTTTGGATCTAATAGAATGTGTAAGGTCCTATGGAATTGCATAGTCTTGGCTATGTTGTGGTCGATTTGGATGGAGAGACTCAAGGATCATTGAGGACAGAACACTAGAGGTGGAAGACATTTACGAGAAGGCAAAATTTGCTGCAGTAATGTGGGTATCTATAGATAAATTTTTTAAGAATTATCCTTGCTTATTGCTCGTTATGAATTGGAAAGATGTGAGGGTAGAAGGGGTCAAAATGTTGTGTTTTGCTTCTTAGCTGTTTCTCTATTGTGGTAATAGTTAGTCCATTTTTTTCAGCCTCTTTTCCTGGTTTTTCCCTTTGAGAATGCCTTGTCCTCTTCCTTGTATTCATTTTTTTTAATCAATAAAAGGAGTTTTTGTTATAAAAAAAAAGAATGAGAGAAACAAGTACCTCAAACCATAATAATTCACTGTGCATTTGAAAAGCTGCTCCCGAAATGGCATGGAGTCTAGAGTCCGGTGCTATTTCTGCAACTGTATGGAGTATGTTGTTCATTTGAGGGTCAATTTTGGAGGCTAGGATTGTCCTATGAGACCCGAGTTTGTTCATCATGAATATTTTTTTTGTCTATATTTGGCAGCAATATGAATGATACTTTAATTTTTACTGTCCACCTCAAAAATCAAATTCGGGTCCAATTGATCGATTTGGTTCACAATCTCTATGCTTCCATGTCTTGCTGCATGGAACAACAAACTCACAAGCTCCTCTCGATCTAAATCAGTGGACATTATGTTATCCAAAATTAATGTAGTTAGCTCACGCATCTTTGTGCGTTTTTCATCCCTCCATTTACCTGTGATAGATAGAAACAATTTAGTTCAACGAGAATAAGGGACACAATTCTTAAAAAAAAAAAAAAAAAAAGACAATTTAGGTGGATGGAGATAATGGCTCGAGCCTCGAGGAATGAGATGCTAATTTCAAGTTATTTCACATATTAGTTAGCAATAGGAGAAATAAAAGTAGTATTTCTACACAGGGATGATAAGTCTGTGTTAGAGGATTAGAGAGAGATTGATAAAGAGATCATCTTGTTCTTTGAAACTCTCTTCAAGGAAGATGAGGAATTTTGATGGTCCTTTGAAAGAATTAAATGGAGTGCGATCTTGAAGGACAAAGGAAGAAAGCTAGTTGGCTTGAAAGGCCTTTAAAGATCCGGTTTTTAATTGTGACAAGGATAAATCACTAAGCCCGCAGATGACTTTTCATTAGGTTTTTTTTCAAGATTGGTTGGGAATTGTGAAAGGAGACTTATTGAAGATTTTTGAGGAATTTTTCAGGAATAGGCTGATTAGCTCTTCTAATCACATTCTCTCGTCTTATTCTAAAAGAAGACCAATTCAAGGAGGTTGAAGGAGTATAGGTCGATATGCTTGGTGACGAGTATTTATAAAATTTTGGCAAACGCTAGGGCATACAGTTTCCCTGTCAGAATGTGCTGTTGTGAAGGATAAACAGATTCTGGACGAAGTGCTAGTAGAAAATGAAGCAGTGGTGGAATATAGGGCAAAAGGAAGGAAATGGCTAGCAATTGAATTGGACTTTTGAGATAGAGAGTTTGGTAGGCTAAATTTTTCAAATTTGATTAGGAGCTAGGCACTTTTTTGTAGTTTATCTCCACTCTTTGGTTGTCTTATTTCTTGGGTCTGGTCATTCCTAGTTTTAGTTCTGGTTCGTTGTTCAGTTTTTGATTTTGAGAGAAAAACTCACTCTGCTTGTGTATCGATTTTTTTTTTAAATAAAATTTCTGTTTCAAGACAAAAAAAAGAGTACTTACAACGGTTCTGCACAACATGAAGGAGTCTGTGAAAGCTGCTTGAACACAGACATGAAAAAGAACATTGGCATGAAAATTTGTGAGCATGTTTTTCCACCAAAATCTCCAATGCTCGTATTTTTGTTTCATGAGCTAAGTTGTCACCAAGAAACGCTTCTATGGCTATATCTGTATGTTTGACATGATTTAAACAAGAATTAAATTATATTGATGATAAAAATAAATACAAGAATAGATTTCTTAATAAAATCTGACGAATACTGGAGATGACCTACTAAGGGAGCTTTCCTATCTTGTTTAAACATAAGTAAGTGAAAAACTAGAAAGAATATATGTATAGTGAAACTAATTTTCAACATGACATCTATATGATGTAGCCCCATAAATTAAACCACTATCTGTCTCTTCATTATGAGAAAAGGATAACTAACTGTTTTGTACATACCATACAGACCCCATTCAACAATTTTTGAAAACAATTTGCTTCTTTCAGTTGTTTCAAGATAGCCCCAGAGACACTGCACCATTTCAATCATTTGATAGTCAACTGCAATTTCTAGTGGCGTCTTCCCCTGTTGATTTTTGATTCTCAATAGACTTGTGTTTCTCTGTATTAGGATATTTACGAGTCTTCTACATCCACTCACAACTGCTAAGGATAATGCGGTATTACCGTTATTATCTTGAGTGGTCAACTCTCTGTAGCTCATTCTTTGTACTAAATTATGTACGAAATGGACATGTCTTAGTCCTATTGCAAGGTGGAGCATTGTTTGACCCTTTCTTGTCCTAGCACTAATCCATGTTGGATTTGCTTCCAATATCATCTCTATTGCAGTCCAGTTTCCCTCTCTCGCATTTCTGAAGAGGATATTCATTTGAGCTTGGTATGGAGATCTAGGTTGAGATAACTCTCCATGTTGGGATGTTCTGGGGTAAGATGTTTCTGCCCTTGATGAATCTTGCTGACCTGTGTATACATATAAAGAATTGAGTTAGTTATTGCTTGTGTATTGATGTAGGACCTAAATTTAGAGTAGAAAAAATTTAACCAAAGATATAGCATTATAAGTGGAATAAGAACTCAAGTGAAGCAATAAACATATTAATGATCAAAATAAATACGGTTTCAATTTACGGTGTATAATTTTCGTGGATGATACTTTTTTCCTATTGGATGTAGATCCAGGGAATATCCAAAATGCAAAACTAAAATTCCAAAACTCTTCCCACGGTGTTTGGGATTTAAGATTAAAATGGGGAAAAGCATCATAGTAGGTATAAATGTCGATGAATTATAGTAACAGGTGTTGCTTCTGAGATGAGTTGTAAGGTGTGGGAGTGGGGTCTTCTTCTTTCCCTGTAATTGATTAATTATCAATGAAAAGGGATTTTCTTATATAAAGAGAAAAGAACTGAACCTGCATTATCTTGTTGGGATGATGAGTCCGTGTTAGCTATTGAACTCTTGCACAAATGGGTTTGGGTGCTTGGTACTGGTTTTAGACTTAGTTCCTCATGGGATTGGGTGCTTGATGGAACTTCGAACTTTTGTTCTTTTTCTGCAATACACATGGGATAATTTAATAGCAATGATAATGACAAGATAAGTTTTGTGTGCATTAATATAACCTAAAGACGTACTGATTGAAGAATCTTGCTCGATCTTTCTCTTCCCTTTAGCATCTTCATTATGCTGAACTTGAGCTCCATTGTTTGTATAATCTACATGTACATAAAAAGCATCAGTCGGGTATTGTATTTTGCATTCATGTTTAATAACAAAGGACCCGTTCATTTTACCAATTCGTGTTTTGTTACAGTAAAAAACTCTCAGAAACAATCACATCTAACTTTTTAACAGTTTACAATTTTCGTGGATGATAATTTTTTCCTATTGTGTGTAGGCCTGAGAAATATTCGAAATGCAATACTAAAATTCCAAAACTCTTGCCACGGTGTTTGGGATTTAAGATTAAAATGGGAAAAAGCGTCATAGTAGATATAAATGTCGATGAATTATAGTAAGAGGTGTTGCTTCTGAGATGGGTTGTAAGGTGTGGGAGTTGGGTCTTCTTCTTTCCCTGTAATTGATTAATTATCAATGAAAAATGGATTTTCTTATATACAGAGAAACGAACTGAACCTGCATTGTCTTGTTGGGATGATGAGTCCGGGTTAGCTATTGAATTCTTGCACAAACGGGATTGGGTGCTTGGTGCTAGTTTTAGACTTAGTTCCTCATTGGATTGGGTGCTTGATGGAGCTTCGAACTTTTGTTCTTTTTCTGCAATACACATGGGATAATTTAATAGCAATGATAATGACAAGATAAGTTTTGTATGCATTAAAATAACCTAAAGACATACTGATTGAAGAATCTTGCTCGATCTTTCTCTTCCTTTTAGCATCTTCATTATGCTGAACTTGAGCTCCATTCTTTGTATAATCTACATGTACATAAAAAGCATCAGTAGGGTATTGTATTTTGCATCCATGTTTAATAACAAAGGCCCCATTTATTTCACCAATTCAAGTTTTGTTACAGTAAAAAACTCAGAAATAATCATATCTAACTTTTTTGTTACAGTAAAAAGCACACGTCTCAACTCAAATTAAAAACTCGAATTAGCGAACTAAACGGACCTAAATTGTCTACTTGTCTTAGTTTTAAAAAGTATGTTTTAAGATGCGATAAGAAGTAAAAATGTAATCAATAAATTTTCAAAACAGATTGAACCTTGGTTGTTAGGGTTTAACACTAGAATATCAAAAATCAAGAATGCAATACTAAAATTCTTTACAGTGTGTTTGGGATTGAAGATCAATGTGGGGAAAAGCTCCATAGTAGGTATAAATGTTGATGAATCAATAGTAATTGCTTTGGAGAAGGGTTGTGAAGTGTGAGAGTGGCCTCCTTTTCTTTCCTTGAAATTGATTACTTAATGATGAAAAGGGTTTGGGTTTTCTTATATATATATATATATATATATATATATATATATATAAAGAAGCAACCCGCATCATCTTGTTGGGATAACGAGTCCAAATTAGGTATTGAACTATTTTGCAGGTGGGATTCGGTGCTTGGTGGAGATTTTGAACTTAGTTCCTCATGGGATTGGGTGCTCAATGGAGGTTCAAACTCTCGTCTTTTTCCTGCAGTACACAAGATAGTTTAATTACAATAATAGTAATTACAACAACAACAACAACATAAGTTTTGCATGCATTCTATTGAACCTGAAGGCGCGCTTCTTGAAGAATCTTCCTCTCTAGTTCCCTTAGCTTGAGCATCTTCATTGTCTTGAACTTGATCTCCATTCTTTGTAGAACCTAGATTACAGGAAAGGGAAACGATCAAAAATCAGATCCCTATAAATCAGGGATTGTATTAACTAAATACTATATCTACATAAATACACGGCTTCCTTATTTGGAATAACTGCCTGTTTCCAACAAAAGTTTTAGTGCATACATTTACCACTTATAAGATGGCTGCTATGAGATACCTGTTATGAGATGCTAGTCATCTAACCTAAATTAATATCCTACAGCTGAACTTATAAACTACATTGGAAAGAACGTTGATCTACAATCTTACACCCTATTAGGTGACATTTTTCTTAAATGAAAACTGTAACTTCATTAAAAACCAAAAGGCCATATGATACCTAGAAAACTAGAAGTGTCTAAGATTGCAAGCAATATGTCAAAACCGTTCTACACTGCTTTCTTCTAATCATATGATTACTGTCATTTGATCTGTACTTTTATCTGGAATTTCCCTAGAAAATCCTATCTCTCATCAAAGAGAAGGGACAATAAAGTAAAATATGATTAAAACACAAAGCATTGGGCTTTCTTTTGTGGTTCCTCAGTATAGGTTGGTTCAGGGTTTCTTGTGAAATTTTTATCTTTCTCCAACTCTTTCTTCTTTCTATGGTCTTTCTCAAGTAGATGATGTGGATCTTGATCTTTAGAAGGCCAATCAACAACAACAATGCCTTAATCGCAACTCTTTAGAAGGCCAATAATACTAGAAAATTAGAAGCGTCTTAATATTATTAGACATATAGTAAAATATGCTCTAGGTCTCTTATTTCTTTCGATCATATGATTATTGTTCATCAAATCTGTACTTTTATCTAGAATTACCCAAGAAAATCCTAACTCCCCTCCAAGTGAAAGGAGTGTGAGGAAAAAGATGATTTAAAGTTGAAACCTTGGTCTGTCTTCTGTTGTTCCTCAGTATAGGTTGGTCCAGGGTTTCTTGTAGAATTTTTATCTTCCTCCAACTCTGTATTCTTTGTACGATCTCTCTCAAGTATATCTTGATCGTCATCTGCAAGCAGAAAAAGCATGAGACTCGAACTTTTTTAATGTTGAACAAATAAATTGTCAACTATTTATAATGAGTATTCACTTTTTGTAGTAAGTTCAAAAATTTACAATCAGATTATTTTCCTAGCTTCTTTAACTTTTGCTGGACAAAATTATAATGTACACAGTACACATGCAAAACCAGCCAATCGCTAATCTTGTTTTGGCACATGATTCCCGAGATGGAAATGATGGCTTGTGGGATTTTGATTTTTCAAGGAATTTAACAGATAGAGAAATGAGGGAATTTTCGGATTTAACTACTATAATGGAGAGGATTAGGCTGCACGGTACAATTGAAGATAGAAGGGTTTGGGTGCCTGATCACAGTACACATTAGGAATGGCACCACTCAAAATTCATTAGGGCCCCAGTTGAAAAGTGGGCTAATGAGACTACAAGGAAAACACTTCCAAAAAAAAGCCTATCCTTCACTATTCCAGTGGAGAGATTGAGAAGCGCCGACTCAAGCCGTTTTCATATGTATACCAAAGGACTAGATTTCTAAAACCTTCCAGATTCATCACTGATTATGAAGACAAAAAGGAGGTTGTTGATTGTGGCATTGAAGACATCTCTGGAGTATGAGGACGATTTTGAGATTAATCCTCATGAAGGAGATTTTTCAAATGATGTGGGCAGTTTGAGATCCGTTGGCACAGATGACAGCGACAGAGTGGTGTCTCAAGAAGATTTTGTTGGGATTGAAGATGTGCGATTTCTCGTTGCAGATTAAAGCCCAAAATGCTCAACTTTTGAGGACGAGGTAAATCACAATTTAATTGAATTCTCAGAGGAATGAGCTTTAATATTTGATGCCCTAAATCTCTTACCTCGGACCTTAATCATAACTTGTGATGTCGGGGATAATTCTGAGAGGCTATGGACAGAAGGGGGTGTAGTAGATCGCAAGGCTATTTTGGACGGGATAGAAGGGGGACTAAGTGCGCAAGAGGCTGCTCTCTGGCCGTAATTTGGACGTTAAATCAAATTATGACGCCATTGTTGGGGAGGTGTTATTTGAAATAGATTTCCTGATTTGAACGGGAGAGGAGTTTTAAGGGGAGTCTTGTGCCACCGGAGTGTTGTTTTTAATAAGGAGGCCATGCCCTGCTAACCTTTTCTGAAAACATTCTTATAGGATACTATTCCCTATATGTAAATGTCTGATTATCAAACTAAATTCGTGAAGTAAAAATAAATAAAAAAATAAACAAATAATCAAAACTTAGGGTATTGGAATCGGTATAAAGTTGACCTAAGGAGATTAACAAGAAGCCCAGAATTAGAAACCTCTAGTGAAAAAAAATTAAAAACACTTTTTTCCTTGTATTGAATAGTTTGTATCAAAACTTCTTCATTACATATAATTAAAAACTATGATGTCAAAATTCGACCAAAAAAAGAGTAAAACAAAGCAAAGATACTTAAGAGATAATCTTATATATGTCGAAAATTAAGTAGTAAAGATAAATTTCAAAATAAGAAAATACTAGATTAAGTTATTAGATTATAAAATTTTGATTATTCTGAGAAAATTAAAAATGATAAAAATTCAAAAAAAATAATGATTATTTCAATTTATAAAATATGTCAATCTTTTTTTTTTTTTAATTTCTTCGTTCTTTAAGTAAATTGCAAACTTAAGAATTAAAAAAAAAAAAAAACCCTCCAAGGATGCCGTTATCCTAGTCCTACTACGAATGATCAGCTTTTCTACCACTCCTACTCCTCGTCGGTCTCTATATCTCATTCGCATGAAATACACTATACAAGCATATATACAACGCATGTTTGGTTTGAAAACTGAATCGACAATGTCAGTTTTTGAAAATTTAAAACTGAAACCGAACCAAAAAATAATGTCTTTGATCAGTTAACCAACCGATTTTTATCGACTTTTATCGGTCAATTTCTTACTAAAAAAATTGTGAACTATTTTCTTCTTAAATTTTAATCATTCAAATATTTAATATTTAAATAGTTAAAATTAATAAGAAAAAGTGGCTTAAAAGACAAAAAAATAAAATAAAATAAAATAAAAATAAAGCCTAAAAGAATATAAAGACTAAGGCTTTACATCTAATCTCAATTAGAAAATTTATTTATATTGAAGTCCATCTTCAATAAAGTTCATCATATTATTGAAGATTGACGTTCAAAAGAAATTAGACCTCTCTAACTTGTAAGTTGTGATGAAGAAATTAAATACAATCCTTTATATAGAATAGTTGAGGGAAGATATTCTCATCTATTTTCAATGTGGGTGCTTAAATTTTCGAACACATCAGACTTTTAATAGTCCTACATTGAAAGAGATGAGAATGTTTTTTCTCAACTATTATATATAACGGGCTATATATTTCATTTTTCCATCACAACTTACAAGTTAGAGATATCTAATAATATGATTGACTTATATTCACCATCTACAAGATTAGAGGTTCGAATACATGGATAATAACTTTTTTTTAAAAAAAAAATTGGTCGGTTGATTCGGTTTACTTACCGATCACTTCGGCTGGCACAACTACTCCTTGTCGGTCTCTATATCTCATTCGCATGAAATACACTATACAAGCATATATACAACGCATGCAACCTACCTATAAAATTGAAATCGTAAATTAAGCTCTTTAAATTCATAGGTGCGATACAAAAGTCGTAGGCAGTTATAATGTACCGAGTTGCATGTCCGACATAATATTTGGCTATCACAGGTCGTGGCATCAAAGATGTAAAGATTGTGAAGAAGGCTTTTATATGGCCAATATTTTTTTAATTTTTGTTCTGAAATTTATTTTACTTTTTGTCTTGGCTCCTTTTGCCCTAATACTTATTTATTTATTCATTTTGGTCTCTTCTTGACCTTTTTTTTTTTTTTTTTTTTACCATGAAACTTTTTTTTTTTTTTCCAGTTCTTCATACGCTAAAATTTGTTTATTTCTTCATTTTAGTCCTTCTTTGACCTTTTTTTATTTTTTTTTCTTGAAATTGTATTTCTCCTTTTTTTTTTTGCCCTAAAATTTAATTATTTCTTCATTTTTGGTCTTTTTACTCCTTTTTTTATTTTTGTCTTGAAACTTTAGTTTTTTTTTTTTTTTTTTTTTTTTTTTTTTTTTTTACACTAAACTTATTTATTTTTTAATTTTGATTTTATTTTTTATTTTTTTTGGGTTCTTGCCTAAAACTCAATAAAGCGGTGATTAAAACATAACACACAGATTATAACTCTCGTGCATTGCACGTGCAGATAAACTAGTATATAATTTAAAACTGTTATGGAAAAACTCGACTAGAAAAAGAGTTAAACAAAGCAAAGATAAACTTAAGAAACAATCTTATTGTCGAAAATTAAGTAGTGAAGATAAATTTCAAAATAAGATAATACTAGATTAAGTTATTAGATTATAAAATTTTAATTATTCCGAGAAAATTAAAAAAAAATAATGATTATTTCAATTTATAAAATATGTCATCTTTTTTTTTTTTTCAATTTCTTCGTTCTTTAAGTAAATTGCAAACTTAAGAATAAAAAAAAAAAAGAAAAAAAAACCACCAAGGATGCCGTTATCCTAGTCCTACTATGAATCAGGTTATACACTATCTATAAGATAAATTGAAGTTCCAGCGGGTCCATCAGAAAAATATATATATATATATATATATATATTTATATGTGTAACACACACATGATACTAATATAAATACCGCTAGTACTAGTCCTTTTCGGCCTCTAGCTATCTCATTCATATGCCGAATATATAATAGACACATACACGCGCTTTTCTTTAATTCATAGACGCAATAGGCAGTCATAATGTACCGAGTTGCAGGTCCGACGGAATTTCTGGCTATCACAGGCCGTGGAATCAAAGATGTAAAGATCGCGAAGAAGGCTTTTATATGGCCAATATTGCAGAAGTGCCGTTGCTTTGATGTCTCCCCTGTAATCTACAACTTGGACTTGATAGCTATGTCGGTAGAGAAACTCTTAATCGCCCCCCAAGGAGTCTTTATCGTCGGCCCCAACATCCACGACAAGCGCGCGCTTCTCCTCTATGCCAAGCTGATCCTCCCTGAGAGAGAGAAGGACTCCACCTATCTCCGCCGGCATCTGCGGGGTTTTATTGAGGGTGAAACTCGTGCTCTCGCTGCTTCCATGACTATGGAAGAGATTTTCAAGGGCGCAGTCGAATTCAAGAAAGAGGTTTACAACAAGGTTCAGCTTTCGCTTAGTGAGTTTGGCCTCGTCATCTACAACGCCAATATGAAACAGCTTATTGATGTTGATGGCAATTGGTACTTTAACTATATTGGACAAAAGATGAAGGCGGAGGCTGCCAATCAAGCCAAGGTGCGTACATTCAAAACAGCCTCGTTGGTTTTGCTACTTTGAATTACAACTGAAATTTTTATTAAAGTATAGTTTCTCATAAATTAAACAAAATCCATTTAAGTTTTTTTCTGTCACCGTATTATTTTTTACATGAATTCATTTTTTTACTCAAATTCTAAATTCAAATGAGCGAAACAAACAAGACCTATAATAACTTCAAATCATTAAATACCCTTCATCATTTAACTCGAGTTATAATCGACCAATAATTTTGTTCATCTATTGTACATACGCATGGAATTTATGTATCATAATCCGCACTTAATTTATAAAATTACTCTTTCTATTTGTTAGACCTTTATTGAATTTATGTAGATATTTCTACCAATATATTCCCATCAGCAAGTATATCATAATTATGTGCACTTTAAAGTATTTGTTATGTTACTATTTCATTTTTCTTTAAATTACTGTTATCTTCCCGCTTAATACTTCTGATGTTTTTCTCACTAAAATATTAACTTGTTATATTCCTATGTACAATACATATATATATATATATATATATATATATATGTATCCACACATATATTTTCATATTTTACAGATCGATATCGCTGAAGCCACCAAAAAAGGAACCGTTGGTGAGAAGCTCAGGCAGGCTCAGACTATCCAGAATGCTGCACAGATTGATTCAGAAACTAAGATAGTAAAAACTCAAAGGCTCGCAGAAGGAACAAAGGGGGAGATTAAGGTTAATACAGCGTTGAAAGTATTTGAGAACCAAACAGCAAGTGATGTGCTGCAATCAAACAATGTGTTGGCAATGAAGAAGGCTAAGTACGACAAGGAGACTCAACTAGCAAAGGTCGAGGCTAAGAATGTCGTTGATATAAGGGAGGCTGAGCTGAAAACCATCCTGGAGAAGAGGAATGCGGAGGCTCAAACCGAGAAGCTAAATGCAGATTTACTGAGTAAGGCAACAGTAAATTATGAGATCAAGGTACGTAATGTGGTCGAAAACTCGATTTGTTTTCGATGTCGGGTTTGCCCTAATTGTGGACTTTGTAGTTAACTTTATCGATGAATGTATATAGGTTCAAGAAGCAAACTGGGAGCTTTACAAGCAACAAAGAGCAGCAGATGCTAACTTTTACGGGAAACAGAAGGCTTCTGACGCGCAGAAAGTAAGCGCGGAGGCGAGCTCCTTTGCGCGACAGCAAGTTTCGGATAGTGATCTTTATGCCAAGAGAAAGGAAGCTGAAGGAATCATTGAAAGAGCAAATGCTGAAAGATTATATCTAAACAAACTCATGAAGCAACTGGGAGGGAACTATTTGGCAGTAAGGGAATACATGATGATGAAAAACAATACATTCCAGGAGATTGCAAAGAACAACGCACAAGCGATTAATGGACTTAAACCGAAAATTAGCCTTTGGTCACAAGGCAACGAATTGGATGATGATCATGAATTGAATGGTGGTGGGCAGATGAAAGGTATCGCCGGGGTGTATGACATGGTGCCTCCTTTGCTAAAGACTGTACATGAGCAGTCAGGAATGCATCCACCAACTTGGCTTGGTTCATTACCAAACGCCAATGGTGTTTAATTTGGATATTATACATACATATGTATGTATATATATATTTGACATTATACTCTACGTGAATTACCTGATATTGATTTGTCAATATCTAGGGGGCTAGATATAGTTATGTACTCATAAGTTAGGCTTTCTAGCTTATTCTTCTTCTTTTTCTTTATTATTATTATTATTATTATTATTATTATTATTATTATTATTATTATTATAAAAAGGTTTCAAGGACAAGTATTTTTGCTACTTCGATTAATTTGGTAATTTTATTTTCGATGATTTGGAAGTCGTTAAATTTTTCCTTATATTGTGGACTAGTTAGCGTCACATAACCTTTTGTCGGACTACAATGTTTGCTTGTTTAAGCTTAAACTAATTTGGCACCTTTTATTTTTTCTTTAGGATACTTTTATTCAAGGCGATCAGTTGCATATTTGGAATTCTTTCGAAATAAATCATCAAGACAATGAAATATTGTGTTTTTATATAATATATGTATATATTATGTAATATATTATATTTAATATCATATAATGTAGTATATTATACACAATAGATTGTATATGAAAAATATAATATAATTAAATTGTGTGGGCAAATGAGGAATAGGGTCGAGAATCTTTAACTATGCCTCATGTAGTACCTTGCGACAAGTTAAAACTTTAACTCATTTCAATTTGAACCAATTTAAATTGAATTTTCTCTCGCCTATTTAAGACGGGTCTCTACGAGTCAATATATTTTTAGGTAAAATTACATCCCTACATGCGCGTGACATCTTTTTTAAGAGTTGAATAATATTACATATAACAAAAGGATGTTTAAAAATAAGCAAATTTGAGAATAATTATTTCATGAGTAATTTTTTACACATAAAAAAATATTTATAATCAAACCAAATATAAAAAGAATTAGGGTATACATACAAGAAGTAAAAAAATGTTTAATTAAGTGTATTTTCTTAGAAAATTATTTTAGTATAAAAACAATCTATAAAATTAGTCAAACACAAATCTAATATATATATATATATATATATATAGGGCCTGTAATAAAAATATTTAAGCAGGGAAGAAAAGGAAAAATAATTTAATGATGTACATAACTGTAAATAAAACATAAATAAGGGTTAAAAATAAAAGGACAAAAAGACAAAATGAAAAAAAAAAAAAAAAAAAAAAGCGTGAAACGGGGAACGAAACGTGTTGCCGCTTTTATATATGTAGATTACGGTATCGACATTTTCTTTCTTTTTTATTTTTTAAAGGAAATCAGTATTATTTCAAATTATTTTGAAAAGCACGAGTTTTACTAATTATAGGATTAATCAAATTTAAATAATTTATTTTTAAAATAAATTACTTTTTTCAGGAGATAAATTATACATTATTTACAGAATAAGCAGTAAAATATCGTAACTTACAAAATCATCTTTAGATACATTTGGATTTTGGATTCATTACTTTTAAGATTACATGATAATAAAATTAAAATAAATAACGTAATAAATATGAAATTTCTTATTTGAGTAAAATTTTAAACTGTGGTACCTATCAAAAAGATGATTGTCGTTACTCGATAGCGATTTACTAAAAAAATTTCATCATTAAATAAATATTTAAAAAACATATTTTTTTTTGTTTGATATGGAAAAATAAAATGGATAGATGAACAATTAAGTTTTATTATTAAGTTTATATCATTTTCATCTTGTTCTTCTTTTTCTTGTCCTTAGTTAGCGGAGTAGAAGAATTCTCTTTCTTGACTCCACGATTTTTCTTTCCATTTCCTGAAGTAGGTTTGAAGGAAGCTGCTTTACCCAACTTGGCCTCCAAGTCATTTGGCTCGCCCTTGATCATTATTTCAATGACTTACAATTCTTTTATTAACTCTGTCGAGGTTACATTTTGTCTGGTGTTAAGATTGATGAGATTGAATAAAGCCTTAAACGGAATATATTCATTCGAAAAAGTCTCGAAAATCATGGCCTTTTCAAATTCTGCATTAGAATCAGCTAAATAGTCCAATATCATCTTCAGCATGTGATCTTTGATGGAAGACCCCACCTTCTATTTACAATTCATTAGACTACGTGATGCCTCATGCCGCTTCTGTGGAGCTTGGCTGCCGAACATTACTCAAAGTTATCAAAAATTTGCCTAGCAATTTGACAATCCTCGTGCTGTGCTTGGAGCACACTAGACATATTGACCATCATATAGTAATGGGCAATCTCGTTTTAGTCCTTCCAACGTCGGTATGCCTAGAACTCTTCATTAGGTGCATTAACAGGAGGTTCGGAAGGACATAGTGTGTTCAGTGTGAATGGTAGTTTCTCAATGGTTCGGACGATTTTCAGGCTCCATTTCCAATCAATAATATTCTATCCATTTAAAATATATTTGTTTAGTAGCGAAGATATAGCATTTGCAAATATACAATAAACATTCATATATCTAATATAAGTAAAGTTGCATAATAAATATTTAGTAAGTAAACATATGTATCCATATGAAAATGTATCCAATATCTTTGTGTGTCGAAACGTTGAAAAAATCACAACTTTACAACCATACAAAAGTGACTTTCTAGTATTTTGATTACAATAATATATTCACGTATATTTGGATCTGTCAATTTTCTTTCCCTTGATGGTTTAATGCTGGAGAAGTTCAGAAAGAACTCTCAATGTGAAACTGATCACGTTAAATATATTGTAATCCAGTGAAAAAAAAAAAGAAGCAAATTAATTTAAGCAGTAAAAAGACTAGTCATTGAAACATTTAAAAAGTAGAGATAAAGATAGAAAACCTAACTTATAAGAGCCTATTAGCTAGTCGATCGACTTTCTACCAAAAAAAAAAAAAAACGCTAGTTTGTTGACAAATTGATCATAGTAAATTCATAAAGCCAAAGGGAAACTAAACATCGTTGGCCTGATCTGGTAATGAACCAAGCCAAGCTGGTGGAAGCATCCCTGTCTGCTCATGAACAGTCTTTAGCAATGGAGGCAACATACTATATACTCCTGCAATACCCTTGAGTGGCCCACCATTCAATTCCTGATGATGATCATCAAATTTGTTGCCTTGTGACCAGAGGCTAATTTTCGGTTGAAGACCGTTAATCGCTTGCGCGTTGATCTTAGCAATCTCTTGGAATGTGTTGCTTTTTATCATCAGGTAATCCCTTACTGCCAAATAGTTTCCTCCGAGTTCCTTCATGAGTGTGTTCAAATAAATGCTTTCGGCGTCTGCTGTCGCGATGATTCCTTCGGCTTCTTTTCTCTTGGCGTAGAGATCGCTATCTGCAGCTTGTTGTCTTGCAAAGGAACTCCCCTCTGCACTTGCTTTCTGCGCCTCAGCCGCCTTTTGCTCCTCGTACAAGTTGGCATCCGCTACTCTTTGTTGCTTGTAAAGCGCCCAATTTGCTTCTTGAACCTATGTATAGTTATAAGTTTAATTACAAATTAAAGCCATAAATTAATGCGAATCTGGCCTTGAGAAACATTGACTGAACTAGCAAGCTAGGGGTTTTAGACCACATTACCTTTATCTCATAATCCACCGTAGCCTTACTTAGCAAATTTGCCCTTAGTTTCTCGGTTTGAGTCTCTGCATTCTTCTTCTCCAGCACAGTTTTCAGTTCAGCCTCCCTTATATCAACGGCATTTTTAGCTTCAACCTTTGCGAGTTGAGTCTCCTTGTCAAACTGAGCCTTCTTTGTTGCCAACGCATTGTTCGATTCCAGCACGTCACCTTCGTTTTGGTTGTCAAAGACTGCCAACGCTGTCTTGACCCTAATCTCTTCCTTCTTACTCTCTGCAAGCCTTTGTGTTGTAATTATCTTAGTTTCGGAATCAATTTTTGCTGCATTTTGCGCTGTCTCAGCCTGCCTGAGCTTCTCGCCCACGTCTCCTTTCATTGTAGCTTCAGCGACATCGATCTATAAAATGTGACAATATTAGTATTGTACGCATGATTAAAAAAAAAATAAAACTCACTAAGTTGATATTTTAGCAAGAAAACAATTACTTCAGAGACATTAAGAACAAATAATGACTAGCTAATTTAAAGTGTTGCATCATGATACTTCTGATTTGAGGATAAATGGTATTTTCGTTAGATATATAATAACATAACCACAAATTGAGGACGTTCTACGATTGTAGAATTAATTAACATATCTAATCTAAAGCTATGTGTATATCATTTAAATGTATACACCTTTTATTTTATTTTTTAAAAAAGTATGTGTACCTTTGCTTGATTGGCAGTCTCCGTCTGTATCTTCTTTCCTAGATAGGAAAAGTACTCATGGCCTTTAATATCAATAAGCTGTTTGATGTTGGCGTTGTAGATGAGAAGGCCAAACTTATTGAGCTCAAGCTGGACCTTGTCAAAAACCTCTTTCTTGAATTTCTTAGTGCCCTTGAAAATCTCCTCCATAGTCATCGAAGCGGCAAGAACACGAGTCTCGCCCTCGATGACACCCTGCACAAGGTTCTCGACATGGTCGGAGTTCTTCTTGTGCTGGGACATGAGCTTGGCATAGAGGAGGAGTGCGGGCATGTCGTCGACATAAGGGCCAATGGTGAATACCGCTGGGAGTTTGAACAAGAGTTTCTCGGCCGACATGGCTATCAATTCGTAGATGTAGTTGATAGGGGAGACATCAAAGCAAGTGCACTTCTGCAGTGGCCATATGAACGCCTTCTTTGCGAGCTTTACGTCTTTGATGCCGCGGCCTGTGATGACCAGATATTCTGATGGCCCTGCAACTTGGTATCTCATGACTATACACGCCTATATTTACGTATTTCACCTATACCAATTGAAGAATAGCTTTACAATTTTGGTCTTATAGATCGGTTGAATTTTGTATGCGTATGTGTGCTCGTATTATATATATTTATATTCTGTGAATGAGATAGCACGAGATCTAGAAGGAGTAGGAGTAACACAAGCCTTGATTGTTTTTCTTTGGAATAATTCGGATTTGACCGAGTCCAACAGAGTCCTAATGGGACTTTGTGATACGTTAGACTCCTTTTGGTGATTGAGGAGCTAATTAGATAGGATTATCATTTTGGTATAGGATTATCATTGTTGAGGAATTATCCTTAGGATTATCGTGAATTTGAGTCCTTTTGGTATTATTTTTAGAATTATTTTTTTCTTAATTCATAGGATTATCGAGAATTTGATTTAATATAGGATTATCATTGTTGAGGAATTATCCTTAGGATTATCATGAATTTGAGTCCTTTTGGTATTATTTTTAGAATTATTTTTTTCTTAATTCGTAGGATTATCATGAATTTGAGTTTAATATAGGATTATCATTGTTGAGGAATTATCCTTAGGATTATCATGAATTTGAGTCCTTTTGGTATTATTTTTAGAATTATTTTTTTCTTAATTCATAGGATTATCATGAATTTGAGTTTAATATAGGATTATCATTGTTGAGGAATTATCCTTAGGATTATCATGAATTTGAGTCCTTTTGGTATTATTTTTAGAATTATTTTTTTCTTAATTCATAGGATTATCATGAATTTGAGTTTAATATAGGATTATCATTGTTGAGGAATTATCCTTAGGATTATCATGAATTTGAGTCCTTTTTGGTATTATTTTTAGAATTATTTTTTTCTTAATTCATAGGATTATCATGAATTTGAGTTTAATATAGGATTATCATTGTTGAGGAATTATCCTTAGGATTATCATGAATTTGAGTCCTTTTGGTATTATTTTTAGAATTATTTTTTTCTTAATTCATAGGATTATCATGAATTTGAGTTTAATATAGGATTATCATTGTTGAGGAATTATCCTTAGGATTATCATGAATTTGAGTCCTTTTGGTATTATTTTTAGAATTATTTTTTTCTTAATTCATAGGATTATCATGAATTTGAGTTTAATATAGGATTATCATTGTTGAGGAATTATCCTTAGGATGTCTTGTTTGAGAATTGAGAATTATCTTTGACGTTTTCTATATTTTATTGCGCAGGTTATTTTAAACATAAACTATTACGCAAGGGATAAGAAAAGGAAGAAACCAACTTCAGTTTGATTCAAATGAAATAAACCTCCAAAGCAATTATGTGAAGAAAAAACTTCCACCTTTGGCTGTACTTTTTTTTAAGAACATAATAATAATTACTAAGGTCTATACCTTATTTAATATTTGATTCATAAATTATTGATTCATATTTGAATATTAAAAGTGCTCAATTTATAATTAAGTTCATAAATTTATTATTCATTAAAGAATATTCAATAGCACTTAAAGATAAAAATGTAATTAAAGAGATTGATGAAATTTTATCAAGCTCTAATTATGATTTATTCGTGGATGATTATACAAAAACTATGTCAAATGCACACAACACATTTTTAGAAGTAATTAAATGCCTATAATATCATGAGTGCAACTCTAATTATTTAGTGGAGTAATTATGAACTTAACAAAAATTAATTAATTGCTTAAAATTTTGATTAATTATTAATTTTATTCAAGCTTGAAATTATGAGCGCATCAGTCCCCCACCATCCTTATATCTATTGTTAGAGAATTGAAATTAATGGGATTTAACTAAATTTTATATCACTCAAAAATAAATTAATCATGAATTAATTTATATTAAGTAATGATATTATTTAAGTAATTAATTTTAGACCAGATTATGTAGTAGACTTTTTCTCTAAAAATTTTCTAGTTTGGATTCAAATAAATTTGAAAACTTTGAATTTCTAATTAATGGGTATTTGAATTTAAAGGAAATTGGAAAGAAGATAGAATTGGAAATAAATCTCCTCCACTAGAGGAGGATATTGGCGCCACCACAGGAAATGTGGTAGCCGAATTTTTTCAGATAAAAGATATAGAAAACTTGTTCTCAAAATTCAATTGGGTAGGCTTCACTCTATAAATATGAGGTATTTGAAAAACCTCTTAGACCTAATTATTCATATAAAGGCCGAATTTTCTATTGAGAAAAAGTGTGGAGAAATCCTTACATTCCCAAGACAGTGAGAGTAATCATATCATGCTTTTTTGAATGCGCCGACTCGCATTTTTAATTGGTGTTAAGGAATAGGCGGCGATGATTCAAGAGTTCTAAGGATTTAAAAACATTCGTTGGTCAAAGATTAATAATATAATCGTTCCTAATCACTTCAATTGAGTAAATAAATAACGTAATTATTTAATTTTGTGCATAAATTAATATAATTTAGAGATTATTGCTTTAAATATATATATATATATATATATATATATATATATATAGACACAAACTATGCCTACCAATTACACCTCTCCATTTTTTTTTATTTTTATCTATATCCGTTTTAAAAACCAGCCGCATATCATTGAATCAGTTGAGTGTGGAGAAGATGAGTGATACATGAAAAACATTTTTTTTTTCCCTAGAAAGTACATGAAAAACTTGCACTATATTTTATCCACACGCAATATTTTATCCCGTTAAAACTACGTATATGCATGTAATCACTTCTTTATTATGTTTTTATTTTATCCTTTGTCACACGTATATGCATGTATTCACGTATATGAGGCAGAGTTGAAGATTCCTTCCACAATCAGAGCAGTTGGGTTATTCTCATTATAGACACTTGATATTCCCATTCCAATTGCAATTCCAACTGGTGTTGTGAGGGAGAAGAACAGTACCATTGTTACAATGGACTTGGACTTGAATTTCGCCTGCACAAAATGATGTAACATTTAAGTAGAGTTTATAAAATACCCTAAAATTGATTGGGTACGTTTGCAAAATACAAAATAAAAAAAAAAAAAAAAAAAAAAAAAAAAACCTGATAGGATACCCTAAAAATATTGCATTCTCATTTTTTAACTTTGACAAAATACACAAGATGTTTCTAGGTTGAAACTCTTTACACCTATACACTCAACTCACTTTTTTGGTGATTTTTAAACATCCAACAACAAATGTAAATGATATATTAAATAACTTCTAGAGCATTTTGATATTTTTGGGACTTAAATGTTCATAATTAGTTTGAGGTAAACTATTTCAGTTGTAGGCAAAAAAAAAAAAAAAAAAAAAAAAAAAAAAAAAAAAAAAGGTTCGACTAAGAGGAGATTTTTGCGTGACTTTACGGACTTAAAGAAGGATATGTCTTAAAATCATCTCCGAAGGACGCCAAATCAGAGTCTTTACCAAAAATTACTCCTTTAAACTTAAATGATGAGTCAATTGTTGTACTATTTTAATTAAACTAATAACACGACAACTGTGTCTAAATTTAACATGATATCATTATTTTTTGTTCTTTGACAAATTAATTATTACATGATTACATGACTTCATAAGCAACATTTCGTAATCATCAATCTGGTAATTCAACACTCACGTATAATAGCCCTCTAGATGGGTCCCATTAAATGGGGTCACCGTTAGGCTACCATTTTATGAGTGTGAATAACATTTTTGGTCTTTGTAAGCAGATATATAGAGTGCGTTTGAAATTATTTTCGAAAATGTTTCTACACATCTTTTGAGGCATGAAAATGAAATGGTCTACAAATCTCGTTTGTTTATTTTGAAAACAGAAACGAAAACAAAAAAAATAATGAGAATGATTTTTGTGAAGAAAGTAGAAAACAATTGAAAGTTATTTTCCTTTTTCCTTTTTCATTTTCTAGTATTTATCAACAACAACAAAATTATATTAAATAACTAATAATTAATTACTAATTATATTATATATTAATTAATAATTAATAAATAGATATATTTAATAACTAATAAATATATAGTAATTATTAATTAAATATAAATTTACTACTATTAAGTTTTTAATTTTATTAATAAAATAATAAATAATATAGTAAATAATTATATAGTTAAAAATTAATTACCAAAAATTAATTATATAACGTATTAACAATAAAACAAGTAATAATAGGTTATTATAAACAATTAATAATTAATATATCAATCAAATATTATGTTAATTATAATTTATTAATTAGTAAATAGTTACTAAATAAAAAAAATAGTAATTACTTAATTAATAATTAATATTCAATTATAATTATCAATATATAATATATTAATCAATAGTAATTAATAATTAGTAATTAGTAATTAATCATTATAAAAAGAATAATTAGCAAAAATTGATAATGTGATATATCAAATAATAGATTTTTCAATAAACATTAGTAATTAATTAACTAATTATTTAATTATGTAACTAAAAGTTAATAATTTAAGTAGTAAACGGAATATTAATAAATTATGTATATTCTAATTATTTTTCTTAATATACTAATTAATTACTTATAATCTAATAAATATGAGTACATTACTAACATAATAATTACTTATAATTAATTACTAATTACTATTTTTTAATTATTTATCATATTAATTTATTATATATATAGTTTAATTATTAATGCACTCATTAATGATAATTTATTCATTATTAATATATTAATTTTTATTTGCTAAATAATTATTAATTATTAAATAATTAATATATTCATTTAAGATTATTAATTACGTGTACTTAAAAAATAAACATAAATGTAACCAAACACGATTTTACTTTTTTATCATACTCAAATCAATCTCTTAAAAGACCACTAAATGTAATTTCAAAATCGGTTTCAGAATAATTTTCAAAATAATTTTATTTTTATTTTTTTACCGAAAATAAAACTATTTTAAAAACATTACTAAACAGATCCATAGAAATTTCATTAAGACGATGATGAAATGAAAGGATGCCTATGTCACATAAAATCAAAGTCGTTGATTTTCATGAATGCAAAGACTTTAACTATAAAAATGAACCTTAATTCATTTTCATTCCCCTCAATCAAACATACCTTGAGGGCATCATAGACAGAAAGTAGCGGGGAATCAAAAGCAATCGTTACTAGCTAGACATATCCCATAACAACATCTTGAAGTTCGTGCAACATGAATGACATATCCTAGAATTGGCACATAATTAAGAGAAATTATTAATCTTCGTATCTAATCTCAATTGTTTAAGGAAAATATATCTACTCATGAAAGCGTCTCCGCAAGACAGTTTCATTCGTGGAGTTCCAACACAACAGTTACATGGACCCCTTAAACTTGTTAATCTTAATTTGTAACACGTTTTTTCTTTTCTTAATGATTAATTGGTTACCTAAATAACGCCTTTCTACAGTAGGGTATGCATAATGCGGGTAAGAATGGCAATGAAGAGTGGTAAGGGCGGGTATCCTCTCCTATTCTTATGCATCTCTACTCCCATTTTGTCTTTGATATTTGTTTCTATATCCATCTAACTTGCAGCGGGATTGGGATCAATAATTCCCATTAAAGGAACTATCTCTATAACTTACCCATTTATTCATGTAGAGTTTAAAAAATGCTTACAACGTTATTAAATCTGAAAGAAAATTTCATTATATTAGTTAGAAAAATTCAACAATATCACCATTATTATCTCATAAAAATAATTGGAATCTTAATGCAAAATTTAAATTTTAGTAATAACATACTAAATTTTTAAAATTAAATCGAAACTCAAATCTATGTAAGAGTATATATAATTGGGATTGGAATGTGGCCATGCTTCCACCTCGCCTTTAAATCAGGGGATCATAAGTGGGCTCTTCGGACTGTATGCCAAGACCCAGTATTCTAAGCCTCCAGTCCATCTATCTCGAATGGGCTTGATGGCCCAAGTAATAGCTTGTAAGTTTTTTTCTCAGCAAAAAAGAAAAAAAAAAAAAGATTTTTTTTTATTTTTTTATTTTTTTTACATACATCTAAAAAAAGCTAGTAACTTAAGCCTAACAACGTGAATTTTACCACGTGTCAAGTTTCATGCTCCACGCGTGAATTTCACAAGTACAATGTAAAGTATACTGAAAACTGGTTAGTTTTATCTTAAACTGTAACTCGGTTTCATTTTTGTTTTTTTTGAGATTTAAGGAAAATGGCCAATTCTAAGGGGCGGTCTTTTCTTCTCATTGATACGATGAAAATTTTCTCTTTCCCCGCCGCCGCCGCGCCGTCGCTAGCCTAGCTCCAACTCGCCCCTCGCCGTCAAGCCGCAGCGCTGTTCTCCCAGATCTCCAAGACCAGCAGATAGTTCGCCGCCAAGGAGAGGAGGAGATTGTGGCCGCGCTTACTTGTCGCAACCCTAACCGCCGGCCTCCCGGCGTCGTCTTCGATCCCATAATGAGCAAATCCCTTATTTATTAGAGTAAATTGCTGGTTGATTATTCTCCCTCCATGGATGCTTTGCTTGTTATCCAGTTCTTTCTTTTTCACTGATTGATTTTTTTTTTCTTTCTATGCATACAACGCTTTCTGGTTCTATTAATCAATTTCTGGTCAATCAATTTCTTCTTTCTTGTTGGTTCCAATTGGAGATAAAAAGTATAGGCGGCAAAAAAGCAACCGGAGGTTCTGTTAAGAGAAAAAAACGTGAAAATAGTAGGAGAAAGAAGATTGGGTAAATTAGAAATATAAAAATACGTCTTACACGATCGGTTATCTTAAAGTTGAAAAAATTTGGCCAAAAATTTTGGGTTGGGTCAAGAACCGGCCACCCAACCCAATTTCCCTAATTTTTTTTTTTTCTCTTTCTTTGTTAATTCGGATTGGGATATTTGAGATTATGTTCTTAGCAATTATTTGACGATTTTGCCTGCAACTATTCTCCTTTTTTTGTTCATCTCTCTTTTACGCTGTTCTTCCCTTGAATTATTTTATTTTATTTTTTAATTTCTGGGGTTACGAATTTTTGGAATTTTTTCGAAACCAGTATTCTTTGTATTTGGAATTATTTTCTTAAATTTGCTATTTGTGGCCCGATGGGTTGCACTGCGCACAGGTAACTGAACCATGGGCGAGTGAGACCATGACTACGAAGGAAGTTTGGTGGAATCACGTTTTATTGGCAGAGGTTTGTTGCTTGATTTTTTGTTATTTGTTATCCTATTTAATTGTGGGTGTCAAGAGGAACTAAATTTTAGTGTTTGATATCCTTTTGGGACTCAACAATTTCAGACAAAATTAAACAGCTGAGAAGTATCAAATGGTTCCAGATCTAGCAATCTTAATGTTTCCATCTGATTCCTGCCAAGTCTATGCCAGCTCTGGGGGTCAAAGCGAAAATTTGCTTAAGCTAAAAGGTTAGTAACTCTGAATTGGTTTCTTTCTTTCTTTCTTTACACACACACACACACACAGATATATATAATTTTATATATATGCATATATTTTGTTTACTTAAGTGGATACAAAATTCACTGTCTAGTGAATTTCTGATTCGGTGCAAGGCTAAACAATTTTGAATGACCAATTTTAAAATATATGCTTGTTGGCGATTTTTGGTAGATATTTTTGCTTGATGATTGTTACATGTGACTTAGGGATTTAAATATCCCATTACTGACTCTTTTTTGTCAAAGAATCTACTAATGTCAATGTGCTTGGTGTCATTGTTACCATATAGTGGTTTATTGTGACAGAGTAGCTTCATAGGATCTCAAATCCGTACTCGAAATAGGATAGAAGAATCTTCAATCATAAGTATGAAGCCGTAGTTGTAACAGGTTATTTCCTATTGCAATTGAATGTGTTGTATATAAAAAGTTAAACATCAAAAAGAGGTGTTCCTCTAATTCACCCCACCTGTAAGACTTAAGACTAATAAGACTTAGTTCAATAGTCAGTAGGAAAAATGATCTCGTCTAAATTCAATCAGTTTAACCAAGAATTTAGATTGGGTCAAAATTGTTTTTAGTTTTTTTTTGGGAACAGGTGGGGGAATTATTAGGTAGGAAGAGAGTAAATTTAATCACAAAAATCTGAAAGGGCAGTGTTTGAAATTTAGCGTATGTGTAGTTCAAGAGATACAGGTATTACTAAACCAAAAGGGTTGAACCAGGTCAAGAATAAAAGAGGAAATAGGGAGAAAAAAACGCTTATTGGAGTGGGTATAATTATAAAGTATGAATCCGGTGGTAAAAAGCCATTGGAATTGGGAGGAAAATTTCAATGATTATTGTGTTTTGGAATGTTAGGGGTTTGCGGTCGAGGAGAAAACGAGGGATGATAAAGAAAATATTAAGAAACTGAATCCGGATATTGTTATTCTTCAAGAAACTACAAGACAAATTGTGGAGGAAAGAGTGGTGAGTAGTTTATGGAAAGCTAGATTTCGAGTTGGGTGGTACCTTCAATACTAGGCTGAGAGGCATTTTAGTGATGTTGGATGTGAGATTTGTTCGGGTAGTAGACTCGTTGGTTGGGGAGATTCGGTGTCGATTAAAATTCAAGAAGAGTATTTTTTGGTGGTCATTTGGAATTTATGGACCAGTTCTGAATAGAGAAAGGAAGTTTTTTTTTTTTTTTTTTTTTTTTTTTTTTTTTTTTTTGGAAGAGCTGGCTGGGTTAAAGGAGATTTGCAGTGGTGCGTAGGTGGAGATTTTAATGTTACAAGTTATACTAATGAAAAAGCACCAGCCACGAGATTAACAAGAAGCATGAAATTATTCGATTTTTTTTTTTTTTGTCAGGGAAGGGGTTTTTAAGGATTTTGCATTATCTAATGTTCAATTTACTTGGTGCAATATTTGGGAGCAAGAAGCCAAAAGTGACAGATTTTTGCTAGCAGCAGATTGGGAGAGGAGGTTTCCAAATTCTAAGTAGTATGTGGGAGTTCGAACAACTGATCATTACCCGCTTATTTTGGATGCCAACTCAGTGGAGTGGGGACCGGTTCCATTTAGGTTTGAGAATATGTGGTTGGAGCATCCCCATTTTGTAGAGTTTTGTTGGAAAGTGGGCTGCCGATAATTTAGAAGGGTGGGAAGGGTACAAATTCAGTGGGAAGCTCAATCGGTTGAATACTCTCTTGAAGATATGGAACAAGGAGGTTTTTAGAGATATTGGAACTGTGAAAAGTGAGATTTCAACTAGGATTGATTTTTTGGATAGGAAGGAAGAGGTTAATGGGTTAAATGAAGAAGAAAAAAGATAAAGGTCATTGAGGAATTCTCTTGAGGAAGTAGTATTTAAGGAGAGAATAGCTTGGAGGCAAAAGAAGACTCGATGGGTGAAAGAAGAGGATGCAAACTCGAAACTGTTTCATTCTTTAGTTAGCAATCGGAGAAATAAAAAGCATAATTAATAGACTTGAGGGTGAAAATGGAGAAGTAGTAGAATCCTCGGTGGATATTGAGAAAGAATTAGTGTCTTTTTACGAAAAAACCCATATAGAGAAGAGAGTTTAGGGTGTTTTGAGGGAGTTGGTTGGAGCCCAATTCAAGAAGAAAGAGCTAGGTGGATTGAAAGGGCTTTTGAAGAGGAGGTAAAGAAAGCAGTCTTCTCTTGCGACAACAAAAAGTCTCTGCGACCCGGATGGTTTTTCAATGGGCTTCTACCGAAAGTGTTCGGATGTGGTAAACTGGGTGGTTAATTGAATCACTAATATACTTTCCTATGTCTCATCTCATTCCTAAGAAAGCAGACTCTCGAAAAGTCAAGGACTTTAGACCGCTAAGCTTGGTATTTTGTTTATACAAATATAATAGCTAAGGTCTTGGCAAACAGATTGAAAGAAGTTTGAAGGAAACAGTTTCTTAAAATTAAAGTGCTTTTGTAAGAGGAAGACAAATGTTGGCTGAGTGTTAATAGCGAACGAAGTGGTCGAGTATAGAGCGAGTGGCAAAGAGGGTTTGGTTTTCAAAATTGATTTTGAGAAGGCATACAATCATGTGAGTTGGCTCTTTTTAAAACAGGTCTTGGAGAAGGAAGGTTTTGGTTCGAAATGGGTTTATTGGATAATGAGTTGTCTTAGGTTGGAAAACCTAGAGGGAGGTACTAGGGGATTGAGGCATGGGGACCCTAAGGCTTGTGAAAACGGAGTGGTGAGAGCTTTTGAAGTTGGAAGGGACAGAATACATATTCGACATCTCCAGTTTTTTTATGACACTTTGCTATTCCTTGAGCCCTCTAGAGAAAATTTACGGAACACTGCTTTTAAAATTTTTCTCTTGCAGTTTGGGGCTGAACATGAATTTGGGGAAGAGCATCTTGAATGGCATTAATGTGAAGGCTGGGGTGATTTTTAACTTGTCTCAGGTGGTGGGGTGTGAACTGTGGAGTTAGCCAATGAAGTACTTAGGCCTTCCATTGGGGGGAAATCCATTGTCAAAGAATTCTGGACACCAATAGTTGAAAAAGTCTCGTAAAAGGTTGGATAATTGGAAGAAAAGGTTTGTCAAGAGGAGGTAGATTAACATTGATACTTTCGGTGTTGGCCAACATTTCAATATACATTTTGTCGATCCTTAAACTACTGGTGTTGGTTGAAAAAGGAATTAGCGAATTAGATGCAAAGGTTTCTGTGGGATAATCATGAGATGGAAGAATAGATAATTTGGTTGCTTGGGAAACCGTCTCATTGAGTAAAAAGGACGGTGGGCTTGGAGTTGGGAATTTGTTGAGAAAGTATTAAGCTTTATTGGGGTAATGCCGTGGTGATTTCCCTTGGAATAAGGTTCGTTAGGGGCATCTATTATTAGAAGTAAATATGGATTTCAACACAATAAGTGGATTTCATCAAATAAAATATTCATCCAAAAGAGTTCATCAGGTATTTCTTGTGACATCTCAGTATTGCAAAATAAAATTCTCAAAGTATAAAAACTAGCCACAGATTTGGACTGTCAATCTTGGGGAATCATTTGCACACATCCAAATGTGGTGAAATAGAATTGTCAAATTATAAAGACGCAAGATTTTCATATGAAGCTAAAAGTTTCAAACTTCCCGAATGTCCATTTGCCCCAAGTAGTAGCATCAACAACAACAATAGCGGCGTGAATGACGAAACAATCTCTTCGTAGTATACCATGAAGAGAGACCGCTTATCAAAAGTGGAAGTCCAGTGAATGAAAAGAATAAACCCAAAACACCTCCAACCGATAAGATTGCAATTGAGCTCCATGATAAGATATTGTGCTTATGTGTGTCTTTTTGTTGAAGAACCCGACTAAGTCCTGCACCTAATGCCGTCATCGTCATAACCATTGCAAATAATATCAGTGTTGTTCCAATGGTTAACCGCGGGTGCGACTTCTTGATCACGGCGTACCCTGTGGAATGAGTTGCCTTGATTGACCAAAAGATAGCCAATGCAACTACTGTAAAAGCAAATGATGTGATATCTGCAAGAGCGAACATGTCGAAGTCTACTTTCCTTAGAAAGTGTGGTCTCCCAGAGTCATATCCTCCTGGCATGCCGACGAAAGCCGTCACTGCAATTGAGGCATTGATGCCTGCAATGATGAAAGCGACACAAAGACTTTATCCACTTCAATCCTTGATTTAGCAATTCATTGTGTCGTCCATCAAATATTTCTTGTGGGGTTTTCTCATCAGCGTTGGGTAGGTCCATATAGAAAGCAGGCACAATCTTTTTGACCTCCTGGCATCATTTACATCAAGAAAAACTTATCAGTATATATATAAAAGGACATATTGTTTATAGAAATGACTTGCTAATAATTAAAACAAGAAATTTAACCAATCCACAAAAGAGAATTCTATTCCACTTCGGAAGTGTTATCCATTGAAAACAAAAACAAAATAAAAATAAAGACGGAGGCAACACAAAGTACAAAATCACAACGTAGATAAGTTGAGTTGCCATGCCATTTTTATTCTTGGAGAAGTATTATTGCCTTTTAGACTCTCAAAGGCTTCATTTTACGAGATGGAAATATGTACAAGAAAGTTTTCATGAAAATACTGATGTTATCACACCTATGAGGCGAGTGATCTCTATAGGGGAAGTACCATAACTTTGCCGTTTGGCAAACTCATTTTCAGATGTTGAATGGAAAGTCCTAGACATGGTGGCAAAGGCGCGCCCTATGTGGAAGAGCTGAAGCAAGGGCATAAGGGAACGAATAAAGGGAAGGCAAAAGGGGACTCATGGAATTCTGAAACTACTTGAAAAGTGGTGAATCATGAGGTGGGGGTGGGGGTTGTTGCACAAATAGGTTGAATGAAGATAATATCTTCGAATATGAGCAGCTTGGGCTTTGCAAGAAAGAGGGCTCTTCAAGGATATGTTGGTAAGTCTATGACCAGATATGTGATTGATAGATAGAGTTACCCAATATATAAAGAGAGCATTCTAGAGAGTGGGGGCAGAACTGAAAGCTCACGACCTAAATAAAGGGCAGCTGAGAACTCTCTCAGAGCCTATTACGTCAAAAAGGAGTGTAAGGGCCTTCACTGGAAACCCAAAGACCAATCTCTCTTCATTAAGGCTACTAAAAAAAAAGAGGGGGGAGATGAAGCATAGAAGATAAAACCCAAAAGACCTCAGCTGCTTAATGGTTGAGAACAAGTTAATCAACAATTTACTCGAATTCCAATGACCCTTGGGTTTCTTCTCGTCTTGTCAACGATGGGGAAGGCTCAAAGTTTGAATCAGCAGTTTGTTATTTCTCCATCTTGGTGTGTTATGTGCAGTAAGATGGGGAGACAATTGATCATTTGCTTTTACATTTTAAAGTTGCGTAAAACCTATGGCGGAGTGATTCGTGAAGCAGGTTTTGTTTTGGCGGCTCCAGCTCATTGTAATTCTTTGATGTTAGAAACCATAGTGGGTTTTGGGTCTAATAGAATGTCCTATGGAATTGCGTAGTCTTGGCTATGTTGTGATCGATTTGGATGGAGAGACTCAAGGATCATTGAGGACAGAACACTAGAAGTGGAAGACATTTACAAGAAGGCAAAATTTGCTGCAACATTGTGGGCATCTACATATAAAATTTTTAAGAATTATCCTTGCTCATTGCTCGTTATGAATTGGAAAGATGTGAAAGGGTAGAAGTGGTCAAAATATTGTGTTTTGCTTCCTAGCTGTTTCTCTAATAGTTAGTCCTTTTTTTCGGTGTCTTTTCCTAATTTTTCCCTTGGAGAATGTCTTGTCCTCTTTCTTATATTCATTTTTTTTTTTTATCAATAAAAGGAGTTTTTGTTATAAAAAAAAAAGAATGAGAGAAACAAGTACCTCAAACCATAATAATTCACGGTGCATTTGAAAAGCTGCTCCCGAAATGGCATGGAGTCTAGAGTCCGGTGCTATTTCTGCAACTGTATGAAGTATGTTGTTCATTTGAGGGCCAATTTTAGAGGCTAGGATTGTCCTTTGAGACCCGAGTTTGTTCATCATGAAGATTTTTTCTTGTCTATATTTGGCAGCAATATGAATAATACTTTGATTTTTATTGTCCACCTCAAAAATCAAATTCGGGTCCAATTGATCGATTTGGTTCACAACCTCTATGCTTCCATGTCTTGCTGCATGGAACAACAAACTCACAAGTTCTTCTCGATCTAAATCAGTGGACATTATGTTATCCAAAATTAATGTAGTTAGCTCATGCATCTTTGTGCGTTTTTCGTCCCTCCATTTACCTGTGATAGAAACAATTTAGTTCAACAAGAATAAGGGACAATTCTTTAAAAAAAAAGAAAAAAAAGAAAACAAAGACAATTTAGTTGGATGGGATAATGGCTCGAAGAATGGGATGCTAATTTCAAGTTTTTACAAATTAGTTAGCAATAGGAGAAATAAAAATAGTATTTCTGGAAATGGATGATAAATCTGTGTTAGAGGATTAGAGGGAGATTGATAAAGAGATCATCTTGTTCTTTGAAACTCTCTTTAAGGATGATGAGGAATTTTAATGGTCTTTTAAAGGAATCGAATGGAGTGCGATCTTGGAGGACAAAAGAAGAAAGTTAGTTGGCTTGAAAGGCCTTTAAAGAGGAGATGAAAGATCCGGTTTTTAATTGTGAAAAGGATAAATCACTAGGCCCGCGGATGGCTTTTTATTAGGTTTTTTTTCAAGATTGGTTAGGAATTGTGAAAGGAGACTTATTGAAGATTTTTGAGGAATTTTTCAGGAATAGGGTGATTAGCTCTTCTAATCACATTCTCTCGTCTTATTCTAAAAAACGATCAATTCAAGGAGGTTGAAGGATTATAGGTCAATATGCTTGGTGACGAGTATTTACAAAATTTTGGCAAAGGCTAGGGCATGCAGTTTCCCTGTCAGAATGTGCTGTTGTGAAGGATAAACGGATTCTGGACGAAGTGCTTGTAGAAAATGTAGTGATGGAATATAAGGCAAAAAGAAGGAAAGGGCTAGCATTTGAATTGGACTTTTGAGATAGAGAGTTTGGAAGGCCAAATTTTTCAGATTTGATTAGGAGCTGGGCACTTTTTTGTAGTTCATCTCCACTCTTTGGTTGTCTTATTTATAGGGTCTGGTCATTCCTAGTTTTAGTTTTGGTTTGTTGTTCAGTTTTTGACTTTGAGAGGAAAACTCTCACTCTGCTCATGTATCTATTTTTTATTTAAAGAAAATTTTTGCTTCAAGAAAAAAAAAGAGTACTTACAACGGTTTTGCACAACATGAAGGAGTCTGTGAAGGCTGTTTGAACACAGACATGAAAAAGAACATTGGCACGAAGATTTGTGAGCATGTTCTTCTACCAAAATCTCCAAAGCTCGTATTTTTGTTTCATGAGCTAAGTTGTTGTCCCCAAGAAACGCTTCTATGGCTATATCTGTATGTTTGACATGATTTAAACAAGAATCAAATTATATTGATGATAAAAAATAAATACAAGAATAGATTTCCTTATAAAATCTGATGAATACTGGAGATGATCTACTAGGGGAGCTCTCTTATCTTGGTTAAACATAAGCAGGTGAAAAAGCTAGAAAGAATATAAGCATGGTGAAACTAATTTTCAACATGACATCTATCTGATGTACCCTCATAAATTAAACTACTATCTATGCCTCTTCATTATGGGAAAAGAATAACTAACTGTTTTGTACATACCATACAGACCCCATTCAACAATTTTTGAAAACAACTTGCTTCTTTCAGTTGTTTCAAGATAGCCCCAGAGACACTGCACCATTTCAATCCTTTGATAGTCAATTGCAATTTCTAGTGGCGTCTTCCCCTGTTGATTTTTGATTCTCAATAGACTTGTATTTCTCTGTATTAGGATATTTATAAGTGTTTTACATCCACTCACAACTGCTATGCATAATGCGGTATTACCGTCATTATCTTGGGTGGCCAACTCTCTGTAGCTCATTCTTTGTACTAAATTATGTACGAAATGGACTTGTCTTAGTCCTATTGCAAGGTGGAGCATTGTTTGACCCCCTCTTGTCCTAGCACTTATCCATGTTGGATTTGCTTCCAGTATCATCTCTATTGCAGCCCAGTTTCCCTCTCTCGCATTTCTGAAGAGGATATTCATTTGAGCTTGGGATGGAGATCTAGGTTGAGATGACTCTCCATGTTGGGATGTTCTGGGATAAGATGTTTCTGCCCTTGATGCATCTTGCTGACCTGTGTATACATATAAAGAATTGAGTTAGTTATTACTTGTGTATTGATGTACGACCTAAATTTAGAGCAGAAAAAATTTAACCAAAGATATATCATTATAAGTGGAACAAGAACTCAAGTGAATGAAAACCAATAATCTCTTTCTCTGAAGCAATAAACATATTAATGATCAAAATAAATACGGTTTCAATTTGCGATTTACAATTTTCGTGGATGATATCTTTTTCCTATTGGATGTAGGCCTGGGGAATATCCGAAATGCAAAACTAAAATTTCAAAACTCTTTCCACGATGTTTGGGATTTAAGATTAAAATGGGGAGAAGCATCATAGTAGGTTTAAATGTCGATGAATCATAGTAAGAGGTGTTGCTTCTAAGATGGGTTGTAAGGTGTGGGATGGGTTGTAAGGTGTGGGAGTGGGGTCTTCTTCTTTCCCTGTAATTGATTAATTATCAATGAAAAGGGTTTTTCTTATATACAGAGAAAAGAATTGAACCTGCATTATTTTGTTGGGATGATGAGTCCAGGTTAGCTCTTGAACTCTTGCACAAATGGGGTTGGGTGCTTGGTGCTGGTTTTGGACTTAGTTCCTCATGGGATTGGGTGCTTGATGGAGCTTCGAACTTTTGTTCTTTTTCTGCAATACACATGGGATAATTTAATAGCAATGATAATGACAAGATAAGTTTTGTATGCATTAATATAACCTAAAGACATACTGATTGAAGAATCTTCCTCGATCTTTCTCTTCCCTTTAGCATCTTCATTATGCTGAACTTGAGCTCCATTCTTTGTATAATCTACATGTACATAAAAAGCATCAGTAGGGTATTGTATTTTGCATCCATGTTTAATAATAAATGTCCCGTTCATTTCACCAATTCGAATTTTGTTATAGTAAAAAATTCTCAGAAACAATCACATCTAACTTTTTTACGGTTTAAAACTTTCATGGATGATATTTTTTTCCTATTGGATGTAGGCCTAGGAAATATCTGAAATGCAAAACTAAAATTCCAAAACTCTTCCCACGGTGTTTGGGATTTAGGACTAAAATGGAAAAAAGCATCATAGTAGATATAAATGTCGATGAATCGTAGTAAGAGGTGTTGCTTCTGAGATGGGTTGTAAGGTGTGGGAGTGGGGTCTTCTTCTTTCCCTGTAATTGATTAATTATCAATGAAATGGGATTTTCTTATATACAGAGAAAAGAATTGAACCTGCATTATTTTGTTGGGATGATGAGTCCGGATTAGCTATTGAACTCTTGCACAAATGGGGTTGGGTGCTTGGTGCTGGTTTTGGACTTAGTTCCTCATGGGATTGGGTGCTTGATGGAGCTTTGAACTTTTGTTCTTTTTCTGCAATACACATGGGATAATTTAATAACAATGATAATGACAAGATAAGTTTTGTATGCATTAATATAACCTAAAGACATACTGATTAAAGAATCTTCCTCGATCTTTCTCTTCCCTATAGCATCTTCATTATGCTGAACTTGAGCTCCATTCTTTGTATAATCTACATGTACATAAAAAGCATTGGTAGGGTATTGTATTTTGCATCCATGTTTAATAACAAAGGTCCCGTTCATTTCACCAATTTGAGTTTTGTTATAGTAAAAAACTCTCAGAAACAATCACATCTAACTTTTTTACGGTTTACAATTTTCGTGAATGATACTTTTTTCCTATTGGATGTAGGCCTAGGAAATATCCGAAATGCAAAACTAAAATTTCAAAATTCTTCCCACGGTGTTTGGGATTTAAGATTAAAATGGAAAAAAGCATCATAGTAGGTATAAATGTCAATGAATCATAGTAAGAGGTGTTGCTTCTGAGATGGGTTATAAGGTGTGGGAGTGTGGTCTTCTTCTTTACCTGTAATTGATTAATTATCAATGAAAAGGGATTTTCTTATATACAGAGAAAAGAACTGAACCTGCATTATCTTGTTGGGATGATGAGTCTGGGTTAGCTATTGAACTCTTGCACAAATGAGGTTGGGTGCTTGGTATTGGTTTTGGACTTAGTTCCTCATGGGATTGGGTGCTCGATGGAGCTTCGAACTTTTGTTCTTTTTCTGCAATACACATGGGATAATTAGCAATGATAATGACAAGATAAGTTTTGTATGCATTAATATAACCTAAAGACATACTGATTAAAGAATCTTCCTCGATCTTTCTCTTCCCTATAGCATCTTTATTATGCTGAACTTGAGCTCCATTCTTTGTATAATCTACATGTACATCAAAAGCGTCAGTAGGGTATTGTATTTTGCATCCATGTTTAATAACAAAGGCCCCGTTCATTTTATCAATTCGAGTTTTGTTATAGTAAAAAACTCTCAGAAATAATTAAATTTAACTTTTTTGCTACAGTAAAAAACTTTCACATAAAATCACGTCTCAACTCAAATTAAAAACTCGAATCAGCAAACTAAACGGGCCTAAATTGTCTACTTGCCTTTGTTTTAAAAAGTATGTTTTAAGATGCATAAGAACTAAAAATGTAATCAATAAATTTTCAAAACAGATTGAACCTTGACTGTTAGGGTTTAACAATAGAATATCAAGAATCAAGAATGCAATACTAGAATTCTTTACAGTGTGTTTGGGATTGAAGATTAATGTGGGGAAAAGCTCCATAGTAGGTATAAATGTTGATGTATCAATAGTAATTGCTTTGGAGAAGGGTTGTGAAGTGTGAGAGTGGCCTCCTTTTTTTTTTTCCTTGAAATTGATTACTTAACGATGAAAAGGGTTTGGGTTTTCTTATATATATATATAAATAAAAAGAAACAACCTGCATCATCTTGTTGGGATAACGAGTCCAGATTAGGTATTGAACTATTTTGCAGGTGGGATTTGGTGCTTGGTGGAAGTTTTGAACTTAGTTCCTCATGGGATTGGGTGCTCAATGGAGGTTCAAACTCTCTTCTTTTTTCTGCAATACACAAGATAGTTTAATTACAATAATAGTAATTACAACAACAACGACAACATAAGTTTTGCATGCATTCTGTTGAACCTGAAGGCGTGCTTCTTGAAGAATCTTCCTCTCTAGTTCCCTTAGCTTGAGCATCTTCATTGTCTTGAACTTGATCACCATTCTTTGTAGAACCTAGATTACAGGAAAGGGAAACGATCAAAAATCAGATCCCTATAAATCAGGGATTGTATTAACTAAATACTATATCTACATAAATACACGGCTTCCTTATTTGGAATAACGGCCTGTTTCCGACAAAAGTTTTAGTGCATACATTTACCACTTATAAGATGGCTGTTATGATGGCTGTTATGAGATGCCTGTTATGAGAGGCTAGTCATCTAACCTAAATTAATATCCTACAGCTGAACTTATAAACTACATTGGAAAGAACGTTGATCTACAATCTTACACCCTATTAGGTGACATTTTTCTTAAATGAAAACTGTAACTTCATTAAAAACCAAAAGGCCATATGATACCTAGAAAACTAGAAGTGTCTAAGATTGCAAGCAATATGTCAAAACCGTTCTACACTGCTTTCTTCTAATCATATGATTACTGTCATTTGATCTGTACTTTTATCTGGAATTTCCCTAGATAATCCTAACTCTCATCTAAGAGAAGGGACAATAAAGTAAAATATGATTAAAAAACAAAACCTTGGGCTCTCTTTTGTGGTTCCTCAGTATAGGTTGGTTCGGGGTTTCTTGTGGAATTTTTATCTTTCTCCAACTCTTTCTTCTTTCTAAGGTCTTTCTCAAGTAGATGATGTGGATCTTGATCTTTAGAAGGCCAATCAACAACAACAATGCCTTAATCGCAACTCTTTAGAAGGCCAATAATACTAGAAAATTAGAAGCGTCTTAAGATTATTAGACATATACTAAAATATGCTCTAGATCTCTTATTTCTTTCGATCATATGATTATTGTTCATCAAATCTGTACTTCTATCTAGAATTACCCAAGAAAATCCTAACTCCCCTCCAAGTGAAAGGAGTGTGAGGAAAAAGATGATTTAAAGTTGAAACCTTGGTCTGTCTTCTGTTGTTCCTCAGTATAGGTTGGTCCAGGGTTTCTTGTAGAATTTTTATCTTCCTCCAACTCTTGATTACTTATACGATATCTCTCATGTATATCTTGATCTTCACCTGCAAGCAGAAAAAGCATGAGACTCGAACTTTTTTAATGTTGAACAAATAAATTGTCAACTATTTATAATGAGCATTCACTTTTTGTAATAAGTTCAAAAATTTACAATCAGATTATTTTCCTAGCTTCTTTAACTTTTGCTGGACAAAATTATAATGTACACTGTACACATGCAAAACCAGCCAATTGGTAATCTTGTTTTGGAACATGATTCCCGAGATGGAAATGTTGGCTTGTGGGATTCTGGTTTTTCAAGGAATTTGACAGACAGAGAAATGAGGGAATTTTCGGATTAACTACTATAGTGGAGAGGATTAGGCTGCACGGTACAATTGAAGATAGAAGGGTTTGGGTGCCTGATCACAGTACACATTAGGAATGGCACCACTCAAAATTCATTAGGGCCCCAGTTGAAAAGTGGGCTAATGAGACTACAAGGGAAAAAAAAAAACCCCCCAAAAAGCCTATCCTTCACTATTCCAGTGGAGAAGCACCGACTCAAGCCGTTTCCATATGTATACCAAAGGACTAGATTTCTAAAACCTTCCAGATTCATCATTGATCATGAAGACAAAAAGGAGGTTGTTGATTGCGGCATTGAAGACATCTCTGGAGTATGAGGACGATTTTGAGATTAATCCTCATGAAGGAGATTTTTCAAATGATGTGAGCAGTTTGAGATCCGTGGGCACAGATGACAGTGACAGAGTGGTGTCTCAAGAAGATTTTGTTGGGATTGAAGATGTGCGATTTCTCGTTGCAGATTAAAGCCCAAAATCCTCAACTTTTGAGAACAAGGTAAATCACAATTTAATTGAATTCTCGGAGGACTGAGCTTTAATTTTTGATGCCCTAAATCTCTCACCTCGGACCTTAATCATAACTTGTGATCTCGGGGATAATTCTGAGAGGCTATGGACAGAAGGGGGTGTAGTAGATCGCAAATGGGATAGAAGGGGGACTAAGTCCGCAAGAGGCCGCTCTCATGCCGAATAACAATAACATGCATATCATTAGGAGTGAAATTAGTATAGTGAACATCGGACGCAGAAAAGTGGTGTGGAGACGAATTAGTGCCTTGTTACGGAAGATGCAGGTGCAGCTTTCAACTTATACTCTGGAATTGAAGGGAATTGCAGAAGTGGGAACAAAATCGATTAGAAGGAATTAAAGGGAATTTGATGTTCACTATAATAAGAGAGTGAACAGGGTATCAGAAGATTTTGAATGAAGTTGATGACATGGAAATATCAGAGGGAGGAACTCCTTTGCAAAGAAGAGGAGTATCGGAAATAGTGTGCAAGGAGAATCCGGATGTGCTAATAGTTCAAGAAATGAAGCGGAGGGAGATCGACAGAAAATTTGTGGGCAATATATGGAAATCCAGATTTAAAGAATGGGCCTATTTACCAGCTGTAGGCTGTTCGGGAGGTATTTTACTAATTTGGGATGTTAGACGGGGACGGGTTAAAGTGGTGGGGAGTTTTTTAGGGGAGTTTTCAGTTCCAATTAAGGTTGAGGAGGAAGAGGGGGAATTTTGGTCGCTCTCGAGAATCTATGGGCCAAACCATTGTAATAAAAGGATTTTGTTTTGGGGCGAGTTGGCGGGCCTTTGGTTACTTTGTGGACCAAGATGGTGCGTGGGAGGGGATTTCAATGTTACTCGATTCTTGTCAAAGAACAGTGGTAGCTCTAGGATTACGAGAAGTATGATGCTTTTTGACGAACTTATCGGAGATTGAAGTTAGCGGACCCACCCCAAAACAATGCAAAAGTCACTTGGTCCAATTTCAGAGAGTCCCATTTGTTGTAGATTGGATCGATTTTTGCTATCCGAGGGTTGGTTGGAGCTTTTTCCTTTTGGCCACCAAGAAGTGATGGTTAGGGCGCTCTCGGATCATTGTCCCGCGCTATTTCACACTAAACCTCCAAAGTGGGGTCCCGCTCTGTTTAGGTTTGACAATTCTTGGTTCGAGAATAAAGATCTTTTGAGAAATTTGAACATTTGGTGGGAGGAAGATGATTTCTATAGTTGGGAAGGCTATCAGTTTATGAGAAAATTGAGGAATTTTCAACAAAAGGTGAAGGGTTGGAGTATGATCACGGTTGAGGCTCCTCGAGAAAAGAAGCATCTTAAAAAGTATAGAGGAAATTGATAGGAAGGAAGGGGGTCTTGATTGGAGTTCAGTTTTACAAGAGGAAAGGATCATTTTTTTCCAAATTAATGAAAAAGAGGATAGGGTATTGAAATTGAAGTGCAAAGTCTATTTTGGCAAGGGAAGGAGATGCAAATACAAAATTATTCCATCGGCTATTGAGTGCTAGAAAGACTCGGAATGCAATCCACAAACTAGAAACTGATGAGGGGTTGATAGTGGAAAAAGAGGGAGAGAAAGTTAGATAATTGTCGGATTTTACGATGAGTTGTATAGATCATATGAGGGGCTGCGTTTTGGGGTAGAAAGCTTGATTGGCGTCCAATTTCTGTCTTGGCTGCTGGTTTATTGGGGAAGCCATTTGAGGAAGAGGAGATCAAGAAAGCAGTTTTTAGTTGTGATGGGAATAAAGCCCCTGGCCCTGACGAATTCTCACCATCTTTTTTTTTCAAGAATGTTGGGCTTCTCTCAAAGGAGATAGTTTTAAAATTTTTTGAGGAGTTTTGGAACTCGGGAATTATGAATGGCCTTACCAATGAGACTTACATTTGCTTAATCCTGAAAAAAGCAAACTCTTCAAGAATAAAAGATTTCAGGCCTGTCAGCTTGGTGTCTAGTCTCTACAAAATCATCTCGAAGGTTTTGTCGAATTGGTTGAAGGATGTTCTTGATGAAACCATATCTGAGGTTCAAGGAGCTTTTGTTGCGGGGAGGCAAATTCTTGATGTAGCATTAGTGGCAAACGAGGTGGTTGAGGATTATAGGTCTTCAAGAAGAGAGGGAACTATTGTAAAAATTGATTTTGAGAAGGCCTACAACCGTGTTGATTGGAAGTTTTTTTATTCTATTTTAGCAAAAAAAAAAAAAAGGTTTGGGGAGAGGTGGAGAAGATGAATTTCTGGCTGTCTCAAATCTATGACTTACTCTGTAATGATTATTGGTAGGCCATGGGGTAAGTTTGCAGCTTCCAGGGTTTTAAGGCAGGGGGACCCGCCATCTCCGTATTTATTTACGATTGCTGTAGATGTTTTGAGTAGTTTGGTTGAGAGAGCAGTAGAATTTTATCTGATTAAATCACTGGAATTCGGGAGAGCAAGCGTCTGAATTAACCATCTGCAGTTCGCTGATGACACCCTTTTTTCAGTTTACCAGATGAAGGAAGTTTGTCAAATTTGTCCTTCACAATAGATATCTTCTGCTTCTTGTCTGGTTTGAAGGTTAATTTGGATAAAAGTTCAATTCTAGGAATCAATTTGGAAGATAGCAAGTTGTCTAACCTGGTGGGGATTGTTGTTTGTCCTATTGGTTCTTGGCCGGTGACATATTTAGGTTTACCGCTTGGTGGAAATCCATTGCAACACACTTTTTGGGAGCCGGTTTCGTCAAGAATTTCAAAAAGTTTGGACGGGTGGAAAAAGGCTTATTTGTCAGAAGGGGGCCGGCTCACTTTAATAGTATGTTCTTTCCTTGTTACCAGTTTGTTACTCGTCTCTGTTTCGGATTCCTATTGGTGTGGCATAGGAGATTGAAAAACTTATGAGGGATTTTTTGTGGAAGGGATACTGTGAGAATAATGCCACTCATCTCCTGGCTTGGGAGCAGGTGTGCAGACCAAAGAATGTGGGGGATTTGGGGATTGGTAACATTAGGAAGAGGAATGAAGCTTTGTTGGCGAAGTGGTTATGGAGATTTCCATTAGATATTCTTTATGGTATAGAGTCATCGCACGGAAGTATGGGATGAATCAAAATCATTGGGATTCTGGGACAGCCTCTAGATCCATATTTAGATGCCCATGGAAATCTGTTAAGTCCATTGCGGAAGGTTTTCTCCAAAAAACAAAAACAAAAAAAAGAAAGGAATGGTAAGAACAAAGTTTAGAAAACACACCTTCTAATGAGCATCTTTCCTCTGAATCCATCGAGAATGGATTGGGATCTGGAGATTTGGGAGAAAATTAGCTAAAATGCAGAAAATGACCTTGTTCTTCAAGAAGTAAAACTAGGAATGAGAAGGGAAAAAAGAAAACCCCAATGTTTTAGACGGAAATATAAAGCAAAAGGCTAAATTAAATTTAGATAATAACATACATTTAAATCCCTAACTTTTTTGAGTTTGATTTTGAATGTACGGCCTCCTTAAAATGAGTACAATGAACAAAATTTCGCAAAATTTGGCTGCTTAGTTTATCAAAAATTGAGTGGGGTGGGTTGTAATCTGTCTAGTACATAAGTCGAAAATTTAAAGAGAACCAATGTGAGCAATGAGCGTGAGCAACAAGCCTGCAGCAAGCCCTCTTTCATTATTTAGGGTTTTTTTTTTTTTTTTTTTTTTATTTGTTTGCTCTCTTTTGTTTAAATGCTTTTTTTTTTTAAAAAAAAGGATAGTTTTTAACATTCAGAAAATTTCATTAAAATTAAAGGTGGAAATCAAAAGTTGAAATTTTTACAGGCATGAAACTAAACATAACAAGTTTTAGAAGTAAAAAAAAAAAAAACCAGGATTCGGTCAAATCCTAGAGTTCTATCTTCCTCTTCGGACTAGAGAGTCGCATTTAAAGGATCGTTGGAGTTGTGATTATTGGAACTCACTTTTGGATCTTTCCTTTAAATTTTCTGTGTTGTAGTTTTTTTGCTCTTTTTTTTTTAATTTTTCTTTGTTATGTAGAGTTTTGATTCAAACTTTTTGTGCTGGAAATACTTGTTTCAGTTCCCCGAATTTCTCCTATTTATAGTTTCTCCTATTTCTTTGTTATGTTGCAATGTGATAATTTATCTTACTCATTGTGCATTTCAGGACTAGGATTTGTGGAAGATGATTGGATTTACTAAAGAACGAGATGGGTTGTACTACTCTTGAGATTCAGAGCAATTTAAATGTTACTAATAAGTACGCAAGTGTTACTAATAAGTACGTAAGTGTAGTCTGAATACTGCTTATTATTGAATAAATTAGTTTAAACATTTAAGCTTTAATTAAAAAATTTCATAATTCTTTATTGGGAATATTTAAATTGAAAATTGTCTTTTTTTTTTACTTATTTATTTACAAATATTAAAAACAGTACAAAAAGCCATGCAACTCAATGTACCACTAATAAGTGAACACTGCTTATTATTGAATGAATAATTAAATATTTAAGCTTTAATTAAATATTTTTATAATATTTATCAGGAATATTTAAATAAAAATTGTATAATTTTTGCTTATTTATTTAAAATTATAAAAAAAACAGTACAAAAAGACATGTAATCAAAGTGAATTGACCCAAAAAAACCAAATCACAAGGAGCCAAGACACGTCCACGTCTATGTCAAAGTGAATTTTATCTTGCATATTTTTCTCATATTTTCTCTTTAGAATATATGAAAATGCTTTACAAGTTAAGTGTGAGTCATTTGATGAGGCTAAAACTAAACTTTTTATTCAGTGATCTGATTGAAGTTTTAATTCATTTGCTTTGTAATGTCTAATATATTTCAGGGAATTAAATCTTTTTTCATCTTTTATTTTTCTTCAAAATTTTGTGTGTCAAACTTTTACATAAATTCAGTTATGCTTTGTTGATGTAATTTTGTCTGGCATTATTTTAGTTTGAGAATTATTTTACAAGGTATTTTATTGATTTAAGATAACTCGTAATAATAATCTATGCGTAATTATCTGGGGCTTAATTTGTTCAAATACTTTCTTTAAGGGATTGGAAAGCGATGTGCATATGTGATTCTTGACGTCTGGCCTTTTTAATCATATAATATTTGTAAAGTTTTATCTTACTTTGATATGTTATTTAAATTCAATATTTGTTCAAGTTTTGCATTTTTAATTAGAAAAATTCCAAAATTATCTTCTTCGCATTTTCACATATTTCTCCTAACATTAGTTTCTATTAATTTTTCTTGTTTTTTTACCACCTTCTCGTCAATATGATCGTCCATATTGCGCAACTCCGACTGCTTTGGAATGATGTAATTTGGACATTAATCAAATTACGACGCCGTTGTTGGGGAGGTGCTATTTGATCAAGATAGATTCCCTGATTTGAACGGGAGAGTAGTTTTAAGAGGAGTCTTGTGCCGCCGGAGTGTTGTTTTTAATAAGGAGGCCATACCCTGCCAACCTTTTCTGAAAACATTGTTATAGGATACTACTCTCGATATGTCAATGTCTGATTATCAAACTAAATTCGTAAAGTAAAAATAAATAAAAAAATTTAAAAAAACAAAACAAAACTTAGGGTATTGGAATTAGAAACCTCTAGTGAAAAAAAATTAAAAACACTTTTTTCCTTGTATTGAATAGTTTGTATCAAAACTTCTTCATTACATATAATTAAAAACTATGATGTCAAAATTCGACCAAAAAAAGAGAAAAACAAAGCAAAGATACTTAAGAAATAATCTTATATATTGTCATAAATTAAGAAGTAAATATAAATTTCAAAATAAGAAAATACTAGATTAAGTTACTAGATTATAAAATTTTGATTATTCTGAGAAAATTAAAAATGAAAAAAATTCAAAAAAAATAATGATTATTTCAATTTATAAAATACTAGCAGCTTATGCGCGCACTGCAGTGAAAGATAATTTTGTGTTATAGCAAAATTATTAATTTCAAATTACTTCACTATAAATTTAGAATTTTACTATTGATAATTTTTATCATAAATAAAGCAACTACTTAAATTAACTGCACTTAAATGACATTTTGTCGTAATTGGAACATATTTAGAACATAGAACATATTAAAACGAACAATAAGTAATTACATCAATGATTTTATGACAAGAGATGTACAAAGTTTGATATTTGTGTCTATAATTAATTGTAAGTAATATAAAAATATTGACAATAACTACATATTTACCATATGAGAAATTCATAATTTACAATATTAAATATTATTATGTACAGAGCAAATCAATAAGGTAGAAGTAGTACATGAATTAAACCTATGAATAAATAATAGATAAAGCGACCAATTTATGTTTGTATTCGCACGTCTTTAACTATTTGGTCCATTTATAAACAGGTAGATAGAAAATTTCTCATAATAAAAGCTGATTATGTCAATTTCATAAAGAGAAAAGCTCAAACACAAACTAATGGTGAGATATAAGTGAACAAATAAGTAATAAGAAAGATTCAATGGGAGGAGGTTGATAAATTATGAATCTGATAATGCTTTTACATACTAATTGTGGCTAAGATATTAACTGTTGTCAGCAAATACATGATAAATCAACTGACATGTACTTTTATGGCCATTTATGGCTACCTATCAGCAGCAACTGCATAAAGGCACAAAAATTAGTCAAATATTATATTTGCCATGCAAATTATAACATGTGTGATACAAAATAAAGGGTCGAAGTAAAGTATATAAATATGTCTAAAAACTACCTGGTGAATTAAAAGAGAAAAACAACAAGATTAAAAGGACAATGAGGCTAGCAGAAACTGGCCACACAATGAATAGTAGATGGCGCCTGTGTCAATAGTGCATAATGGGTCTACCTTTTGTCCAAGTAAAATAGAAAAAGCAGGTACAATCAAAGCATCACATAGCCAATTAATACTCTAATTCCATTTGGGTCAAGGAAATTTGGAAGATTGAGACTAAAAACAATTGAAAAAACGAAAGCATACGGAACAAAAGCAGATAGGAAAATCGTAGGCCAAGGGGAAAACCCAAAAGCCTTTGTAAAGCAAAACAAAAAGAAATAGGGAAATAAATGGGACAGGTAAAGAGGGGAGAAAAAAGAAAATGATGTGCTCCAAATAGAGGACTTAAAAGAGCAAAAAGAGATGGGATAAGAAGACATATTATATGGAGGAATAGATTTTGACTCAAATACTTAAAACAGAAATATTAAAAGCCAAAAAGCTAAAAGAGGCTTAACATTTGAGATCTATAAGCTAAACAGGAACAAAATCTCGAAGAAAAAAAAAGAGATAAAAAAAATCGAATACTAACTTGAGCGGATTTGATTGGCAATTCACGCCCATAAAGCCTCTTGAAATGCTCATTCAACAATCTCTTTGAATCATACTCTCTGATCTTCTTGTGTGCCATTTCACTACCTGAAATTTTTTCACCAAACCAGAAAATTTCGTTTCAAATCCATACCAAACTCAATCTACAAAAGCACAAAGCCATGAAAATACCAAAAACGAAAACCAAAATGAAGATCTAGAACAGTAAAATCGCAATTTGAGAAGTGCAAATCACTGTTTAGAGAGAGAATCCGAAGAGCTCTGAATTGAGAAGATATAAGAAAACAAAAAACATTCAATTTAGAAAGGAAAAAGGACAAAGGTGACAACTCATAATCAAATGGAATGAAAACTAAGGGAAAAAATAGAATATAACTTAAAACTGTAAATAAACTAAAATAAGATAGGGATTTTTTTTTTTTTCTTTTTCTTTTGTTTAGCCGAAAAGAACTATCTTTTTGCAAAAACTTTTAGTCAAACAATTGGTCAAACAGAATCCAAGAAAGATTTATGAGTGAATAAGTTTTCCAAGAAATAGGAATAGTAAAAACTGAATAATACCATAATAAAGAACAAAAACATAAGATAAATAAAAAAAAAGAAATAAACAAAATCACAATCAAAGTGAGGAAAGCATAATCACGGCAATTTTTGGACAATTTACATAAAACTCAACATGTGAAATTTAATAATAACTATCATCAACACATTAAAAAATCAGTTAAAACAAAAATATGTCATATAAAGACATAAATATATATATATATATATATATATATATATAGTACCGAAGAGTAAATAACTAAAAAATCAATATCATGAAAAGAAGCAGCAAAAAGATAAAGAGAATAATCAAGAAATTTTAGGTAAAAAGAATATAGGAAATCAAAATCCAAATAGAAGCAATACATTCACAACAATAAAATACATACATATATGAGAAACCAATAAACGGGAAGTCAATATCTTAGCAATATTGATTAACAATGAGGTAGGATCCTTCTTAAGGACTATAAATTACTAATATTTATTAACAACATAATAAAAATTTATATGAACAAAAATCATAAAAAAACAAACAACACATGTTAACAATATTACAACAGAGCAATACATTCAATATCAGCAGTATATATTAAAAAACTACAGATAGAAGTTATTGATGGTACCTGAAACCTTGTAAATGCTGCCTTGAATACAAAATGTGGACCAACCAACTTTAACCAAGTCAGTAGAAAAACATAAGAACAAATATATTACAATTGCATTCAATGCTTCTAGAAGAAAGATGATACAAACCATTAAAGGAATAACACGAACAAAGTAGGTGCAGATTATAGATCACCATTGCACATCATCATATCAATAAATGCAATAGAAACTTATCTGGACAAAACTTAGACAATAGAGGGAAAGGATCGAAAGATTACCTCTGTGAATCAGATAGGAGAAACATCCAAAAAAATCCGGCATTAACCTATCGAAATCGGCCACCAAAAAGATGCAAATATATACATATAGATTCATCCGTGCAAAAGCAAATAAGGCTATGAAAAAGATTAAGCCCACAAAGAAAATTTAGCATTTATCAACAATTACTTTCACTGAGGAAAAAGAAACCCAACAGATTAACCAACATAACAAAGATTATTAATACCCAGAAAAATTTGGCATTAACCTACAAAAATCGGCCACCAGAAAGATAATAATACACATATATAGATTCATTCGCACAAAAACAAATAAGTTCATGAAAAAAATTAAGCCCACATAGAAAATTTAGCATTTATCAACAATTGCTTTTATAAAAAATAAAAAAAAAAAAACTCAACAGATTAACCAATACAGCAAAAAGTATTGTTTTGTGAAACCCTCAAACAAATATAGGAAACAAAATATACGAAATCCAAAACATCATCTTTGCAAAGAATACAACAGAGAAAAAAAAAATACTGAAAACCCTAAATCAAAGTAGCGCAAAATCAACATCAGCGAATAAAAGAAAAAACCCACAACCCTAAAAAATAAAAACTCTCAACATGAATAAAAGCCCTAATCAAAAACAGTAAATCGAAATAGCAAAGGAAGAAAGAAGGCAAACTATAGAAACTTCTATCGAACCCACCATCAAAATCACCAACCCAAAACAGGAAAAATCAACGCAACAGAGAAAACAAAAATAAAGAAAAAAGTGGTAAGAGAAGGAAGAATGAGAGAAGAGACAACAAAAGAAACAAAAATGGAGAAAAAAGTGGTAAGGGAACAATCGAGAGAAGAAATAAGCCCTTAGGGCTGTATCCCACGTGAAATGACAAAAGGAATCCAAACCCAGAAGCTTCTACAAAGGAGAGTAAAAAAGGAAAAAAAAAACTGACACACAAAAGACCAAAACACCCCTGCACGAGATGAAGGAGGGAGCAGTAAATTGAGGGCAAAAACGTCATTTCACTGTAGAAGAAACAGTGAATTGTGTCTTGATGAACAGTAAACCTCAACTCCCTTTTAGTGTATTTATAATGTCAATCTTTTTTTTTTCATTTCTTAGTTCTTTAAGTACAAACTTAAGAATTTAAAAAAAAAAAAAAAAAAAAAAAGAATGCCGTTTTCCTAGTCCTACTACTAATGATCAGCTTTTCTACCACTCCTACTCCTTGTCGGTCTCTATATCTCATTCGCATGAAATACACTATACAAGCATATATACAACGCATGCAACCTATCTATAAGATAAATTGAGGTTATATATATATATATATATATATATATATACACGTTAGGGGTGTTCATTAGTTTTTACCCGACAATTTTAGTTGGTTTGAAAACCGAATTGACAATGTCAGTTTTTGAAAATTTAAAACTGAAATCAAACTGAAGAATAATGTCTTCGATTGGTTAACTGACTGATTATATATATATATATGTATATGTATATATATACACGTTAGGAGTGTTCATTAGTTTTTAACCGACAATTTTAGTTGGTTTGAAAACCAAATTGACAATGTCAGTTTTTGAAAATTTAAAATTGAAACCGAACTGAAGAATAATGTCTTCGATCGGTTAACTAACCGATTTTTATTAGTTTTTATCGGTTAATTTCTTACTTAAAAAAATTTTGTGAACTATTTTCTTCTTAAATTTTAACCATTCAAATATTTAATATTTAAATAGTTAAAATTAATAAGAAAAAATGGCTTAAAAGACAAAACAAAAATAAAGCCTAAAAGAATATATCCTTAAACTTATTTATATTGAAGTCCATCTTCAATAAAGTCCATCATATTATTGAAGATTGACGTTCAAAAGAAGTTAGACCTCTTTAACTTGTAAGTTGTGATGAATAAATGAAATACAACCCTTTATATAAAATAGTTGAGGGAATACATTCTCATCTATTTTCAATGTGGGTGCTTAAATTTTCAAACACATCAAACTTTTAAATGTCTCATATATCCATATATTTCATTTCTCTATCACAACTTACAAGTTAGAGATATATAATAATATGATGGACTTATATTCACATTCTATAAGATTAGAGGTTCGAATGTATGGATAATAACTTTTTAAAAAAAAAAATTGGTCGGTTGATTTGGTTTACTTACCGATCACTTCGGCTGGCACAACCACTCCTTGTCGGTCTCTATATCTCATTCGCATGAAATACACTATACAAGCATATATACAACGCATGCTACCTATCTATAAAATTGAAATCGTAAATTAAGCTCTTCACTGAGTTGCAGGTCCGACAGAATATCTGGCTATCACAGGTCGTGGCATCAAAGATGTAAAGATTGTGAAGAAGGCTTTTATATGGCCAATATTTTTTTAATTGTTATTCTAATGTTTATTTTACTTTTTGTTTTGGCTCCTTTTGCCCTAATACTTATTTATTTCTTCATTTTGGTCTGTTCTTGACCTTTTTTTATTTTTGCCATGAAACTTTATTTTTTTTTTTGGTTCCGGTTCTTCATACGCTAAAACTCGTTTATTTCTTGATTTTAGTCCTTCTTTGACCTTTTTTATTTTTTTTTCTTGAAATTGTATTTCTCCTTTTTTCTTTTTTTTTTTGTCTTTTGCCCTAGAATTTAATTATTTCTTCATTTTTGGTCTTTTTTACTCCTTTTTTTTTTATTTTTGTCTTGAAACTTTAGTTTTTTCGTTTTTGTCCCTTTTACACTAAACTTATTTATTTTTTAATTTTGAATTTTTTTTTTTTTTTTTTTTCTTGCCTAAAACTCGATAAAGCGGTGATTAAAACATAACACAGATTATAACTCTCGTGCATTGCACGTGGAGATAAACTAGTATATAATTTAAGTATATAATTTAAAACTGTCATGGAAAAACTCGACTAGAAAAAGAGTTAAACAAAGCAAAGATAAACTTAAGAAACAATCTTATTGTCGAAAATTAAGTAGTGAAGATAAATTTCAAAATAAGATAATACTAGCTAAAGTTATTAGATTATAAAATTTTAATTATTCCGAGGAAATTCAAAAATGATAAAAATTAAAAAAAAATAATGATTATTTCAATTTATAAAATATGTCAATCTTTTTTTTTTTTTTTTCAATTTCTTCGTTCTTTAAGTAAATTGCAAACTTAAGAATAAAAAAAAGAAAAAAGAAAAAAAAAACCACAAGGATGCCGTTATCCTAGTCCTACTATGAATCAGGTTATACACTATCTATAAGATAAATGGAAGTTCCAGCGGGTCCATCAGAAAATATATATATATATATGTAACACACACATGATAATAATATAAATACCTCTCGTACTAGTCCTTTTCGGCCTCTAGCTATCTCATTCATATGCCGAATATATAATATACACATACAAGCGCTCTTCTTTAATTCATAGACGCAATAGGCAGTCACAATGTACCGAGTTGCAGGTCCGACGGAATTTCTGGCTATCACAGGCCGTGGAATCAAAGATGTAAAGATCGCGAAGAAGGCTTTTATATGGCCAATATTGCAGAAGTGCCGTTGCTTTGATGTCTCCCCTGTAATCTACAACTTGGACTGTATAGCTATGTCGGTAGAGAAACTCTTATTCGCCCCCCAAGGAGTCTTCATCGTCGGCCCCAACATCCACGACAAGCGCGCGCTTCTCCTCTACGCCAAGCTGATCCTCCCCGAGAGAGAGAAGGACTCCACCTATCTCCGTCGGCATCTGCGGGGTTTTATTGAGGGTGAGACTCGTGCTCTCGCTGCTTCCATGACTATGGAAGAGATTTTCAAGGGCGCAGTCGAATTCAAGAAAGAGGTTTACAACAAGGTTCAGCTTTCGCTTAGTGAGTTTGGTCTCGTCATCTACAACGCCAACATGAAACAGCTTATTGATATTAAAGACAACTGGTACTTTTCCTATATTGGACAAAAGATGAAGACGGAGGCTGCAAATCAAGCCAAGGTGCGTACATTCAAAATAGCCTCGTTGATTTTGCTATTTCGAATTACAACTCAAATTTTTATTAAAATATAGTTTCCCATAAATTAAAATAAATCCATTTAAGTTTTTTTCTGTCATTGTATATTTTTTTCACATGAATTTAATTTTTTACTCAAATTCTCAACTCGAATAAGCGAAATAAATAAGACCTATAATGACTTCAAATCATTGAATACCCTTCATCATTTAACTCGAGTTATAATCGACCAATAATTTTGTTCATCTATTGTACATACGCATGGAATTTATGTATCATAATGCGCACATAATTTAGAAAATTACTCTTCTACTTGTTCTACCTTTATTGAATTTATGTAGATATTTCTACCAATATATTCCCATCAGCAAGTATATCATAATTTTGTGCACTTTAAAGTATTTGTTATGTTACTATTTCATTTTTCTTTAAATTACTGTTGTCTTCCCGCTTAATACTTTTGATGTTTTTCTCACTAAAATATTAACTTGTTATATTCATATGTACAATATATATATATATATTCACACATATATTTTCATATTTTACAGATCGATATCGCTGAAGCCACAAAAAAAGGAACCATTGGTGAGAAGCTCAGGCAGGCTCAGACTATCCAGAGTGCTGCACAGATTGATTCAGAAACTAAGATAGTAAAAACTCAAAGGCTCGCAGAAGGAACAAAGGGGGAGATTAAGGTTAATACAGCGTTGAAAGTATTTGAGAACCAAACAGCAAGTGATGTGCTGCAATCAAACAATGTGTTGGCAATGAAGAAGGCTAAGTACGACAAGGAGACTCAACTAGCAAAGGTCGAGGCTAAGAATGTCGTTGATATAAGGGAGGCTGAGCTGAAAACCATCCTGGAGAAGAGGAATGCGGAGGCTCAAACCGAGAAGCTAAATGCAGATTTACTGAGTAAGGCAACAGTAAATTATGAGATCAAGGTACGTAATGTGGTCGAAAACTCGATTTGTTTTCGATGTCGGGTTTGCCCTAATTGTGGACTTTGTAGTTAACTTTATCGATGAATGTATATAGGTTCAAGAAGCAAACTGGGAGCTTTACAAGCAACAAAGAGCAGCAGATGCTAACTTTTACGGAAAACAAAAGGCTTCTGAGGCGCAGAAAGTAAGCGCGGAGGCGAGCTCCTTTGCGCGACAGCAAGTTTCGGATAGTGATCTTTATGCCAAGAGAAAGGAAGCTGAAGGAATCATTGAAAGAGCAAATGCTGAAAGATTATATCTAAACAAACTCATGAAGCAACTGGGAGGGAACTATTTGGCAGTAAGAGAATACATGATGATGAAAAACAATACATTCCAAGAGATTGCAAAGAACAACGCACAAGCGATTAATGGACTTAAACCGAAAATTAGCCTTTGGTCACAAGGCAACGAATTGGATGATGATCATGAATTGAATGGTGGTGGGCAGATGAAAGGTATTGCCGGGGTGTATAACATGGTGCCTCCTTTGCTAAAGACTGTACATGATCAGACAGGGATGTATCCACCAACTTGGCTTGGTTCATTACCAAACGCCAATGGTGTTTAATTTGGATATATTATACATACATATGTATATATATATATATTTAACATTATACTCTACGTACGTGAATTACCTGATATTGATATGTCAATATATAGGGGGCTAGCTATAGTTATGCACTCTTATTGTAAAGAGGTTTCAAGGACAAGTATTTTTGCTACTTCGATTAATTTGGTAATTTTTTTTCTATGATTTGGAAGTCGTTAAATTTATCCTTATATTGTGGACTAGTTAGCCTCACATAACCATTTATTGGACTACAATGTTTGTTTGTTTAAGCTTAAATTAATTTGGCACCTTTTATTTTTTCTTTAGGATACTTTTATTCAAGGCGATCAGTTGCATATTTTGAATTCTTTCGAAATAAATCATCGAGACAATGAAATATTGTGTTTTTATATAATATATGTATATATTATGTAATATATTATATTTAATATTATATATTATATTATATTATACACAATAGATTATATATGAAAAAAAAATATAATTAAATTGGGTGGGCAAATGAGGAATATGGTCGAGAATCTTTAACTCTGCCTCATGTAGCGACTTGCAACAAGTTAAAACTTTAACTCATTTCAATTCGAACCAATTTAAATTAAATTTTCTCTAGCCTATTTAAGACGAGTCCCTACGGGTCAATATATTTTTAGGTAAAATAACATCCCTACATGAAGGTGACATCTTTCTTAAGAGTTGAATAATATTACATATAACAAAAGATGTTTAAATATAAGCATATTTGAGAATAAATATTTCATGAGTAATTTTTTGAACATAAAAAAATATTTATAATCAAACCAAATATAAAAAGAATTAGGGTATACATACAAGAAGTAAAAAAATGTTTAATTAAGTGTCTTTTCTTAGAAAATTATTTTAGTATAAAAACAATCTATAAAATTAGTCAAACACAAATCTAATATATATATATATATATATATAGGGCCTGTAATAAAAATATTTAAGCAGGGAAGAAAAGGAAAATAATTTAATGATGTACATTAACTGTAAATAAAACATAAATAAGGGTTAAAAATAAAAGGACAAAAAGAAAAATGAAAAAAAAAAAAAAAAAAAAAACGGTGAAAAACTCCCGCCACGAAACCAAACGTGTTGTGTTGCCGCTTTATATATATAGATTACGGTATCGACATTTTCTTTCTTTTTTATTTTTTAAAGGAAATCAGTATTATTTCAAATTATTTTGAAAAGCACAAGTTTTACTAATTATAGGATTAATCAAATTTAAATAATTTATTTTTAAAATAAATTACTTTTTTCCAGGAGATAAATTATACATTATTTACAGAATAAGCAGTAAAATATCGTAACTTACAAAATCATCTTTAGATACATTTGGATTTTGGATTCATTACTTTTAAGATTACATGATAATAAAATTAAAATAAATAACGTAATAAATATGAAATTTCTTATTTGAGTAAAATTTTAAACTGTGGTACCTATCAAAAAGATGATTGTCGTTACTCGATAGCGATTTACTAAAAAAATTTCATCATTAAATAAATATTTAAAAAACATATATTTTTTTGTTTGATATGGAAAAATAAAATGGATAGATGAACAATTAAGTTTTATTATTAAGGTTATATCATTTTCATCTTCTTCTTTTTCTTGTCCTTAGTTAGCGGAATAGAAGAATTCTCTTTCTTGACTCCACGATTTTTCTTTCCATTTCCTGGAGTAGGTTTGAAGGAAGCTGCTTTACCCAACTTGGCTTCCAAGTCATTTGGCTCGCGCTTGATCATTATTTCAATGACTTACAATTCTTTTATTAACTCTGTCGAGGTTACATTTTGTTTGGTGTTAAGATTGATAAGATTGAATAAAGCCTTAAATGGAATATATTCATTCGAAAAAGTCTCGAAAATCATGGCCTTTTCAAATTCTGCATTAGAATCAGCTAAATAGTCCAATATCATCTTCAGCATGTGATCTTTGGTGGAAGACCCCACCTTCTATTTACAATTCATTAGACTACGTGATGCCTCATGCCGCTTCTGTGGAGCTTGGCTGCCGAACATTACTCAAAGTTATCCAAAATTTTCCTAACAATTTGACAATCCTCGTGCTGTGCTTGAAGCACACTAGACATATTGACCATCATATAGTAATGGGCAATCTCGTTTTAGTGCTTCCAACGTCGGTATGCCTAGAACTCTTCATTAGGTGCATTAACAGGAGGTTCGGAAGGACATAGTGTGTTCAGTGTGAATGGTAGTTTCTCAATGGTTCGGACGATTTTCAGGCTCCATTTCCAATCAATAATATTGTATCCATTTAAAATATATTTGTTTAGTAGCGAAGATATAGCATTTACAAATATACAATAAACATTCATATATTTAATATAAGTAAAGTTGCATAATAAATATTTTGTAAGTAAACATATGTATGTATCCAATATCTTTGTGTGTCGAAACGTTGAAAAAATCACAACTTTACAACCGTACAATAGTGACTTTCTAGTATTTTTATTACAATAATATATTCACGTATATTTGGATTTGTCAAATTTCTTTCCCTTGATGGTTTAATGCTGGAGAAGTTCAGGAAGAACTCTCAATGTGAAACTGATCACGTTAAATATATTGTAATCCAGTGAAAAAAAAAAAAAAGCAAATTAATTTAAGCAGTAAAAAGACTAGTCATTGAAACATTTAAAAAGTAGAGATAAAGATAGAAAACCTAACTTATAAGAGCCTATTAGCTAGTCGATCGACTTTCTACCAAAAATTTTTTTTTGCTAGTTTGTTGACAAATTGATCATAGTAAATTCATAAAGCCAAAGGGAAACTAAACATCGTTGGCCTGATCTGGTAATGAACCAAGCCAAGCTGGTGGAAGCATCCCTGTCTGCTCATGAACAGTCTTTAGCAATGGAGGCAACATACTATATACTCCTGCAATACCCTTGAGTGGCCCACCATTCAATTCCTGATGATGATCATCAAATTTGTTGCCTTGTGACCAGAGGCTAATTTTCGGTTGAAGACCGTTAATCGCTTGCGCGTTGATCTTAGCAATCTCTTGGAATGTGTTGCTTTTTATCATCAGGTAATCCCTTACTGCCAAATAGTTTCCTCCGAGTTCCTTCATGAGTGTGTTCAAATATATGCTTTCGGCGTCTGCTGTCGCGATGATTCCTTCGGCTTCTTTTCTCTTGGCGTAGAGATCGCTATCTGCAGCTTGTTGTCTTGCAAAGGAACTCCCCTCTGCACTTGCTTTCTGCGCCTCAGCCGCCTTTTTGCTCCTCGTACAAGTTGGCATCCGCTACTCTTTGTTGCTTGTAAAGCGCCCAATTTGCTTCTTGAACCTATGTATAGTTATAAGTTTAATTACAAATTAAAGCCATAAATTAATGCGAATCTGGCCTTGAGAAACATTGACTGAACTAGCAAGCTAGGGGTTTTAGACCCCATTACCTTTATCTCATAATCCACCGTAGCCTTACTTAGCAAATTTGCCCTTAGTTTCTCGGTTTGAGTCTCTGCATTCTTCTTCTCCAGCACAGTTTTCAGTTCAGCCTCCCTTATATCAACGGCATTTTTAGCTTCAACGTTTGCGAGTTGAGTCTCCTTGTCAAACTGAGCCTTCTTTGTTGCCAATGCATTGTTCGATTCCAGCACGTCACCTTCGTTTTGGTTGTCAAAGACTGCCAAAGCTGTCTTGACCCTAATCTCTTCCTTCTTACTCTCTGCAAGCCTTTGTGTTGTAATTATCCTAGTCTCGGAATCAATTTTTGCTGCATTTTGCGCTGTCTCAGCCTGCCTGAGCTTCTCGCCCACGTCTCCTTTCATTGTAGCTTCAGCGACATCGATCTATAAAATGTGACAATATTAGTATTGTACACATGATGAAAAAAAAATAAAACTCACTAAGTTGATATTTTAGCAAGAAAACAATTACTTCAGAGACATTAAGAACATATAATGAATAGCTAATTTAATGTGTTGCATCATGATATTTCTGATTTGAGGATAAATGATATTTCCGATAGATATATAATAACATAACCACAAACTGAGGGCGTTCTACGATTGTAGAATTAATTACCATATCTAATTTAAAGCTATGTGTATATAATTTAAATGTATACACCTTTTTATTTTTATTTTTTAAAAGTATGCGTACCTTTGCTTGATTGGCAGTCTCCGTCTGTATCTTCTTTCCTAGATAGGAAAAGTACTCGTGACCTTTAATATCAATAAGCTGTTTGATGTTGGCGTTGTAGATGAGAAGGCCAAACTTATTGAGCTCAAGCTGGACCTTGTCAAAAACCTCTTTCTTGAATTTCTTAGTGCCCTTGAAAATCTCCTCCATAGTCATCGAAGCGGCAAGAACACGAGTCTCGCCCTCGATGACACCCTGCACAAGGTTCTCGACATGGTCGGAGTTCTTCTTGTGCTGGGACATGAGCTTGGCATAGAGGAGGAGCGCGGGCATGTCGTCGACATAAGGGCCAATGGTGAATACCGCTGGGAGTTTGAACAAGAGTTTCTCGGCCGACATGGCTATCAATTCGTAGATGTAGTTGATAGGGGAGACATCAAAGCAAGTGCACTTTTGCAGTGGCCATATAAACGCCTTCTTTGCGAGCTTTACGTCTTTGATGCCGCGGCCTGTGATGACCAGATATTCTGATGGCCCTGCAACTTGGTACCTCATGACTATACACGCCTATATTTACGTATTTCACCTATACCAATTGAAGAATAGCTTTACAATTTTGGTCTTATAGATTGGTTGAATTTTGTATGCGTATGTGTGTTTGTATTATATATATTTATATTCTGTGAATGAGATAGCACGAGATCTAGAAGGAGTAGGAGTAACACAAGTCTTGATTGTTTTTCTTTGGAATAATTCGGATTTGACCGAGTCCAACAGAGTCCTAATGGGACTTTGTGATACGTTAGACTCCTTTTGGTGATTGAGGAACTAATTTAGATAGGATTATCATTTTGGTATAGGATTATCATTGTTGAGGAATTATCCTTAGGATTATCATGAATTTGAGTCCTTTTGGTATTATTTTTAGAATTATTTTTTTCTTAATTCATAGGATTATCGAGAATTTGATTTAATATAGGATTATCATTGTTGAGGAATTATCCTTAGGATTATCATGAATTTGAGTCCTTTTGGTATTATTTTTAGAATTATTTTTTTCTTAATTCATAGGATTATCAAGAATTTGAGTTTAATATAGGATTATCATTGTTGAGGAATTATCCTAATTAGGATTATCATGAATTTGAGTCCTTTTGGTATTATTTTTAGAATTATTTTTTTCTTAATTCATAGGATTATCATGAATTTGAGTTTAATATAGGATCATCATTGTTGAGGAATTATCCTTAGGATGTCTTGTTTGAGAATTGAGAATTATCTTTGACGTTTTCTATATTTTATTGCGCAGGTTATTTTGCACAAGTAATATTTTTGGGTAAACTTCTTTGGTTCTTATAAGCCTTTTTTTTTTTTTTTTTGGTTCTTATAAGCATTTATCATCGTAGGACTTGTATCATAACGCCATCCAAGGTGTAGACTTTTTTTTTCGCCCTTAAGTATGCTGGTTTATTTTTCAAATGGCCCTTTCTAAGGTAGATTAAAGATAAACTATAACGCAAGGGATAAGAAAAAGAAGAAACCAACTTCAGTTTGATTCAATTGAATAAACCTCCAAAGTCCAAAGCAATTATGTGAAGAAAAAACTTCCACCATTGGCTGTACTTTTTTTTTAAAATAATAATAATTACTAAGGTCTATACCTTATTTAATATTTGATTCATAAATTACTGATTGAGTGCTCAATTTATAATTAAGTTCATAAATTTATTATTCATTAAAGAATATTGAATAGCACTTAAAGATAAAAATATAATTAAAGAGATTGATGAAATTTTATCAAGCTCTAATTATGATTTATTCGTGGATGATTATACAAAAACTATATCAAATGCACACTGCACATTTTAGAAGTAATTAAATGCCTATAATATAACTTTAATTATTTAGTTAACAAAAATTAATTAATTGCTTAAAATTTTAATTAATTATTAATTTTATTCAAGCTTGAAATTATGAGCCCATCAGTCCCCCACCATCCTTATATCTATTGTTAGAGAATTGAAATTAATGGGATTTAACTAAATTTTATATCACTCAAAAATAAATTAATCATGAATTAATTTATATTAAGTAATGACATTATTTAAGTAATTAATTTTAGACCGGATTATGTAGTAGACTTTTTCTCTAAAAATTTTCTATTTTGGATTCAAATAAATTTGAAAACTTTGAATTTCTAATTAATGGGCATTTGAATTTAAAGGAAATTGGAAAGAAATCTCTTCCACTAGAGGAGGATATTGGCGCCACCACGGGGAATGTGGTAGCCGAATTTTTTCAGATAAAAGATAGAGAAAACTTGTTCTCAAAATTCAATTGGGTAGGCTTCACTCTATAAATATGAGGTATTTGAAAAACCTCTTAGACCTAATTATTCATATAAAGGCCGAATTTTCTATTGAGAAAAAGAGTGGAGAAATCCTTACATTCCCAAGTCAGTGGGAGTAGTGATCATATCATGCTTTTTTAAACGCGCTGACTCGCATGTTTAATTGGTGTTAAGAAATAGACAACGATAATTTAAAAGTTCTAAGGATTTAGAAGCATCCGTTGGTCAAAGACTGATAATGTAATCGTTCTTAATTAGTTCAATTGAGTAAGTAAATAATGTAATTATTTAATTTTGTACATAAATTAATATAATTTAAAGAGTATTACTTTTAAAAAAAAAAAAAAATTATAGACTATGCCTACCAATTACACCTCTCCATTTTTTTTTTTTTTTTTTTTTTTTTATCTATATCCGTTTTAAAAATCAGCCGCATATCATTGAATCAGTTGAGTGTGGTGAAGATGAGTGGTACATGAAAAACTTTTTTTTTTTTTTTGCCCTAGAAAGTACATGAAAAACTTGCGCTATATTTTATCTTTTGTCACACGCAATATTTTTTTCCCGTTAAAACTACATATAAGCATGTAATCACTTCTTTCTTTCTTTTTTTTTTTTTTTTTTTTTTTTTTTTTTTCGTTTTTCCCTTTTGACACTATTGTAGTCTAGAGATTTTCTTAATGCGGAAAAATATCACTAATTAGGATGCTTGCACAATATAAATTTACATTCCAAAGGTAATGTTTTATCATTCCAAAGTTTTTATTTCTTTTAAAATGGTTTATATTTGCCCCACTGAGTGTCATTTGCTTAGGAAAATTTTGGATTTGCTTCATTGTCAAGAAAATAGTTTGCATAACTTTTTTTTTTTTTTTCCCCTTTTTTCCTTCACAATACATATGCAAAGGGGACGTTATAGCTCTGCAGGCCTACATTTGTTTATATATATATATATATATATATATATATATATACATGTTGTAACATTTCAACTCGTGAAGAGCAAAAAATGCATCCAAATTGGATATTATTTATAGAGTTAGCCAAAAACTTGAAAAAGCTTGAATTCCCTGAATAATGATAAATTTTTCATGGAAAAAAAAGGACATTGTTTATACAAAATTGTTTCTAAAGTGATACATTCTTCATATTTTTTAAGTCAAACCTTTGTAATTCTTAATTTCTTGTAGTTGCATAAAGAATTATCTATTCTTGGATTAACAAGAAGAACAAAGGTTATGGATTTGTTAGCCTTCATAATCCAGAGAACTTAGGCCCATTTGGCCAATAGGGACATTGAACCTGAGCCCAAAAGTAGAGAAATATTGGCCCCAAGCTGAAGCCTGAGATTGCTTTGCATTCTTGGGTTCATAAAATCAGCTGCTAAAAGATCAACCAATGCCATGTATATTAAAATCCCAGCTGAGGCAGAGTTGAAGATTCCTTCCACAATCAGAGCAGTTATGCTATTCTCATTATAGACACTTGATATTCCCATTCCAATTCCAATTCCAACTGGTGTTGTGAGGGAGAAGAACAGTACCATTGTTGCAATGGACTTGGACTTGAATTTCGCCTGCACAAAATGATGTAACATTTAAAGTAGAGTTTATAAAATACCCTAAAATTGATTGGGTACCTTTGCAATAAGAAAAGCTTCATTCTCATTGTTTACCTTTAACAAGATATTCATATGTTTGAAACTCTTCACACCTCATTCTAATTGAGGTCTTTCATCTCTCAATTCTCTTTATTGATAATTTTCTATCGTTCGAGTTTTTAATTCGAGTTGAAAAGTAAATGTATAGAGAAAATATTGTAATATAAAAAGTTAAATTTAAATTTTTACGAAAAAAATACTGTAATAAAAAATTAAATTGTGATTTGAACCAACAAAATGAACTTAGGTTAAATTTTTGTAATCAGCTGAGGTAAACTAGTTTAATTGTATAATATTGACAAAAAAAGTTTTTTTTTTTTTTTTTTTTTTTTGACTGAGAGGAGATTTTTGTCAATAGTGCGAAATACAAGGTGTGCAAAAGTAATTTTCCTTGACAATTAAATGAAGCAAATTAAATGTTTGGAAATGCTAAATCATGATTAAGTGGTTCGCAGCAATTTACACAGAAAAAATCACATATTAAAAGGCAAACCATAAATATTAAAAAAATATTAAAAAAGACACCACTAATTTCATTATTTAAAAAAGATATTTTAAATATGTCACCACTCATTTATTATTAGTGAATAGTATGAACCCCACATTACGAAACTCATCTACTGTTAAAAGATGGTGCTGGACACTAATCACTCATTCGCACAAAGTTTGAGTCTAACGACACCTAAATGGGTCCCACTAAGTGGGCCCACCATTAAGTAGAAATTTCATTAGGATGATGATGAAATGGAAGGACGCCTCAGAGCAGAATATCACATAAAAGCAAAATTGTTGACTTTCATCAATGTAGAGACATTGACTGTAAATTAATGCAATCACATGAGCTTTCATCAGAACCATTCAAGGCTCTGAGAGCATCAGAAATTAGTGGACAATAAAAAGCAATCTTTAGAAGCTAGACGAGACATATCCTAGAAATTGCAAGTAGTGTATATAGTAAGGCATAAATGAAGAATTACGCTTTTTTTTTTTTTTTTTTTTTTTTTTTACTTTAATAAAGGGCATTTCTATTTATGTTTTTTTTTTTTTTTTTTTTTACTCTACATTCTCATATTTAATATAATCTCACATAATTTTAAAATGATTAAAGTCACTTTCCACACATCTCTATTATTTAAAAATTGCCCCATTTTTATTTATTAACATGCTTGTTATTGTTATGTGATGCATCAATAATACTGAAAAATAAAATGAAAATAAAAAGAACCAAAACAAACTAACAAATTATAATTATATGTGCACTGTGATTTCACTATAAACAGAAATGATTTCATCCGCCCAAAAATGTGAAAGTACCTGAGAAATGCACCCACCGAGACCCATGCCTTCGAAAAATTGATGGAAAGTTAGAGCTGCTACAAGTGGTTTAATTGTAGTGGGACTATTAGAGGCTCCTAAAGATATCCCAATAATTACTGAATGCACCACGATTCCCAGTTCTAAAACCTGTGCAACAATCAGGAAAAATTATGTTCATTGTTACACCCATCTCCACCAAAAAAAAAAAAAAAAAAAAAAAAAAATTCACGTGTTAAACAATAAATAACGCTAGAATTTCTCTTAGAGAATACTACTGGTCACAGTACAAAGTGGAGCGAAGCAGAGGAAACACGGGGAAAGAGAAAGTAATCCTAATACGAACTTAACCTATGATAATAGCACATATGAAACAAAATTTTCTTGACGACGAAATAATATAAATTTGATAAAACAAAACGAAACAAAACAGGAAACTGAGCAAAAAAATTTTAAAAAATAGAGAACATGCAAGAAATAGAATGACAACAAAATCTACCAGGGTGTGTATATACACACACACACAATCAAACGTGTACAGATTTTACTCCCTTCAAGACATCTGAGAAAATTGGAATAAAACATAGAAAAGAAGCTGCATTACCCCTAAAAAAGAATAAAAAATTATATATTCATTTCTTGTTTCTAGAAAATATATATATATATATATATATATATATATATATGAGTTGCTAACGAAAATAACATGAACCATAAAAACAAAAGCTAAGAAAGCAGGACACTGTGTAGAAAAAAAAAAAAAAAAAAAAAAAAGAGGAAAACAGAGAGAAACAGAGCAGCATACAACAAATTCTACCTGCGAAATTACTCGGTGACGAACAAGTTCCACCGACGAAATATCCTCCGAGACAAAGGCCGATCCGTGAGCATGGCCATGCGTAGCATGTGTGTGAACGTGCACGTGCCCCTCATGCGCCGCACCCTGCACATGGCTGTCGTCCTTCACCGGCAGCGCCTTGTTGAAGTGCGCTCTTTCGTAAAAACTCGTCGCGAAAGTGTCAATCATCATCGTCGCCAATGCCGAAAGCATGGCGACGAAGCCCGCGAAGGGGAAATCCCCCCACGGATTTCGTCCGAGGCAGGGGCTTGTCAGGCTGTCGAAAGCTTCGGGCAGGATGTGTATGAAACCGGTCGCGAGAATCACTCCGGCCGCGAAGGCTTTGATCATGAAGAATATGTCGTTTTCGGGGCGCAACGTTGGGATTTTCTTGCCCAAAATGGGAAGCGACACGCCGATTGCGCTGGCTACAAGTATTGACGTTATTGCCACTAGTTTTAGTTGAAGCGCTTTGGTTTTGTCTCGGTCTTGCGCTTCAGTTTCACCGCAAGTGCATTCGGCAGAGACTAGAAAAGGAAGAACAATGAGAAAGAAATATAGTACTATTAGCTTCGTCATGGTCTAGAGAGAGAGAGAGAGAGAGAGAGAGAGAGAGAGAGAGAGAGATTGAAAAGGATAGTTGAAGTGGGTTATGGGAGATCTCTTGAGAGGGTATTTATGAGAAGGGATTGAGAAAAGTGAAGGGTCAAAATGGCGACATGGAAAGGCAACGAGTAAGGAGGTAAGTGAAGTAAGAGGGACAAGTGTGTGAGAATTGAAAAATATGTCGACATTATGAGATAATGAACAACTTATAATGTAAGAGGTTAAGGACTTTTTGAGTAAGCCGTACACTTGTTATATAATCTTTTTATTTTTGTGCGCCATCATTATGTGGCTACAACTCTTTTATTTCTAGTCTCTCTTCTCTCTCTCTACAAATAGTGGTTTTATTTTGTGGCGAACCATCTTAAAACTTTCGTACCCAATCTCAGTTGTTTTAAGGAAAATATATCTACTCATAAAAAGCGTCTCTGCAGGATGTGGAATTCAAACGCAACAGTTACCTGGACCCCTTCAACCTGTAGTTTTATTTGTAACACGTTTTTTTCTTTTCTTCGTGATTAATTGGTTACCCAAATAGCACCTTTCTACAGTAGGGTATGCATAATGGGTGTAGGGACGGCAACGGAGCGCGGTGAGGGCAGTTATGCTTCCTCCACTCTTATGTGTTTCTACTCCCGTTTTATTATTGATACCCGTCTCCATATTCATCTAATTTGTAGTGGAATTAGGGTCAGTAATTCCCACCAGATACATTATCCTCATACGCTATTTATTTATCCATTAAGAGTTTAAAAAATACTTACAACATTATAAAATCTTAAAAGAAAATTCCATTAAATTAATTATTAAATTCAACAATATAACTATTAATATCTCACAAAAATAAATTGAAACCTCAATAACATACCGAAGCCTTAAAACTAAATTTGAAGTCCAAACTCGATCATGTATAAGATTATATGTGATCGGGGTAAAGGTGTGTCCCCACTCCCGCCTCGCCTCTAAATCAGGGGCTAATTTTTGCCCATATCCACCCCAGTAGAACCTGCCTATTAGAAGTACCCATACCCACCCTATTAGAGGTACCAGTACCTATAGGTGTATATTACTAAATGCGTGTTTCAAACTTACATCTTTTCAAAATCACTTTAAATTTAAAAGATATGTAAATTTGACAAAATTTGGTAATGATGCTTTAAAATAGAACTATATTGGCAAAATATCTTTTCATAGTCTACTGCAAAAATCTCGATCTAAAAATTTGACAAATTAATAAATTAATTAGTCAAAGCTACGTAAGAAGAATAAAGTGTGCTGAGAGTATTCTCTTGTTGAGTTTAGGGTATTTTACACATTTGTCTCCTAAACTTGTATGTCTTTAATAATTTACTTTCTAAATTTTTAATTTTAGTAAGTTGTCCCCTCAACTATAAAATTATTGTAATATGCTCCGTTTTGACTATGATTGTGTTAAATTAGTGTCGAAAAAACACGTTCAATTCAAGTGTAAGACAAATCTTTCAATTTTTTTTTTTTCAACTTTTGATCCTTTAAATCTAATAAAATTTTTGAATTAATATAGTAAAATGGAGCACGCTATAGCAGCGTTACAAGTTTAAAGATTGACTGTAAAATTAAAAGTTTAAAGAGTAATTTGTTAAATCACAGTTAGTTTAGAGGACAATTGTGCTAAAAACCCTGAGTTTAATATGGATCTTTGTTTGGTACTTCCAAACATTGAAAGGATTACTACTTATTGGAAAAAAAAAAAAAAACATGGAAGGGATGCAAATTGGGTACCATTTTGAAATTCCTCACCGAGCATGCCTTCTTCAATTCCTCCTATCAAATAAATATAACTACTAAAATCCATCCATTAATCCTCCCATGCCAGTTCTATCCTCTTAAACTTTCTCTCAGATCAAACATGGTTTCAGAAAAATGACCGGTTGGACGTAGATTTTTGTCTACATTTGTTCTCTAACTAGATCACAATTGTACGAGGCTTTGTATTTACAACATAATTAAGCTCTACGGAAACTATTTAGTTTGTAGAAAAGTCACAATTGAGGGCAAGTATATTTCGCATTAAAGAGAAAAGAAAAGTAGCGAGTGATTTCTTTTCTTATTTAATAATATATTTATCTATAAAATGGTAATGAGTATTTAATCATTAGTTGCACACAATATATGAAATGAGGAAGGGAGGAATTTTTTTTTTTTTCCAATCTCATTATCTTTTTTATTACATTTTTTACAGTTTGTTAAACACATCATAAGTATAATCCTAAGCGACTTAAAATGATAGAAAAAATATTTTGCAGGTGCATGTGTATTGAAGTGCGTGTTTAAAATCGTTTTTTAAAACGGTTTTCACGTACTTTGAGAAGAAATAAATAAAAATAAAAACAAAACAACGTTTGTTTAGTAAATATTTTAAAAATAAAAATAAAAACAATAAGAATAATTTTTGTGAATGAATTAAAAATTATTTTCACTTTTCTGTTTTTATTTTTAATACTTATCAATAATATTATAATATATTAATTAATAAATATAATTTTATTTTTTTATTATACTAAAAATAATTTTTAACGTAATTTCAAAATCAATTTTAAAATAATTTTTAAAATAATTTTATTTTTATTTTTTATTAAAAATAAAATTATTTTCAAACTAATTATAATTGCACCTAAAGTTTTCTCTTAAAGGACACTGTCACACTGGCAGGACTTTAAGAAAGAAGGGGCAGTGAGCTATTTAAGACGTTTCCTGGGGCAAAATTAATTGTGCATTGAATAATAGCACTAGCATCTTATTTTCAATCAAGTTGCGCACTTTTTAGCTATATTTTCATAAACTAAAGGAGGAGGAAAAAAAAAAAAAAAAAAAAAAAAGCAAAAGGAGAGGTCCCTTTAGTCTAGCGTAGAATATATAGGTTGATTGGCTAACTTGTATTCTTGTTAATAGACAAAATGAACTAAAAATATTTATGCAAAACATGACAACCAAAGGCTATATATAGCTAGATCTATTTTGCAGAACATCCACACATTGTGACCCGATAACTTTATGTCTTATGCTCAGAACTCATGGAAGGACTGGATTGTTCTTGTACACTTATTTCCTTCCCTTTTGGCCCTTTTCATGGAGTGCAATAAATTTGACCATTATCTTTTATTCCTTCTCTCTCTCTCTCTTTCTCTCTCTCTCTCTCTCTACATTTCTCTTTGTGATGAAAGCATTAGAATCTGTCCTTTCGAGCATTCTCATAGCAGCTTGGTGGGAGAGGACTGAACTATACGATTCCTTATTATAGGCCCAAAAGAAAAGGCAAAGACATGGGCAAAAAAAAAAAAAAAAAAAAAAAAAAAAAAAAAGATTTTACTCATTTTTAATTTTTAAATTTTTAGCTAAAATTTTTTAAAAAATATTAAATTTAATTTTTTTTTTTATTACAAAAAATAAAAAATTTATATCTTAACTCGATTGTTTAAGATATTTTGTTGTTGAGGTGCTTTAATGTTGTTTGGAAATGAAGAGGTTTGTATTATGTTCATCTCCTCATAGTCGTAAAGTTTGTACCAAATTTACAGAAAAGAAAACAGATGTTTTTCATGGGATAGATGATTACTATAAATCATAACAAATCAGAAACCTTTCCTGAATAAAACATGTTTTTTGAAGGGATATTCTTTGATTTCCTTTTTTTTTTTTTTTTTTACAGTCTTAATTAAACCAAAAGCATTCAAACAGAAACATATCGAGAATCATTCAAATGATTCTTTTTTTTTTTTTTTTTTTTTTTTTTTCTTTTGGAAGGAAAAACCAATTTTTATTCCTCTGTACTGAAAGAACTTTCCTACATGATAATGTTGCTAAAAAAAAAGTGGTGAACTTGTTTAGATACAATTCTACGTGCCTAAAAAAAAGTCATTAAATGTCCCGCCATTAAAACTATTACTAGCACAAAATAAGATAAGAAACACTGCCTTTTTGTATTACAATTAGTTCAGGACTCGATTGGCTCACGTATTTAACTCATTAATTTTAATTTTGAATTCAAATTTTGTAAATAAACTTATTGGCAAAAATTTTTTTTTTAAGAGAAAAGTACTGTAGCTTATTGGTGCTTATTACTGATGTAATTAATCACAAAAACTACTACCACTAGAAACTATATTGCCGTAACTATTTATACTATATATTCACACATTTATTCTACTTTTCACACTTATTTTTAATTATATTTATTATTTAAAATATCTATTAATAAAATTAATTTTAAGAGCAAAATTATTTTTAAAAAAAAAAAAAAATTTACATGGTCCACCTTAAAATAAATCATTCCCTTCTAAAAATTGTTTTGTGTCCAACTTTTTCTAAACAAATATGGATAGCTTCCAACTTGAAAGAGCCTCCACATACAAAAGTACGTGGATTATTTTTTCCTGCAAAATTATTTGTCTTTCTATTCAATTTTTGTTGTTTTGTATAAACGAATTGATGCGTTTTATCGTTAGCGATTATGGGATAGAAATTGTTTTGTCATTGTTGCTGTTCTTGCACTCAGCAACCTGTACTTGGTAAAAATAAAGAACAAGTATATATATATATATATATATATATATATATATATAAACCCATATTTCATAGAGAAAAAGTATTTGCGATTATGTATGATCGTTGGTAACGAACCTATACAAATTGTTTGATTTGTATATAAACCCGTACGTATTATTTATATATGATTGTGATATTATTAATTTTGAAAATTTTAAAATTTTCTTCCTTCTAATGCTGTTTATAGACTGATGAGTATACCAACATTTCTTATAACAATTTTTTTTTTTATATTTTATTTGTTTTTTTTTTTTTGACAATGGAGCATTCATGTGTGTATATATGGGTTTTCTTCAATTCCCAATAGTCTCTCCAATATAACACGTAATTATAAAAACGTAATATCGACTTTCGAGAGAAGTAACAACAAATAATTTAGTCATTTAGAGACTATATTACTTCCCTCCAAAACATCAACGTTACCTTCAATAATTTTTATATTACGTTTTTATAACTACATATTACATTAGAATGACGTCAATCCTAAAGATAATATAACTATTTACTAACAAAATCATTGACTAAAATACTTAATTAATCAGTATTTAATTTTAAAATTTTCTCAAATATTACAAAGTACTCCAATTATTGTAACAAAAAAAAAAGAACAAAAGAACGAGAACTTTAACACACGTCGTTATATATTTAAGATTCTCCCCACTTGGCCAAGAGTGACATAAAACATGCTCCTAAGATAACTGAGAAATTTGCCCCAACTTGGAGCCTGAAATTGCTTACCATTTAGAATTTAAGAAATCAGCAGCAAGAAGATCAACAAGTGCCATGTAAATAAGGATTCCAGCAGATGCTGATGATAAGAAAAGTCCTTGAATAATAAGTGCTAAGGGACTGTTTTCATTTTAGGTGTTGGCTACTCCAATGCCAACAGCTATCCCAATTGGTGTGGTAAGGGAAAAGAAAAGGCACCATTATTGCTACTGTTTGATACTTGAATTTAGCCTGCACATGAATGAAATAAGATCCTTTTTTTTTTTCACAATTTGAATCACAACTCAAACTTTTTATTATAATGTTTTTACTTATAAAAATTCAAATCAAATTTTCTGTTACACTGTTTTTTCTCATATAAATTCACTTTTAATTCAAGTTTTCATATGCGTGAAGCATAAATGTCCCTTATGAGTCCAACTTTGCAAGTACTACTATACATGTAGATAAAATACCATCGCTTATATAAATTTGGTTTGGTTTGGTTTGATTTGATCTTATCGGTTTGATTGGTTTAGTTGGTTTGATGCACATATATCCATGCATGAAATTATACACTAATATTTATAAAGTACGTAGAAATATAAGCCAATCATAAGTAAGTTACAGACATGGACTTCTTTCATTTCTTGGACCCCTAAATACTGAGCAAATAAAAAAAATAAAGATTGTGTTTCAGGATTAGATGATTAATAATAATTGTAATGACCGGAAAAAATTTAGGTCTAATCCGGACAGTTTAGTATTTGACTAAATTCTTTTCAGAATAATAAGTAGTAGAATTTTGATGTAATCAAGAAAAAGTTATGTAAAAACTTTATGTACGGAATAAAATTTTCTGAAATATGTAAAGTTATAGTATAAGTATATATATATTATATATAATTATTTTTAAGTATGTTTCTTAAAAAATATTATTATTATATTCATTTATGCCTTAAGATCGTGAAGTGAAGGAATTAGAAGCCACTTTGTTTTATTTGCCTAAGTGTGGCCGACTAAGAAGAAAAGGAGAAAAACCAAGTTATATATATATATATATATATATATATATATATATATATATAATCCTTTCCATGTGCGTTAGTACGTTTAAAAAAAAAAAAAAAAAAAGTAAAAAGTAAAAAGAATTGTTGTTACGGTGAGGTGGAGGTGGATATATACCAACAACACCACCTGTCATTATGTACGCTTGGCTGGAGGATGACTCACGTTGGTAACTTACCTTGTAAAACTACCTAAGTGTACTAAGGCTATTTCTCACGTTGAAGAACAACAAAAACTTACTAATGCCAACGTGAAGCATTACAGAGGAAAGCTTTAGAAAAAAAAAAAAAAAAAAAAAAAGAGAGTTGTGAAAATCAAGCAGTTTCACTGAAATTTTTTCCATTCAATCCGGTAGAAACGTAACCTGAGGCGTTCTAGCAGAAAAATCTCAACTTCTGGAGGTAAGATTTCAGAGTTTTCGTGAGAATTCTATATTTTCTTGATTTAGATGTAAAGTAACCCATCTCAGAAAAACTTCCGTTAAAGTGAAAATTGGAACTGAGATTTTGTAGAGTATCGTAATAAGAGTTTAACGGTGTAAGTGTTAAGACAATTGAATAAAATTTTGGTAGATTTCTATCGAAAATCCGTGAGCCTAGATTAAGAAAGAACATATGTTTTGTTTAATTTTATGTTGGAATCGTGTTCGAATGTGAATCTTTACTCCGGTACCGAAACGGAAATAGAACGAGTTATTAAAAATTCGGAAACGAGAAAAATAAATAGTTTGAGTAATTTGAACTAAAACTTTTCAAGAGGAATATGGGATTAAAGTGTGAAAAGAAAGATGTATCGATATTCGATGATGGTTAGAAACCGAACACAACGAGAATTCACAGTTTTAGACCAAAATTGAAAATTAGGCCCATGACTGAGTAATTTGCACGATTTTAGTGCAAATCCTTGAGATAGGAAATAGTTTGAGATTGAATACCAAACACAAGGATTGTAGACCTTTCCAAAGTAAATTTCAAAGTAATTATTGATCTTAGATTCTAAATCTAACGATCGAAAAATTTATGCAATATGGCTGATTAACGGTTGAAGTTGGAAAGCGTCAAGGGAGACAAAGGACGCGTCGTTAACAAAACTTTGGTAAGTACAATAGTTTTTCTATGACTATATCATGAACAAGCTTGCTTTTTTATGTTGCACAAAGATTGTGCATATAGTAGAATTTTGAATGTTAGATACAATGTGAATGCTAGATACTATGTTAGGTAAGTATCTACAAGACTTATGTAATCATAGAACTTTATTCTGCAAAAAGTATGTAATGTTAAGTCGAGATCAAACTAAGAGAAATGAAAGGTTAAACTTTAACGGTTAACCTCATGATAAATGCTCAATTGCACAAATTCATAAGATTTAACTAATTTTATTTCAATGAGAAAATTGATAAACGGTTAAACGTCCTATTTGTACCAAATTTATTATGAGACTATGAAAGATATGAAACCGTGGATCGAGTTGGATTGGTTAGCTAATGCCGGTTTGGTACAACAGACAGGGGCCCCTAAGAAGTAAAAGACAAGAAAATGAAACACGGAAACCATTCCATATAACAAAGATGGTATCCGTAAACAAGAATGAAAAGAATGAGAAATTAACGAAAGTCGTTGAGAATTTGCTAGGCTATATGATATGAATGCATATATGGGTATGCAAATTATTGCATATATTATGACCTATTGATACTTCATGAAAATTCATTAAGTTTGTTCATGTTGTAGGAAGCACGGGTAAGGCACCGGCTCCCCTAAAACTTGATGTTGAGCATGCAGAGAGGGTGTAGCAAAAAATGTGAGCAAGTGGGTTGTGGATGCATCACATGTTTTGGAAACGTCAATTTAACTTTATATGTAAATAAAATAGTGTGTTATGTATTTTGATGACTAATGTAATAGAATGTTGTCGAATGCTGCTCAGACATTTCAACGACATGGTAAGAATGAAAAAAAAATGGCCTGAAATTTTAAGAAGTTATAACTAGCGTCGTCATAGAGGTTAAGAAATGGTAAGTATGAGCATAGGATGATGACCAAAAGTTAGGGTTGTCACAATAATGGGGTCGGTAGAATATGAATTTCATAAATATTTGCAAGGATAAAATTAATTTAATGCTCAATTCTAGCTTATAATTTATTGGCTGTTGCACCATGTGTTGGCTTTTGAGGGTGAGTTTAAGGTGGAGTATGAGAAAAATGTAAATATTAATTTCTTGGCAGTCAAACATTTTGGGTGCGTTTGAAACTTATTCTAAAATAATTTTATTTTTTATATAAAAATAAAAATAAAAACGTTTTCAATTTCAGACAGAAATCATTTTTGAAAATGCGTTTGGTAGTTTTATCAAGAGATTGTTTTTAGTATAAAAAAATTTATTAATGTCTATCTCTCTACTCGAGAGAAGAGAAAACAAAAACAAAAAATGAAAAATGATTAAAAGTATTTTTTCATTTCTCTCCCATTTTACACTAAACCATTCTATTTTTTATTTTTAATTGTGTTAAACGTCATTTTTTCCTATTTTAATTTTTTTCTCAAAAAACGTAAAAAAAAAAAACAACTCCAAACACAACCTTTGCTTTCTTTTTAGTGTTTTGGCCTTTGAGTAGTACCTGATAGATGCATCCACCAAGTCCCATGCCCTCAAAAAATGGGGGAAAATATGTAGTATTTATTAAATTATATGTAGTATTAATTTAATAATAATTGAATTCTCAACTTTAAAAGTCATGTCCCAAAAAATTTAATAAATACTACACATCACAGGGATTTAATGATATAAATAGCAGCTTGTGATCAAAATGCCACAATTAACTAAAAACACCAAAAAAAGTTTTTAAACACTCGAAAGATGAATAGAAATCATGAAAAAGCAAAATGGTGTCATGAAGATTCTTCTAAATATAGTCCTCCTACATTTTACTTTTGTAAATAAACTATCATATTCATTAGTTTCTCCTCCTCATACTCAATTGCTACCTCTTTCACGATCTGAAATTGATAAATTATCACCACCACTCCGAGAGAAAATTATTTACTGTCAAGATTGGGCTAGACAAGTTTGTATGGAAGAATTGAGAGAGGAATGGAAAAGATATATATTTTCACAGATACCAGAGTTGTCATCATAAAAAATTACATGAATGTATGGAGAAAAAGAAAAAACCTATAATTGATTAAGGTTATTAATATTGGGGATGGGTGTGATTTTTTTTACTAAGGTCTTCAATTACAATAATGTTGTTTAGGATTTGTTCGGTTGTATTTTTGAGTTATTGATTTAGATTTTGAGTTGAATTTGAGTTATAACTTGAATTGAAGTTGTAACTTGAGTCTGTGTTTGGATGTGCACATTTGAGTTATGGTTTGAATTGAGAATCTATTTGAGTTTGTGTTTGGGTGGATCAAAACTTGAGTTTGTATTTAGATAATATTTTAATAAAAACTCAATGGTAATAGAAAATTTTAATAGGGTATATGAGTGAGGTTTTATTCGTCTTTTTATTGTAAACGCATAGAAAAAAAATCATCTCAATCAGAATTAAAACAAAAAAGTTATAACGTTTTTAAGAATAGAAAAAATATTATTCATTAATTTGAATTTGAGTTGAAGAAGAAACTTAGGGCTTATTCTTTTGGAGTTTAATTTGAGTATAATTTTAAAGTTGAATTTGAATTATAACTTTAGTTGAACTTGTAACTTGAGTTTGTGTTTGATTGTATACATTTGAGTTATGGTTTGAGATAATAATCTTTTTGAGTTTGTGTTTGAGTGAGTCAAAACTTGAATTTGTATTTAGATAGTATTTTAATAAAAACTCAATGCTGATGAAAAATTTTAATATGGTATATGGGTCGGGTTTTATTCGTCTTCTCGTTGTCAACGCATAGAAAAAAAATCATCTCAATAAAAATTAAAATGAAAAAGTTATAGCATTTTCAAGAATATAAAAAATATTGTTCATGAATTTGAGTTCAAGTTTATGAACTCGAGTTGAAGGGAAAACTTGAATTCGAGTTTAAACTTAAAAAAACATGAACTCAAAAAAAATTATAACTCGAGTTACTTTTTTTTGAGTTTTTCACTCAAATGAACAAGCTCTTAAACTCTAATTTTATCCCCAATTCAAGTTAAAATTCAAATTTAAACTTAAATTTTATAAAAATATATATATAAATTTAAATAAAGTTGTAATTTAAATTTAATTTTTTTAAAATTTTGATCTAAAAGAACAAATCCTATCTTGTTGCTATACAGTACCATGTTTTCAAATAACAAGTTTAGATAAAAGAAAAAAAAAGATTCCTCTAATAGTAATTCAAGCTTTTTCACACGTGTTCCTTACTCTAAAATTTGTGCTAAGTTACAATTTTCTTTGAGTTATTAGTAGAAAAGAATAAATTTTATGACCTCGTTCATTTTATAGGTTTGAGATTTTAATTTAAATTAAAATGTGATATTTTTTAAGAATTTTTTATTATAATAAAAAAAATTATATGTGAGATTTTCTAAAAAAAATTTACTGTAAAAAGGTGAAATAAATAAGGCATTGTTGCTATACAATACTATGTTTTCAAATAACAAGTTTAGCTCAGTGTTGGCACGTGCCTCAACTGAAAAATGAAAGAAAAAAAAAAGATTCCTCTAATAGTAATTCAAGCTTTTTCACATGTGTCCGCTATTCCAAAATTGTGCCCCTGTTAAGTACACTCTTCAGGTTTTATCTTTTGCAGTTTTTTTTTTTTTTTTTCCTTCCGTTTTCTCCTCCGTATTAATTTGTTCCCAGCCCCTTCTTTTTAGGAAATTAGTTGTATGTCTTTCTCACTCCGACTCTCCCTGTTCTTCTCCTTTGAAAATAGTAGTTCTTTTCTCTTGGATAATATTAAGAGGAATGTAATGAGAGTGACCATTTGTATCATGTGTTGTATTTATGTCATGTTTTGATCTTTTTTTATAATTAATTCGAACACAACCTGTGATGCATAATTTTTTGAAAACCGCAACATAAACACTTTATGATCACTTTACAAGTTGACACGACACAAATAAAAAATGCGACTCTATTAAAACTACTTTTAATTTTGACATATTAGTATTTGCCACACTTTTCCCTAACAGTAAAATTAAAGAATGATAATCTTGATAAATATTCCTTAAAACTACATGAGTCGGGATTTTTGACTCTTTACTTAATTCATAACTTTTTTAGTCAAATAATCACACTAACAAAAGGGTATTAATCAAGAGTAAATAATAAAAGTTTAGATTTATGCACTCTTTAAGAGTAAATTTTATAATTTTCTCATTGAAAAATGAATTCTGAAATTTAACAAAAAAAAAATCATGCATCTATCACATGATAAATTAAAATTTTACAAAAAAAAGTTACGTTATGTACAAAATTTTCTCTTTTGTTACTATTAGAAATTGAAAACTATAATGTTTTGTACTTGCTATAACTGTTTATGTAACATTTCAGTTATTAAGCGATAAATGTGATTATTTATGTTAAATTTCAAAAATCGTTCATTAATTTTAAGATCAAGACCAAAACTGTAAATAAATAAATAACGAAAAAAAGAATAGTTAAAGATGAGTCCATGACAAGGTAAAGATGTCTCCATGACAAGGTTAATATATGTCGTGCATTGCCTATTCCCATAAAGTGTCCATCCGATTTATCCAGGGAAAGGGGGAAATTTTTGAAAAAAGGAAAAAATAAAGAACTTACTCCCACCAACATCGGCAGTAAAGAACACAGAACCACCGGTATATTTGCAACTGCAAGAATAGTTAGGTTTTCATCGAAAAAAATAAGAAAAAAAAAACTACAAGAACGGTTAGGTAGCTGTGATGAACAGCTCTTTTCATGTCTTATTAATTTGGTTTGATTCGCTCTCAATTGTAACAGATTATCAGAGTTTTTCAGTGCATGTTATCTTTGAGTAGAGTTCCAGAGATGTCCCAATCTAGTCAGGCTACACACAGAAACAGGGATAAAAACGAAAGTTTGAAGCATGGTAAAAAAAAGTTTCAGTGTAAATAGGAGACCTCAAAACCGTAAAACTTTTATGATGCCAGGAGAAGGTGTCGAAAATACAATAATTTACGCATTTTATGTTAGAAGTTGTAAAGTTCAGACATTATAGTTGTACAAGAGACGATGGACTAATGAATTTTATAAAGAATACTTGCAAACTTTGAACCTTGAGGTTGTAAAAGCTACAATAGATTTGTGAGGCGACACGTGTCATGAAGGCACCATAGAAGGACCCCTTAAAACCATTATAGACTATGAATTATAGATGGTATATGCAAGACCTTAATCATGAAATGCTAGTCAATAGTGAGACCAATTTCTTGCTATATAAAAGATGACTGATGGTACAATAATTCTAGAGAACATTTCAAGCATGTGAACTTTACACAACTTTAATTCTGTCGCATGGCGTTCTTTAACCAAAAACTAGAATTTTGATGTTCTGTGGTATATATAAAAGTAGAGAATATGTTAAAATATAATAAAATAACAATTCTGCTGCTTCCAATCATCAAATGCAACATAGCAGTAAAAGAAACAAATAAAATAAAATAAAATAAAATAAAAAAGAAAGAAAGAAAGGACAGTCATACAACAGTGAGTTATCTACGAGTCAATTACTCTGAAGGGGCAAGCGCTGATTGCAATACATCTTCAAGGTACTTCTCGGCCGCAGCGTATTGCCTTTTCTTGTCCTCAATTGCCAAAGCAGCTAAGGCCTTATCCTGTAAAAATACAAATTGAACTGATGATTAGTGATCTGCCTAGCAGTCAGCAAGAAAATGGAACTCCATTAGCAGAAAGAGAAAAAATACCGGAGGCAAGTCCTGATAGCTTCTTAAAGTATCAAGGATGGGCTTTGTTTTCTTCTCTAACTCCTTCCTGTTCTCAGCCATTTCAACCAATACCCCATGGCTTATTTCCGGGGTGTAACCCACGCGATTTAGCATGGCCTGCCAGGGAAATTCTCATCAGCGCCAGAAAACATGGAGGGAATAACTTTAAAATGGGAAATTGAAAACAAATGTTATGCTCGAAAACAAGTGATGAAATTACTTTCAAGAGAATTAAAAATGGACTCCTTTTGGTGCTACTCAATGAAGAACTTCCTCAAGAAACCATTTTCTACTTGGTGCAGGATCCTAAACACAACTGAAAAACTGCAACCAAGATAAATTTACCCTAAAATGTCGTCCATTTAACCATATTCTTCTCAACTAAAAGGTTCTCTACGTATCACAGACATCATCATTTCCCCCTAGAATTGAAGTTCTGCAACAATTTTTAATCAATTATCTCCTTCTATTTATGTGCTCGCAGCATTCTCTTATATTTACACAATGTATTTGTTTTAGGCCTTTGTTTACTTATCATGAAAGGGAAAAGAAAAGGAAGTGTTTAACTTTTAGATCTGTTCATACAGTTTCTTAACAACAATTCAATGCTGCTAATTTATCAGGGCCAACATGAAAGGGAAATCAAATCCCAACTTACTCCATTGTTGTGTTTCTCTTTGAACTGGTCAATAAATGATAAATCACAATACTCCTTTTGCATTGTTACTACCTTTTAGCAAATAATTATATGGACAGAAATTTTAGTATATATTGTTATTCATACTTCTAAAGTAAGCAAACACTAAAACGCACCAATCAAATTGTTTCTCATTCCACTTCCTAATAGGTACGTAATTGCTAGAAACGGTATCAATTCCAAAATCTCTCCCTTTCTAAATTACATCACATTACAATTTAGTAAAACATGCCCTTAACTATGAACATTTTTCCTCTTTGTAAATGCTTGTTAAACAAATATTTAAATTGACATACTCCTTTAAAAACTTGAACAACTTTAAATAATAATAACACCAGGATAAATTAACAGTACCTTGTAATTGGCACTCTGTTGCATGTATTGTCTCTCCTTAGCAGCCATAACAGCCAAGTTTGTCTTCCAATTCTCCATCTGCACCTCACAGGGAGCTACATCTTCCTCTAATTGCGCAAGCGTTCTATAGAAAACAATTTACAAAGAGGACCGAGCAAATGTTAGCATTTCTTAAAAGAAATTTACTAGCATAATAACACGTACACTTTCAAATCCAAGAGAAAACACTTTTTACCTCTTCAAATACGTTAATCTCGCAATAGCTTTTCGCGTGTAATCCAACAAAACCTTGGACTCTTTCTGCACCTTAGCCCTCTTCTCCTCCACACTAGCCTTCCTCAAGGAAATATCTCCCATTGCAACTAGAAAACTAGATCCAAACAAATCACAATTTATGCAAAGACAGAACAAGATTCACCAAAGGAAATAGCCAAACAACATTCTCGCAATCCTCACCTGCTTAGCTCTGTATCTCTGATGTTCAGTAAATTCGCCACATTCGCCAAGACCTGAACCGATCCAACAACATTCGAGGCTAAACTCTCCTGTGCAAGCCCTACATTCTCCAAAATCTCCCTAATTCTCGCCGCTGCAAACAACAAAAAACCACCCTACTTTAACCTATTTTTCCCAAAATCGACGAAAGCTCTAAGTGGGATTTTGGGTGTATATGGATGTAAAATGACAAAGAAACCTTGAGAACGGTATTCGGAGGCTTTGAGGCGGAAATCGGAGGCAAGGATCTTGGAAGCTTGGGTTTTGGCTTGGGAGAGAGTGGCAAGGTTGTGTAAATAAGCCACGGATCGAGGGGTGTATTCGAATTGCGGCACTTCCTTCCCGGCTTGACCGAACTCGTAAGCTAGCCACTGCTTCACCTCTCCAATCCGAGAAGCCTCGGACCCCCCTCCAGTGCCACTGCCGCCACCAGCACCGCCGCTCTTGGCGGCTTCGGTTACGGAGGAATCGCTCATTGCTCTTGCACAGTGGCAATTAAATCACGTCCCTTTTAAACCAACTACACAATATGAACAGATAAATAATAACCATATTAATAACATTAATAAAATTCTTTAACTGGTACATAATGAAAATTTTGAAAATGTTAGTTTGGAAATTAGTATGACATGTAGAAGAACGAGAACTTGAAAATTTATACAATTAATATGACATGTCGAAAAATTGGTACAAAATGAAGAATTTTGAAAATCTTAGTTTGTAAACGGATGATTGCAAAATAAATGAAAAATCAAATCCTCCAAAAAAAAAAACAAAAACTTGTCAGTCAAACTGACCAAGATCAATACAAAAACTTGTCAAAAGTGAAAATTCCCGTTTCTATGTAAGAAGCGAAATCATGTAGGAAGCGAAATAAAGGAGTGAATCAATTCAAATTGAAATGAAAGAAAACGAAACTGAATAGGATAATCGTTTCATGACTGACCTGTGTCTAACTCAGGGATTCGTCGGAGGAATAAGAAAGAAGAAACAGAAAAAGCGCCACCGACAATCAGATCGGCGCTCGAACACCGGCGACGATTGGAACAAAGGGAAGAAAGAGAGTGAAGAGAGGGAGAGGAAAGCAGGGGGGATATTAGACGAGTGATAGAAATATTTGAAAAATATATATCCATAGACGACATGTCGTTATACTCGTAAACTACTTATAAACTGACCTCCAAAGTTCGGGTTTTTTTTTTTTTTTTTTTTTTTTTTTTTTTTTTTTTTTTTTTAGAGACTCTCCCAATTTTACGCTTTTTATTTGTACTAGAATTCATTATTTTTAAATTTTTTTTAAGTGCTCTTCAGTTTGGTCTTTATTTTCTTCAATTTTTTTTCTCTTTTTGTAATAAACAATTCATAATTATTAACAGTTCTCATCAACACATCATTTTTTTATAAGTTTATTAACGCGCTCTCGTAAAGACTTATTTATTTTACACACTTTAACCCATTATTTAAGTTTGGAGGGCTTGTTTCTTTCATTTGTAGAATAGATTAGTTGAGTTTAGTATTTTATTTTTTCGTTTCTTTCTAAGTCATTTATTCATTACCAAACTAAGCCAAAGAAAAGGTAGGGATGGCAACATGACAAATTTGGGGTCGAGTGGTCTTCTCACTAACCCATCTTGTGAAAAAAAAAACTCATCATTCTCGTCTCATTAACTAACATAAATTGGTGGAGTACGGTGTGAGTTTCTCCACCATGAATTTAAAATATTCGTGATGTCCCACTTACCCGTTTTATTATTTTCATTGTAAAATAAATAAATTATTAAGCAATCAATAAATTATACAAAAGACTGTTTTAATAATAAAAGAAAAGGTAGTTTTAAATTTTCATATATATTAAATAATACTAGCTTGAAATATGTGCCTAACGCACGTCCCTTTAGGTTTTTTTTCTTGTTTTTTACTTTGCAGTTTGCATGTCATTTTTAAGTTTATTTAAAATTATTAAGTATGATAATGTTTCAATACAAACATGTTTTTTTAATTATGTCTTTATGAAAATAAATAAATAAATATGCTAATAATTTTATTTGTTTGTTTTTAGTATTGGTTGAGATTCTTCTCCAATCAACAGAGAAAAGTAATTCTTATTTATCCCAAACTCTTTTATGATTGTTTCTCGTTTGGACTGTTGCTTTTAGCGTGAACGGACCCTTAGTAATTATATTGAGCAAATTAGTCTCTTAATTTTTATTCTTAATATGTTACCTTAAAATTGATTGTAATGTTTGTCAAATTAAAATATAATTAAAATTTTAGATGATTTTTTTCACATATAAACGTATAGTGAGGCTAATTAGTATTTTTACATCGAATTGGTCCTTATACACACTTCAATAATGTCAGTGGGCCTCATCCTATCCCGCCTTATCAAGGGCAAGTCTGACCTACACATTATCGTTGCGGTGCGGTCGGGTTGCAACCCACTTTGTTAGAGGGCGGTGTGGGCCGATCCAAAACCCACCCCCATTTACATTTTAAAAAAAAAATCTCTAATTTTCGATAAAAAACTTCATTCTAATTTAAAGCCTCGATCAATTCATCAATTCAATTGTGACATTTTCTAAGAGCTAGCGCGAAAAAAAGTTAGATGTGACATTTTCTTTTTAAAACCCTAAAACCAAAACTCTCTCTTGAACGAGGCCTTCTTTTTCAAAACCTCCATCCACTCTCTCTTTCACCTTCTTCGACCTCCCCCGCCGGTGCCAATGAACAATCAACACTGACAAAGCCAACCCAAGTAATTTAACCATTAGATTTCCACCTTTTTCGTCAAGACGTGGTTAATTTCGTGTCAATTCCAACTTGTATTTCCTTTGTTTCGTTTGCTATTTTGAGAGTTTCCTATCCATTTTCCTTGATTTTCGTACACTTTTTCACATTTTTTTTTTTTTCAATTTGATCTTCATTATTATGTTTTTATATCTTTGCTGTTTTTCTTTTGGTTTTCATCTTGATGTTATCTTTGTTGCAATGTTATTTGTTTGATTTGTACCTTTTAGATTTATTTGAAGGGTTGGTGTAAATTATACATCGTTTGGTGTGGTATAATTTCAAATGATGATTTTAGGAATTTTGGTTGAAACGAGAGGAAATGATGGTTCGTATCTTGTTTATGCATATAGATTGAAAAAAAAAAAAAAAAATTGAGGAGCGAAGCAGGGTCCCCATAGATCTATTGGGTTTGACCCGTCCCGAACCTCCGCCCCGTTAAGCAATGCCCGGATCAGTATGCGGTGGGTCTCAATGCGTGATAATTCGGCTAAAACCCGTTTCATTAACATCCCTAAATATAAATGAGACTTATTGAAGTATAATGAGATTTACTAAGACCTCGTTGAATTCGAATTTTCAGTTTAAGTTAAAATAAAATATTTTTTTAAGAGTTTTAAATTGTGGTAGAAAAAATTAAATGTGATATTTTTTGAGAGTTTTTAACTATAAAAATTTAAAATTAAAAATTCAAATCGGTGAAATGAATGAGGTCTAAGAATTCATTTAATTTGTTAATTTGAGTTTTTAATTTAAATTGAGATATGTAGGGCCTGTTTGTTAGCATTTTTGTTTTCATTTCTCACATTTTTCAAAACAAAAAACTAAAAACAAAAATAAAAAACTTGTTTGGTGGAATTTATGTTAGAAAACAAAAACAAAAATGTTGTTGTCTTTTTGTGAAAAACTGAAAACGGAAAAAATCCGTTTTCATTTTCATGTTTTCGTTTTGAGCCGAAAAAGCTGAAAACCGATTTTAGTTTTTTTTTTCTTTTCTTCTCTCTGACTGGAGATCCAGCGAACACCCACCGTTGCTCTTCTCCGACTGGGCCGCCGCCATCTTCTCCGACGACTACCCCCCACCGCTTCTCCCGCCACCCCCCCCCTCCCCCCCCTTTCGCGCGGCCGCCACCCCACCCCCCTCCCCACGTCCCCACGTGGCTGCCACCTACCACCCCTCGCCTTTTGCAATCGCGCCCCCCTCTCCGCGCGACTGCGCCCCCCCCCACGCCTCGCCACCCCGCCACCCCCCCCCTCTCCCACATCTCGCGCAGCCGCCACCCACCTCCGCCGCCCGCGCCCACCCCCCCCTCCCACATCTCACGCAGCCCCCACCATTCTTCTTCGAGTGTCGTTTTTCTTCGACTAACATATATAATGTTATATTAATATGCTTATTTAATATATTTAATAATATTATTTATTTAATATATTTAATAATAATATTTATTTAATATATTTAATATTATTATTTATTTAATATATTATTATTTTAAATATTATTATATGTTTTCAGAAATTAAACCACCAAACACAATTTCAGTTTTTTTAAAATCAAAAATAATTTAAAAATAAAACTACTAAACGTATTTTCAGAAATGATTTTAAAATGAAAATAAAAACGTTTTCATTTTTATTTTCGTACAAAAATAAAAATATTTTAAAATTAATTTTAAACACACCTGTTATTTTTTATAAAATTTTTTTATTATAATAAAAAATTAAATATGTTTGTTTTTAGAATTTTTTTTACAGTAATAAAATTAAAATGAGACTTTTAAAATGTATGACGTATGAAAATATACTGTCAAAAAAAAAAAAAAATCCTCTGTAAGCTTATTTCCCTGAATGCCCTTTTAGGGGCGCGATTCAAGAAAATCGAAAAATCCGGTGCTAGGCCGTCAAAGGATAAATCTTCGATTCTTCATAGACCCACAACAGCAATCCTTTTACTGCTGCCTCACTCGGTCACGGGGGAACCTACTTGACGCTTCTGGAACTTCACCATAACTCCAACAAGAAATTTCAAATTCAAACAAACGGAAAAAAGCACAGAACAATAATAATCCTCGGAGATGGATCCCGAAATGGCACTGGAGCTCGTAAAGCACGGCGCGACGTTTCTGCTCCTCGACGTGCCTCAGTACACCCTCGTCGGAATTGACACTCAGGTACCGTGTTTGGCTGCTCGGAAAATTCGAGAAAATGAAACAATATGTGAAAATCATTTTTTTTCTCCTTCTGTCTTGCAGGTTTTCACTGTAGGGCCTGCTTTCAAAGGCGTCAAGATGATTCCTTCTGGTCCGCATTTCGTGTTTTACAGTTCATCAAGCAGGTTCTCTCTCTCTCTCTCTCTCTCTCTCTCTCTCTCTTAAATGATTATGTTGGCTTAAGCTTTTTAATAACATTGTTATGGACGAAAGATCAGAAGTGTAGATTGAATTGAAAACTATTCGGAAAGAAATTCTTTTATTTCGACAGTGAGAATTTTCTTTTTGTCATTTTGCAATTCTGAGAGATTAGAAATAGAGAGAAATGGAGGGAAATTAGGGTTTGAGGCTTTTCTTGTACTGTTCTGGTTTATGGTGTGTTGGAGATTGTTTGTAATTTTCTGCTTGATCTATAAGAAATCTCAGAAGTAGTTTGACCATCTCATTTTTTTTTTTTCCGTGCATGAAGTGTTTGATAGATTGTCTTCTGTTATCTCGATAGGAAATCTGGTATTTGTTGTCTAAATCACAACATGCATAAACAGTTTATCTTTTTTTCCCCGGGAGGGTCTGTCTTTCTCTTGGTCTAGTGGCTCTGGAGGGTCTGGGTGGGGGTTACGGGTTCAATCCCATGTTATATCAAAGGAAAAAAAAAAAAAAAAAATCTTTTTTTTTCCCCTGGTTGAAACGTGTTATTATTATCACGCATTTGGGAATGAGATTTAAAGCTTTTTTTTTTTTTTTTTTTTTTATTTATGTTATTTGGTTGTGACAAATACTCTTCATTTTTTTCCTGTAAAATAACCCCTGTTTATTAATATGCAATTGGAATACTTTTGTTTCTAATATTTCTACTCAATTTCTATGATCTGTTAATCTATTTTAATATTTATTTCTGTATGCAGAGATGGCAAGGAGTTCTCTCCAATCATCGGTTTTTTCTGTCACGTTGGCGCTTCAGAGGTTTAGAATCCATGTTGCTTCTTCTTTTTTCACCTGGCAGCTACTTGTTTTATTATGTTAATATTTACCAATGAGTTTAAAACGGGAATCTGGAGTTCAAGGCTTAACTATGTTTCATGTGATGGCTGTAACAGATAATTGTTCGCAAGTGGGATCAACATGATGAAAAGCTAGTGAAAGTTTCAGAAGAAGAGGTTCTTATTACTTTTGCTTCTACTAATTTCTTTTATGTGTTTAAGATACCATTTGATCTGGAACGAAAATGAACTTTATGACATAAGATTGAGAATTTATTACTATTAGGTTAGCTGCAAAAATTAGTAGGGGATAAAGAATCATGTTAGGTTAGGCAACAGAAAAGTATGATCATTTAATAGAGCAATGGGAACCTCTATGCATATATATATATATATATATATATATATATATATATATATATTAGCTGATTTGAGGTAAATTTGGTCTTATTCGATTTTTCATTTATTTGATTTTAACAAAGTTTCATTCTTATTTCATTTTTTTTTTTTTTTTCACAATTAAGGAGGAAAGGTATTGTGAAGCAGTCAGAAGTTTGGAGTTTGACAAACATCTCGGTCCTTATAATTTACGGCAGTATGCAGATTGGACACGGCTATCTAATTATATTACAAAAAGTGTCATAGAACGGATAGGTAAGAAATATTAGCTACTTCAAGCCTTTTCAGTTATCTGCTTCAAGCACTTTAAGTATTCACTATCTTCTTGGCATTTTATTTCCATTAGGATTTAGGAGTACTTTCAGGCATCTGCCTATAATTAATTTTCTTTGCTTCTAACGGGTCTTTTTTTTTTTTTTTTAAGAAAAAAAGGAAAGGAAAAAAAAAAGTGGTGAACTCTGTTTATTTTCGTTGTTGTATCGCATATGTCTGTAGTTGTATTATATTTGTTTATATTGTAGCTGCACATGCATCGTGGGAACTATGATGGTGGCAAAGGGTTTTCATAGCTTTGGAACAGAGTACATATTGATCTGCATTTATGCAGAAAGAATCTTTGAGGTGCACCAATGCACACAATTCTGACATCAGAATTGGACCATTCGCTAAAACAACCTGAATTTGGAAGATTATAATGAAATTAAATTTGAGTATTTTGTTGAACAGAACCTATTGGAGGAGAAATCACCGTTGCAAATGAACCTGCAATGATAAAAAATACCCCTAAAACGGCAATGGAGAAAGCGCTAGATGAGCAATTGAAGAGTAGTAAATGCTCAACATCAATTGATAAGTCTCAGCTAAGAGGATGCTATTACACATCAATTCCCCGTGTCATCAAACGTAAAGGAGCTCAGGGGCATGAACTTACTTCCTTAAATCTTGACAAAGTAAGTAATTAATAGACTTTTCCTGACAGATCATTTAGTGTCATATATCTGCCTAATTTGGCTATGATTTTCAACTGATCTGCTTAGACACAATTGTTAGAAAGCCTGCTGATCAAAGATTATGGAGGTTCTGAAGACTTGCTCCTGGGAGAATTACAATTTGCATTTGTTGCTTTTTTGGTATGTACAAAATCTTATCATATATTGTCTCTTCATATTGATAAAAGGTTCAGACTCTTATGACACCAAATTGATGCAGATGGGACAGTCACTTGAAGCGTTTCTGCAATGGAAGTCTCTGGTTAGCCTTCTATTTGAATGTACTGAAGCTGTAAGTAATGTTTTGACTAAAAAAACTCTTTCTTTATTTATTTATTTATTTACTTTTTAATTTTTTTAGAAAAAAGAAACACCACTTCCATTAAAACAACCCATAAAGTACAAAACTAGGAAACGATGCCCACCAAGAAGAACTAAACAGACAAGCAGACTACGGCAACAATTGCCAGTCCCTGACTGAATCTGAAGTTTGAAAATTGCAAAAATCTTTAGCTTCATACAACCAAACAGAACTTCACTTTCTCCCATGGCTCGCATTCATTGCCTTATACTCTTCCAAGATCTTCTTACTTCTTCTAAACTAATTATCCAACACAATCCCAACGTGAAAATTATGTTTACCGTGCAAGACCACCAAAGATGTGCTAGTGCCACCACTTGAATAACAATTTATTAATTTCTTCTTTTGTGCTGCTCTAAAAGATTCAAAAGCCATGGATAGAGAATGGGGCCAACGTGGAGATTTAGTGACTATTATCATTACGGCAATTTGTGTTTTGTTATAACTTTGCTAATGCTACGCACTCTGCCAGGAAAAAAAAAAAAAAAAAATTCTCTTTTAGAACCTGGATGGGCGGGTTTGCCTTGATTGGATAAATTACTTGAATTCTTATAAATTTGTTGTTGGTTCAGCTGGATGTTATCGGAAGACAGATTCTCTTAGAGTTTTTCTTGATGTTGTTTTACCTTGTTTTCTAGTTTTGTCTTATTTTTCGTTTGCCTTGAGGATTTCTCTTCCTCTTTCCTTGTAATTGATTATTAACAATGAAAAGGTTTTTTCTTATCAAAAAAAAAAAAAAAAAATCAAATCAAAATTGCAAAGCACCCATTTCCTTCCTAAGTCTTCGTTTATGTTGTGATTTAGTTCTTGAAGCTTTAGTTTTTGCAATGCAGCCTTTTCATACAAGGAGTCAGCTCTTTGTGAAGGTAAGCTCAAAACATGCCATTGTTGTTACTACTCCTTACCAATTGTGGTAACTTTTGGCTAACATCAACTTTAGAGATCAAAAATTTATTTGCCCTACTTTCAGAAAAAAAAAAAAAAAATATATATATATATATATTTACCCTAGCTGCCCCGCGAATTTCAGTTACTGGTATTCTACTTTGTTATTCTTGATTTGGAATTGGGCCACCCAGCTTAACCTGCTAATGAATGACTTCTTTTGGGGCATTATCTTAATGTTAGGCATAAATTTCAGTCATCAGCAGGTTCATCAGGTTATTTGTCTTTTGACTTTTAATATTGGTAGCAGCATACCAGTTAATCTGAACCAAGTGGACCAATTTCATTATTCAAAAGCGGGTTTCAATTTCCTTTTGTCTGTTATTTCATAACTCATGGCGCTATCTCAACTTTCTCCTACATTTTATTGAACTGGCCTGGATTGGATCAAGGCCAGATTTGGGGAGGAAAGTTGCTTAACCAATGGGGCATCTCCACGGACTTCTCAATATGTCCCTACTTTCACAATGAATTCTGATATTAGTTTTCTGTTTACTATTGACCAATCCATGACCCCTAATATAATTTTTACAGTTTATTAAGGTCATCTACTTTCAACTTAAGTATGGACTTCAGAAAGACTCTCCAGATACAACTGGTGCAGCTGCTGCATTGTTGGATGACTCATGGTTTTCTGCTGATAGCTTTTTGCACCACCTTTTCAAGGTACTGTTACAGGCTATTATATCACCATAGTGCATAGTGCATGTATGACCACGTGTTCCAAATTAAAAGATAATCATTTAGAAATAAAGCATCAAGGGATCTGAATTGTCTATAATAATATTTCCTTCTCATTTTCTTTGAAATATCTTCTTGTCACTTATATTGGATGTTATAATCGCCACATTTGATTGTCAAAATAACTGTTCTTTGTTGCAGGATTTTTTTTCACTGGTCCAAGATGCATCGGTTGTGGATGGTGATCTTCTGTCATGGGTATGTCCAATTAACCTTGCCCTTTATGAAACTTGTAGAAGAAAATGATTCACTCTTGACATGCTCCTTTTTTTTAATTAATTTTATGAGTGAATATAATTACTTACTCATTATAGAATGCACACTGGTTCGACCTTGCCCATGCTGGAAAAAGCTTGACATTTTCCTTGCATAACTAAACAAAACAGAAAGAATTCTTCGTCTGAAGTCTGAACTTGTGTTACTTTAACCTTGCTGAGTTTGTTTTTTCAGACAATTTCTTCTAAGACAAAAAGATTTGCCATCAACCTGAACCTATTAGCCAAAGCAAGACATAATTTTGTTCTGACAACCTACAATTTCTTCAAAGCTTCAGAACATCCCCTCCTGCCTTTTGCAAGCATATGCGGACACTTGTCTTTTGGAGGCTGAGTTTAGCCTCAAGCCTAGCCTCAATTTGAAGGGGCATACACCTTCAGTTGTGACCTGAACGCTTAAGCTCAAGGAAAAGTTTCATCTCTTTGTGTGGCTTGCCTCAAGGCAAGCCTCAAGGATGGAATTAATTGCCATTGGCAATTACTGTTTCATGCATTCAATTATATTTCCAAGTCTTGGAGGCTTCATTCGTTTCACCATTTAAATTACAAAAACTTTTTGCTGCGGTGTTTTCTCTCACAACAATTCAAATTTAATTTTTTCTGCTAGTGTCTTATCTCACATAAATTCACTTTTCAACTTAAGTTTTCAATTGAACGAGTCAAACATACGGGGCAGGATCTCCTTAATTGTTTATATCAGTTTTCCACTACAGTGCCTTGTTTTTCAGTTGTTGCTAAATGCATACTGCTTTTAGAATCTGATGTTTTATATATTCAATCCATATAGACGAGGAGACTGCAGGAGCTGCTTGAGAAAACTCTTGGGTGGGAGTTTCAGCAGAAGAGTGCAGTTGATGGCATTTATTTCGAAGAAGATGATGAGGTCAGTATCATTTGAGGTACACAAACATTTCCGGTTCTTTCTCTTTCTCCCCCATCTCTCCCTCACCATATATAAGCTTTTGCAGTTTGCTCCTGTGATTGAGATGTTAGATGACCAACCTCTTACTGATGCTCCCGCGGAATAAGTCGTTGCATCATAAGTTTGTGTGTAACACACACAAGTGACAGAGCTCCTATAGAAATGTACTACAATAAATGTTCTATGTAGAATGTTCTTTTGCATGATAATAGGTTGTTTTGTAGGGATTTGAAATTTTGATTGAAGAAATAAATTACACAAGGAAAATGTCTTCGGTGCAGAGGCATTTGATTTTCCAAAGTTCTTGTCTGGCTTGATGCTGGAATTTGGTAACAATTTTCAAATATGGTTGGGAAATACAAACTCGTTGCTATTGATGAAGAGTTGTATTACTAGGGTAGTTCTATTAACAGGTCGCTCTTTATTTGTGAAGGACTATAGTGACGCAGGCTCTATTTGCTCATTTACTCAATTTATTATTACCGATGGGTATTATATATAATATTATATTATATAGGCGGTAAATAACGTGAGATATGGCAAACAAAGACCAATGATCAAAGAAAATATAAGTAAACTGAAAGCTAATAGCCGGTTTAAGAGGATAAATTTGATACTCAGCACTTTAAAGAAAGTTATAAATATATCTTGGTTTAAACCCTCTGTCTAGCTAAAACCCAATGGACCTAATGGAGAAAGACTTAGAAGGGAAAAAAATAATACATATCTACTCAAAGAGTTGGCTAATTCTACAATTTGTAACAGGGGAACCCAATTATATCCCTGTACCACCTTTAATGCAGAAATCAGGATAATTTAACCATCAAGAAATTCCTTTCAAGCCAAAAGCACGAGAAGTAAGATTGCTGGCAACATGATTTTTACACGAAAAATATGAGAAGCTTGATATAAGTGGAATCACATTTGGATATTAAAATCACATTAAAATAAAAAAATACGTAGAATAAATTAGTTTTTTATGAGAGTTTCTCTAGTTGAGCCCCCTTATCAGTAAGGATCAATTTTTAACTATTAAATATGGTAAAAATCCTATTAATGTAAAAAAAATATGCATAACAGATAGTTGTTGATACAGATTTAAAGGTTAAAAACAATCTTTTTAGTAGTTTATTTTTTTGTTTAGATCCTATAATAAACTCCCTTTTCATACATATAGGATGATTAAAAAAGAGAGAGATCCTCCAATAATTCATTTATTCTAGTCCCAAAAATCTGTTGAGAAAATTAGAAACTTTTATGGTAGAAAGAGATCTACCAGTAATTTATTTAGAGTCAGCTTGGCCCGACTTAAAATTTCCATTCAGGCTGCCGAGCCTTAGCAGGTCAGCCCAAACTTACATATCTAATTACTTTGATTTAGTTTTAGTCTTCCTGGTTAGTTAGTTAGTAAATATTTGATGGAATCTTTATGCGTTCTTCATGTAAAAGATTATTAAATTGATCTAATTTAATATAAACGCTTTAAAATAATCCTAAACTTTAGATTTTTTCACTTTTAATTTCTAATTTTTACATATATTTTTTTTTAATATTTAACACTTAATAAACAATAAGACAGAAACTACAATAAAATTTAGGACTAAAAGTGGACATTTTAAAAGTCAAAGAATCAAATGAAACTAAAAGTTATTCCTAATCCTAAAAGCACTCCTTCCTACCAAAAATGCTGTGAAAACGTATTGTAACATTTCAAAATCATTAGGATCCATCCACTGCCGCGCCACAACCATCACTCTCTTCCACCGCAGCCTCCTCACTCGTGCGGCCTATGACGCCGCCGAGCAACCACTTACGATGGTTCGGAGCTTGTCTTCCCGCCTTTCACTCCTTTTTCTGGTTGCCAGACTCCCAAAACCTTATTTCCAGCCTTCCACTTCTACTTCTCCAAGGTCTGAATGAATCTTTTTTTTTTTTTTTTTTCTACTTTGTTTGTTTAGAATCAAAAACCCAAAAGATGTAATTTTCATGTTCTCATTTTCAGCGTAGAAACTATCTCTGTTACACCTCCAAGCTGTTCAACCAGTCAAATCATTTGTGGCCTTAGTTCACGTTTTCAAGGTTGGCTTTCCTTCCCCTCACTCGATTTCACATTTCATGTCTATTGTGTGGATTGTGATGCTTATATATATGATAATCTTTTTGGCCTGTTTCTTGATTTTTTTCGTGTTTAATATAATACATATATGTTGTAGATTATGTTCTCCAACTGCTTGTAAAAAGTTCTTAAAGACAAAAATAAAAATAGAGACAACTGAATTTTTTGTTTCCCAAGTCTCTATCAAATAGTTGGGGCTTACTTGTATAATTTGCTTTATATAATTTATGTTATAAGTTTTTCCTAATTGTTTTGGATTCTTGAGCTTTGAAGCGCTGCAAGATGACTTGGGGGTCATTGCTATTATTATTAGCGTTTAAATGCTATGCTGCAAAAAAAAAAAAAAAAAAAAAAAAAAAAGAAGAAGAAGAAGAAGAAGCTACAAACGATCTGTTTATTTGGTTATTGATATATTTTTTCCATTTCCAAGTTATGCATTGTCTGCTTTGCAGCATCACGATCATACACTCGTGGTAACCGCAAACATTATGATCTCTTTGGAAGTGCCAAGCCGGGCGATGATGAGTTTAGAAAAGCATGGAAAAAAGAAATGGATGAAGATAATTGTGTATGGACAGGTAGTGAAGATGAAAGCGATGGGGAAAAAGAAGGTCGGAAAGGTAATCTTGAAGACGAGATTAGGAAAGTAAGACAAAAGGCAAAGGAGCACTCCAACCTAATTGATGCCGATGATAGTGATGAGTTATATAGTGTGTGGTCTGGAAGTGATGAGGAGAAAACTCTGTGGACTGGTAGTGAAGGAGATGACGATGATGATATTCCTACTGAAGCGTACCCAAACGAAGCTAGTGATAAATATGTAGATAAGCTATTCGAGTTTGAGGAAACGTCCAAGTACCGAACAATCTCAGAGATGTTGAAAGCTGAACAGGAGCCGGAGGAGTTGTCCCCCGGGAAGCAGGCAAGGAAACTTGCGGTGGAGAATGCCTTAAAAAAGTTGAAGAAAGGGCCAGATGGGCGTTACACTAATGTGTGGGAGGTCATGAGTGATACAGACATTCTAATAGGGGCATTTGAAAATATAGTCTCTGGACCAGAATACGAAGAGCTTAGACAAGGAGGGCCAAAGAGATTGAATATGCAGTTTTTCAAAGATATTCAGGCACGGATGAGGGATCCAAACTATAAGTTCTCACCCGAGTTGAAGTTGAAACCAAAGAGCAAATTAGTTCCAAGAAAGAAATGGCAGAAGGCAGAGTCTAGACGTAGAAAAGCACGAAAGCGATGAGTTGCTTCCCTTATTCTTTTACTCTCAAAATTTACACAGTTACATTATTTAGCATGTTTTATTTGTCTGTATAATTCACTTGTAGTTAGATAATTACGCAGGCATCTGTGACTAAAGAGACTTGTGAGGCTTGTACTACCCTTTGTATTTGTTTATTTTGCTGCTCGCAATCATAAAAAGTTCACTTGAATCTAATGCACAATAATTTTAACTTCGTAAATTATTTGCTTCAACAGAATCCTCTGGGTCCTTTTTTTTTTTGCTAGAAAATGTTCTAGGATTCTAGGATTATTGCATTGGTATCTGTTTGTTTATTGTGATGTTTGAGATTCTTTGCTTGACTTTAGCTCTGTTTTTATTTTATTTTATTCTTTATGGTACTCTGATTTCTTAATGGGTGGCAAATGTTTGGTGAACAAGAATACAAGGATTTACCAACTTTAAGACGGCGGGTTTTACTTTCATTTTCAATTGACAACTAAACTAATCAATAATTGACTATGATTGACTTAGCAGTGAATCACTGATGACTTAAGTTTATCACTGACTCAAGGCTAGATTTTTCAGTATAAGCAGCAGAGATTCTAGTTAGTTTCTCTACAGCTCATTCTTCTGCATTTAACCTGAAAATTTAAGAAGTTGAGCTTTGATCATCTTTAAATCATCGTTTCTTGGGAAAATTGTTAAAAAGAATATTAATTAAGAGTAAATAATAAAAATTCATATTTATGCAAGCGGTATTTGTTTTCGAGAAAAATATTCAGAGTGCATGGAGAATAATAACCATTGTGATATTTTATTTTTACCATAAAATTTCCTTTTTGAACTCAATCATTACTCATAAAAGCAAAGTAGAAAGCGTGAAAGAGATCTAGAAATTAAGGAAATGAATGAAAATAAATATCAGTGTAACATTTGCATCATGTGCTGTTTTTTAACCTCAAATCAAATCGTAAATTAAACAGAATTTTAAAAATAATAAAAAAATAAAAATTATAATAAAAAAGAAATTTTATGTGATTGGATAAAAAAATAAACTATTAATAATTTTTATTTTAAAACATTAAATTTGTATTAAAAATTATTTATTTTGTATATATATTTTTTATTTTGATTGATTTAGACCTCCGCTTGGAGCTCACTTCACCGGTAAATAGATCCTATCCTAGGTGAAAGTCTCCACGGAAAAATATTTTCCAGAAAGAAAAAAATAAATAAATTGTCTTGTCTGCGTGCGACCGAAAGGAAAAAGAAGCTCTAAAGTCCATAACTACTTCCTCTTTCGTCTCACCTACACACACACACAGACGCGCTGAGTGAAATGTCAATGGCGCTACACGCAGGCTCTTTCTCTTTAAGAGCTCAGCGACCTCTTTGACTTTCCATTCTCTCTGTGAGTACCCCCAATCTCGCTTCTACTTACCCTTTTTGTTTGGTTGCCGAGAAAATGTCGAGGAAAAAACCCACTAAAAGTAGTAATAACTAATACTTATTTCGCTTAAGTTTTTAACTCTGTGCGCTTGTTTCTTTATATTTTCTCGGCGTTTCTCTGGATCTAAACGGAAAGAGCTAGGTATTTCAAATACGGGATCGCGCTTTCTTCGGTGGTTTGTCGATTTAGCTTTCAGCTGCCCCTTTGTCATAAAGGGGTGTAACTTTTATTCTGCGTTTGGTGGCTGAGAAAAGGTAATAGGGGCAAAAGAAAAAGGCACAAAAAAGTTGAATGTTGGCTGAATTAGTGTTATTTGTAATGCATTTTGGTTCTTACTTGTGAATTGACTTTGTATAAGTAAAAATAATATATATTTTTTGTTTTCCTTTGTTCTCCTTAGGGTTTGTGAAATGGGTATGGCAGTTAAACAAGTGGTTTTTCTTCTGATTTTTGGTGCTCTGTACAATGTATGCGCTTCCAATACAGTAAGTAATCAGACTGCAATTTTTTTTGAATTCAATAATTTAGAAATATTCCACTGTGAATCCATATACTGAAGGGCTAATGTTATACTATAGGTATTTAACCAGTCAATTCATGGCCAGTTGGATGCTCGGAACGAAGAAAGTAAAGGTGTGAGAAGCGTTCTTCTTTTCTTTGTTGCTTGATGACCGGGTTTCTTCATGTATCTGTTTTATTGTTAGCTGCTTGTAGTTGTAAATTATGGATTGAGATAGGCTGAGAAGGAGGAAAATAGTTCAACTTAGAAATGATTTGCTATAGAAGGGGATACCTTTGTTGAGTAATGCTTTGTGAATCAGAAAAAGGGATTGCATTTTTTGAGTAGTTCTAGTTGGTCATGATTTAATTAATCATGTTAATGCAAGAGGCTGGAAAATGATATACAAAGATTATGTTTACTGATTAATAAATGAACTGAATTAGTTGAATATGCGAATTTTTTTGAACTGCAATGCTTTTACAGTCATTCTACTTTTGCTTCCCATGCCTTTATGGAAACGGTCTCAAGTTAATTATAACGCATCAACCATTAGTTTTGCCTCTTCTTTGTCACCTAATTCTACTTGGTGGCACGGTGCTGTTGAAGTTTTAGCCATCCAGATGATGGAAAGCTTCGGGTTTTCATTTCTTGTCATCTCTCTGGACTATTTGAGTTCTTTTGACTTCTAGATTGTTCCCGGTTTTCACTTGGAAATCTTTAATTCTTTTCCGCAACTAGTAATTCTCCTTTTTCAATTTTGTAAGATAAACCGAAGGAAAGAAAAAAAAATGAGGTTCATGTGTTTGCAGACTGGCTCGTGATGGTACTTAAAACTTTTTGATCTTCTTAAAAATAGATGGCCTTATGCTTCTTAGCTTCTCATATCCTTATTCTTTGTAAAAGAATGCTAAGACTGTAATTATATTTCTCTTCACTCTCCTTTTACTTTGAAATTGCAGTCCAAATTATTTTTATGGAGGCTATTCTTTTGTGGGTTCGTCTAAGTACTCGTGCTTCTATGGTGATTTTGGATTTCCTTGGATTGGGAAAAATAAAGGCAGTTACTATATGGAAAATTGTTAATGATTTGTTTTGGGTTGGGTAAATGGAGAGGAATGGTCGAAATTTTTAACCATTTGTTTTGAGTTGGGTAGATAGTGAGGAATGGTATAATTTTCAAGGACAAGCTTAAAAGAATTTGAGTCTCTCTGAGTCCTAATTATATCTTGGCTTCATTTTTTGTGTGATCATTTCTAAGGATTTCAAAATTACGTTGTTATTCATTTAAAGTTCATGGCAATTTTATATAATCTACTTTCTTCAAGGGAGATGGGAGGGAATTTAGGTATGTTGTTGTGTATTGAAATTTAGTTTTTTCTTTTGTTTTTCTCCTCTCTTGTTTGGCAGGTCTTCTTGCCCCCATTGTGTATTGTTTTATCCACAACTTGAGACTACATCCTCCTTTTGAAACTCAAACAGACAGAAGTATCACTTCTCGAAAAATTAAGTGCAATTAGTGAGGTCGTTGTGTTGTCCTTTGTCATTCCTTGTCTTTAAAATATCCACAAGCAGTTTAGTCCCATAATCAGAAAGACAACAGATTTTCAGAGGGTTCTGCGATTGATTGATTGATTGATTGATTTATTTATTTTATCTTTACTGTTTTACAGATGAAGAGTACATTGATAGGATTGTTTCCTTGTACATGAGTTATATAGCTTTACCAGAGTTAAGGCCTAGTCTTGTTTGTAAGACTAGAATGTATCTTTACTGTTTTACGGATGAAGAGTATATTGACAAGATTGTTTCCTTGGACATGAGCTATAGTGTCAGACCCTTACTTAGGGACAATTATACTAGAAGGGGTAAGGGTGGCAAGAAAGGAGGAGTTCGGGGCCAAGAAGTAATTTCAGAAAAGTTGCTAGTAGGGTGACGTGGCAAAATCAGGTGGGAATCAGGGTATTTGGGGGTAGCGAAGGCACTGGAGGGGGCGTTCGAGAATTCACTGGCTTTTGGTCTCTGATTTTCCACCGACGGTGGCTGGGAGTTCTGGAGTACTTGAAATCTCTGGGTTTATCTTCTTTATTTTGGTTGCCTAGTGTAAAACTTCGTTGTTGGTTGATTCAATAAAGACTGTCTGTTTTTCTTTTCACTTGATTTTCGTTGTGCATCTGTGTGTGTGGGAGTGGGTCTGTGTTGTATGGCTGAGATTATACCAGGTTCCTTACATATAGCTTTACCAGAGTTAAGGCCTTCAATCTTGTTATAAGACTAGAATATGAATCACCGGGGAGTACAATAGGTAGATTGGTTTTGATATTTGTTTAATGCCCAAATGTGCACTTATCAATATCATAAATCACGTTGCTCATATTGAGTTTCTTAATGGAGAATGAGCACAGTTTTGCATGTGACAAACATTGTAGCATTACTCGTCATCAAGTTAGTACTAAATGCCTTGGCTTTAGTCTTTGGAGATCAAGAGAGGTGAAGCAATATTGTTGCTCCGTACTACATTTGATTCAATTTACGCATCACTTGTCCACTATATTTGTGATTTGAATAAATAACAATGTGATGTTCACAATGTTTTAATAAATATTGGAGTTGTTACGCTGATGTAGGACCTAAAATGGTACTTCTCATTCTTGACATGTCTCGAATATTCACAAACCTACAGCTTAATATTTCCTTTTCTCTGTATATTCAACCTATGTTTTTTACAGCTTAATATTTCCTTTTCTCCGTATATTCAACCTATGTTTTTTAGTTTCTCCTTTATAATTATGACCGAAATGGTTTTACAGCTTTACATAGAATAGAAACAGGTCTGATACTTTACAGTCTGCTGACCCCACAGCTTGACATTGCTTCTCAGATTTTTTATGTTTCAAGTGTTTCATTTCTCCGTGAACAGGATCATGCCCAACTGGTTGGACTGTTAGCCCTAACAAAAGCAATTGCTTTGGTTATATTAACACTACATTATCATGGAATGAGTCAGAGACCCATTGTAAAACTTTCGGTGGACACTTGGCAGCATTAGCAACATCTGAAGAACTAAGCTTTGCTGAAAATCTATGTGGGAAAACCCCATACGGCTGCTGGATTGGGGGAAGAGGCATCAACTCTACTTTGGGTATTGATTGGAAGTGGTCTGATAATTCTTCCTATCGGAATGAGTCAGTCTTTTCTAGTGTACATCTTCTCTCCAATTGCAGTAGTCTGTCCTGTCCCAGCACTTATTCAACTGATTTGTGCACGCTAGTTATCAATGGTTCAAGATCTCTCTACGGTGAAAGATGCAATACGCTCCATGAATTTATTTGTATGGTTGAAATTGGTATGTCTTTTTATATATTGTTGATAGACTGTGTTGATATATATATATATATATATATATATATATATATTTTTTTTTTTTTTTTTTCAGTCCAGTACTTCCTAATTTTGCATCTTTTTTTTTTTTTGCCTCTTAGGGAATAAATGTTACCACATGCATTGCCACAGAGAATATCTCATCATTCTAGGTGTAGTGAGCGGGTTAATCCTCTTCACAACACTAGCTGTTGTTATTTGGCTTCTTGCATACAAGCGGAGCAAGAAGAGAAGACGATCTCGCAAGCTATCTAACCCAGCAGCTTCTGCATTAGTTCCCCCATCGTGGAAAGTTTTCACAAAAGAGGAACTTAGGTCCATTACAAAGAACTTTAGTGAAGGAAACCGTCTCCTTGGAGATGCCAAGACAGGAGGCACCTATAGCGGACTTCTACCTGATGGTTCAAGGGTGGCAATTAAGAGGTTGAAGAGGTCTAGTTTCCAAAGAAAAAAGGAGTTCTATTCTGAAATTGGAAGGGTTGCGAGGCTCCATCATCCAAATTTGGTGGCTGTAAAAGGATGTTGCTATGATCATGGTGACCGGTACATTGTTTATGAGTTTATAGTTAATGGACCCTTAGACAAATGGCTACACCACATACCAAGAGGTGGTCGGAGTTTAGATTGGGCCATGAGAATGAAAATTGCCACAACTCTTGCTCAAGGAATTGCGTATGTTTCCTTATCCTTTGTGTTTGTGTGTGTGTGTGTGTGTGTGTGTGACAAGAAACAGAAAAACTTGATGAGTAAAAAGAAAATGACGAGATGATGTGGAGAGACATACTGAAAGCTCATGCTTGTAAATGCCCCGTGTCTTAGTGATTTTATATTCATGTCTTACAGTTCTTAAACTATATGCACAAGTTTTCACTGATAACCTGATGTCAAGGGCCTCAATATTGTTGGTAGGTGCATGTTATAGAATTTGTGTATTTATATTCCAGTACCCTTATTGATGTCATTCTCTGAACAGAGGAATTAAGTCCCTTGCTTTGTACATTTACATTGGCCATTGAGTGTGCATTCATGCATTTCATGCATCCTGGAAAGGACATATGAGAAATATTATTGATTATATTTGTGTTGAACCAATTCAACGTGAGTGATGGGTGTTTGTTAGTATTTTTTATTAAGTGGAACTTTGATTTGTAAGAATTTATACGCAAAGGAGAAGTCTGTAACTTTTCGATGTGTCCACAGTGTGAACAATATTTACTGAGTAGCACTTTGATACTTTTCACAAACGAAAAAGGCACTTTGATAGGTCACCAATCTGTACGTTTAGTAAGGCTCATTTATGCGTAAGAGGTCAAATGCTTCAGCTTTAGAATATGAAAAGCTACTGGATTAGAATGCTGGATAGGAAATACCCTGTTCAGCTTTTATGTGTTTTGTTCCATGCCTTTCAGACTTTGTGATGCTCAATCAGGGTTCGACCCCTTCTTTCTTTAAATAGGTTCCTTCATGACAAGGTCAAGCCACATGTTGTGCATCGTGACATCCGTGCCAGTAACGTGCTACTTGATGAAGAGTTTGGAGCTCATCTTATGGGAGTTGGTCTCTCAAAATTTGTTCCTTACGAAGTAATGCAAGAGAGAACGGTGATGGCAGGCGGTACGCACGGATACCTTGCTCCTGAATTTGTGTACAGAAATGAACTCACGACTAAGAGTGATGTATACAGCTTTGGCGTGCTGCTACTAGAAATTGTCAGTGGCCGTAGACCTGCGCAAGCAGTTGATTCAGTGGGTTGGCAGAGTATCTTCGAATGGGCTACGCCTCTGGTACAAGCTCATCGCTATCCGGATCTCTTGGATCCCCACATAACATCATCATCTTCTGATATTCCAGAGGCCAGTGTCATTCAAAAGGTGGTGGACCTTGTTTATGCTTGTACACAGAATGTGCCATCTATGCGCCCCAGAATGTCTCACGTCGTCCATCAGTTGCAGCAATTAGCCCAGCCACCTATCCTAAAGTGAGTTTTAATGTTGTTGATCTGTAGGCTTGTATTCCCATGTATGAGTAATGTAAATTTGGATCTTTTTCCCCTGTTTTGGACGCCTTAGAATCTTGTGATTAAGTAGAATTTAGCACTGATGTAGTTCTAGACCTTTTGATACATTCTAATCGGTAATGTATTTGATAAAACTAGAATTCAGCACTAGATTGTTGTTTAAGACTCTGGACCGCAAGGGTCAGGTTCAAACGGTCTGATTTTCCACTTACAGTCGCATCAGGACTAAAAGACCCTTTATGATCCTTTACTTGCTCTCGCCATTTGTACTTGGAAATTGTGAGTTCTCAGTCACAAGTTTTTAATTAGTTTAATCTCGTGTTCGATAGCAAACATGTATGAGCTTTATATCGCAACTCAAGACTAGGATAAATTAGTTGAAAAGAAAATGATCCAAAAAGGTAGCAAACATTGAATCCCAAGGATACGTAGAAATGTACAATGATCGGACAAGATGCGTTAATTATTGAAACCGTACTGTACAATTTTGGTATCAAATGTTGTAATCTACAACTGAGTCTCTTATGAATGCCAAAGGCGCCAAACCCGAGGCCCAAGTTGTAATCTACAACTGAGTCTCCAATACGTGCTCTGCTGGTGGTGAGTGACTTGTGACTCCTTGGACAAACAATATACAAACCCTAGTTAAATGAGATATAAATTATCAAACTCACCACAACCCTAGACTATTACTTTCCTCCTGTTGCGCGTTACCATGCCATAAATTATGAGCCCCTTTATTCACTTATTTAAGTTTTTAATTCGAGTTGAGATGTGATTTTATATGAGAGTTTTTTTACTGTAGTAAAAAAATTAGATGCGACTGTTTGGGAGAGTTTTTTACTATAGCAAAACTCAAATCAGCGAAATGAACGAGATCTTTTTAAGACTTGATATTGGAATTTTACTATTCTACCCTCCAAAATATTTGTAAAAGGAAAAAAAGTAGGCCCCTTTAAGGGTCTTCTAGGGTCAGGGGTGGTTTAGTCCTTTTGTGGGGGTGCTGTTTAGTATTTTTCTCTATTTCCTTGTGTAGGGTTGAGGGAGGAGGGTTGAGGTTCCATTTGTGTTAGTTTTTCTGTTTCTTTCTCGCATTCCTAGAAACAGTTATAACCGTATTAGGATCTCCTTCTGAGGAGAGTCCTTAGCTTATATAGGCTTGTAAGAAACCGAATGAAGCAGGCAATAAACTTCAACTTCATTCTCTAGAGAATTTCTTATTATTTGTATTTGTCTTGCGCCATTTTTTCTGTCAACATAGCTAAGAACCGGCGAGGCCGTGGCCGAGGAGTCGTAGAGGCGGGGGTCGATAACATTCCCGTTCATTTCACTGATTTGAATTTAAAATTTAAATTGTGTTATAGTAAAAAGTTCTAAAAAACTAATCAAATTTAACTTTTTTATTATAATAAAATTTTTTTTTATATAAAATTACATTTTAACTTAAATTAAAAATTTAACTAAACGAGTTCGTAGAATGTTGTTCCACTCATATTACCAATTTGTCACCCGCAACAATTAATCAGTACCATTTTCTGCATTGGAACTGTGAGCCGTAAAAAACAATTCTATACACCGGAAAAAACGGTTAAGATGGTACTTTTATGATGTCCACGTGTTCAATGTGATTGGTGAAAATGTTCCCCATAAAAATGCTGCTGGTTTACAGAAAAAACCTTCATTATTTTTTAATGGTTAAAGTTAAATTTTTCTTAGAATTGAAACAAATAATTAAAAAAAATAATATGTGTTTTATTTATGAATTTAAAATTATTTTTAATTTATATATATTTTTTATAAAAAAAAATATTATAACGAGAATCCACCGATTCAAGTTGAAAACCCTATAAACCCCAGCATAACATACACCCAAGAAACCCACCGCTCCGGCCTTCCCCATAGCAGCCCCCGTCCTGCCGGAGACGACGACCCAGAAGTTCCGAGGCGTCGGTGGCCATGATCGGAAGCTTCAAAGCAACAGTTGCAAAGCCCTTCGTGGCTTCACCAAGTCTGTCTTCTGAGAAACCCGACGCCAGCAACCACCGCCATATATGCAGCTTTTCAAAGCTATCCCTCCATAAAAATGGAGGCGTTGTTGCTCAGATTTCCAAGAATTCTACTGGTCTTACGTATAAGGACGCCGGTGTTGACATAGACGCCGGCTCCGAGCTCGTCCGCAGAATCGCCAAGATGGCTCCTGGTATTGGCGGCTTCGGCGGCCTCTTTCCTCTCGGTATAAGATTGCTTACATTACCTTTTTTCTTAAAAAAAAAACAAAGCTTTCTTTGAATTCTGTTGAATGATTTCGTGAATTGATTAGATGAATATTGTTTTTATATGTGAATTTATTTATTCTTTTAGGCGATTCGTTCCTAGTAGCGGGTACGGATGGTGTGGGAACCAAACTTAAGCTTGCGTTCGAAACTGGAATCCATGATACCATTGGGATTGATCTGGTAAAATTTTTAAACCTATGAATGCTCCTGAACTACTATGTATGGCGCCGGAACTTTGTAAATAGTTAATTTCATCCCCTGAATGGAATGATAACACAAAATGATACTGATGAATGATGACATGACACTAATTGTAATTTCATAAATGCCTTCTAAATAGTTTCAAGTTACATAGTTTAGGGGTTGTCTTGAACAATTTTATGTAGTCCGGGGCTGAAATGAATCATTTTAAAACTTCAGACATGTTGAACTAGGGTACATAGTTTAGAGGGATTTGTGAGGATTAAGTGAATCACGATTGCTAGTTTGCGTTTGGTTGCTAATTGGGTTACATTCATTTCCAGGTTGCGATGAGTGTTAATGATATTGTTACTTCTGGTGCGAAGCCGTTGTTTTTTCTTGATTACTTCGCTACAAGTCGACTTGATGTTGATCTTGCTGAGAAGGTAGAACAGAACTCAAATTATATTCATTTTCATATTGCTTTGTTTAGTCACATTGATCATGAATACAACTAATGTGTTTTTATATTGGTTTTTGCCATTTATTTATTAGGTTATAAAAGGCATTGTTGATGGTTGCCAACAATCAGATTGTGCTCTTTTAGGTGGAGAGGTATTTATTTATTTATTTTTTTAAGATATTCGATTATCAATTGAATGCTTTTTCTAGGACATGATGTTTGTGATTCGGGTTTTCTTTTTAATTTTTTTAAGGATATAAATTTTTTATTGCTTCTATTGTTATTGAATACTAAGCTAATACTGAGATGGTTTGGCGTTGGTTTATAGCTTATAGTTTGATTTATAGCTTGTCTTCTTCTTTGTATTAAACAATCTAACTAAGGATTCGTGTACTGCTGAAAGCTAAATTGCCAGTTTCTGCTTTACCGCATGTGTACTGCTTTTTTCTATTGTTATTATTATTATGTTAGCCCGTGTTGTATTATGTTTTGTGTTCTTGTCTAAATTTTTGTTATTTGTTTTTTAAACGTCTGTAGAGCACAAGACTTCTATGGTGGAGAATTTCTTATATGTTTTTGTTACTTATATGTTTTCTTATCAGAAAGAAAATATAAGCAGTGGAGAATTTCAATCTCTTAGGTTTGTCTCAGTGAATTTCGTGTGTATTTTAGACTGCAGAGATGCCGGATTTCTATGCAGAAGGTGAGTATGATCTCAGCGGTTTTGCCGTTGGCATTGTAAAGAAGGATTCAGTTATAGATGGGAAAAACGTTGTGGCTGGAGATGTTCTCATTGGATTGCCGTCTAGTGGAGTCCATTCCAATGGTTTCTCCCTTGTAAGAAGGTTGGTAAAGTTGATATACTTACAGATGGTATTATCATCTATCTTGAAGAATGTCTTTTGTTGTCTGATTCTTTAGCCCTGTTTATGTAAGAAAATTTCTTCATGTATATGTTTCATAGGGTTCTGGCTCATAGTGGACTCTTGTTGAAGGACCGAGTTCCTGGTGAAGCAGTTACTTTAGGTGAAGCTCTAATGGCACCAACTGTAATATATGTCAAGCAGGTTGAGATCAATTTTTCCACAATGTCATGCAATTTATTCTTATGAAGATGCGTTCTCAAATTCTTTCCATACGTTTGCTAAAATCTGTGCTGTTCTACTTAAAAATAGGTACTCGATTTGATTAGCAAAGGAGGCGTAAAGGGGATTGCCCATATCACCGGGGGCGGCTTTACTGACAACATACCTCGAGTCTTTCCTGAAGGCCTTGGAGCTGCCATCTACAAGGATTCCTGGGATGTTCCAGCGGTTTTTAAATGGATCCAAGAGGTAGACGGATGGTGTCATTTGGCACCCTTTGTGGCGTTTGAGATTGTTGTAATAAATCATAAGTAATTGTGCGTCTGTGTTCTTTTTCAGATTCTTTAGCTTGTTCTCGTTGTTCATATGTTTTCGATTATCTATAATTTTCATATAATAGGCCGGAAGAGTAGAAGATGCTGAGATGAGACGAACTTTCAACATGGGAATTGGGATGGTTTTGGTTGTGAGTGCTGAGACATCCCACAAAATACTTGAGGATGCGAACAGAGCGTACAAGGCATACCGCATAGGTGAAGTAGTTAGCGGTGAAGGCGTCAGTTATTGTTAACTTGTAAAGATGAATGAGGGATAACAGCAATTTTCAGGTCGACCATTTTCTTCTAATTCTTACGAAGAAATTTTGACAACTTTCAATATGTTCGAATTTGTGCTTCAAATTGTGCTCAAAGGCTCCGACTTTGTCTTTACTTGCAGATGGGTTTGCCTGGCTGTCCCAGGAGATTCTTTTGGGCTCTTAATAGTCTTTTTTCTTTGTGTTGTGTTGTTGTTCTACCGGTTTTAGACATTCTCTTCTAATTTTTTTTTTTTTTAATTTGATAACATTATGTTTATCAACATAATCGCTCCGTGACCCTTGGGGATCATTTTGTCATTGCTTTCTTTGCAATCACTTGTTTTCATTAACCATAAATATATAGAAGGCTATAGTATAATGATATATTTAAATTGAACACTTTATATGCATCTAAAAATTTTCACTTTATTAATGTGTATATTGCTTTTTATAAACTAGTCTGTATGGACGTGCATGAGAGAAACAGAGAGCTATGCAGGCGAATACATGCCGTATAATTTCTCATGCTGCTTAACAAAACTTTTTTTGGTCCCTTTAGGACGATACATTTTGAAGAGTTTTGTAGGACCAGTTGAAACTAGACTTAGTGATTCATTATTCTTCGTTGTGTCGGTAAGATTCATTTATGATGTTTAAAAGACCACTTGAATATTAAAAAGAAAGAAAGCAACAACCTCACCAAAGAGATTTTTTTTTTTTTTTTTTTTTTTTTTTTTTTGTAAAGACATTTTTGGCATTATTTGCATCTCGGAAATACTGCATTTTTCAGCAAAGAAGTTTCAAGCTTAAAACTGACTTTGATTTATTGAAGTCTCTTGAGCCAACCAACACGTTAAAAAGCATTAGTCAATTCTACCGTATTGGTTAGTTCAAGAACTGGCCAACGCTTGCTCTATGACAACTACACTGAATATGGATTCATCATAGAAGAGTGCCATCACATCATTGACATGATGGATCAATTTACTAGACCCATAAATATTTTTGAGGCTATATTTTATTGCGTTTTTTTGGGTTAAGAACTATTCAAAGAAGACTGTTGTCTGGTGTCTTTAGTGAGACATCAAATATTTAGCATATCAATAATAAATACAGTTTAGAAAAAATATATTGGCAGTTGTTTCAAGGAAATACCAGTTTCTAACTACAATAGCACTACTTAGAAATATAGATTTAGACTCTGTTTGGTTGGAGAGATGTAGAATAGGAAGGATTGAGAGAGTTGGAGGGATGGAAAGTAGGAAGGATGAAGAAGACAATTATAGTAATTATTCATGTTGTTTAGTTGGATGGAATGAGAGTTAAAAAATGGATAATAATTATTTGTTTAATTACTATATTGTCCATTTTATTATTTTTAATAATTTATTTTGAAAGTTCGAAAAGTACTTTTGATTTAAATTTGGGTGGATTGATCAATAAAAGGATCCAAACTTGTGGACTCAGAGAGAGTCTCTCCCTCCATCTCTCCTTCCCTTCCTACTAAATAAGGAATTCACCCTCTCCTTCCACCCCTCTCTCCCTCTATCTCTCCCTCCCTCCTACCAAACATACTTTTAAATCTTACTCCATTCCAATTTTAAATGAAAGCACATGCAAGGTATAAAGAGAAATAATGTGTTTTTTTAGTGTAACAACATCGTGTGCAGTTTGTAATATGCCACTTAATTTTTATTTTATTTTTTGTGTGTGAGTTTTCCTCTATTTAGTGACATATAATAGGAAAGGTGATGAAATTGTAAGATAAAGTAAAATAAATAAAAATTAGGATTACGAGTTGTTATTTTTTTATTTATAGATATTTAAAACTGGCTTTGATTTATTGAAGTCTCTTGAGCTAACCAACACGCTAGAAAGCATTGGTCAATTCTACCGTATTGGTTAGTTCAAGGATTGGCCAACGCTTGCTCTATGACAACTACACCGAATATGGATTCATCATAGAAGACTGCCATCACATCATTGACGTGATGGATCAATTTATTTTTGCGGCTATATTTTCTCGCGTTGTTTTTGGGTCAAGAACTATTTAAATAAGATTGTTGTCTAGTTAGACATTAAATATTTAGCATATTAATAATAAATACAGTTTAGAAAAAATATATTGGCAGTTGTTGCAAGGAAATTCCAGTTTCTAACTACAGTAGCACTACTTAAAAATATAAGACGCGTTTAGAATTCGTTATAAAATAATTTTATTTTTTTGTATGAAAATGAAAATATTTTCAATCTCGATGAAATTATTTTTAAAAATACTTTTAATAGTTTTATCAAGAGTTGGAGGGATGAGGAGTAGAAATGATGAAAAGAATTATAGTAATCATTCATGTTGTTTGGTTAGATTGAAAGAGAGTTAAAAGGATAGATAATAATTATTTGTTTAATTATTTTATTGTCCATTTTACTATTTTTAATAATTTATTTTGAATGTTAGAAAAGTACTTTTGATTTAAATTTTGGTGGATTGATCAATGGAAGGATCTAAAATTGTAGACTCAGAGAGAGAGTCCCTCCCACCATCTCGCCTCCCCTTCCTACCAAATAAAGAATTCACCCTCTCCTTCCACCCCTCTCTCTCCCTCCATCTCTCCCTCCCTCTTACTCCATTCCAATTCTAAATGAAAGCACTTGCAAGGTATAAAGAGAAATAATGCGTTTTTTGGTATAGCAACATCATGTGTAGTTTGTAACATGTCACTTAATTTTCTTTATTTTTTATGTGCAAATTTTCCTCTATCTAGTGAAATATAATAGGAAATGTGATGGAATTGTTAAGTAAAGTAAAATAAATAAAAATTAGGATTACGAGTTGTCTTTTTTTATTTGTAGATATTTAAAAATATTTTGTAAAAAGTTAGAATTATAGTGGGTGTCAATAATGTTATTCTTTTTTTTTTTTTTTCCAGTGTCTACTTATCATACTTGATGAGTTGATGATGGAATGAAAAAGAATTCAATGTGTTTTCTAATGTTTACTAAATTTTTAAAAGAAATTCTATCAATGTAATTACGTTCTTTGACATAAATAAACAATAATTAGTTTATAACATTGAACTTATTAAGGGTTTGTAAGCGTTGGTATTTAGTCTCTTAAACCGAGAGTTAATACTAAAGAAGTGCAAAAATGAATATACTCTTTCCTCATTTGATATCTGCATTATGTGAAACCCACTAAACTCTCATTTGCCCATTTTTTAAGTAAATGCATGAGTATATAATTAAAAAAAAAAACTTTTAGATTTCACTTTCGCTTTCATACAAAATAAACACGCCCAAGTAGAGAGGCTGCTACAAACTAATTCCCCAAGTGGGTTGAAGCAATACCAATGGCCTTAACGGATAGGAAATGCGTGGCATGCTTTATCTACACTCATCTTCTTTATTGAGTAGGTCTTCCTAAATCTATATAGTCTTAGATAATGGTAGATAATGGTACCCGAACCAGAGAACGTACTCATATTACATATATATTTTTTTAAATATTGCAATTAAATTCTAAATTTTGACTTGCAAGTCTACTATATTTAAAACTTAAAATCACAAATAAAATAAAAATCAACTAGACTACTATATAAGTTTATAATTTTATAGACTTTAAACTTTAAAAACAAATTTACATGGTTCATTTGAACAGATAAAGAAACTATACAAATAGATTAAAAAAAAAAAGGTGAAAAAGAGAGAGAAAAGTTTAGAATAAAAAATGGTTGCAACTCTACTTTAGTTGTACAATTTTACTTCATTCATGCTCCCTGCTCGAATTTTCTTTTTTTAGCTCTGCCACTGCCTATGTGTCAACTTAATTGGGATGTGGGTGGTATTTTGATGCTAGTTGTTCTTTCTATTAGTTAAAAGGAAAAAAAGAAATTAAAAAAATACAGGTTAGGATTGCAATGACAAGTTTGTTTCAAGCTTAAAACTAGACTTTGATTTATGGAATTATCATAGAAGAGTGAGTTCACATGACTGACGTGATGGATCATTAATTATTAGATCATAAATATTTTGGTGCCATGGTTTCTAGCGTCTTCTTGGGATTGAAAATTATTCAAATAAGAGTGTTATCTAGTCCCTCAATAAGACTTATCCTTCTTAATTTTTTTTCTTTTTTAATCAATTCACTTTGATTTAACAACAAATTAGAGAATAGAAAAAAAAAATGAAGTTAATTTGGACTCAGAATTAGCGCAAATGGTAGTGAAGCTGCGATTTCACTATGATCGGATATCTTGGTGAGTCTCATTTTGTTTAGTTGTGATTTTTTGGAGGCTCATTATTTTTCTGATGAAAATAATTTGCTCAGAGAAACTAAATTTTATTATTCAAGAAATCGTTATTTTAGGGATTTTACGCTTGTAATTTTGGTTGCCTCAGTGTCTATTATATAAAGGGAATATTGATTTTAGAACTAGTATGAGAGGTTAGAAAAAATAGAGAGTTAAGGAGTGTGTGATTTTTTCGTGTGAACTTTTTCATCACACGGACATGACTCTCATGTTAAAGAGTAAACCGCTATATATTTTGTGTATTCTTTCTTTTTTGTATGATTTTATGCCTCTCACTTATAACTCGTATATAATTAGAACTTACAAATCTTAAAGAGAATTTTCAGTTTGTGTACTTGATGCTAGTTGTTCTTTCTATTTATTAAAAAGGAAAAAATAAATTAAATATATATATATATATATATAAGTTAGGATTGCGAATGACAAGGAAGTTTCTAAGTTTAAAACGGACTTTGATTCATTGAAGTCTCTTGAAGTAAGCAACACGGTAGAATTGACTAAATGCTTATCTTGACTACTTGACTGAAGTTTCTGTGAGCTTGGCTGAAGTTTCTAGTTTTGACGACTTGGATTTTTCGGATAAGCAACTGTCGGGAAGAATCCCTAAAAGCACGCAATTGCAAAGTTTCAATGCTTCTGCATATGCCGAGAACCTTCGACTATGTGGACAATGTTGGTTACCGAATCGAATTCGGATGCAGAAGCGTGGGGAAGCGGATCGTGTATAACAAAAATTTTCATAAAACTTTTGAGATACTCTATAGATTATATTAATTTATGCACGAATAAATTAATCTCATTAATTTATTTATAAAGAACTCAATTACGAATAATACCCAGCGGCCGATTAGGATAATAACTTGAGTTCTTTGACCTCAAACAATCCTTGCTCCAAAGCTTTGTGTCCCACAATAAGCTTTCTGGCAACATTCCAGTGAGCTTGGCTGAAGTTTCTACTCTTGACTACTTGGATTTTTCGGATAAACAACTGTCGGAAAGAATCCCTACAAGCACGCAATTGCAAAGTTTCAATGCTTCTGCATATGCCGAGAACCTTGGACTATGTGGACAGCCTCTAGACATTTTATGCCCTGGAATGGAAATTCAAATGATACTCCTCCAAATTCTGGCGATGATGATGATGGCTATGTTGAAGCTGCCGGAGAATGGCTCGACATGTTATGGTTACGGATGGGAATTGGGGTTGGATTTGCCGTTGGATTATGTGGAGTTTGTGCTAATTTATTTTCCCTAACTCTTAATAAATACTTTTTTGTTAGTGTAATTATTTAATTAAAAAAGTTATGAATCAAAAGTATAACGGGTAAAAATTCTGAGCAATACACTTTTAAAAAGTATTTGTCAATGTTACCCAAAACGAATTTACATGGTTCATTTAAATAAAAAAAGAAACTATACAAATAGATAAATAAAAGGTGAAAAAGAGAGAAAAATTAGAATAATAAATGGTAGCAACTCTATTTTACTTGTACAATTTTGCTTCATTCATGTTCGTCGATTTTTTTTTTTTTTTTTTTTTTTCCGCCGCTGCCTATTTGTCAACTTAATTGGTTGGTACTTTTAAAGAGTATTGTCAATATTACCCAAAACGAATTTACATGGTTCATTTAAATAAATAAAGGAACTACACAAATAGATAAATAAAAGGTGAAAAAGAGAGAAAAATTAGAATACTAAATGGTAGAATACAAATAGATAAAGTTGTTCTTTCTATTAGTTAAAAAGGGAAAAAGAAATTTAAAAAAAAAAAATACAAGTTAGGATTGCAAGGACAAGTTTGTTTCACGCTTAAAACTAGACTTTGATTTATGGAGGTCTCTTGAGGTAAGCAACACGTTAGAATTGACTAAATGCTTTCTAGTTTCTATACCGTGTTTATTAGTTAAAGAATTGGATAATGAGTGCTCGTACGATAAGGATCATCATAAGAGTGATGGCACATAATTGACATGATAGATTATTAATTACGAGATCCCGAAATATTTTAGTGTCATAATTTCTCGTGTTTTTTAAGATTGAGACTTGTTTAACTATTAGCTGATCCCGTAACAACGATAAAAAAGACGAATGACTTATCCTACTTAAATTTTTTCTTTTTTAATAGTCAATTTGAAAAATGAATAAAAATCAAGGAACTTTGATTTAACAGCAAATTAAAGAATAAAAAAAGATGAACTTAATTTGGTCTCCAAAAACGGTTAAATATCTAGTCCCAAAAACGTTAAATGTTTGGTACCCAAAAACGGTTAAATGTCTAGTCCTCAAAAATATTAAATGTCTGGTCCCCAAAAACGTTAAATATTTGATCTCTAAAAACGTTAAAGAAAGACCACTGAACTAGCCTTTTTAATTCCTTTCTTTTTTTTAGTAGTTACTTCGAAAAATACAAAAAAATCAAGGCACTCTGATTTAACAGCAAATTAAAAGTATAGAAAAAAGATGAAACTTAATTCGGAGATTTCAAACAATTAAGATGTTTACTTTGTAATAATGCATCTATATAATTTCAGGGAAAACATCCGAATGTTGCTGCTGATTGAGCCAGATAAAAGAAATTAATCATATTTCTCATCAAATTAATGTTGTTGACACACTGCTCGGGATTATCGCAAACGGCAGTGAAACTGCAATTTCATGACCATCAGATATCTTGGTGAGCCTCATTTGTTAAGATGAATTTGTTTAGTCGTGGTTTTTAGAGGCTAATTGTTGTCTTGACGATTAATATTATCTTGCACAGAGATTGTTTTAAGGATTTCACACTTGTAATTCGCTATTTTAAGGTTTTCACACAAGTAAATTTAGTTGTCCTAATTTATATTATATTATATAAAAGGGTATCGATTATAGCTGACAACCAACTAAATATAAATATGGGCGGCAAATATAATAGCTCAGCTACGAAAACTCCAGCATTTGCCACTTGTTTTCTAGGCCCATGTGGCAGCTAATTAATGCTCATAGGCTTGCTTAAGAAACTCTAACTTAGCTACATGCCACTTTCTTACCTAAGAAAACTCTAACTTATATAATACCACATCATACTTCCAAATGAGAACATTGTCTCCCTAATGCCGCCTCCAGGTTGCTAATAATACTTTTATCTCGTTTCTTCTCAACCTTTCTCATGAAATTATCCTAATTTCTATTGAAATCTACAACTAAATAACAATATTTAAAACTTAAAATAATTACTCAGTAGTATACTAGAACTACTAATTCTTAAGAGAATTTTCAGTTTTTGTATTTATATAGAATGTCTGAAATGCGATGTTGTTATCTATTAATGGTGACGTGTCTAATGATGAGATTACACGAGTATTTTTTTTTTTTTTTTGGGCTCTGATGAGATTACATGAGTTTGTTACTTCTATTTCATTTTCTTGACTAGTTATATTTTTATCCTTGAGTATCATTGATTCTCTAATAAATAGTGATTCATAAAATACATTCATAAATCAGAACTTTTACTAATCTAAGTACTGAATTAACTTTCAAGAGAATTATTTATCTACTTCTTTCTCAAGAAGGAATGGATTCCATCTCGTGTAATAAAATTTCCGGCTACCTACTTCATCATGTCTCCAAAATACAATGAATAGGATTCAGAATCTCAGAATCCATACCGAGTAAATTAAAAGACACAAATCCATAAATAGGAGTCTGCTAAGAACTCAAGATTAAGATCATTCTATTTATGATCATCGGTAGACTCAATTAGAATTTCTATACTTAACGGAAATTGTTAAAAATTCATATTGTGTATGTGTCTTTGTTCTACATAATCTCATCATGCGAAATACACTCATTCAATATCTCGTCATATTAATAGTGCGGATAACATCGTTCTATTAATAATTTTTTAATTAAAAAATTTGAGCTTTAATTAAATTCATTACGAACATCGTTTTGATTATTATTCTTAAACATTATCCTCTCGTATATAACACTTATAGACAATGTTTAAGGTCACATAAATAATCACATAATTTTCATTGATATTCATAAAATATTCATAAATATATGCACATAAAATAATGAATAAACTCTTTTATTAAACAAAAAATAAATATTCTATCACATCTCATGCTTCCTAGACACCATTCCTAACAATTTGAAACTTAAAATCCCACAAAAAATAAAAATCAATTAGACTACTATATAAGTTCATAAATTTATAGACTTTAAGCTTTAAAAACTAATGAAAAAAATGGAGAATTTACGGCCCTTAAAAGTGTATGAGTTTAGACTTTTATCTCTTACTCTTGATAAATATCCTTTTATTGGTGTAATTATTTTAACTAAAAAAGTTATAAATCAAAAGTAAATGGTAAAAATTCTGATACATGCACTTCCAATGGATATTTATGAAGATTACCCAAATCGAATTTATATGGTTCATTTGAAGAAGTAAAGGAACTATACAAATAGATAAAGAAAAGGTGAAAAGGGGAGAGAAAAAGTTAGAATAATAAATGGTTGCAACCCTATTTTAGTTGTACAAATTTGCTTCATTCATGCTCCTCAATTTTATTTTTTTTTTTTAAGCTCCGCCACTGCCTATTTCTCAACTTAAGTGGGATGTGGTTTGTATTTTGATGCTAGTTGTTCTTTCTATTAGTTAAAAAGGGAAAAAGAAATTAAAAAAATACAAGTTACGATTGCAATGACAAGTTTGTTTCAAGCTTAAAACTAGACTTTGATTTATGGAAGTCTCTTGAAGTTGGCAACACGTTAGAATTGACTAAATGCTTTCTAGTTTCTACCGTGTTTGTTAGTTCAAGAATTGGAAAATGAGTGCTCGCCCATAATTAACATGATAGATCATTAATTACTAGACCCATAAGTATTTTAATGCTATAATTTCTTGCGTCCTTTTAGGGTTAAAAATTATTCAAATAAGATTATTGTTTGGTCCCCCGACAACGATAAAGAAAGACAAATGACCTCTCCTTCTTAATTTCTTTCTTTTTTAATAGTGAATCCGAAAAATGGATTAAAATCAAGGAACTTTGAATTAACAGCAAATTAAAAAATAGAAAAAAAGATGAACTTAATTTGGACTAGGAATTAGCGCAAGTCGTGGTGAAGCTGCGATTTCACTATGATCGGATATCTTGCTGAGTCTCATTTTGTTTAGTTGTGATTTTTTGGAGGCTCATTATTTTTCTGACGAATATTAATTTGCTCAGAGAAACCAAATTTCATTATTCAAGGAATCGTTATTTTAGGGATTTTACGCTTGTAATTTTGGTTGCCTCAGTGTCTATTATATAAAGGGAATATTGATTTTAGAACTAGTAAGAGAGGTTAGAAAAAACAGAGAGTTAAGGAGTGTGTGATTTTTTCGTGTGAACTTTTTCATCACACGGACATGACTCGCATGTTAAAGAGTAAACCGCTATATATTTTGTGTATTCTTTCTTTTTTGTATGATTTTATGTCTCTCACTTTTAACTAGTATATAATTAAAACTTACAAATCTTAAAGAGAAGTTTCAGTTTGTGTACTTGATGCTAGTTGTTCTTTCTATTTGTTAAAAAGGAAAAAATAAATTAAAAAAAAAATAAGTTAGGATTGCAAATGACAAGGAAGTTTCTAAGTTTAAAACGGACTTTGATTCATTGAAGTCTCTTGAAGTAAGCAACACGGTAGAATTGACTAAATGCTTATCTTGACGACTTGGATTTTTCGGATAAACAACTGTCGGAAAGAATCCCTACAAGCACGCAATTGCAAAGTTTCAATGCTTCTGCATATGCCGAGAACCTTGGACTATGTGGACTAGACATTTTATGCCCTGGAATGGAAATTCAAACGATCCTCCAAATTCTGGGGGTGACGATGAAAGCAATGTTGAAGATGGCGGAGAATGGTTCGACATGTCATGGTTACGGATGGGGATTGGGGTTGGATTTGCATTTGGATTCTGTGGAGTTTGTGCTAATTTGTTTTCTTTTAATACTTTTTTGTTAGTGTAATTATTTAATTAAAAAGGTTATAAATCAAAAGTATAACGGGTAAAAATTCAGAGCAGTGCACTTTTAAAGAGTATTGTCAATATTACCCAAAACGAATTTACATGGTTCATTTAAATAAATAAAGGAACTACACAAATAGATAAATAAAAGGTGAAAAAGAGAGAAAAATTAGAATAATAAATGGTAGAATACAAATAGATAAAGTTGTTCTTTCTATTAGTTAAAAAGGGAAAAAGAAATTTAAAAAAAAAAAATACAAGTTAGGATTGCAAGGACAAGTTTGTTTCACGCTTAAAACTAGACTTTGATTTATGGAGGTCTCTTGAGGTAAGCAACACGTTAGAATTGACTAAATGCTTTCTAGTTTCTATACCGTGTTTATTAGTTAAAGAATTGGATAATGAGTGCTAAGGATCATCATAAGAGTGATGGCACATAATTGACATGATAGATTATTAATTACTAGATCCATAAATATTTTAGTGTCATAATTTCTTGTGTTTTTTAAGATTACTTGTTTAACTGTTGTCTGGTCCCGTAACAATGATAAAAAAAGACGAATGACTTATCCTTCTTAATTTTTTTTTTAATAGTCAATTTGAAAAATGAATAAAAATCAAGGAACTTTGATTTAACAGCAAATTAAAGAATGAAAAAAGATGAACTTAATTTGGTCGCCAAAAACGGTTAAATATCTAGTCCTCAAAAACGTTAAATGTTTGGTCCCCAAAAACGGTTAAATGTCTAGTCCTCAAAAATATTAAATGTCTAGTCCCCAAAAACGTTAAATATTTGATCTCTAAAAACGTTAAAGAAAGACCACTGAACTAGCCTTTTTAATTTCTTTCTTTTTTTAGTATTTAATTCGAAAAATGCAAAAAAATCAAGGCACTCTGATTTAACAGCAAATTAAAAGTATAGAAAAAAGATAAAACTTAATTCGGAGATTTCAAACAATTAAGATATTTAATTTGTAATAATGCATCTATATAATTTTAAGGAAAACATCCGAATGTTGCTCCTGATTGAGTTAGATAAAAGAAATTAATCATATTTCTTATTAAATTAATGTTGTTGACACACTGCTCGGGATTATCGCAAACGGTGGTGAAGCTGTGATTTCATGACCATCAGATATCTTGGTGAGCCTCATTTGTAAAGATGAATTTGTTTAGTCGTGATTTTTGGAGGCTAATTGTTGTATTGACTATTAATATTATCTTGTACAGAGATTGTTTTAAGGATTTCACACTTGTAATTCGCTATTTTAAGGTTTTCATACTTGTACATTTAGTTGTCCTAATTTATATTATATTATATAAAAGGGTATCGATTTTAGCTGACAACCAACTAAATATAAATATGGGCGGCAAATGTAATAGCTCAGCTACAAAAACTCCAGCATTTGCCACTTGTTTTCTAGACCCATGTGGCAGCTAATAAGCTTTACTACGTAAGAAAACTCTTAACTTATATAATACCACATCATCCTTCCAAATGAGAACATTTTCTAATAATGCCGCCTCCAGGTTGCTAATAATACTCTTATCTCGTTTCTTCTTAACCTTTCTCCATAAATTATCCTAATCTCTATTGAAATCTACAACAACTAAATAACAATATTGAAAACTTAAAATAATTACTCAATAGTATACTAGAACTACTAATTGTTAAGAGAATTCAGTTTTTGTATTTATATAGAATGTCTGAAATGCGATGTTGTAATCTATTAATGGTAACGAGTGTAATGTCTGAAGAGATTAAATGAGTTTGTTACTTCCATTTCATTTTCTTGACTAGTTAAAGTCGGTCAAAAAGTTGCCAAAGTATAGTTAACGTAATTAGCAAGGTATGTGGGTTGACTGATGTGGTCCATTTCTTTGAACAATAATTTCCCAAAACATAAGATGAATTTTTACTCAATTTATTAATAAAACAGTCCCAGTGTGTGTGTATAAATATGGACATTTCAACAACATTGATATTCACTTGTGATTGTAAAATGATTAAAATGATGAGTATGATAGCAGTAATTTCAGGGCTGGTGTTGTTGCTAGCCACCAGCCAAATTCATACACTGAGTGATGATGATCAGGTGCGGTGCATAGAGACGGAGAGACTTGCTCTTCTCACTTTCAAGCAAGGCCTTTTTGATCCTTATGACCGCCTCTCCTCCTGGACAAACAGCAGCAACCGAGACTGTTGCACTTGGACAGAGATCACGTGCGATAACCGAACCAATCATGTCGTTACTCTTAGACTGATCTTGGTTGGCGGCGATATTGGAGCTTCGTTGGTCAAACTGCAATATTTGGAGCACTTAGACTTGAGCTGGAATGATTTCACCAGGATCCCAAAGTTCATAGGTTCTTTCAAAAGGCTCACTTATCTCAGCCTCCGACAGAATCCTATCCGTGGAGTTATTCCGTCCCAACTTGGAAATCTTACCGAACTGCAGTTTCTTAGCCTTGGCGGCTACTCTGACGATGGAATGATTGCTGATAATCTTGAATGGCTTTCTCGTCTCCCTTCTTTGACAACTTTCCAATTGTGGGGTACCAATTTCACAAAAGCAGGGCTTCAATCTTTTCAAATGCCGCCTTCGTTATCTACCTTGGAATTCGGAAGCTGTCAATTTCCACAGGTAGACACCTCTTCTTTTTCTCATGCAAATTCATCTGATTCTCTTGAATACCTTTCCATGTTTGGTAACTCAATACATTCCACAACAGTTGCTTGGTTTCTAAATTCTGGTAGTAACCTTACTGATCTTGAGCTCTCAAATTCTATCATGATTGGAACTCTCAAAACTTCCCAGTTTGGAAATCTCACTAAATTGGAGTCTCTTGATCTTGATGGTCCAATGATTGCCGATAATCTTGAATGGCTCTCTCATCTTCCTTCTTTGACATCCTTTTATCTGAGTCACACAAATTTCACTCTAGATGGGCTTCAATCTTTCAAAATGCCACCTTCCTTGTCAGACTTATGGTTATATGGCTGTCAGTTTCCTGAAGTAGATAGTATTTCCTCTCTTTCTTCGGCAAACTTCTCCAATGCCCTCACTAGTATTGATCTCCAAGATAATACAATTCATCCCATAGTGCTTTCTTGGTTGCTAAATTCTAGCACCAACCTTGTTGACCTTACCATCTCCTATACCTTTATATCCGGTTTGCTTCCAAATTCCTTCCAGAAAGTGACTTCCCTTACACATTTGGACTTCTCACGGAATATTGTACTTGGAAATAAAATACCCAATTTCTTGGGGAATCTTACCAACCTACAAACATTAGCTCTGTATGGCAACAATTTTAATGAAACGCTTCAAGATGTTTTGGAAAGCTTGCCCGGCCATTCGTTAAAGACTTTGGATTTGCGTTGGAACCAACTTGGAGGGTCAATTCTTGATGATGGTAAAAAATTCCCGTCTTTGACAGAGCTAAACCTCGACGAGAATCTATTAGAAGGTCTTCTTCCAAACTGTTTAAGTCGATTTCCAAATGTTGTTACTTTGGACTTAAGCAGCAATCGACTCACAGGATCACTGCCTGATCTCCCTACACTGTCGTCTTTGAGTTGGTTTTCTGCAAGTGATAATAGATTAAATGGTACTTTAACAGAAAGTATTGGCAAGCTCCAAAATCTAGAGAGTTTGGATCTTTCTCATAACTCTCTGTCTGGGGTTGTCTCTGAACTCCACTTCCAAAAGTTGTCCAAGTTGAAGGAATTAGACCTATCATCTAATTCTTTGACATTGAGTTTCAACTCCAATTGGGTTCCCCCCTTTCAATTGACTTCCTTATCATTGAGTTCTTGCAAGTTAGGTTCGAAATTTCCTAGCTGGCTCCATAGTCAATTCAATATTTCACATCTAGACATTTCCAATTGTGGAATTTCTGGTGCTATTCCTCATTGGTTTTCTGATTTGACTTTCAAATTGGGTTATCTAAACCTATCTTTCAACCTTATGAATAGCACCTTGCCAAACTTTCCATTGATGTCTGATAATTATCCTAGCGTTGATTTGAGTTCCAACCAATTCCATGGTCCTATTCCATCTTCTCTATCCAATGCAACATTTTTGTATCTTTCCAATAACAAGTTCACCGGATTAATGTGTTATTTGGAAGCCTTATGTGACGTAAGAGATGGAGCAACCACACTTCTTGACCTTTCAAATAATGTGTTATTTGGAAGCCTTCCGGATTGTTGGAGGAATTGGAAGGATCTAATCGTTCTTAATTTGGAAAACAATAAATTGTTTGGAGTGATACCAAGATCCCTTGGTTTGTTGCCCTGGATTGCCTACTTGAATTTGAGGCACAATAATTTCTCTGGAAGTTTGCCATCGTCATTGAAGAATTGCACCGAGCTGAGTGTTCTAGATGTTGGAGAGAATAATTTGAAAGGGGAAATACCCTCTTGGATTGGGGAAAGATTAATAAACTTGGTTTTTCTGAGTTTAAAATCAAATAGATTTTTTGGAAACATACCATCAAATCTTTGCCATCTCCAATCCATTCAAATCTTGGATCTTTCTATGAACGACATATCCGGATCCATTCCTTCATGCATCGACAATTTCACCTCAATGGTACAAAAACTCGATCAGGAAGATGCATCCATTTCAATCACTGCAAGCAGTTATAATCAATCTGATGTGTATAAATCTAATTCAATGGTTGTGTGGAAAGGAGCCGAGCGCGAATTCAAGAAGACTCTTGGATTATTAAGAGTCATTGACCTTTCAAGCAATAGATTGTTCGGAGAGATTCCAAAAGAATTTGTAAATCTTGTGGAACTAGTTCAACTAAACCTATCAAGGAATAATTTGAGTGGAGTCATCCCTGAGAAGATTGGAAAGTTGAATAAGCTCGAATCATTAGATTTGTCCCACAATAAGCTTTCTGGTAACATTCCAGTGAGCTTGGCTGAAGTTTCTTTTCTTCAATACTTGGATTTTTCGGATAATCAACTGTCGGGAAGAATCCCTACAAGCACGCAATTGCAAAGTTTCAATGCTTCTGCATATGCCGAGAACCTCGGACTATGTGGAAAGCCTCTGGACATTTTATGCCCTGGAGATGAAAAGTCTGGTGGTGACGATGAAAGCATTGTTGAAGATGGCGGAGAATGGTTCGACATGTCATGGTTACGGATGGGGATTGGGGTTGGATTTGCATTTGGATTCTGTGGAGTTTGTGGTAATTTGTTGCTCAACGCTTCTTGGAGACTTGCTTATTTTCGACTGTTGGATAACTTTGGAGACTTTCTTTATGTCATAATTGCTGTCAAATGGGCCACAATCAAGAGAAGGTTTTCCAATTAACAGGTATAAAATCTATTAAGTTTCATTTTTTACTTCATTTAGTAATAAAATGTGTCCAATCTTAAGATATATGTGTTGGGAGAGATGATATAGAACCTATGTATTCCTTGCTTATTCAGAAGTTAAAACGTATGGGTTTAAGTATTTAAAAATTTAGCTCATTAGCAAATAATAATAATAATAATAATAATAATTGTAATAATAAGTACATAAAAATTTTGCTAGAAATATATATATATATTTTTGGTAATCTATTACAATGTTCTTTATTACTAACATATATTGATAAAGATTGCAGGAATTGGAAGGTATATGTCAATCAAAATTGGGAAGTGAATTCTGATGCTGGGAGGTGAAAAATTGTTGATTGTGACGCTTGCAGAAATTAGAGTTCAAACTTCAGGGCGCTAAAGGAAACTCCATCAAACATGAAGATGAATTGTGTGAATCTCTATTGTGAATTGTACTTGTTCCTCTTCTTTTCGCTTTTCTTGTGAATCTACTGCTTTGTTCAATTATAGTCCTTGTTTAGCTAGTGTTGAGTGAAAATATTTATTAATGTTGAAATAATATTTCACACACACAACATAATTTCACCTATCCTAGGATTTAACTAGAATAGGAGTTTATTATTTTTAGTTCGACCCATCCAAGATTATAAGAATAACCTCTTAATTACAATCCCTTGGTACAAGGGAACACCCTTTGATTCCAGTTAAAACGGTAAATTCTATTTTTTGTGAATTTGGGAAATTTGGGTTGATTTAAAATTGCGGCTGGACTCAGTGAATTTTGTCGAGTTGCCTACATACCCCGTTAAGGGATCAAGCCACTTGTAGTTCGAATTTTGGGTTTGAGAATTTGGATAATTCCTCGGTGTATGACCTTATGAGGAATTTTCGCACTTTGAAATTTGATTTAATTTTGTTTTGACTTTGTCCTTTATGAGGATTTTTTTTTTTTTTTAGGATTGAATTTGGTCTTGAAACTGCACCTAGATTTTAGGTTGCCTACGTATCCCATAGGGAATCAAGTCAACCGTAGTTCTCAATCTTGAATTTGGATTTTGGAGAATTCCTCGATATATGACCATAGGAGGAATTTAGGACTGAATTTGATCTTGAAACTGCACCTAAATTTTTAGGTTGCCTACGTATCCCATAGGGAATCAAGTCAACCGTAGTTCTCAAATTTGAATTTGGATTTTGGAGAATTCCTCGATATATGACCATAGGAGGAATTTAGGACTGAATTTGATCTTGAAATCGCACCTAAATTTTTAGGTTGCCCACGTATCCCATAGGGAATCAAGTCAACCGTAGTTCTCAATCTTGAATTTGATTTTGGAGAATTCCTCGATATATGACCATAGGAGGAATTCAAAGATGTTTTAAAATTTGATTTGGAATTTTACTCTAGAGTTTAGATTTGAGAGTTGTATTTGGATAATTCCCGGTATATGACCTTATGAGGAATTGAAAGGATCCTTTTGAATTTGGTATTGAGATTTTTTTTTTTTATTTGAATTTGGGATTTGAACATTGTATTTAATCACCATATGGTTTTATGAGACAAATGGGCTCATCTTTTTTTGGCTTAGGGACCATAGAGGGGCCCAATTTGTGCACTTCAAATTTTAGGGTATTTAATATTCCGAATTTATTTTGAGATTATTATCTTTTCTCTATTTTTTTTTATTTCAAAATCCAAAATCAAATCTACCATTTGAATTGGATTTGTTATGATTTGATTTGTTTTGACTGATCTTCTAATCTCAAGAGGAATTAAAATCCCTGATTTTGCTATTGATTTAAAAAAAAATTCAAACTTCTATCACCCTTCCTTTTCTACACGTTTCCTCTTCTTTTAAATATATATATATATATATATATATTTATATACACACCACGCACTGCAAAACAAAGTGTAACTTTATATATATATATATATATATATATATATATATATATACACACATCACGCACGCACTGCAAAACAAAGTGCAACTTTTATATATATATATATATATATATAAAATCACAAGCGTGAGTCAATTTTCCTGCAAAGCCCAGCCAACGTTAGCCGATTTTTGATTTTTCTGCAAAGGCATAGCAAGCCCAGCAAACGTTATTTCTACACTTCCGTTTCTTATATGAACATTACTGCTTCTCCGTTAACAAGTACAGCAAACATCACATAAACTTTGGTATGTATGTGTATATATATATTGACACTTTGAGGAAAAAAAAAATTTGTGGCGGCTGTTTGCCCACTTTTTTTTATTATCTTCTTTTTGTGATTGTTTTTTTTTTGGCGGGTATAGTGCGATTTATATGAATATTTCATATAAATTATATGCACATAATTTCTCATATGCCGATCTTTAAAGTGTAATTCATATGAGTTTTTTTTTTTTTTTACTCGAATTGCACTCAACACAATCGTATCTAATAATTTGGCAAACTTTTAATCCTTGATTTTTTGAAATCACATTCAACTTATATAGATCTCTAAAAAGAAATCCAAGTCTTAGTGATAATCATAGGATTATGATGAGAATGAGAAACCACACACCATGAATGCATTAGGAATTTGTTAAGGGTATTAGAAATCTCACGCCATAAGGTGTATATAAGATTTATCTTCGTGGAGAGTGTCAAAGAATAAATCATAATTCCACACTTTAAAGTGTATATAGAATTTGATTTAATCATGACGTATCTGTACCCAGAAAATTAAAACTGGTAGTGCGAAAGAAGACCAAAACTTGTATTTACCTTCTTGTTTTATCTCCTGCACACACACTTTAAATTTTTTTTCACGTCTCTGCACACTTTTTTTCCTCTGCGCAATCCCTTTTTTTTGCTTTCTCCTCACCTTTTTCCACACACGCACACACAGCCGCCTACCCCAAGTAATACCTTCTCTTATATATATATATATATATATATATATATATATATATATATATATATATAATTCACTATTCTTCTTCTTCCGCACACACGTCTTCTTTCTTTTTTTTTTTTTTCTTTCCTCTTCACTGCACACACCTGCACAGAAAAGAAAACCCGGCCCAAATTTTTTTCCAGAATTTCTTCTCCGCCCAAAATTTTTTTCTTCCTTTATATAAAGGATTTCCTGTACAGTTTGTTTTTTTTTCTTTGCACTATCTCACGTTTTGCACCCACCACGTTATGCACCATTATCTCTCTTTTTTTTTTTTTTTTTACTCCACGTTTCTGCACCACGTCATTTGCTCCACGTTTCTGCAAAATTTTTTTTTTTTTTTTACCGTGAACAGATGCCCCCTCAAGCGTGTGCATGTCATTGATGAACATGTGCGGCGCTTGAGTCCCTTTTTTTTTTTTTTTTTTAACTCCCTTTTTGTTATTATTATTTTTAGTTGTCAATGGATGTTTATGGGGAGATTTGTTCAGAGGGCGCCAGACAATCGCGGGAGGAGAGGTTAATTTTGGCCCAAAATATCGCTGCTCAAGATTATTAAGTGAAATCACCGCCTCCATCGATTTGAAACGCCATGCTATTTTGACCACTACTTGTAAAGTACCTTGTGGAGATTTGAGATATAAATTCTCAAGTGAGACCAAAGTCGTTCAACATCTTCAACAACATGGTCCTATTTTTAATGGGAAATTTCTTGGGGAAGTTAACAACGATGATGATGGAGACTGCAGATTTGTGGCGACAAGTGAATTCTATCCGTGCCTTTTTTACAATTTGAGAGACAAGAAAATGTCGAAAAAATTCAATTTCCGTGGTCGAGCTTGCTTCCAAAATTTCTCTAATGGAATGGACTGAGCACATTTTAATACATAATCGCACTATTTTGCGTAACGCAAACATTTATGGAGTGGTTGATGTTTCTAGGTTCCCCATGCACTTAATGCTAATGTATGGAGAGCATTTGTTGAGCTATGGGGCCACAAACTAATACCTTCCATCATAGTGGTGGTGAAATGGGAATCTCTATATGATTTGAAAAGGATTGGAGGCTTAACCATTCTTGGAATTCCTTATGAGGAATTTATTCCGCCCAATGCTTCGATTACTAAATCCTTCCTTGTATTCTCCCATCATTCTTTGAGCTTTTGAGAACCCACTCCGAAATCGCAAAATTTTAAATGTCACAAAGGTTTCACAGGAGAATGGATTGAGTATTTTTATCGTGGGGATACACTTCTTCATGGGTTGCCAAGTGGGCCTTTAACTAAACCCAAGCAACCACCTTGTAAAGGGAAAAGTTTTTTAAAGGAAAGGTCTTCTCTCAAGACCTTGCGTTTAGATGTTTCAGAAGAGAGCATGCTTGCAGCTTTCCAGTCTCTTTGGCTGAGCCGGTTTGTTTTCGCCTATCAGAATAGTTACATTAGGCCTGAAACTTTCTGCATGGCCACTTTGATGGCACAAGGAAAGAAAGTGTTGCTTGCACCTTCTGTTTTGGGTTATATTTACTGTGCATTGAGTACTTCTGCAATAGATCCACGAGGAATTGGTGTTTCTAAAATTCACTTGCCTATGCATTATGTGGTAGGATGGCTAGTTGAATATTTTCCCTGCCTTTATTCAAGTTGGGATGTCGTTGACAATTTCCCTCTTATGCGTAGGGTAGCCGGACTCCCAACTGATAAGCAAAGTTTAAAAGTAGCTAGAAGCACTTTCAGGGGCGAGGACTACGTACGCCGTCGTCCGTTTTCTTTTCTTGAGAGAGAAGACAGTCTTTACTTAGATGATAATGGTTTATCTGACGACATCTTTGAGCTTCTTGTTTCCTTACGGTCCTCTATATTACCTGTGAGAGTGGGAAACAATTTATACCTCGAAACATATTCCCCTAATAGATTTGCTCGTCAATTTGGCTTTGACCAAGGTGTGCCTTCGAACAACTTGTATCTCAGTCCCAAACATGGTTTGTCTATCGGGATTCTTGATATAAAAGGAGCATGGGATTTTCTTTTGAGAAGGGATACTGGTGCCCATTTTGAGGTGCCTAGTATGACTCGGACGGGCCAATGCACATGGTGGTACGGTCGCTGGTGGGTGAAATGCAATACACCGTATTTGGGAAGATCTGTGAAAAGTATTCACTTTTTGTTCAGTAAGCAGCCTTATAAGGCAGAAGAACCCACATTCATAATTACAGATATTAGGAAGGTATATGAAACACTTGATGACATGCTTGCTAAGTGTCGCACTCAAGTAAATGGAGGGACTTCCGCGGTTCGAAAACGTGCATCATTTGATGAAGCAGGTGATTCCGGAACATGCCATAAGAGGACAAAAATCCAGCGTGCTCAGACTTCTAACATTGATGCTCCTTGGGCTTCAGACAAACTTAAAATTTCCAATGTTGGACCTCCTGAGGCTACCGAGCCTTCCTCTGCCCCAATCGGTCGAGATACCCCTATTACTGAAGACAGCTTAGGTGTGGGAGATGAACATATGACTGACAGTCCATTCAGAGAGGATGAGTTTGCAGATTATAATCCATTGAGAGATGATAGCCCACTTGAAGAGGACCTTTTGGAAAAGAATCAACTTAAGGAACATACTCCTATCAGGGGAGACACTGGTGCAGAGACATCCAGATGTTTAGATATTGTCCCTTATGTGGAAAATCCTCATCCTTTGGCGATGGTGGTTCCTCCTCTCTGTAATCCGGTAATCACAGTGTTGCCTCAAGATCTGACTGCTATTCAATCTTGTCAAGAGTTCGTCATCACATCTGCTTCTCAAGAACAACCATTTCCAAAGTCAGTTGCTCCATCAACCTCTCGAGAACCGTCTATGTCAATCTCATGTCTCATTAGGGCTGATATAGATAAGTTAAACAAGGATTTCATGCTTGGTATGCTACATCAAATCTTTGCTTGGATCTTCAGTTCCCAGTCACCTCGAGAGACTTTGACTTATCGCTCTCAAGTGTTTGAGTATCTCGATACAATTGGTTTCATTTGTGCCCAGAAAAGGTTAGATGATCGGGCGCTTAATTGGCTCAAAGATACCCTTGATGATTTTTTTTTTTCGAACGGTAATGTTTCGCTAATGCTCCATCCTTTTTAGAAGAAAAGGCGCTTCTAAACAAAATACCGAGATTAAAGATCCGCTTGGTCGTGATGAAGAATGCCTTTCCACAATGCGCCGCTTTCAATCCAAGTATTTGATGTGAATCACTTGTAATCGGAGAAAATGCCATCAAGAAGAAGTTATCAAAGCTGAATTGAGGCACAAAACTCTGCCGCTAGTGGCGCAATGGGCTTCGCCGCTTATGGAGATAGGTTGAAGGTTGCTTTGGCACGCCATCCAACAGTTGAAGACTTCCCTTGAAGAACAGTGGAAACTTAGCAGAGAGCTCCAGATTTTGAAAACCGAAGCGAGAGTAGATCGATACTTTGAAATTGAGAAAGCTGAGGCTGAAATCCAGTCTGAGAAGGAGGAATCTCAAAAGATTCGTGATTCGCTTGCTGCATTTTTTAAGGAGAATCCATGACTTGTTCTTTTTTTTTTATTATTTGATGTTTTAGCTCCCCTCTTTTGTTTAGACGTTTTTCTTCATGTCTCTTTCATCATGATTTATTTTCTCTGCTTTGGACTTTATGTTAATTTAGAAATAAAACATATTTGATCAATTTTATTTCATTCTGATAGAACGAAATAGTTTATTTTTTGATTTTGTGGCTGCATCCAATTTATTACTAGATTGCCTACGTATCCTTTTTACAGGAATCAAGCCTTCCGTAGTTCTATGGGGAACACATGTTTTTGATTTTGGGGCTGCATCCAGGTTTATTACGGATTGCCTACGTGCCCCTTTTGGGATCAAGCCGTTCGTAGTTCATTGCTTTGCTTCCGCTATTATCTTTCTTCTGGGGTTATGCGTCGGGCGTACCTCCCTATTTAGGCATAGAATTTTTTGACAAACTTTCCATTTACACAAGGGTAAATGCGGTGACCCTCTGAATCAGAAAGTTCATATGCCCCTTTTGGAAAGACTTTAGTGATGACGTATGGTCCTTCCCATTTTGCTTCAAATTTACCTTGCATCCTTCTTGTTATAACAATTGGTCTTTTGACTGTAAGGACTAACTCTCCGACCGTGAAGGATCTAAATTTTACCTTTTTGTTAAAGGCCCCTGCCACTTGGGCTTGGTAAATTTCGAGCTTTTGTTGTCTCATGAGCCTTTTTTCTCATCTAATGCTTCAAGCTCGGCTAGTCTCACTTGGACATTTTAAATGCCCGGTGCCATCAATTGCATAGCAATTACGAGAGATGGTAGTTGCACTTCCAATGGGAGTACTGACCTCGAGCCAAAACCAAACTGTACGGTGTACAACCCGTTGCAGTTCGCACTGTGGTTCTATAAGCCCATAGGGCTTCTGGGAGGCGTTCATGCCAATCTCTCCTGTTCTTTGACACCATTTTCTTCAGGATTTTACATAGCACTTTGTTGAAGGCTTCTGCTTGGCCATTTGAAGACGGATTATAACTTGCTGAGAATCCATGTCGAAATTTGTATTTTTCCATCAACTTCGTCATTGCTTTGCATCTGAAATAAAGAGCGTTGTCGGAGATGATCTTTGATGGCACTCCATAACGATAGATTATGTGATTCTTTATGAAGTTTGTGACATCTTCGCTTTTACTTCTTTTAAAGGTACCGCCTCAGCCCATTTTGAAAAATAGTCCGTCCCGGCCAAAATGTACTTATGACCCTTTGAGGATGCCGGTGTGAAAGGTCCAATTACATCTAAGCCATGAGTATCGAATGGCCATGACATGACCGATGGATGAAGAGGCAATGGAGGTTGATGGATGAAATCTCCGTGAAGTCGGCATAACTTGCAACGTTTAGCAAAATTAATCGAATCTTGCACCATGGTGGGCCAATAATAACCCAATCTTTTTATTTGTCTTTGCAAGTTTAGGGCGGATTGATGAGCTCCACATGTTCCGGCATGTGTTTCTTGAAGAGCATGTGATGCCTCATCTTTTGATAAACACCTCAATAATATTCCATCAAAAGACCGTCTGTACAAAGTGTCATTCATGAAGACAAATTGAAGAACCCTTCTTCGTACTTCTATTTTTTTCTTTGGACTGTCTGGTAATGCCCCATGTAGGAAGTAGTCGATCAATGGTTGACGCCAATCTGCATCTTCTACATTTTCACTGAAAGTGACTACATTTACCATTTCTTCCTCTTGTGTTCTTTCGACCATCGGTGGTAGCACGCGTCGTTACCAACGATTATCTGCATTCCCCTTTCATCCGGTAAAATCAAGGATGTCATGAGACTAGCTAAGGCGTCGACCTTGTCATTTTCCCGATCTTGGAATGTGACTTAGCTTGATGTCTTGAAACCGGGACATTAAATGCTTTGTTTTCTCATGATATGGAGTCAAGTTCTCATTCTTGACAAAGATACTCCCATTTATTTGTTTGACGATCAACTCGAGAGTCGCCAAACACCCTCGGATGGCTTATCTGCATTTCGAAAAGTATTTCCAAACCAATGATCGCTTGCTTCATATTCTGCAACATTATTTGTGCAAGTTGCGAGAATAGAGAGTGAGTACGGTATTAACCCCCGACGGTGTAATGAGTACAACGCCCGCCCCCAAAGACTATTTTTCCTCGCCGCTCCATCAAAGTAAAGTCGCCAGAAAGACATTTCAAAGGCAAACACTTCTTCATCCGAAGGTCATCGGGTAATTCCATGTTGTCGAATGGGGTGTGCCGCCAAGAAATCGCAAGTGCTTGGCCTTTGACCGCTTTTTTTTGGAACAAACTTGATATCGAACTCGACAAGACCATAGACCATTTAGCGAGACGCCCGAGAGTACCGGGTTTTGAGAGCATGTACTTCAAGGGATCTGCCTTTGATATGAGAGTCACCGAGTGCGATAACAAGTAATGTCGTAACTTTGTGACAGCAAAAACTAGGGCCAAACACATTCTTTCAATTGGACGATAGTTATGTTCTGCCCCTACTAAAGTTCTACTTATATAGTACAGGGCATGCTCTTTCCCATCTTGATTGTTTTGAGCTAACAATGCTCCCAAAGAGCGTTCAAGCGCCGCAATATACAAGATCAATGGTTTTCCGATTATTGGAGCCATAAGCACTGGTGGATTCAACAAGTATCTTTTTATGCTTTCAAAAGCATTTTGACATGTATCATCCCATACAAATGGTACATCTTTTTGAGTTAACCTTGTAAAGGGTTGGCATCTACCAGACAGGTTTGAAATGAATCTTCTTATGTATGCAAGTTTCCCCTGCATTCCTCGTAACTGACGTAGGTTGCGAGGCGGAGGCATATCTGTGATTGCCTTTATTTTTGTTGGATCAATTTCAATTCCTCTATGTCTCACCACGAACCCGAGGAATTTTCCAGAAGTTACACCAAATGCACATTTCAAGGGATTCATTTTAACTTGGTGTTGTCGGAGTCTATCAAAAACTCGTTTAAGATCATTTAAATGATACTCCCTTTCCTTAGTCTTGACTACCAAGTCATCGACATAACACTCAACTGTGTTATGGAGCATGTCATCGAACACGACAGTCATGGCCCTCTGATATGTTGCCCCTGCATTTTTAAGTCCGAATGGCATCACTGTATAACAGTAAACACCTCTTGGCGTTCGGAAAGCAGTAAGTTCTTCATCTTCTGGTGCCATCTTGATTTGGTTATATCCCGAGAATCCATCCATGAAAGATAACGCCCCGAATCCAAAGTAGCATCAACTAACAACTTCGCTTATTGGGAGTGGAAACTCATCCTTTGGACAAGCATTGTTGAGGTCTCTATAATCCACGCAAATACGAATTTGCCCGCTTTTTTTTTGTACAGGGGACAATATTCGCCAACCAAGTTGGATATTGAACTTCCCGGATGAAGCCGCTTTTGATTAGTTTATCAACCTCTGCTTCAATTTGTGCAACTAATCGTGGACGGACACGTCTTTGGGCTTGCTTTACATATCGAACATCCTTTGATACTGACTAGTTTATGGATCACTATTGGATTTAACCCCTGGCATGTCTTTGTAACTCCAAGCAAACACATCTCGATATTCTTGAAGACATTGCTCGTATGATTGTTGTTCTTCTTGCTTGTCAAAAGAGCACTCACAAAGACCGGCCTTGGATCTTCCTCTGCATCGAGGTTAATTTCCCTAAGCTCGTCAACTGTTGCTTGTCCTCCGCCTTCTAATCACGGAGGAGCTGGGTACAATGTTGATGAATTCTTCCTCAAGGCTCGGTGTACAATTTTCGATTCATTACGAACTTTCTTGAATGAAACACAATTGACTGTTCATTTTCTTCTCGTCGCTCTTGAATCACAATCTCTTCTTTTTCGGTGAAGCGATTTTTGTTGTCCTTTTACCTTCCACTTCTTGTTCTTTTTGAACCAGTTTGATCGAGATACAGATGGGTATTTGATTCTTTCAAAGACAGAAACTCGTGGTGCTGTATTTCTGGCATTTTCTTCTAAGAAGATGTCTTGTTCTCTCTCCGTAAACACTTCAGGCTCAAAGGTAGCTTTCAAACAAGAGTCATTTTGATTGATTACAACTTTTCCTTGTTGTTTCTTGAAAAAAACTTTCTTACCTTTCGCCTTTGATTTCCTTGACGTAGGGTTAGGAAATGTCCTTGGCTTGTTTGAATTGACAGTTACAACACGTTTGTTTGAGCTTCCGCGTTCACCAAAAGTAATTGAAATCTGCATTTTTCCAACTGGGAAAGTTTGATCTAGCTTTCAAAGCGGGAAGGTGAAACTGGTCATTAATGTCTCAACCACATTTTTGACAGATGCTAAAGCCTTTTGTCCAGGAGCTCGCTGACTTTTGGGCACGTACTTAAAAGTCATCCTTTGATTGGGCTTGGATGAGCTCTTAACCTGTTTGGTGGTGCCATTCATCTTTTCCCCTTTTGACGTTTTGATGGCATCCTTTAAGATTGTGACATCGGCCGATTTGTAAAATTTGGCATCAGCGTAGTTTACCTGTTCCCCTCTAAACGGGTTTAGATCTGCATTTACTTTCATTACTTCCCCATCTTTGCAAAACTTAAAACATTGATGAAGTGTCGAAGGGATAACGCCACACCCATGAAGCCACAGTCTTCCTAACAGCACGTTATAGGAAGTATTTGAATCGATCACATGGAAAAGGACATTTGAGCTTAATTCACCTATTTCAACTTTTAAGGTGATACTCCCCAATGCTCTCTCCCCTGCTTGGTTGAACCCTTGGATTGTTAATAGGGAAGGGGATAAATGTCGAGGTTGTAAGCCAACTGCCCTGAGACTTTTCAAAGGGAGTACATTTACTGCCGAACCACCATCCAACATTATACGGTTTATTTCAGTATCAAGAATTGTCCCCGTAACATAAAGTGGTCGATTGTGGTTTTCTTCACCGAGTTGGCGGTCATCGTCACCGAAGGAGATGCATGCCATGCAAGAAGCGCAGATCTCATAAGATGACACTTTACCTCCGGGAGCCTCTATCTTCCCTTTAAAAGCTTCCGGATCGGTTAATGCAGTTATGAGCGCTTTTTTAAGCTCTGGAGACATTTGTAGAGCATCATAAACACTTAACAAAGCAGGAATGCGCTTTAAATGAGCCAGAATGTTGTAATTAACATGGCCTGAGCGACTTTCTTCTTCTCTGATAGACTTAGGATGGGCTCCGTTGTCTTCAGTTTTTGTGTTTTTCTTGCCTTTTATGAGCTCATTTGCCTCTTTTGCTTTCTGAATGTTACGCTTCATTTCCCGAAGCGTTATCTCATCTACCTCTTCTGAATCGATGACATCTTGAAGGGATACGGGCTCTTTCATCCCTTCTTCTTTTCCTCCTTCTTCTTCTTCAGAAATCACATAACAATGAACGGCCTCTTCATCATAGAGTGGCTCTTCCTCTAGTGATATTTCGTGTTTATATCACTATTGCTCTTTTCTTCTTCGAAGCTTTAGGATCCTCTTGAAGTGCTTTAGGCAGAAATTCCTTCAAATGTGAATGGTGTTCTTATTGGTTGCATGTGTTCTTCGTCATTGAGGTTCCTTGTCTTCTTGGCTCTTCTTCTTTTCTTCTTGTTCTTTTTTAGTTCGGGCCTCCCGATAAATCGAATACCTGAATGTTTGATTGTCCTCACACCTTTTTGTAAACGATTTTCATTCTTCTTGGACTTCCTATTTACATGAAGGTGCCACTCATTCCCCAACTCAGGTTTATTGTCTGGTGGATCTTCCCACGTTTCAATACTTGGCTCACTCATGAGTTCATACAACGTGGGCATGTTGGCATTGCTTGAAATGAGTGTTTCAGGATATGTTTTGCCAGCTTTTACCTCACCGTCTATTTCAAAGGCTACTGGGATGACGCCTCTTTGTAGGGTATTCACCGATAAACAGTCGTCCTCTACTAATGTGACGGTATTCGATGTTGCTTTTGGACATGAAGAATCCACTTCTATTTCTTTTCTTTTGATCATTCCCTCGACTATATTCTTCAGGACATAACAATCCTTTAAGGAATGACTGATGATGCGATGGTATCGGCAATAATTGGGTTCATCGATCTTATCAACCTCATTTGGCCTTTTTGGCTCAGGGAGTTTTATTGCTTTTGCAGCAAGCAACTCATCGAAAATTTGTTCCACATCCTCATCATCAAAGGAATATTTAACTTCTTTTCTTTCTTTGAGAGTGAGTTTCTTTGACTCTTCTCTTGCTTTTCCTTTGTCATTCTTAACAAAGGTAGCCATTGTTTCAGTCTTTCTTAATGGCTTTTTATTTTCAACTTTCCTCTCTTCTGGGCGAGACCTCATCATGGAACCCTTCTGACGAGCTATTTGCCTTTCAACCACGCTCGCCTTTGAAACCAATTCATTAAAAGATTGTGGTTCCACAGTTCCAATAAAGGTAGCCACTTCTAGCACGAGATTATTAGCACACATGGAAACCGCTGAAATCTCTGTCAGTTTTTCCGGGCATTGGAGGTTAAGATTCCTCCATCTAGTGATAAAGTCATTTGCACTTTCCCCCAATCTTTGTTTAGCTTCCACTAAATCTGTGATTGTTACTTTCTTTTTTGAGGAGACAAATTGGGCTAAGAATGCTTTTTGCATGTCATCCCATGTAATAATGGAACCTGGGGGAAGTTGTGTGTACCACGTGAATGTTGCCCTTTTAGAGATTGCACGAACCGCCTAATCAATAGTGCGGCCCGATTGAGCGCCTCGCCGCATGCCGAGGTATAGTATGCCAAATGTTCATGTGGAGACCCATTTATCCCATCAAATTTTTCAAAATGTGGCCTTACATAATATCGAGGGAAAGGGATTTGATCATAATGCACCGGGTAAGGTTTTCGGTATCCCAATACCGGCATACACATAGCAGCTTGATATTCTCGTATTCCATCCATAATCAACGCCCTCAAGTCTAGCTGTGGTGTTAGATCTGATGGCTGTCTCATCTCAGTTCTTAAGCCTGGTTGGGGTATTGGAGATGCAGATGTCTGTCCCAGTCCAGATGCTTGACCTACACCCATATTTTCTTGCAAATGTAGAGAGAGTCTCGCGACTTCAGCCTCCTTTTCAGCAAGCATCCTTCTTAATTCTCGAATTTGCTCACTTTGCTCCTCCATGCTTGTCGTTCCAGTGACTAAAACTGGCATGTTTCTTAATTCTATGTCGTCATTAGTAGTTGACACTTCCATTTGGCCTGTTAGAGGTGTATCTCTAATCGTTTGAGGACCATAGGAATCATGCATACAACGTGCCTTCGATCGCGTGATTGGTCCCTTATATGGTACCAATGCATTTCTCTCCACTTCATTGTTGACAGTAAGCTCCGTCGTTGGACAATTCTTGGCCATAATGATCAAACCCTCATCATCTCGCTCTCGGTTTTGATCGTTGAATAATGGCCCAAGATTCACTCGTGGCGTTCTCAGTCCACCACTTCTAACTTTCTTCACTGAGTTTTCTCCAAGTTGAGTGACCAAGCCCGTTTGATTTCTGTCACCGACTATTGCCTTCACTTTCCCTTTTTGTATACTCTTTTTGAGAGTCTTTGAAACATTTGGTGATGTAGTGAAGCTGTCCACCTCTTTTGTTATCGGAGAAGTTGGAGTAGATATTTCTTCAACACTGGTCATCATAACAGATTCTACTATACCGATGTCAATGGGGATCAAACCAACCATAATTTGCACTGGTCATTGATCCTTCATCTTAACAGCTTCTACAAGACAAGTCTTGACAGTCTTGACTGTTTTGACCTTCGCATTCTTAACGATCTTCGGAAGGAGAACAGCTACGGTCTTCACAGCCTGCTTAAACTTTCTTTTAGCAGACCTTGCTTGTCTCTTCTTCAATCCTTTGGCAGCCTTACCACAAAAAGCATTTGAGGATTGCTTCCTGGAAACCTCAAAAACTTTTGGAACTATTGCAGCAACAGGTGCCCTAGTGATTGCAAAGGTCGTTTTAAACCCCACCTTCTTCTGCTCCCCAGCAATCCTAACGGATGGGAATTGGTGGAAGTACACAGTAACTTGTAGTGCCATTATTGCAAAATAAGATGACACAAACGGTTATATTTAAATGATTATTATAATAAAATGTTACCATTATAACCGGAGATGAAAAGGAGAATGGGTCCCACCGGGCGTGCCAAAAACTATGTTGAGTGAAAATATTTATTAATGTTGAAATAATATTTCACACACACAACATAATTTCACCTATCCTAGGATTTAACTAGAATAGGAGTTTATTATTTTTAGTTCGACCCATCCAAGATTATAAGAATAACCTCTTAATTACAATCCCTTAGTACAAGGGAACACCCTTTGATTCCAGTTAAAACGGTAAATTCTATTTTTTGTGAATTTGGGAAATTTGGGTTGATTTAAAATTGCGGCTGGACTCAGTGAATTTTGTCGAGTTGCCTACATACCCCGTTAAGGGATCAAGCCACTTGTAGTTCGAATTTTGGGTTTGAGAATTTGGATAATTCCTCGGTGTATGACCTTATGAGGAATTTTCGCACTTTGAAATTTGATTTAATTTTGTTTTGACTTTGTCCTTTATGAGGATTTTTTTTTTTTTTTTTTTTTGGATTGAATTTGGTCTTGAAATCGCACCTAGATTTTAGGTTGCCTACGTATCCCATAGGGAATCAAGTCAACCGTAGTTCTCAATCTTGAATTTGGATTTTGGAGAATTCCTCGATATATGACCATAGGAGGAATTTAGGACTGAATTTGATCTTGAAACTGCACCTAAATTTTTAGGTTGCCTACGTATCCCATAGGGAATCAAGTCAACCGTAGTTCTCAAATTTGAATTTGGATTTTGGAGAATTCCTCGATATATGACCATAGGAGGAATTTAGGACTGAATTTGATCTTGAAACTGCACCTAAATTTTTAGGTTGCCTACGTATCCCATAGGGAATCAAGTCAACCGTAGTTCTCAATCTTGAATTTGGATTTTGGAGAATTCCTCGATATATGACCATAGGAGGAATTCAAAGATGTTTTAAAATTTGATTTGGAATTTTACTCTAGAGTTTAGATTTGAGAGTTGTCTTTGGATAATTCCCCGGTATATGACCTTATGAGGAATTGAAAGGATCCTTTTTGAATTTGGTATTGAGATTTTTTTTTTTAATTTGAATTTGGGATTTGAACATTGTATTTAATCACCATATGGTTTTATGAGACAATGGGCTCATCTTTTTGGGCTTAGGGACCATAGAGGGGCCCAATTTGTGCACTTCAAATTTTAGGGTATTTAATATTCCGAATTTATTTTGAGATTATTATCTTTTCTCTATTTTTTCAAAATCCAAAATCAAATCTACCATTTGAATTGGATTTGTTATGATTTGATTTGTTTTGACTGATCTTCTAATCTCAAGAGGAATTAAAATCCCTGATTTTGCTATTGATTTAAAAAAAAATTCAAACTTCTATCACCCTTCATTTTCTACACGTTTCCTCTTCTTTTAAATATATATATATATATATATATATATAAATCACAAGCGTGAGTCAATTTTCCTGCAAAGCCCAGCCAACGTTAGCCGATTTTTGATTTTTCTGCAAAGGCATAGCAAGCCCAGCAAACGTTATTTCTACACTTCCGTTTCTTATATGAACATTACTGCTTCTCCGTTAACAAGTACAGCAAACATCACATAAACTTTGGTATGTATGTGTATATATATATTGACACTTTGAGGAAAAAAAATAATTTGTGGCGGCTGTTTGCCCACTTTTTTTTATTATCTTCTTTTTGTGATTGTTTTTTTTTTTTTTGCGGGTATAGTGCGATTTATATGAATATTTCATATAAATTATATGCACATAATTTCCCATATGCCGATCTTTAAAGTGTAATTCATATGAGTTTTTTTTTTTTTACTCGAATTGCACTCAACACAATCGTATCTAATAATTTGGCAAACTTTTAATCCTTGATTTTTTTGAAATCACATTCAACTTATATAGATCTCTAAAAAGAAATCCAAGTCTTAGTGATAATCATAGAATTATGATGAGAATGAGAAACCACACACCATGAATGCATTAGGAATTTGTTAAGGGTATTAGAAATCTCACGCCATAAGGCGTATATAAGATTTATCTTCGTGGAGAGTGTCAAAGAATAAATCATAATTCCACACTTTAAAGTGTATATAGAATTTGATTTAATCATGACGTATTTGTACCCAGAAAATTAAAACTGGTAGTGCGAAAGAAGACCAAAACTTGTATTTACCTTCTTGTTTTATCTCCTGCACACACACTTTAAATTTTTTTTCACGTCTCTGCACACTTTTTTTCCTCTGCGCAATCCCTTTTTTTTGCTTTCTCCTCACCTTTTTCCACACACGCACACACAGCCGCCTACCCCAAGTAATACCTTCTCTTATATATATATATATATATATATAATTCACTATTCTTCTTCTTCCGCACACACGTCTTCTTTCTTTTTTTTTTTCTTTCCTCTTCACTGCACACACCTGCACAGAAAAGAAAACCCGGCCCAAATTTTTTTCCAGAATTTCTTCTCCGCCCAAAATTTTTTTTTTTCTGTCTTGTTTCTTCCTTTATATAAAGGATTTCCTGTACAGTTTTTTTTTTTTTCTTTGCACTATCTCACGTTTTGCACCCACCACGTTATGCACCATTATCTCTCTCTTTTTTTTTTTTTTTTTACTCCACGTTTCTGCACCACGTCATTTGCTCCACGTTTCTGCAAATTTTTTTTTTTTTTTTTTTTTTTTTTTTACCGTGAACAGCTAGTTAATTTCATTCTCGTTTCTATTAGGAAAAAAAAAAAAAAAGTTTTATCTGTTGTTATCTTGTATTAGTTTTTTGACTTTATTACCGTATTAGGAAATCTGTTAATTTTAGTCTTAAGTAACTATTCGAATTATGTTATTATAATTTGTATTTCTATGGAACCCATACATTGTGCTCTTTATTAGCGAGTACTCTCTTTCTCTAGCCCGTGTAGGCATCTCGCCGAACCACATTAAATCTTTATGTTTTCTTTGCCCTTCGATTTTCTCAACTAATTATTAATTGTTTCGAAAAGAATAAATTGAATCCAAAAGATACATAGAAATGTACAATTAACAAACAACATTGATTAACTTACTGAGATACTAATGTACAATTATGTTACCAAATGTTCTAACTTACAACTGAGTCTCTATGAATGCCAAAAGCGCCAAACCCGACGCCCAAACATCTTCATCCAATACATGCTCTGCAGGCGAGTGACTTACACCTCCACGACAGCGTACAAACAACATACCGACCTATAATTTTTCTTTTTCATCAGACATTATACACATGGGGAAACTACATTTATAAAGCAGAAATGAATAAACCTTAGTTAAATGGGATATAGCCATTGCATCATGTCCCGCTCCACTCATTAAGTGTGACAAACCTAATTTTTGGTCATCATCCTATGCTCATACTTACCATTTCTTAACCTCTACCATTTACTAGTTATAACTTCTTAAAATTTCAGGCCTTTTTTTTTTTTTTTACCATGTACGTTAAAATGCTGTAGCATTTAGCTAGCATTTTGTTTTTAGCCATTCCTAAAATGCTGTAGCATTCTGACAGCATTCTGTTACATTAGTCATCAAAATACATAAAACACTATTTTATTTTACATATAAAGTTCAGCAGCGTTTCAAAAACACGTGATGTATCCACAACCCACTTGCCTACATTCCACTGCTACATCCTCTTTGCATGCCCAGCAACAAGTTTCAGGGAGCCGGTGCCTTACCCGTGCTTCCTACAACACAAACAAACTTAATGAGTTTTCGCTTAGCAAGTATCAATAGGTCATAATAGATGCAATAATTATGAATACCCATATATGCATTCATATCATATAGCCTAGTATAGAATTCTAAATGACTTTCATTCTGTGTTTCTCATTCTTTTCATTCTTGTTTACGGATACCATACCGTTATATGGAATGGTTTCCGTGTTTCATTTTCTTGTCTTTTACTTCTTAGGGGCCCTGTCCTATTGTACCATAGCGCGCATAACCAGTGAGGAGTGGGGTAGCTAACCAATCCAACTCAATCACGGTTTTATTTCTTTCATAATCTCATAATAACCTTTCCTTCGAAAACTGGTACAAACAGGACGTTTAGTCTCTTACAATTTATCAATTTTCTCATTGAAACAGTAACTTTAGTTAAATCTTATGAATTTGTGCATTATTGAGCATTTTATCATGAGATTAACTTTTCGTTAAAGTTTAACCTTTCATTTCTCTTAGTTTGATCTTGACTTAATATCGATACATACTTTTTACAAAATAAAGTTCTATGATTACATAAGTCTTGTAGATACTTACCTAACATAGTATCTAACATTCACATTGTATCTAACATTCAAAATTCTACTATATGCACAATTTTGTGCAACATAGAAAAGTAAGCTTGTTCGTGATTTAGCCATAGAAAAACTATTGTACTTACCAAAGTTTCGCTAACGACGTGTCCTTTGTTTCACTTGACGCTTTCCGACTTCAACCGTTAATCGATCCTATTGCATAAATTTTTCCGATCGTTAGATTCAAAATCCAAGATCCGTAACTACTTTGAAATTTAATTCGGAAAGGTCTACAATTCTTATGTTTGGTATTCTATCCCAAACCATTTACTATCTCAAGGATTTGCACTAAAACTGTGCAAATTACTCAGTCATGGGCCTAATTCTCAGTTTCGGTCCAAAACTATAAATTCTTATTGTGTTCGATTTCTAAGCATCACCGATTATCGAAACACCTTTCTTTTCACACTTTAATCCCTTATGCCTCTTGAAATCCAGTTTTAGTTCAAATTACTCAAACTAAATTTCGGCAGAGTTCCGCCTATTTCTGCATGTTTCCCGAGCCAACCTTAGCTCGTTTTATCCGTTGTTTTGACCATCAAACACCAACCATATCCTTTCTCTTTCTAAAACACCATAAATCTTAATCATGGTTTTAGGGTTTTCTCAACTTTTCCAACAAAATTCTCTATATCAAAATTGCTAGAAACCAAGGTTAAATAACCAAAAATCTAACCTTAGATTCTTAGATTCCATGTTCTCAAACCATTTCAAGAAAAATCCTTACCTCTAGACATTTTTTCCCTACTCTACGGTAGCACTACCCAATCCCTTCCAATTCTAAATGCAAGCACCTGCAAGGTATAAAGAGAAATAATGCATTTTTTGGTGTAGCAACATTTTGCACAGTTTGTAACATGCCACTCAATTTTCTTTATTTTTTATGTGCGCGTTCCCCTCTATCTAGTGGAATATAATAGGAAATGTGATGGAAGATAAAGAAAAATAAATAAAAATTAAGATTATGAGTTGACATTCTTTTATTTGTAGATATTTAAAATTTTGTTACATCTATTAACAATAGTAGGTTGTAGTTACTAATAAAAAAATGACAGCTCAAAAGTTGATACAAAAATCATAATTATAATTGTTGTCCGTAATATTATTCTTGTTGATTCTTTTTCTACTGTTTACTTACCTTATCTAATGATGGAGTGAAAAAGAATTCAATTCGTTTTCTAATGTTTACTAAATTTAGTAATAGAAATTTTTATCAATGTAATTATGTTCTTTTAGATAAATAAACAATTATTGGTTTATAACATTGAACTTATTAAGGATTTGTAAGTGTTGGCATTTAGTCTCTTCAACTGATAATTAACATTAAAAGAGTGCAAAGATTGATATTCTTTTTTTTTTCATTCTATATCTATAATGTGTGAAGCCCACTGAACTCTCATTTGCCGATTTCATAATAAATTCATGATTATATCCGGAAAAAAAAAAAAAAAGAAGCTTATAGATCTCACTTTCCCTTTCATGTAAAATAAACACGCCCGAGGAGAGGGCTTAGTACAAGATATGTTCTCTTTGTAGGGCAGAATGACCTACTGTTTCTTAAAATTTGACTTTTGAGTATACTCATATTACACACACACACACACACACACACACACACACACACACATATATATATATATATATATATATTTAAAATATTGCAATGACATTCTGAATTTTGACTTGCAAGTCTACTATATTTGAAACTCAAAATTAATTCCAAATAAATAAAAATCAACTAGACTTCTATATAAGTTCATAAATTTATAGACATTAAGCTTTAAAAACAAATGAAAAATGGAGAATTTACCCTTAAAAATACATGAGTCTGAATTTTTACCCTTTACTCCCTTTTGTTAGTGTGATTATTTAACTAAAAAAGTTATGAATCAAGAATAAAGGGTAAAAATCATGACCCATATACTTTTAAAGAGTATTTGTCGAGATTACCCAAAACGAATTTACATGATTCGTTTGAATAAATAAAGGAACTATACAAATAGATAAAGAAAAGGTGAAAAAGAGAGAGAAAAAGATAGAATAATAAATGGTCGTAACTCTATTTGCTTCATTCATGCTTCTCAAGTTTTTTTTTTAAGCTCCACTGCTGCCTATTTGTTAACTTAATTGGGATGTGGTTGGTATTTTGATGCTAGTTGTTTTTTTCTATTAGTTAAAAAGGGAAAAAGAAATTAGAAAAATACAAGTTAGAATTTCAATGACAAGTTTGTTTCAAGCTTAAAACTAGACTTTGATTTATGGAAGTCTCTTGTAGTAAGCAATACGTTAGAATTGACTAAATGCTTTCTAGTTTCTACCGTGCTTGTTAGTTCAAGAATTGAAAAATAGTGCTCATGCGATAGGGGATTATCGTAGAAGAGTGATAGCACATAATTGACATAATAGATCATTAATTATTAGACCCAAAAATATTTTGGAGTCATAATTTCTTGCGTCTTTTTAGGGTTGAAAATTATTCAAATGAGACTGTTGTCTGGTCCTCTAACAATGATAAAGAAAGACGAGTGACTATCCTTCTTAATTTCTTTCTTTTTTAATAGTCAATCCGAAAAATGGATAAAAATTAAGAAACATTGATTTAACAACAAATTAAAGAATGAAAAAAAGATGAACTTAATTTGGACTCAGGATTAGCGTAAATGGTGGTGAAGCTACAATTTCACAATGATCGGATATCTTAGTGAGCCTCATTTGGTTTAGTTGTGATATTTGGAGGCTCATTATTGTTTTGACGAATATTAATTTAATCAGAGAAACCAAAATTTCATTATTCAAGAAATCATTATTTTACGGATTTTACGCTTGCAAGTTTCTGTGAGCTTGGCTGAAGTTTCGCATTTTGACGACTTGGATTTTTCGGATAAACAACTATCGGGAAGAATCACTACAAGCACGCAATTGCAAAGAAACTTGGACTATGTGGACAGCCTCTAGACACTTTATGCCTTGGAGATGAAAACTCAAATGGTACTCCTCCAAATTCTGGCGATGATGATGATAGCTATGTTGAAGATGGTGCAGAATGGTCCGACATGTTATGGTTACGGATGGGAATTGGGTTGGATTTGCAGTTGGATTAGGTGGAATTTGTGGTAATTTGTTACCCCTTACTCTTTATAAATACCCTTTTCCGAAGTGTAGTTATTTAACTAAAAAGGTTATGAATCAATAGTAAAGAGTAAAAATCATGACTCATGCACTTTCAAAGGATATTTGTCAAAATTATCCAAAATGACTTTACATGGTTCATTTGAATAAATAAAGGAACTATACAAATAGATATTGAAAGGAAGAAAAAGTGAGAGAAAAAGTTAGAATAATAAATGGTTGCAACTCTATTTTAGTTGTACAATTTTGCTTCATTATTGTAATGATTGAGAAAATCCCAGACTTTAAATAATACAATTTATTTATTTAAGCCAAGGATTTTCCTAGAAAATATTATGTGACTGAAGGATTTATGGAATCAATATCTGTATTCCTAAATTCTGTAGCAGATTTCATGTTAAGTTCATGTTTTCGATCAAGTAAATTCGATCGATAAATTCTTGCCGTACTTTAAGGCGGAATAATTTTTAGTACAAGTATAGTTTGAGAATCTTAATTTCAAGAATCTCCAAACACAACATGATGTTAGCAACGTAAAAAAAAACGCACTGACATTTTTAAAGAAGAGAAAATCCTTAATTGCCAGACAGCTAGGTTGAAGTCACAAGATAGATACCTATAGTAGAAGGGTACAATGTGAGCTCAGGAGTTGACACCGTCAGGAACAATGTCATTCCCGGGATATAATGCAGAAAAGTTAAATTTAGAATTTATTCAGTCTAGAATTAATTTCAAGACTTGAAACAGTTTAAGATATTACGCGAGTAAGAATTTAACGTGATATCAAAGCAGACGAGGATTTGATAGTTTAACTGTAAATAAGTAGTAGATAAAAAAAAAAAAGAGAACTGTTAGAAACAAGAATTTCCTGTCAGCTAAGTATCCTTTACAGTCAGTATGATTTTTACCTGATTCAAAGTTAACTTAAGAGAGTGGACTAAAGTACAAGGGGTAGGATTTATTTTTCTCTCTCTCCTTCTCCACTTTGGCCGGCCATGCATAGAAAAAATAGAGCCAAAATTGGCTAGTTGAGTGTGCTAGGAGATTACATGGTAAGGTGTGATGGGATTGTGTCAAATCAACTATTAGACATAAATACTTACCACACTTCCTTCTTGAAGCACACCACCGGCCATGCATAGAAAAAATAGAGCCAAAATTAGCGAGTTGAGTGTGCAAGTAGATGACATGTTAAGGTGATGTGATTGTAGTGGTTGAAGGGAAATTAATGGCAAATTTGCTTCTCCTTTTCTCCTTCCAAAACCGGCCAAGAAAGGGGGACTTTAACCAAAAATTTGGTTGAATGATGGAGTGGAATTGGTGTTAAAAAAATAATTTCCAAGTTGCCTATAAAAGGAACCAACATAGGATAAGCTTCATGTTTTTTCTCCTAGCTTTTTCCCCACTCAAAAATCCGGCCACACACTCTCCATTTCCTCTCAAATATTTTCTTCCACTCTCCCAATCTTGAGCCACTAGCACACCATAGAAGAAGAAGAAGGAGATCAAGGGATTCTAGGAGGAGACTAGTCAAGCATTCCTCTAAGGGTAAAGAAACTCTAAATCCTCTCATTCTCATGTTTTAGTGAAGTTTGAAATGTAGACATGTTCCTCTCAAATTTCCTTATACTCTTATAGTTCCAAGCCATTGACAAACCTTGGAGAAGAAGAGAAGGATCTAAATGGCTCTCAAGAAAGAGTTCTTCAAGGGTAACTTCTTGAACTCTTTTCAATTATTTTCTAGCAAAGTTTAAGTTTGAGAATCCATTGATGTAAATTGTGATTCTCAAGGAAATAAGTTGTAATAAGGGTGTGTGATTTTTATATTGGTTGTGTGAGTTTTGAGGTTTGTTTTATATGGTATGCTTATGTTTAATCTAAGATGCTTATTTTTGCTTAGAGGAAAAATTTTTCGGTTGCTTTGAACACGGAAGTGAGAACCCTAGAGCAAGATATTTAGGTGTTCCAAAGTTTAAACTTGTAGCCCTTTATGTTTTGAACATTTTATGTGGCTGTGACAAAACCCCATTTTAACTCTAAAACCAAGTTTGAAGTCATTTTGCAAAAAACGGACAAGCTATCCAACATAGTTTCGAAAAAAAAAAAAAACTGGCAGCCACTGGTTCAGCCAAACGGGACCCTTAGAGGCTGAATCTTGATTTTTCCAAAAAGTGACAATTTTAGATTTTGATGAGACAAAGAAATTTCATGGATAAAAGATTTTCAAAATCCGACCCTAAGAGGTACTAAAACACAGATTCCCAAAACGGCACAGTTTTTGACTAAAACAGTTTCAAGAAAAACAACAGCTACGGTTTTCAGCCAAATGAGGCCTCTAGAGGCCGAATTTCAACTTTCACTAAAAATGACAATTTTAGATCTCGGTGAAACAAGGAAGTTTCGTGAAGAACAAAATTTTGAAATCTAACTCTAAGATATAGTAAAATGCATATTTCAGAAACTGCACAATTTTAACGAAACAAAACTAACTTAGTGTTGGTTTTAACAAAAAGTGATCAAAGAACCTGATATGTGATTTTAGTAAAATATTATGGTGTTAAACCTCACTTTAACAGAAGTATTCATAAAGAAAATTTTCAAGAAAAATGCTTTCTTTAAAGAACATAGTGGGTTATCGAGCAAATCATCCCGACGGGCACCTACGAGCCCAACACGATAGGTCCTTAGGATTTCGAGGATTTGATGTGGGTCCAACGCCCGCATTAATTTAAGAGACTCTGTTTGAGTTTAAATTTCAGCGACCTAAGAGTTGGAATGCCGTTAATAAGTTTCTACGCCGAATTGGGCCTTAATATCATAATAAGTCCAATGAGGAAAATTATGGAGAATAAGTTACTAGATTGGGTAAATGATTTTCAATCTAGACATAAGTATGTTAAGGGCAATTAAGGATAATAAAATTTTGAGGATCTAATAAATTGATCCTTATAGTAAATTATCCTTCAGAAAATGAAAGGAATACCTGCCTTAAGAAAAGGGTTAGCTTCCTTCATAAGTTGCTAAAATAGAATAGCAAATGACAGTTAATCTCACACTCTCAATGGGTGTTCATTTTCATAAATAAGCAAATAAGATAATAGACTATTTGGCGAAAAGTGGATTCCAGCTCTGTAAATCAGGTAAGTAGGAATCTCGCCTATAGCATGAATAGATTTTAAAGAAAAAATTACACATGTTATATATATACATGTTTATGCTTTAAGTATTGTATGCGATGCCATGTCATGCTGCATACGCCTTAATAAGTCAAGAGGAACTTATAAGAATAATCTCAGTTGAGTGTCGTACCAGCCTCCGACCTAAGGGAGGTAACTTAAGCTCCACAAGGGAGAAAAGAAAAAAAAATAATAATGTCCTCCAACTTAAGGGAGGCATTCAAGTTATAATCATGGTGTCGCGGGGGATCTTGCAAACCCTCACGTCCCGATGATTGCGCGCAAGTGGTACGCGAGCACTCGGGCCCAAGATAAGATAATAAGACTATGATAAGACATCATAATTAAGCATAATCAGCTCATGCATATTTATTCATGTTTACTTACAGTTATTTTGCGAGATATAGTTCCTACTTGCTGAGCGAAAGCTCAATCAGATATGTTCATGCTGTAGGTAAGAAACCTATCAGCAATTCTTGAAGGGCAATGGCGAGCGACGGACGAATGGTGGAGATGGGAATGGATACCACTCACGCAATTATCTTCCGCAGTAAGTTTAAGAAAAATCATTTATATGTCTATATGATTCAAAGGTTTCAAGTATGTATGTTTAAAAAGTATATGTACATATGTATGTTAAGAAAATCGAGGTTGTAGCTAACAACCCTAGTTTTGAGTATTTAAGTTTTAGAATGTTGCAACAGTGCATGCAACAAATAAACGAATTTTAAACATGACGATTTAAATGATTGATTTTAAAAGGACTTTAAGATGTACTTGAATTTAAGATTTCTCACGAAATCCGTTTTAAAGTCAAATTAAATGGTCCAATTGAATTGGCTAGTTTTAGAAAGGCTTTTAAGAGTATTTGAAACAATAGTTCAAACACAGCTCCATTTGAAAAATATTTCTAGAAGGTTTTATCTTAATTGAAATTAAGAAAAACTTTAAGAAATTCAGTGATTTATTCTTTTGAAATTATTGTTACGAATTATGAAAGTATTCATTCTTATGTTTAAAAAAAAAAATGTTCTGCAAATTTTAAGAAATGCCAGTAAGTACAAGTTAAAAACTAAGTTACGGTGGCGACCTCATAGGAGGGTCGTCACAATTATGCTCCTCAATTTTTTTTTTTTTAGCTCCGCCACTGCCAATTTGTCAACTTAATTGGTATGTGGTTGGTATTTTGATGCTAGTTGTTCATTCTATTATTTATAAAGGGAAAAAGAAATTTAAAAAAAAAAAAAAAACATACAAGTTAGGATTGCGATGACAAGTTTGTTTCAAGCTTAAAACTAGACTTTGATTTTTGAAAGTCTCTTGAAGTAAGCAACACGTTAGAATTGACTAAATGCTTTCTAGTTTCTACCATGTTTGTTAGTTCAAGAATTGGAAAATGAGTGCTCGTTCGATAAGGATCATAGTAGAAGAGTGATAGCACATAATTGACATGATATATCATTCATTACTAGACCCAGAAATATTTTGGTGCCATAATTTCTCACGTCTTTTTAGGGTTAAGAATTGTTCAAATGTGACTGTTATTTGATCCCTTAACAACAATAAAGACAGACAAATGACCTATCCTTCTTAATTTATTTCTTTTTTAATAGTCAATCCGAAAAATGGATAAAAATCAAGGAACTTTGGTTTAACAGCAAATTAAAGAATAAAAAAAGATTAACATAATTTGGACTCGAGATTAGCGCAATGGTGGTGAAGCTGCGATTTCACTATGATCGGATATCTTGGTGAGCCTCATTTTGTTTAGGTTTTGGAGCCTAATTATTGTTCTGATGATTATTATTTTGCTCAGAGAAACCAACATTTCCTTGTTTAAGGAATTGTTCTATTAGGGATTTTACACTTGCAATTTTGGTTGCCCTAGTTTCTATTATATAAGGGGGAATTGATTTTAGGAGTAGTGAGAGAGATTGGAAAAACGGAGAGTTGAGGAGTGTGTGATTTCTTACGTGAATTTTTTCATCACATGGACATGACTCGCATATTAACTGTAAACCGCTACATATTTTTGTGTGTTATGTCTCTCACTTATAAGTAGTTTATAATTAGAACGTATAAATCTTAAGAGAATTTTCAGTTTGTGTACTTGATGCTAGTTGTTCTTTCAATTAGTTAAAAAGGAAAAAAGAAATTAAAAAAAATACAAGTTAGGATGTCAGATGACAAGGAAGTTTCAAGTTTAAAACAGACTTTGATTAATTGAAGTCTCTTGAAGTAAGAAATACGGTAGAATTGATTGCTTTCTAGTCTCTGCCGTGTTGTTTAGTTCAAGAATTGGATAATGCTTGCTCATATGATACCTACACTGTGTATCATCATAGAAGAGTGATATCACATGATTGACATGATAGATCAACTAGACCCATTAATATCTTTCGGTGCCATAGTTGCTCGCTTCTTTTTTGGAGTTAAGAATTGTTCAAATAAAAACGTTAAATGTCTGATCCCCAAAAACGTTAAATGTCTGGTCCCCAAAAACGTCAAAGAAAGACCCCTGAACTAGCCTTTTTAATTTCTTTCTTTTTTTAGTAGTAAATTCGAAAAATACAAAAAAATCAAGGCACTCTGATTTAACTACAAATTAAAAGTATAGAAAAAAGATAAACTTAATTCGGAGATTTCAAACAATTAAGATGTTTAATTTGTAATAATGCATCTATTTAATTTCAGGGTAAACATTCAAATGTTGCTGCTGATTGAGCCAGATAAAAGAAATTAATCATATTTCTCATCAAATTAATGTTGTTGACACACTGCTCGGGATTATCGCAAACGGCGGTGAAGCTGCGATTTCATGACCATCACACAGTTATCTTCCGCACTAAGTTTAAGAAAAATCATGTATATATCTATATGATTCAAAGGTTTCAAGCATATATGTTTAAAAGGTATACGTATATATGTATGTTAAGAAAACTGAGGTTGTAGCTAACAGCGCTAGTTTTGAGTATTTATGTTTTAGAACGTTGCAACAGTGCATGCAACAAATAAATGAATTTTAAACATGACGATTTAAATGATTGATTTTAAAAGGACTTTAAGATGTACTTGAATTTAAGATTTCTCACGAAATCCATTTTAAAGTCAAATGAGATGGTCCGATTGAATTGGGTAGTTTTAAAAAGGTTTTTAAAGAGTATTTGAAACAAGAGTTCAAACGCTACTCCGTTTGAAGGATATTTCTAGAAGGTTTTATCTTAACTAAAATTAAAAAAAGCTTTAAGAAATTTAGTGATTCATTCTTTTGAAATTATTGTTATGATCTATGAAAGTATTTCTTCTTATATATAAAAAAAAATTGTTCCACAAATTTTAAGAAACCCCAATAAGTAAAAGTTAAAAAGTAAGGTACGGTGGTGGCCTCATAGGAGGGTCGTCACAGTTGGTATCAGAGCCAGTATCCTGCCATCCTACTCCACGTCGCCACGCGTCTGCTTTGCCATAGTCCAAGTAAGTTAAAGTATGTTTATGTCAATTAGATTATAGTAGTCAAAAGACGTGAACACTTATTTAACGAGCAACCAAAGGTTAATATGTTCGCACGATTAATATTGTGACGACCCTCCCTTAGGCCGCCACTGTAACTAACTTTTTAACTTGTACTTATTGAAATTTCTTAAAATTTTACGGAACATTTTTTTTTTTAGGTCTTCTAATAAACATAAGATACAAAATTGCTTTCTTAAATAAAATATTCAAACCTTAACATATCTGTTTCAAAATCATAATTAACAAAACTATTTATAACATAAAGTCGATTATGGAAATATTTGTGAGTGGTATCCATATCCCGAGCCCCACATCGTTCGTCCACTCACCAAGCAGTCCATCGTGCATTATATGCCGTTGCTTACCCACAAAGATAAAACATTCTATAATGAGCTTTACGCTCGCAAGTAGGAACTATCTCCCGCAAAATAACTGTAAGTTCACATGAATAAATATGCATGAGCCAATTATGCTTAATTATGATGTCTTATCATAATCTTATTATCTTGTCTTATCTTTCTTACTGATGGGTCAGAGTGCTCGTACCACTTGCGCGCAATCATCGGGACGTGAGGGTTTACAAGGTCCCCCATGACACCGTGATTATAACTTGAATGCCTCCCTTGAGTCGGAGGACATCCTTATTATTTTTTTTTCTCCCTTGTGGAGCCTGAGTTACCTCCCTTATGGAGGCTGGTACGGCACTCAACTGAGATTACTCTTATAAGTTCCTCTTGACTTATTAAGGTGTATGCAATATGACCTAGCATAGCATACTATATCATGTACTCGAACACATATAATTCGGGTGTACTGCTTAAGTGCATGTAGTATAACATAGCATAGCATTCATAACATTAAATGTACTCAAACATATATATTTCATGTGTACTGTTTACTTTAAAATCTATTTATACTGTAGGCGAGATTCCTACTTACCTGATTTCAAAGCTGGAATCCCTTTTTCGCCTATCAGCCTAGTCTCTTACTTTCTTCTGAAAATAAACACCCATTAAGAGTGTGAGATCAACTATTATTTGTTATTCTATTTTAGCAACTTATGAAGAAAAATATAACCCTTTCCATAAGGCATATATTCCTTTCGTTTACTAAAGGATAATAAAGATTGATTTATTAAATCTTCAAAATCTTATTTTCCTTAATTTCTCTTGCTATGATATTAAGGTCCAACTCGGCTTAGGACTTATGCATGGTATTCTAACTTTTACGCCGCTGAAATTTATACTCCAACGGAGTCTCTTAAACTAATGTGGGCGTTGGACCCACATTAAATCTTTAAAATTCTACGGACTTATCGTATTGGGCTCGTAGGTGCCCATCGGAATAATTCGCTCGGTAACCCACTATGTTCTTTAAAGAAAGTTTTTTTTTTTTTTCTTGAAAACTTCCTTTATGAATACTTTCATTAAAATGAGATTTAATGTCATTGTGTTTTACTGACATTCTATCTCGGGTTCTTTTATAACTTTTTGTTGAAATCGACACTGTTTTATTTTTGTCTCGTTAAAAACTGTGCAGTTTCTGAAATCAGCATTTTACTGTATTTTAGAGTCGGATTTCAAAATTTCATTATTCATGAAACCTTCTCGTCTCGTCGAGATCTAAAATTTTCATTTTTGGTGAAAGTTGAAATTCGGCCTCTAAAGGCCTCGTTTGGCTGAAAACCGTAGCTGTTGTTTTTCCTGAAACTGTTTTAGTCAAAAACTGTGTCGTTTCGGGAATCTGTGTTTTAGTACCTCTTAGGGTCGGATTTTGAAAATATTTTCTTCATGAAATTTCTTCATCTCATCGAAATCTAAAATTGTTACTTTTGTGAAAAATCAAGATTCAGCCTCTAAGAGTCCCGTTTGGCTGAACCAGTGGCTGTCAGTTTTTTTTTTTTTTTTGAAACTGTGTTGGACAGCTTGTCCGTTTTTACAAAAATGACTTCAAACTTGGTTTTAGAGTAAAAATTAGGTTTTGTCATAGTAACCGAAAATGTTCAAAACATCCAGGGCTATAAGTTCAAACTTTAAAACATTGAAAAATCTCACTCTATGGCCCTCATTTTCGCAGTCAAAGTCACCGGAAATGTTTTTTCCTTTAATCCGAAAATAAGCAACTTAGATCAAGCATAAACATACCACATCAAGCTACCCTCAAAACTCACAAAACCAACATAAAACTCACACACCCTTATTACAACTTATCTCCTTAAGAACCACAAATTTACATCCATAATCCAAGTTTAAGTTGGCTAGAAGTTAATGGGGATGAGTTTGAGAACTTACCCTTGAAGAACTCTCTTTCTCTCTTGAAAACTTTTGAACTCTTCTAAGCTTTGTTAATGGCTTGAACTAGAAGAGTATAAGGAATTTTGAGAATAATATTTCTATATTTTTAAACTTTACAAAAACATGAAAAAGAAAGGATTTAGAGTTTTTTACCCTTGAAGGAATGCTTGACTAGTCTCCTCCTAGAATCCCTTGATCTCTTTCTTCTTCTTCTATTGTTTGCTAGTGGTTTATGGTTAGGAGAGTGGAAGAAAATATTTGAGAGGGAAATGGAGAGTGTGGCCGGTTTGGGTGTGGGGGAAATGAGAGGAGATGTGCAAAATAACCAACCTAATGCTTGCACTAATGGTCCCACATTTATAGACATTGATTGATCTCATCTTAGTTCTCATTTAAGCCCATCAAGCTAGCTTAATTAGCTAAAATTTTGGGTTAATCCCCCTTTCCCCTTGGCTTGCTGGTGGAGTGTTTCAAGAAGGATGTGTAGTAAGCTTTCATGTCCAATAGTTGATTTGACTCAATCCCATCATGAAGTCCATGTAGCACACTTCACTAGCCAAATTTTTTGGCTATAACCCCTCAATTTTGGCTGGCCAAGTGAGGGAAGGAGAGAGAAAAATGAACCTAACCCTTGTACCTTTGTCTACTTTCTAAATTTACTCATTAAAATTGTCCAAAATTATACTGATAGTTATTTTCTCTTGTATACGGGTACTGGATGCTAGGTTGTACTGTGCTAGGAGATTCTTAAAATTAAGATTCTCTAACTGTATCTGTATTGGAAATTCTTCCGTTTTAAAGTACGGTGAGAATTTATCGATTGAATTCACTTGATCGGAAAAATGTGAACTTAACGTGAAATCTGCTACAGAATTTAGGAATGCAGATGTTAATTCCATAAATCCTTCAATCACAAAATGTACATAGTATAATGATTTTCCAGGAAAATCCTTGACTTAAATACATGAATTACATTATTAAAATTCTGAGATTTTCTTGGTCACTACAAATATCGTCCTATCAAGGACCATTAAAGTCTAATCGCCCCAGCATTTTACTGTGTTGTATTCCCTTGATCTCGAGAAGTGTGATCGTTTGAGGTGACCCCTTAATGATCGTTTCTGGGCTATGAAGCCAAGCAAAGTATTGAAGCCAAGCAAAGTATCGGAGCCACGTACAATAGTTTGAAAAGAAACAGCTACCGAGATTCCTTTTGAGGAAGCACGTATGACTACGTTGCTAGCAGTAGCTTTTTAGCATGCATCCATAAAGAAGATTTGAATATGTAGCATAAAGGTGATGCTAATAAGGAGGTCGACATGTAACACTGTCAAGTTAGATGTGAGCCACGTTCGACGACTATATATGTATATCAAGATACGATAAAGGAAATAGAGCTTCAACATTAAGCAATATCAACTTATGGTAGATGCTAAGCGACCCACTTAAGATATAATACACAATGACTGCTAGTCTTAAAATGTTTAACAATCTCATAGAAAGTACATATGTGTATGAATGTGTTGATAAGTAACTCACAAAGACTATAAGTTAAGACAAATGCAAAAGTGGTTCAAGATGTGGAGAGTCTCATTTGAATATAGGCATAAGAACTAATGCAGTGAGTTTAGATGTAAGTAGCAGTTTAAGTGATAAGAAAATACCAAGTGGGTTGAAGCAATACCAATGACCTTGACCGATTGGAAAGGCGTGGCATGCTTCATCTACACTCATCTTCTTTATTGAAGAGGTCTTCCTAAGTCTATAGTCTTAGATAATGGTACCCAAACCGGAGAGTGTACTCATATTACATATATATATATATATAAATATTACAATTAAATTCTGAATTTTGACTTGCAAGTCTACTATATTTGAAACTTAAAATCACAAATAAAATAAAAATCAACTAGACTACTATATAAGTTCATAATTTTATAGACTTTAAACTTGTAAAAACGAATTTACATGGTTCATTTGAGGTAATAATGCATCTATTTAATTTCAGGGAAAACATCCGAATGTTGCTGCTGATTGAGCTAGATAAAAGAAATTAATCATATTTCTCTTCAAATTAATGTTGTTGACACACTGCTCGGGATTATCGCAAACGGTGGTGAAGCTGCGATTTCATGACCATCAAATATCTTGGTGAGCCTCATTTATTAAGATGAATTTGTTTAGTCGTGGTTTTTGGAGGCTAATTGTAGTCTTGACGATTAATATTATCTTGTACAGAGATTGTTTTAAGGATTTCACACTTGTAATTCGCTATTTAAAGGTTTTCATACTTGTAAATTTAGTTGTCCTAATTTATATTATATTATATAAAAGGGTATCGATTTTAACTGACAACCAACTAAATATAAATATGGGTGGCAAATGTAATAATTCAGCTACGAAAACTCCAGCATTTGTCACTTGTTTTCTAGGCCCATGTGGCAGCTAATTAATGTTCATAGGCTTACTTAATAAGCTTTACTACGTGCCACTTTCTTACCTAAGAAAACTCTAACTTATATAATACCACACCATCCTTCCAAATGAGAACATTGTCTCCCTAATGCCGCCTCCAGGTTGCTAATAATACTTTTATCTCGTTTCTTCTCAACCTTTCTCATGAAATTATCCTAATCTCTATTGAAATCTACAACAACTAAATAACAATATTGAAAAATTAAAATAATTATTCAGTAGTATACTAGAAATTACTCAGTAGGATACTAGAACTACTAATTCTTAAGAGAATTTTCAGTTTTTGTATTTATATAGAATGTCTGAAATGTGATGTTGTAATGGATTAATGGTAACGAATCTAATAATGAGATTACACGAGTATTTTTTTTTTTTTTTGGGCTCTGGGGACATTACATTAATGAGATTAATGGTAACGAGTTTGTTACTTCCATTTCATTTTCTTGACTAGTTAAAGTCGGTCAAATAGTTGCCAAAGTATAGTTAACGTAATTAGCAAGGTATGTGGGTTGACTGATGATCAGGTCCATTTCTTTGAACAATAATTTCCCAAAACATAAGATGATTTTTTATTCAATTTATTAATAAATCAGTCGCAGTGTGTGTATAAATATGGACATTTCAACAACATTGATATTCAATTGTGATTGTAAAATGATTAAAATGATGAGTATGATAGCAGTAATTTCAGGGCTGGTGTTGTTGCTAGCCACCACCCAAATTCATACACTGAGTGATGATGATCAGGTGCGGTGCATAGAGAGGGAGAGACTTGCTCTTCTCACTTTCAAGCAAGGCCTTATTGATCCTGATAACCTCCTCTCCTCCTGGACAAACAGCAGCAACCGAGACTGTTGCACTTGGACAGGGATCACCTGCGATAACCGAACCAATCATGTCGTTGTGCTTGATCTTGGTGATTCTGATAATACGAAGAGGATTGGCGGCGATATTGGAGCTTCGTTGGTCAAACTGCAATATTTGGAGCACTTAGACTTCAGCTGGAATGATTTCACCAGGATCCCAAAGTTCATAGGTTCTTTCAAAAGGCTCACTTATCTTAGCCTCCGAGAGAATCCTATCCGTGGAGTTATTCCGTCCCAACTTGGAAATCTTACCGAACTGCAGTTTCTTGGTCTTGGCGGCTCTGACGGTGGAATGATTGCTGATAATCTTGAATGGCTTTCTCGTCTCCCTTCTTTGACAACTTTCGAATTGGGGGGTACCAATTTCACAAAAGCAGGGCTTCAATCTTTTCAAATGCCGCCTTCGTTATCTACCTTGGAATTCGATGACTGTCAATTTCCACAGGTAGATACCTCATCTTTTTCCCATGCAAATTCATCTGATTCTCTTGAAAAGCTTTCCATGTTTGGTAACTCAATACATTCCACAACAGTTGCTTGGTTTCTAAATTCTGGTAGTAACCTTACTGATCTTGAGCTCTCAAATTCTATCATTATTGGAACTCTCAAAACTTCCCAGTTTGGAAATCTCACTAAATTGGAGTATCTTAATCTTGATGTTCCAATGATTGCCGATAATCTTGAATGGCTCTCTCATCTTCCTTCTTTGACATCCTTTTATCTGGGTGACACAAATTTCACTCTAGATGGGCTTCTATCTTTCAAAATGCCACCCTCCTTATCAAACTCAGTGTTTTATGGCTGTCAATTTCCTGATGTAGATAGTATTTCTTCTCTTTCTTCTGCAAACTTCTCCAATGCCCTCACTAGTCTTGATCTCCAAGATAATACAATTCATCCCACAGTGCTTTCTTTGTTTCTAAATTCTAGCACCAACCTTGTTGAGCTTACCATCTCACGGAATATTGGACATGGAAATAAAATACCAAAATCCTTGGGGAATCTTACCAACCTACAAACATTAGATCTGTCTTACAGCAATTTTAATGAAACACTTCAAGATGTTTTGGAAAGCCTTTCCGGTCATTCGTTAGAGACTTTGGATTTGAGTTGGAACCAACTTGGAGGGTCAATTCTTGATGATGGTAAAAAATTCCCGTCTTTGAGAGGGCTAAATCTCTACGAGAATCTATTAGAAGGTCTTCTTCCAAACTGTTTAAGTCGATTTCCAAATGTTGTTACTTTGGGCTTAAGCAGCAATCGACTCACAGGATCATTGACTGAAAGTATTGGCAAGCTCCAAAATCTAGAGAGTTTGGATCTTTCTCATAACTCTCTGTCTGGGGTTGTCTCTGAACTCCACTTCCAAAAGTTGTCCAAGTTGAAGGTATTAGACCTATCATCTAATTCTTTGACATTGAGTTTCAACTCCAATTGGGTTCCCCCCTTTCAATTGACTTCCTTATCATTGAGTTCTTCCAAGTTAGGTTCGAAATTTCCTAGCTGGCTCCATAGTCAATTCGATATTTCACATCTAGACATTTCCAATTCTGGAATTTCTGGTGCTATTCCTCATTGGTTTTCTGATTTGACTTACAAAATGGATTATCTAAACCTATCTTTCAACCTTATGAATAGCACCTTGCCAAACTTTCCATTGATGTCTGATTATATTTATTCTACTGTTGATTTGAGTTCCAACCAATTCCATGGTCCTATTCCATCTTCTCTATCCAATGCAACATATTTCTTATGTGACGTAAGAGATGGTGCAACCAGACTTCTTGACCTTTCAAGTAATCTGTTATTTGGAAGCCTTCCTAATTGTTGGTGGAATTTGAAGGATCTAATCGTTCTTAATTTGGAAAACAACGAATTGTTTGGAGTGATACCAACATCCCTTGGTTTCATGCACCGCATTGCCTTCTTGAATCTGAGGCACAATAATTTTTCTGGAAGTTTGCCATCGTCATTGAAGAATTGCACCCAGCTGAGAGTTTTAGATGTTGGAGAGAATAATTTGAAAGGGGAAATACCCTCTTGGATTGGGGAAAGATTAATAAACTTGGTTTTTCTGAGTTTAAAATCAAATAGATTTTTTGGAAACATACCATCAAATCTTTGCCATCTCCAATCCATTCAAATCTTGGATCTTTATATGAACGACGTATCCGGATCCATTCCTTCATGCATCGACAATTTCACCTCAATGGTTCAAAAACTCAATGAGGAAGTTACATCCATTCCAATCATTGCATCCTCTCGATACGGAGAGCCTGAGTGGTATAAATCTAATGCAATGATCGTGTGGAAAGGAGCCGAGTACAGATACAAGGAGATTCTTGGATTACTAAGAATCATTGACCTTTCAAGCAACAGATTGTTCGGAGAGATTCCAAAAGAATTTGTAAATCTTGTGGAACTAGTTCAACTAAACCTATCAAGGAATAATTTGAGTGGAGTCATCCCTGAGAAGATTGGAAAGTTGAATAAGCTCGAATCATTAGATTTGTCCCACAATAAGCTTTCTGGCAACATTCCAGTGAGCTTGGCTGAAGTTTCTTTTCTTCAATACTTGGATTTTTCGGATAATCAACTGTCGGGAAGAATCCCTACAAGCACGCAATTGCAAAGTTTCAATGCTTCTGCATATGCCGAGAACCTTGGACTATGTGGACAGCCTCTAGACATTTTATGCCCTGGAGATGGAAATTTGAACGATCCTCCAAATTCTGGGGTGACGATGAAAGCAATGTTGAAGATGGCGGAGAATGGTTCGACATGTCATGGTTACGGATGGGGATTGGGGTTGGATTTGCAGTTGGATTCTGTGGAGTTTGTGGTAATTTGTTGCTCAACGCTTCTTGGAGACTTGCTTATTTTCGACTGTTGGATAACTTTGGAGACTTTCTTTATGTCATAATTGCTGTCAAATGGGCCACAATCAAGAGAAGATTTTCCAATTAACAGGTATAAAATCTATTTAGTTTCATTTTTTTACTTCATTTAGTAATAAAATGTGTCCAATCTTAAGATATATGTGTTGGGAGAGATGATATAGAACCTATGTATTCCCTGCTTATTCAGAAGTTAAAACGTATAGGTTTAAGTATTTAAAAAATTAGCTCATTAGCAAAAATAAAATAAAATAAATAATAATAATAATAATAATAATAATAGTAATAATAGTAAGAATAAGTATATAAAAATTTCGCTAGAAATCCTTTTTTTTTTTTGGTAATCTATTACAATGTTCTTTATTACTAACATATATTGATAAAGATTGCAGGAATTGGAAGGTATGTGTCAATCAAAATTGGGAAGTGAAATACGATGCTGGGAGGTGAAAATTTGTTGATTGTGACGCTTGAAGAATTTAGAGTTCAAACTCCATCAAACATGAAGATGAATTGTGTGAATCTCTATTGTGAATTGTACTTGTTCCTCTTCTTTTCGCTTTTCTTTTCGCTTCCTGTGAATCTACTGCTTTGTTCAATTATAGTCCTTGTTTGGCTAGTTAATTTCATTCTCGTTTCTATTATGTAAAAAAACAAAATATATTTTATCTATTGTTATCTTATATTAGTATTTTGACTTTATTTGTATTTATTTTCATAATAGGAAATCTTTTAATTTAAGTATTAAGTAACTATCCGAATCATGTTATTATAATTTGTATTTATATGGAACCCATACATAGTGCTCTTTATTAGTGAGTACTCTCCTTCCCTAACCCGTGGATGTAGGCACATCGCCGAACCACGTTAAATCTTTCTGTTCTCTTTACCCTTTGATTTTCTTAACTAATTATAATTTTTTTCGAAAATGATGGAATAAATTGAATCCAAAATATACATAGAAATGTACAATTAACAAACAACATAGATTAACTTACTGAGATACTAATGTACAATTATGTTACCAAATGTTTTAACTTACAACTGAATCTCTATGAATGCCAAAAGCGCCAAACCCGACGCCCAAACATCTTCATCCAATACATGCTCTGCAGGCGAGTGACTTACACCTCCACGACAGCGGACAAACAACATACCAACCTATAATTTTTCTTTTTCATCAGACATTATACACAAGGGGAAACTACATTTATAAAGCAGAAATGAACAAACCTTAGTTAAATGGGATATAGCCATTGCATCATGTCCCGCTCCACTCATTAAGACTGGCAATTCAGTGACAATTTCACCTCTCATTCTCTTCACAGCGGCAAATGCGGCAGATTTAAGCTGTGAACTCAACTCAGAATCACAAATCACCGCATTTGCATCGTGCTAAAATGACACATAGCAAAGTAAGTTATCATTTCATGGAATAACAAAGTGAATGCATTTTGACATGAATGTCGCACACCTTGCGGTCAATTGTGCACGAAACTGAACGCCTATCACATATTTGATACATCCGACTCGATAATTCGTAAATAACAGCCTTGCGCCCAGTGTCATCTATAGTACGTAAATCCACTGTGAACGTAACCTAAAACCAACACATTAAATTTCAATTTAACAATAATGCATCTTTATTTGGGCTCATTATCAACATCAGTAGCTCCAGAGCTCAAGCTCTTACCTGGCCTGGAATGACATTACTTGCACTCGGCCAGGTTGATATCTCCCCGACAGTGCAGACGAGAGAATTTGAAAGTGATTCTAATATGGAAGATTTGCAGCTACCGTCATAAGACAGGAAATTTTTGGGATGTTTACAGAGACTTTCCAAGAGTACAATCATTTCGGCAGCAGCAACCATAGGGTCCTGACGCATAGACATTGGAACCGTTCCAGCATGCCCTTGAGAACCTCTGACCTTAACCTGCAATGTTTGTGCAGGAAGTTTCGACACAACCATAATAAACACAATGTCTTCATATCACACAAAAGTCACTCACTTTAAACAAAGTACTCCCCACAAAGGCATAGCACAGGTCGTGGACTACTCCATGTTATCTCAAGAATTTTAGATCCCACGTTATCCTACCCTTTTAGATTTCATTAATGCCCCTGCCCTTCTCAGATTTGTGTCAAAGAATGCCAAAAGTGGATCTCCATTATGCTTTACATTTCTTGAACTATGACCTCTTTTTTTTCTGTGGAGAATCAAATGAAATTAGTCCATCCGTGTGCCAAAAAATTTATATACCTGTAGTCTTGTCTGACCAGCTATGCCATTTACTGCCCCTAGAGGAAAGCCAGCCCATTCTAGGACCGGTCCTTGCTCAATGTGAACCTGTGACATTAACAATATGGAATGCTCTACAGTCAGATTTCAGGACATTTTCTATAACGATAAATGAGCATAAATAACTTTTTAAACGTAGGATAATCGGTGAGCAGGCTTGTCTGCAAGAAGATTGGTCAACAAAATCATACCTCAACATAACCCCAAACTGACTCGGGATCATACTTGAGCTGCAACAAGTGTTCCTCTGTAATATCTATGGAGTTCTCTTTAAGAACATCTTGAAGTGTTATACCCCTGAGTAAGGCATCAGAAAATTAGTATACTGATAATAAATTCAGTTTAAATAATTACAGAAAAAAAATAATGGCGATTGTTTCAAGGAAACCTTTTATCAGTGATCTGCAGTGCTGAAGCTGGCAAAATTCCAGCTACAGCAGCACTGCCCAGAAATGTAGATTGAAATCTTACACCCTCCTCGTCACTAAAAGCAATCACCTGCAGGGTTTAACGATTGAGATTAAAAATAGTGCATTTTTAAGGTATAATTGCTGCAAGGAGTAAGAAAAATCTATATAGAATCTCTATTGTAGCTTTACTAGACATTTTTGATTCTGTTGCATACTTCATACATCTAAGTAATAACAATCGTGTATAACGATAATTTTGCAAACTTTGGAATAAAAGAAAGGGAACGATTGTATACAAATGAAAAACAAATTAGTTTTCACAACTGCATTTCAATTTTTGACATGACATTCAATTAGTCTTACTTTAGTTGTAGTTTCATTTGCAATTAGCAACAATTTGCAAGTTCCAGTTGGGATTTAACATGATCAATCTTGCATACAACGAGAGTGAACAACATACAAACACATTGATTTCTGAACGCTAAAGGAGTTGTTGGGTTTTAGGAACGAAACCTACTTCTGCAAATAGAAACAGATCATTGGAAAAATTCACCAATGCTGATGACCATGACATCAAATAAAGCAGTCACAGCATGTTTTTCCTTTTAATTATGAAGTGGTGTTTACATGCATCCTTATGAAGCCAAATACAGGGAAGTGGTTTACTGGTTTCTGCAATTTTAAAATGACTCATTTTACGTTTTCTATGAATCCGAATCTTCCACACACCTCAACTGGCCGCTTCAGTGTTCTCAACTTCCCATTGACATGCAAAACCTTCAGTGCAGCTAATGCAGAGATGATTCCTAATGATCCATCAAAAATCCCAGCATCAACAACAGTGTCCTGTTGGCAAAATGCAAACATAAATATCATCACTGCCACTGGTAAGTATGTCCAATGTACTCCTTTTCAATTTAGTACATATTTCTTTCCCTATGTGCGCCTGAACATAAGTGTGTTATTGAAATAATTTGAAATTGTGATCAGAAAACAAAAAACATAAATGTGTTGTTGAAATTCAAATAGCAATAGAAGATGTATAAGGGGGAAATCAAAGGGTCACCAAATGAGAGCCAATTATCAAAGCCTCAGCACTCGCATTCCTTCCCTCAACCCGACCATGTATATTGCCCAAAGAGTCAACCCACCTGGACATTAACACAGAAACTGAGTCAAAGAATCTGTAAAGACACTATTCAGAGTGTTCAAAAGATAGACAGCTAACGTTCTCAAACCCGCGTCCTCCATCCATCCACGAATAAGATTTCCTGCCTTCACAGAAGCTGGGCTCAAGAAAGTCCTCTCGAGATATCCTTCAGCATCACTAATCTGTTAATTATGTTAACTAGATTAGCATTCACATTTCCATAACCAATTTCACTACCATAACACAATATCGGATGCCTGAGTTGAGTACAGTACTGCCACCAAAGAAAAACAAGGAAGCAAAGCTATTTGATAGCTCGATTTTCAAGCAAAATTTGAGGCCAGGGCTGCAAATATTGCTGTACTGGACAATCAAAAAGTGCTTTTTTTTTAATTGAGAAATGTTTTCTTTCTCATATGTTATGCAGAAAAATCACCATTCCATAAGATAATATTTATGTGTAACACACCAACAATAATTACCCCTTCTGGTTCAGATATTACTGCAAAAAAGTTGGCAAGAACTTTATTATCATTCAGAAAACAAGATAAAGTAAAACGCAATAAAAATATATTCATTTTCCAGACAACTAACAATTTTCTTCTATCCATTAACACCATCTCAAATCACATAGCAAGAGAGGAAACTAGTTCATTGCAAATTGAACAAAACTTGTATCCATTAACGATTGAAATAATCAACACATATAAATCGGGTAAACCAATTCCAATAAAAAAAAAAAAAAAAAGGTAAGAACAAAACAGGGATACCGTATAAGGTGAAAACTAAAAGTTTGAAAAAAAAAAAAAAAAAAAAAAAAAAAAAAAAAAAAATGAATGGTGTAGATTTATATTCATTTCAGATAAATTAAAAAGCTTCAAGAAATAAAACCTGTCCAAGCTGTTGAAGCCTTGCCACTGCTTCATCCCTTAGGATCTCCGGATACACATCCTTCAAATCGTTTCCTGTCCAATATCATATCACATATAAATCTATATATATATATATATCCAATATCTTAATGAAAAAACGTTCTTCAAAATAAAAAAAAAAAAAAAAAAAAAACAAAATAATCATGATTATTCATCAAATTACCAGATGATTGGAAATCAAAAGAGGTGGATATAGTGGTGGATAGAAAAGAGAACAAAAAAGAAGAAGAAGTATTGAATAAGAAAATGGCTTTGGCAATGGCATTCGCATTGGCATAGAGAGAGACAGGGACGAGGACAAGAGCAGAACTTGCAAAGCCTTTGAGAGGAGATTCAGGCAGAGCAAGCACCGCAACCTTGCCGTCGTCTCGTATTCGTGGCTAAAAAGCCTTAAAAGCCTAAAGCTAAATAAAACAAAAACTATGGCTAATAAATAATTATTTGTTTTTCTGTATCTGTATATCATAATTATTGGTGCCAACAATTTGATGATTTGATGATATAGATAGAAGTGCCAAACTTTCTTACGTTTTTGTTTGTCGTTTTGATTTGTGAAATGAAAATGAATATTTATGTGGTGGAGGTGGTGGCCGTGGTGGCCGTGGTGGAGACTGATTAGGATGATTTGTTGGGGCCCACCAAGTCAAGGTGCAGGGTGACGTGGCACCCTCCTAAGAATACCATAGTATATAAAAGATAACATATATAAACCATTACGTAAAAATGTAGTTGATATTTTAGGCAAAGTCTTTGGTACCGGTGTTTGTTTATTTTTTTATAAAATATGTATTTTTTTTAAAATGTGTATATTTTTTTATAATAAAATATATAATATATACATATTTATACATTTTAAAAAATAAATATACATGTTTTATAAAAAATAAATAAGTGTCGCTTCAGTTTAGATACTGGATTAAAGACAATTCTTCATATTTTAATGGATTTTTTTTTTTTTTGGTCATGTATCCAATATAGCTTAATTTAATAACACATTATAATGTGATACACATGGCGTAACAAGATGCAGCTGTATACTCCCTCAAAAAAAAAAAAAAAAAAATAGTAACTAAATATTTTAATATTATTCTAACCTCTAATATTGAGGTTTGTTGTTCACGTGTCAGCATATTTATCAATATTATGACACGACAATCCAATTCAATAACAAAATAGGAGATGATCAATTACTCAATTTTATCATTAATTTGTCAATGAAAACTTCGTGATTATGGGCAGAATTTAATTGTAATTTTACACGTGATTCTATCAATACGATGACGAGTTTAAATTCTTAATCTCAAATTAAAAAAATGGTTTTTAGCACATTTATTTTTTAAATCTGTCTGTCGTAGTTTAATAAATTATCTTTAAATTTTTAATTTTAGTAAGTTCTCTTCTCAATTTATAAAATTATTACAATAAGTTCTATTTTAACAATGATTTGTGTTAAATTAAGTCAAAAAAACATGTTTAATGAAAGATTTCAACATCTTAATTTAAATTAACACAAATTTTTAAATTTCTCAACTTTTATTCACTTAAATCTAGATTTAATACAAAATTTGAATAAATTTAATAAAATTGAGCACATTACAATAAGTTTATAATTTTAGAAAATTATTTGTTAAAATTAAAAGTTTAAGTGGTAATTTAGTCCAAAAATTCTGAAATAATTATGCTAAAAAACCTAAAAAAAGGACAAATCTAATAGTTGTACTTGTCACGTGTATTGCACACGACATCTAAGACACTAATTTAGGCCCCGTTCATTTTGCTAATTCGAATTTAAATTTTTAATTTGAATTGAAATCTAATAAACAATCACATTTTTTTTTATAATAAAAAAAAAGATATGATATTTTTAAAATCACATTCAACTATAAAAAAATTAAAATTAAAAATTTAAATCCAGGCCCTTAATGTTCGAGATAATGAATAGACTGCACAGTGCTGTTGTCAGTTGTCAAAATTATATCAACTTTTCTTTCTCCTTTTTTTTTTCCCTACTGAAAAATGAAAATGATATCAACTTTTCTGTTTGTAATAGATTTGTTATTAGCTGGAGTCCACTGCCATTTTGGACTAATAATAGGCTTATTATGGCAACTGAGCTTTCAGGTTTGGCGCAAGTGAGTCCCACAATTTTCGATCCCACCAGGGATCTTTCCGGATAACATGTCTATAAAATAAATAAATAAAAGAAGAAATTATTTGAATGAGAGAAAATGTAAAAATCGAAAAAATGTAGAGAATTAACATTTGATCATTTCACTTATTTAAATTTAAAATTTAAATTTTATTACAGTAAAAAAAATTTAAAAAATAATCACATTTTATATTTTTATTACAATAAAAATTTTTTACATAAAATTACATTTTAATTTAAATTAAAAATTTAAATAAGTGAACAAAATGGGTTAAAACTTTCCTTACAATTGTAGTGCCATTTGGTTTCTCCTTCTTTGAAGGAAAGTTGAGTTTTGTTCTCCAAAGCCACTTTTCTTGGTCTACAACTGCAATAATCAAAGATTAATAGATGTTAGATGGGATAACTTGCATTCGGAAATTATATATATATATATATATATATATATATATATTGGAAAAAGGCGTGTGCTATCAAAATTCTAAACACTACAAAATAAGATTTCGTTATAAAAAATACATACGAGAGTATTTACAGTAGAATAAGCTGTTTTATTCCATTAGTAGAGATTGTATTTTTTAAATTAGATTAATTTTTCAACAATTTTATTTATAATAAGAGTAATATTATGTGGTGTGTTGTAAATTTTTAATACAAATTTTCACTTGTTCTCACTAAAAAAACAAAATAGCATGCTCCATCACTAAAAATTCTCAAAAAATACAAGAGAAAATTCAAAAAGAATCCATCAGTTTTAAATAAATACAACTTTTTTTGATAATTTTGTGATAAGCTATGAAAAAAATAATATATTTCCTTCAAATAAGAATCTATTGATAAGACATAAGTTCTAAACAATAAATTTAATAGATTACCAAAAATTAATGAAGATTCGATGAGTTAAAATTGTGCCTATTATTAATAAGGTTGCTTTCTTAAGCTATTTTGTCTTTTTTAAACAATTGTGATTAGTGAACATTTTATCATCTGGCACTAATTAAGCAGGGAAGTAGAATCTTGCCAAAATACATGCATTTTTATGTTTTTTTTTTTTTTTTTTCTTTTGATTAGTACGTATATGTATGTAGCTACATGATTTACTTAAGGTCGGTCCATGAGCATCGTGGTTCTAAAAAGAATATTGAGTTGGCTTACTGCCTAATATACATCATGAATTGATTTACCTCATAAAAATCATTTATGAGAAAATGTGGTTATACTAAATAATATTAGGTTATTAATATTTTAGAAAGTGGATTATATAGCAAAAATAATAAATAAAAACATGAGAAGGCATAATCCACGTTATAAAGTCTACACCAGCACGTTAGTTAAGAACATTCCCAATATTATGAAAAGGCAATTACACCAGCATATATAATCCATGTTTCAGGCATACTCTATCCTTTAGCAACTTATTCTCAGCTTCAATTTGTTCCTTTTCCTACAGTTTAAAAACAAATGTAAACAAAGTAGAACTAGGGTTGTATAATGTTATAATGTATATGTATACCTAATTTGACATTATATTATACATCAAATTTCATGACATGTAAGACAACAGAGCATAACACAACGTTTTTTTTTTTTTTGTCCAAGCAAAACAATATGATAAATGAAGGGAGATTCGCTGTTAATTATGAGAGTAATAGAGTTATACCAGTATCCATAGAGGTATTTGCGTCCTCAACAGGATCTGAATTTTCCTCAGTAGGTCGCAGGAGAAGATCATGCAATGCCCTTGGGGGCAGCATCTAAATTGTTTTCACATCTTTCCATGGCTCTTTGATATATATTTCTAATTTAGAATCGCTGTAAAATATTTAAATTTTTTTTTTATTAAATTATCTTGTAGCCATGCCATAGTTATTTCATAATTTCTTTCTCATTCTATTATTAATTAATTTACTTTTTTACTTGGAAGCCCGAGTTCTTAGTTTGACTAAGGTGAACCCGTTTTTATTCTTTTTCTTTTCTAATTTATTTTAATTATAAGAAAAAGAGAAGGGGATGGACTAGTCACAAATATTTGATTGTATCTTAAATTTTACCATCGTCGGGGAGGGGCTTGTCGACAACCACAAGATTTGAAAACGTTCAGTTCACTAGGAGGGATAGGTGGGATTGCCCTTTGCTTGCAACGCTATCTCTTTCTCTTTCCCATTTAAGTTCATCTCAAATGTGCGTAGAATGGTTAACTCATCAAGTTTCATGGCTCGACCCACCCTCGATTCCATGTAAGCAAACCTCCGTGGTAGATCGTCCAATCCACACCACCAAATGCCACCCACAAACATAGAAATAGATTCATGTTCTTGCATCCGGAGTTCCTCAAACCTTGTAGTAAGTATTTGGAGTTTGAGAGTCTCACGGGCCGCCGTTCTTGCTTCTCCCAAACTAGCATCCTTGGTCTCAAAAACTAAGTTTGATTTGAGAAAAAACGTTAAATTATTAAAATAAAAAAATAACACTTCATAATAGAAAATAATTTCTATCACAAATACAATCCTCAAACATAATTCTTAAGTTTACAAATTTCAAATCTAAATACTTCTAAACTCATTATGGGACCTTGAACTATTATTGCTCTGTCAATTAGAACTTCAAATAAAAAGTTTACTTGCATCACAAGAACTTGATGAGCTTGCACTCAGTAAGTAAATCATAAATAAATCCAATTTTAAAATACATCTTTTTAACTTTAGGGCCCTGTTATATAATATTAATCTTGTGTTATTAAAATCTCTTTTATGTAAGCTCTATCTTAAAATTTTTTATTCCTTAAGAGTTTGACAATTATCATATCTCAGTCAGTTCATATAAACATAAAATTTCACATCATAATAAAAAAATAACTTTAAAATTGGATGAAACATATCAACAGTGACATATATAAACCGAAAACTTCCATTGAAAATATATCATTATTTAAGTGATGCAAGAAAAGATATATTTATATATTACCTTGTAAAAAATAAAAATATTCTCTTCTCTATATTTCTCCTTTTCCTTTTTTTTCTTTTCTTTTTCTCTCTTTTTTTTTTTTATTTTATTTTTTTTCTCTCTTCTCTTTTGAGCCTAGAAGTTGGCTTGATATTCTATAAGACATCACATATACATAAAGCACCATGTACACATGTGGCAATCAGCGAGATGACTAATCCTTAAACTTATCTATTGAACGCCACCTCTTGCTTAGTGATGACTAAGGCTGATGAAACTTCTCTTATAAATCCACCTCATGTTTTACATCTCTAATTATTCATTATAAGTGTGGACGTTTAACTCATAAATTTAAAATTTAAAATTTAAAATTATTTTTTTTTTTATTTAATTTATTTTTTATAAGAAAAAATACTATAAATAATTATTGAATCATAATTTAAAATTATAACGATTAATACTAAAAATTGCCCTTGATTTAAAACCCTCCCCACAAATTTTTTTAATTCATGTGACACCTATTTAATTTATTATTCTTATAAAATCCTACTAATTATTATTAAAATACTTCTCATATTTCTCTCATTATCTCAAAGAAAAATGTCTCTAAAACTAATAAATCCTTTTTAAAAAAAAAAAAAAAATAACCATATATCATAAAATAAATTAATTAAGACCTCGTTCATTTTACAAATTCAAATTTTTAATTTGAAAATTTCTTGAAAAGTGATATTTTTAAAAAATAACTTTAAAATTGGATGAAACATATCAACAAACATTATAAACCGAAAACTTCCATTGAAAATATTTTATTTAAGTGAAAAAAAATCTCTAAAAAAAATAAAAATATGATTTTTTCTTTTTAATTTTTTTCTCTCTCTCTTCTTTTATTTTTTTTTTTTTTTTTTTCTTAAAATTAAAAATTTAAATCAATGAAAAAGCACCATGTACACATGTGGCAATCAGTGAGATAACTAATCCTTAAACTTATCTCAAAATTTCTTGCTAGATGTTAAACACCTATCCCCTCCATCTTCATTATTCATTATTTTGTGGACCCTAATTCCCAAAATTAAAATTAAAATTTAAAATTATTTTTATTTTATGTGTTTTTTATAAAAAAATATTATAAATAATTATGAATCATAATTTAAAATTATAGAGTTTTTCCAATTCATGTAATTTAATTTATTATTATTATAAAATTTTTAATTATTGGATCGAACATATCTTTTCTAAAACTAATAAATCCTTAAAAAAAAAAAACATTGCCATTTGTTAAATTATATTCGTTTCGATTCACTTTCAAATTCATATTTTTAATTTGAATTGAAAAGTTTTTTTTTTTTTACGTAGTAAAAAATTAAATAAAATATAAATTTTCGTATTAATTTTTTATGAATACATAAAATTAAAAACCAAACGAACAAATTTTCTAGATGTTACTCTTACAGCTAGCACTATTACAGTCTTAATATTTATTATGATTCATTTCTTATGGGTTTTTACACCTTGTATTTAGATTTATTATGAAAGTACACCATTAATTTTTGATCTCTCTCGCTGCCACCGGTTCCTTCCTCCCACGATTTGGGCGCCAAAAAGCCTTTCTCCAAATCCTTCAAAATCCTCGGCGTTTCTCCTTACTCCTTAAGCTTGAGATCATTTTCGTTTATCGATTTTTCTCATTTGAATCCATGAATGTGGGTCTTGTTGAAAACTCAGGAATGGAGAGAAATTCCGCGGCTTGTGCAATGCAATGGAGCATCGACTTGGAAAAGGGTCTTCGTTCCAAGATCCCCGGTCAACCGTCGGAAGCCATTTTGGACTTTGGCCCCCGACTCCGGCAATGGAGCCGAGAGCGAGAACCCACTTTTGTTGCACACCACATGTTCGACCTAATTCCCGGAGAAGACCGACTCTTCGCCAACGCCATTTTCTTGCGCCTCGCGGACGCTTTCAGGTTCGGAGACGAAAAAATACGTGTTTCTGTTGCGAAGGTCTTTTTAATGGAGTACAGAAGCCGTGAGAAACGAAAAGGGTATAAAGGGCTGTTGTCAAAGGGAAGGGTGAGTAATTCCATGGAGTTGCTGAGCAGAGTCAAGATTGTGTTTGATAATGGGGATGTTTGTTCTAGGGCTCTGGCTTTGGTTATCTTTGGTTGTTGGGCTGATTTTGCCAAGGACAGTGCAAACATACGCTATTTGGTGCTTTCTAGTATGGTCTCTCCTCATGTTTTGGAGGTGAGGTTAGTGCTTTGGTCTTGTTTCTTTTATTTCCGTTTTTTTAAATGCTGTATTTGTTATTTAGTATGGAGAAAATGTTGCTCTTTTTCTTGAGAATTGTCATTCATGGTTATAATTGTCCACATATGTAGTGACTTATTGGTGTAGATTACAAGACATATTTGTTGCTCGTCAAATTATTCCAACTTGCCCTTTGTGTGTTTCACCGGTTTCCCATATGATTTTTCTGTTTTCACAGGCCAAAAAACTGCTCTATTTGCTGTGTTTGTGATTTGAATATGAAGTATTGGAGAATGTTGCTTCTCCTTTTTTCTTTTCTTTTCGTGGGAACTAGCTTTCATGGTTATAAACGAAAATTTTCCCGTGTAATAGAGACATATTTATAGATGTTTGAAATTTTTGCAAAAGGACCTTTTGGTCAATGTCTGTTGAATTGTTTTTATTAACCAGTGGTTTCCCTTGCAAAATTTGTGAGAATTGACTTGAGCCCTTTAATTTAATTTATATGCTTTTACAGGCAAAAGCAGCTTTATTTGCAGCCGGATGCTTTTGTGAGTTATCAGATGATTTTCCTTGTGTTGTCCTAGAGATGCTGACTAATTTGATGACTTCATCTGAAACATTGTCGCCTATAAGGTTAGCTGCCGCTCGACTCTATGCAAAAATGGGATGCTCATATTCAACTGCAACTAGAGGCTACAAGGTCCTTCCCCTCATTTAGTTTTGTTTTTTTTTTTTTTCTCTCTTAAAACACTGAACATCCACGTATAAATCTTGCATTTGAGGATTATTGACTCACTGAATAATGCTATGACTTAATTTTGGGGTGCGGCACAAGGGAATGGTGATACGGTTGATTGAGCTTTGAGATGGTACGGATATTGATTAAATAAAATGATGTTATGATTTGGGTTTTAACTTTTAACTTAATTCTGAGACAAGGAAACCCCAAGAGACAAGTGGATGAAATACTGAATTTCCCTTCATTGCCCCTTTTAACTTATTAGGATCTTTCTGCGTTGAGTCTATTTGCATCTGTGTGGTTTGGGATTTTCAATTGTTTGGTTTTCTTCAAACGAGTATGTTATTGATTGAAGTAACATTTCAAATTTTTTCTTCTATCTTCCTTGTCGGCCTTCTGTTAAAGAGCAGTAGAAATTTTGTTTTGAATCTTGATATATGTATGTATGCAGGTGTGTATGTAAATGTATATGTCTCATCGTTTAAATTAATATAGTTTAAATACATGCATACATAAATTTTTAACGTACTAAACAATATGTTCAGGAAGCCCAACGATCCATTCCAACCCTAATTCTAAAGAACAATCATGTACAGATCACACAATCTTGTGCATCAAACATAGCATTTGTGCATATGTTTGTAGACCTTTTATCCAACATATGAACTCAAAACTCAAAAGCTACCTTTAAACTTAGTTTCTTACTCTTATTTTATTTTATTTTATTGTTTGATAATAAACAAAAACCTTTATTCTTTTGATAAGAAAACCTTTATTGACAATGTTTGTTTATTTTTTAATTGACAAAAACCTTTATTGACAACAAATTTAATCAATACAAGGTAGAAGAGGATGAGAGATCCTCAAAAATGGAAAAACAAACAGGAAAAAAAAAAAAAATGGAGGACTAGAACCGAAAACAGCAACAGCGACCCAACAAACAAACTAAGCTAAACAAAAACCAGAGACTAAAACACAACATTCCTAAACTCCAATACGTCCCTCCAGTTCAATAAAATCAGGGGCAAAGAAAAATGATTGAACTCCTTGTCTGTTGAAACCCAAATGGAAGCTAAGAAAATAGCCTTATCAAGCAAATCAGCAACCTCCGACTCTGTCTTCAAATATTGTTCGATTTCTTTCTGTCTAAATAACCCACAGTAATGCCAAAACTAACGCTTTCCACATGACCTTCCCTTTCTTTCCATTGCCAAAACCGCACGAACTACTAGGACAGCCAATTGAAAACCTGCTACTAAACTGCACAATTTCCAGGTCACTTTACAATGCAAGAATAAGTGATCCACAATTTCTTACTCTTTTTTATTTAAAAAAAAAAAAAAAAAAAAAAAAAAAGTTTTCTTACTCTTCTTTATCAAGAAGAAATTTTCGGTTAAGTGACAGGAGTGAAACAAATACTTTTAGGATAATGAACGAGGCAGTCAAGTCTCTCTTTTTATCATACTCCTAATTGAGAATGAAAGAAAGAGTGAGCTGTTGAAACTTTGAAAGATTTTACCAGTCCTTCTATTGTTGTTTCCTCACTAATTTTTTCTTCCAAACAAAGGATTCAGGAGGAGAATAGAGTAGTTTGTGACAAAATAATATATTGGGTAGCCTTATGGCTCTCTTGAACTGAAGGTTTTGCTGGGTTTTCTTTTGCTAATTTGTTAAGGGGTTGAGACATGATTATTCAGTAATTTGGGCTGATGAGCTTTGTTTTACTCCACTTGCTAGACTGTTACTTTTATAAATCTGTTTTTGCTTAGGCGGACTCCTTGTCCCCCTGTTGTATTCTCTATCATTAATAACTCCTTTCGTTTCTCATAAAAAAAAGAACAAGAAGGATTGTGCCTTTCGTCTCTCTTTCATTTACTCTCTTAATCTCCTTCATTGTAATTTTCTGTGAGTAGATCATCTAGTGATATAGTGAAAGCAATTCTGTGTTGAGCTTCCTTCTATTTATGGACTATGGTAATAAGTATGTATTTGAAAATAAACATTGATAACTCATACAGAGTACTTTGTCTTTAATAGAAAATTTTGTTGCTTTAATTCGCTTTTCCTTTTTTTTCTTTGTGCATATATTTTTTTTTAGTTCTTTTCTCGGTTGGTTCATGTGTAGGTATAACAATTATGTGTGAGATAACTCATACTGATAAGTGACAACTGCTTGCAGACAGGTCTAAAGCTAGCATTAGACTCCGCAGAAGAGGATTATCAGGTGGCATTACTTATTTCACTCTCAAAAATTGCTTGCACGTCAACAATTCTTATTTCTGATCAGGTACCTCTCTGCAGCCATGTAATAGGAAATTCTTTGTCTAAAAATACGATTTCAAGTGGATGGTTAATTGTTGTGACTCCTATTTTTTTCTATTTTTTGTTTTTTGCTTTTTTTTTTCTGTAGATTTCTCTATTTCCCACAAAAACCATTTTCTTTTCATAATTCAGTAGGCATATTTGTGCTTGGAGTGTTTGCATTTGAACTTAAAGGATTACTTGAGAAATTGCATAAATGTTTACTTTTTTTTTTTTTTTTAGTTTAGTCGTTGTAAGTCTTCCCTATGTAAGGCAGTTGACTTGTTTTTGAGGAATACTTGATGATTCTTTTCCCATTGACGTGGCCACATGGGGATGCAGGTGGAATTTCTTTTCTTGTTTCTCAGCCAAGAAAAGACTGTGAAAGTACGAGCAACTGCATTGAGATGCCTCCATTTAATCTTCAATAAGGGAGTATGTCACTTATCTGTTAGTCCAAATCTGGTTAAAGCATTATTCAGCACACTAGATGAACATGAACTTCCAACAAGCATGCGATGTGAAGCCCTAAGGATTTTGCGTAAGGTTGTTTGCATGTTTCTAAGTATTATAGATGAACTTGTTCATGCTGTGAAGCTTAAAATCTATAAATTCACCTGTAACATTTGCAGGTGCTTTTGTGTATGCAATCCGACTCAACTGTTGATAGTCTTGATCTCGATAAGCTGTCAACTATCGCTGAGAATGTATCCCCATCTCCAATCAGATCAATGAGTCTGCTAGCCATTCGTGTTCTAGTTGACATATCATATAAATTCAAATGTAAAGAGAAATAGGCTCTGTTTTGGTACGTCCCTCTCCAGTTCCATCTCAGGTGGTTTCAAAAATTTTCAATCGGATATCCTTTTTGGTGAAGTCACTGTTTGATCCTTGTCATACTGATTCTGTAGTGTATCAAGAGCTTAATAATCTGCTAAATCTTCTTTTGTCTATGGTTCGAGAACATCCGGATTTAGATGTTTTAGTGCATGATCAGATTTTCGTACTTGTTAGACACCTCTCTAGAATGAACGAAAATGTCATGTCTACAGCACAAATAGATTCATTAGTTCATGAGAGTTCAAATACTGATGAAGGAAGGAGCGCAGCCATTAGAGGGAAGCTTGCATGTAAAGTTTATAGTTTCCTTGTGACCTATCTTGAAGATCTTAGTAAAGCTGGTTCCATCACTATGCTTGTATTTGAGAAAGTGAAGCTTCTGGTTGAACATGTATGTGAATGCAAGTTATTGAATAGCTATACACACACACTCTTCTCTCTTTTGTTGCATTCTTCAGTTATTTGGGGAAATATAAGCGAGGAAAGTTTCAAGCTTGATGGAAACTTGGGTATATTGCCTCATAATTACTCAATTGAGCACGAGCTGATTACTATTGAATTCGCCAAGAAGCTTATGGAAGAAAATAAATATTGGCCTGCATATAAAGCTGGGATGTATTCAGCTTGTCAGGGTGCATGGTTCACATGTACATTTATATTTCAACCGCTAATTGCACAGGTTCGTTCTGATTTGTGTGGTTGCTGGATAAAATCATTGTTACAATTTGCTCATTCCGAGATACAAATTATGCTTTTCCATTTGACAAAACAAGATTCCAGCATAACAGTCAGGTCAGAGACAATCAAACTCCCTCTTAGATATCTTTCTGACGATCAAGATGAAATGGACCATGATGCTTTGTATGAACCTTGCTACAGTAAAGTACTTCTAAGTGCTTATAACAGCATTTGCTCTTCAAAAGAAGTTTTAGATGCGTCAGCTACTTCTGGTCAAATGTTTTGTTTCCAAAGGTGGTTTTTGTCTTTACGAGCTAAAGCATTAAGAGCTGTTGTGGATGCACTTGAAACTCTAGGAACCATTCTATCTGGTGGCAGCAATTGGCGGGTTGGCAAAAGTTTTGTGGCTGAGTTCGTGTTGTCATTCAAAAAGATTGCTCAATTATCTATGCAGTTGAAGAGGCTGGCAAAAGAATTCGATCTATTTAGTGCATCCTTCATTGACATCGACAGCAAAAGTTCAAAAGTAATTTCAGCCCTTGCACTCAGTAGTTCGCTGCTAGCCTTTATTACTGGTTTTGCTCTTTTCATTCCGACCCTACCTGAAACTCTTTCCCGTGGTCTAAAAAACTCAAAAACCAATTTACAAGCACATCTGATACAAAATCTAGCTGGGAGGTTGTGCCACGCAGACCATGAAATCAGTTCAAAACTCTGTCAGCTTCTCGACGTCAGTGAACACCAGAGAATAAATTGTTGTCACTTGCAGCTTGGAAGTCAAGCCTTTAACCTTGCCTGTGAAGCTAGAGATGTTCTTAGTCTTTGTAGTTATGCTGTTTCTGAGGTTGCTCGCTTGAGAAGTGAGGCAGACATAACACACAATGAGGAGAACACATCTCGAGTTATCGAGGATGGCATACAACTTACACTTAAAATTCTTGAGAAATGGACGCAAATCCCTCTCAGGACTCCCAAGTACTTCTTTCAGTTAAGGTAAGCTGAGAATGTTTCTCTGAAGAGCATCACTAATACTTCTATTTATTTAATTTCTCCATATCTTTTATACTAGCTTCTATTCTAATGATCACAAGCATTTTGAGGTGATATACATTTTGGATTTCATTTAGATTTTTTTTTTTTTTTTTAAAGCATGAGCTTTCTCTTTCAGATATAAGTAGTAAATCTCAAGTGCAATTTAGCTTAAGTAGCTCATAGATTGAAGCTGATCGAAATCAGTCTGCTTCAGTAAGAGATTTTTGATCAAAAGGTTTTTCAACTTTCATTTCTTACTGTTAGCTGTGGCTTGTATATTTAGACTTGTACACCTGTACGAGTGTCAATGATGGCATCTATTTGAACCCGTTCAATGTTCATCTTGAATCAATGATCACTTTTAAGTTTTTCTTCTTGACGAATTATTCCAGTCATTAATTCATGTTGCATTCAAATTTGCTCTAAATAAACCTTTTCTATTCAATACTTTTTGTTTTTCCATTGTATTCTATAGCATAATCTTTCTGCAACGAATTTAAAACTTTCAGGTCTTGCATTGGGTCAGAACTGTTTGCTGTAAGTTCCACAAAAAACCCGGATGGAATTTATGTTTCACGAGGCTATCAGCTTTCTTTAAGTCTATGCCTTCAGCTAAGAAATGTGCCGCCAGATCTCCCTGTTCGGCTGGCCAAGTTTTACTGCATGCTATACTGCAGAGAATCTTTTCAGGAGCCCAGACCAGTTCAAGAAAATAACGAGCAATCTAAGAGCAGCCATCAAGCATGGGAGACTGATGACATGGTAGAAGTGAACGCGAGGCTATTACATTACGTGACACACCGCGTTACAAACAAGACTAATGGCGGTAAGTCTGGTTGTGGCATTGATGATTGTGGGTTTGTGAATGCATTTGTTTGTGTTGAACCAAATGAGAGATGGCAGGGGTTCTCAAGTTGCTTGCTTGACGTTTCTAGATTTCCGGCAGGTTCTTATAGAATCAAATGGTGTAGCTGTTGTATTGATGATCAGGGTAATTATTGGAATCTCCTCCCATTTAACGCGGGACCTGTATTTACTGTAGAATAGATAGACATGTAAGTTATAATATTAGCTCAATTGGCTCTAGTTGTGCGGATGCTCTCTCTTTTGACAAAGCATAACAAAGGTTGTTGATTTAGGCTCGTCCCATATACATTGTCACTTAGTGAGAAGAAAGAATTATGGGATCTAACTGAAAAAAAAAAAAAGATAGAAATTTCCATGGCGTGGGACTTTGGGTTTGTTTTGTTGTACAAACATAATACATATCTTTTCGCTGGATTTAGGTAGAACAGTTTTCAAGTCATTTATCAATGACTTGTGTTCTAAACGCAGTTTCGGCACTGCCGTGCCAAACTAGCAGGAAATAGCTTGAGAAAAGGCTATCTTGTTTAAAAATTTGTCCTTGTTTTATCTTTTATTTTGTGATCGAGTTTGTTCCCTTGGCAGAAGAATCTGCATTTATTGATTGGGAATGGACAAAGTGATCATATAAAGCCGTTAAATCTCATACAAAGAATGAGCAAAATGTGTTCGTCTTATACTTTTTTATGGCTTGAAATATTTATGCTCTTTTTTTTTTATTTATAAATATTACAAGATAGTATTCACTTTCTCCCATTGAATATCAACATTAAAGAAGGGAATAACAATCTGTATTTATTGTGAGGGATGGACAAAGTGATCAAATAAAACCGTCAAATCTCAAACAATTGCTAAGCAAAATGAGTTCATGTTTTATAACTTTCAACTGCAAAAAATGATGCAATGATTTTGCTTGAAAAAACAAACTATTGCATTGAACAAACAATACAATTTAGAGGAATAAATATTTATGTGTTTTTCTTTTTGCTTGAAATATTTAATATTTTCTTGTTTTAAACATTACGAGATAGTATTCACTTTTCCATTGTATATCACCTTTTAAAAGGGAAGAATTCCGACACGAATTTAAATTTGAGAAATACAAGTTAAAAGTATACGCCCCTTTTTTGTAATGAACTCAAAAATACAAGGTACAAAAGAGAAATAACCAAAAAAAAAATCCAACTGAATCCAAGTTTGCTAAAAAATCACTTCCATAATTGAGTTTAAAAAAAAAAAAGACTGTCAGAAGTGGGATTTGAACCCACGCCCTCTTTCGAAGACCAGAACTTGAGTCTGGCGCCTTAGACCACTCGGCCATCCTGACATTTTGTTGTTTCTTTGGAGGAATTTTATTTATATCTTTAATTTCTCACTAATAATGACCCGCTTTTCAAATTGGAAAACACACCAGCCAGGCTCCTAAATGGAACTATTTTTTTTTTTTTTTTTTTTTTTTTTTTTTTATAATTGAACTCTTCTTATTTTTCTTGCTACTGACCTGGTAAACTTATTTACTTAGGTTTAAATTCTAAAAAAAGGCCATTATCTTTTGCCAAGATACCTAGGTTAGGCCATTATCCATTACCATAGATCCAAAAGCTATTTCGTGATATCTTTCTACTTTTTTTTTTTTTTTTGAAAAGCAAATCTTTCGTTGAAGCAAAGAAAACTTAAATACAAGATCCAACAATACAACCAAACTGAGCACATCATTTTTTAGAGGGTGTAAATTTGATTGTAGGCGAAGTTCGTATTAAGAAACATGTAACGATACAACAATTAATAATATTACTCTTTTTCTTTCTTTTTCTTACTATTTTTTACATTCACGTATAAATTTTGTTTATTTCATTAATTTAAATTTAAAATTTAAATTTTATTACAATAAAAAACTTTTATAAATAATCATATTTAATTTTTTTTATTATAATAAAAAATTTTCACATAAAATTATATTTTAACTTAAATTAAAAATTTAAATCAACAAATTTTCAACCGCTAAATGGGTTCATCTTATTCAATGTCAGTACTAAATCGATGGTTCTGCAACCATTGTTTCAAAAAAAAATAATAACCCAAATCTAGTGGGCAGAGTGTTAATTAGTGGCCTAACCCTCTGTCACCTCATGCAATAAATACGTATACAGAACAGAAGATTCTTCAGCTCATCTTTGACCACAGTTAAATAAGTACGAGAAAATTATTACGAGGAAGAGTAATATCTCCATTTTAAATGCTTTATTAATTTCTTCATAACCAAGTCAACAAGAAAAAGATGAGAGAATCAATAGGGATTAGCTGCCGGATAGAATTATTTACTTTGCCCTTAATTATTATTTTACTTTTCCCTGTCAATTACTCTATTCCAACATTAACCCAACACGATAACACTTATACGTTTTTAAATTGATGTTTCCGTTTAATAAAAATTAAAAATTAAAAATTTTTTTTTTTAAGATTTATAACAATTGTGAAATAATGAGAATTCAAATTTAGAACTAAATTTTTAATTTTTGAATTTTTTTAAATTAATTTTATTTTTATTTTTTTTTTAAAAAAAAAAAAAAAAACGTTTTTTAATTGATGTTTGGTGAAATAAAAAAAAAAATAGAAATAAAAATAATTTTTTAATTTAATAAAATGAGAGTTTTTTAATTTTTGTTTTTCATTTTATTCTCTCGAAAATTTTTATAATCTCTTAATAAAATTACTAAATACATTTTTAAAAATAACTTTTATTTAAAATTAAAAACGTTTTTAATCTCATTTACATATAAAAAATAAAATTATTTTAAAAGAGTTTGAAATACGCCATTTGTCATTCATGCTAAAGTTAGAATAATAGAACTCACGAGATCCCACAATTAGATGCTCTAACAGTAAAAGCTGTGGCATTTGCAGCACCAATAAAGAAACGACAAGTTATAGTACATTAAAAAAAGAAAAAAAAAAAAAAGAAAGAAAGAAAGAATGAAAGGAAGGAAGGAGGGTTGTGTGTGCCATGTTTTAGTTGGAATCTCGTTTTTAACCTTTAAAGCTATATATATGCCGAATTTTATTTTAGTTCTTGATTTTTTAGAACATTTAAGAACGAGTTTGGATCAAGTTGTTACAAATTTATCCTTTAATGCATCTACCTGTTAAAATCTTGATTATAAAAGACGTGTGAGGACCATATGTGGAGTCTAAAATATGTTAATTTTCTAATTTTAATATTAGGGCATAATTGTTAAGAGGAAATTTTTTCCGTTGAGATTTTGATAGCCAGATTGACATAATAATCATAGATTCATTTCACAACATTTTAAAATTTAGGGGACCCATTTAGTTCGTTAATTTGAATTTTTATGTGATTCTATGTGAGAGTTTTTTATGTAATTTATAATTGTTTGTGATAGCTTTTTACTTGTAGTAAAAAGTTAAATATAATTATTTATGAAATGAGCTTTTGAAATTTAACCTATAATTAAACTAAAAATAAGGGCCTGCTCACTAAGTTTTTAATTCGAGTTGAAATTTGATTTTATGTGAAAGCTTTTTACGAGATTAAAAGATGTGAAATTTTTACCTATAATTCGGGACTAAAAATAAGAGGGTAACCCTATTATTCTTCCAATATCATGTTAAATCTTTTTTTTTTTGCTTGATGCCAGACTCTTTGTTTCTAATAAAAGTGAAAGATTAAACATAAAAAAAACTTTGCAAATTAGGGATCATAGAGGGTAGTCATGATCTTGTGGCAAGGTAATGAAAGCAGGTATTATTCCTGATTGTGACCGCTGAGTTTTGATTAGTCGATGAATGCAAGCAATGTCATAAATAATTAGTTATTACGACTCTTAAGGGCATTAGAAAAATATTGATTTTGCCAAAAACAAGCCGTACATTACTTTGAAAGGCTGCTAAGTTCCTTATCATAATTATCATTATGCCAAATTTTTCAAGCCGTACTTTTTTTTTTTTTTTTTGAAAGAGTGCCTTTATGGTGGTTAGATGATCCGGATGGCTTATTGAAAGCTTTGAATTCATGCACTTACATATCATATATGCGTCACTCGTATGAAAATATATACACACTATCTCAGTTTGTTAATTTAAATTTTTGATTCGTTTAAAGTTATTTTTTGCAAATTTTTTACAATAAAAATTTTTAATGTCATTTTTTTTTTTTTTTTCTTTTAGATGAAGAAAATTTTGTTAATCCTTTACAGTTTTTAACGTTTTTTTTTTTTTTGATTATACTTTTTATTTTTTTTATTATTTTTTTCAGGAATAAAAAAATCCCTAGCTTATGACTCATTAAGTTATGAGAGAATAACTTAAAGGCCTGACTATTTAAAAAAATAAAAATAAAGAGTCTTACATTTATAGCATAAACTTTACCAAATTTTGACGTTAGGACATCTAGAATTACCTAATTTTCACCATATTCGATTATGTAAATGGTGTATATTTATACGTGTGTGTATGTATGGTGGTGGAAAATGCCAAAAGATGGACCCCCATATTGAATTCATAAATTGACCCATTATAAGTAGAAGGTAACTTGTGTTTGGGTAGATGGAACTAATTAGATTCAGCAAAAGATAGAACTCATTAGCCCTTCATCCAAACAGTACTAATGAACTCACCAATTCATGCACTCACATGATTTTTTTTTTTTTTTGGTCCTTCACGTCATAATGCATCATTTTGATTTTTTTAGCGCCCAATAATGACTTTGAATTAGTTTCTTAATTATCGAGCTGCTTTTGTTCTTTTCACAACTCAAATAACAACTAATTTTTTTTTGCTACAGTATTATTTTCTATTTTAAAAATTTAAATTAAACTTTTTTATTACAGCATTTTCTCTTATAAAAAAAGTTTGAGTTGTGAAAAGAACACACCTGATTTCTGCAAATGGTAGATGAAAAATGTTAACAACACTCTTTCTGTCAGTCTCTCTATTTTAACACGTGGACTCTACTAACATGTTATATTATTATTTAAATAAAAAATGAGATAGTAAAATTCATGTGTCAAACAGTGAGTAGAGTGAGTGACAAAGAAAGTGACAAAAATAATGTCGTTAGCATTTCTCAAGGTGAGATTACTCAACAGACCCTTAAAAAAAAATCAAATGCCCAGGGTCTTCTAAAATAAATATTCATTAGTTTTTCTTTAAAGAAATAAATAAGCAATTATAATCCCATATTAGTTTTTAAAAACAAAATCCGAATGTCTTTAACACTATGTTTGGTAGGAAAGAAAAGTAAAAGGAAGGAAAAAGGTGTTTTTAGAGAGAAAATTCTCAAAGTGAAAAAAGATTAGAGAAAAAATGGAGTGAAAAATAATACATGTGGGTCCCACCATTTTTCTTTTCTTTCTAAAAAAAAATGAAAAATGGGAAAACTAATTAAAGTGAATAAACATCCAAGTAAAAATTTAAGTCTTCTAAAATAAATTTTAAGTAAGATTTTCTTTTCCTCCCAATTTAACTTTTAATACCAAATAAGTGAATGTAAGTTTTTCTTTCCATCTTCTCGTTAAATAACAAAAAAGAAAATCAATTTCCTTTCCATCATTGTTATTTTTCATCACTTTCATATTTCCTTTCTATCCTATTTTCTTTCCTCCTACCAAAAAGATTCTCATCTCTCTCTCTCTCTCTCTCTCTCTCTCTCTCTATATATATATATATAAATACAGTATCATATATATTTTGGGTTGAGGAATTTGATTTACTACTAAAATATGTGTGCAACCATCACATGAAATCATATTCGAGGCTAGAAAAAAGATAGCTGTAAAGTAGCAAAATTATAACTTTATAATATAACGTAGTAAAAGATGATATGTTATATTATCTAGCAAAACAAAATAACCATAATTTAGCAAAATTATATATTAGAAAAAAACTGTAAAGTAGCTGAAGGGTTATATTCTAGAAAAAACAAAATATTTACTAGTAAATTTAAATCATTTTAAAATTATGCTTTTTACTCAAAATCTATTTAAAAAAATATGCTATTTACTATAATTATTGTTTATGCACATTTATGTGTATGTATTTTTTTTTTTTTTTTTTTTGCATTCGATTTGTACTTATATATGTATCTTGCTACATGATTTCCTTAGTCCATAAGATCACGGTTCTTAAAAGAATATTGAGTGGGCTCACAGCCTTACATATATGGTGCACTGGATTATCTCATAAATAACATTTATGAGAAAATATATAATTTCCAAGCAATTGGTTTTCCAGCTATTCTAATTAAGTTCATTTTAATGCATCAACTATGAAAATATCATTTTCTATAATTTTCATTCTTTATGCTGTTGAAAATATAACATTTCAACAAAAAAAAAAAATAAAGTTTAATATTGACTTTTTTTTTTTTAAATATTTTCAAATGTTCATTATAGAAAAAATAATAAATAAAAAAATGAAAAGGCATAATCCATGTTAAACTTTATACCAACACGTTAGTTACAAACATCCATTATTATGAGGTGGAATCATTGCTTGGTTTTCATATTTTGATTAATATTTTCTGTTTATGCACTAAACAAATTTGGTTCTTTCTTAAAATGAACATTTGCTTTTTTTAAAAATGAACACTTTTACTATTTTATATAATTACAATTTCCCAAAAAAAAAAAAGTGCCATTTTCTCAAATTGTTTACTCTAAGGCTTGATCATTGAGTGACATGTTTTCTGTTGCCAACCCATAGATGTTCTTTCTTTCTTTCTTTTTTTTTTTTTAAAAAAAGATTTTCTTTAATTATAATGGACATATAATTAGAAGAAAAGATAAATAAAAAAACTGATCAAGGATATATATATATATATATATATATATATATATATATCAATGGTCATATGTTTGGTAAGAAAGAAAAGTAAAAGGAAGGAAAAAGGTTGAGAGATTTTGGGAAGAAAAATAAAAATGTAGATTGTTTGGTAGGAGGAAAAAGAAAAAGAAGAGAAAATAGAGTGAAAAATAGTATATGTGGGTCTCACCATTTTTCTTCTTTTCACAAATGGGCAGAAAATGGGATGAAAAATGGAGATAATTAATTAAAGTGAGTAAAGTTACTAAACTACCATTTTCTCTATCAACATTCAAGCAAAAATTTAAGGGTATAAAAGTAATTTACGAGTAAGATTTTTTCTTTCCTCCCAATTTAACTTCTAATACCAAACAAGTGAAGGTAAGTTTATTTTCTTTCCATCTTCTCATACCAAACAACATAAAAAAATTAATTTTCTTTTCATCATTGTTATTTTCTATCACTTCTATATTTCATTTCTATCATATTTTCTTTCATTCCTACCAAACATAGCATAAACATCAAGAAAATGTCTTTGTATTGCTATTCTACTTTTTGGTAGTTTTGTTCTCAACGCCCTCAAATTCCAACAAAAAAAAAAAAAATCAAGCCAAAAGAGTAATCAACATAAAAGATCAAAAAACCCAAAAAAGCAAACAAACCACGGTCACATGCAAGCCTGCCATTTCTTGGCCCGTCATATGATTCTCAAACTAGTGCTGTTGGGAATTAATCAACAATTCTTCATGTTGAAGTTATTCTCAACATGACCCAAAAGCATTACTTCATTGATCACCTAATATTTAATTAGTTAACCTAAACGACAAAGTTGTGGCAGTATTTGATTGGTACACGTGCAATAGTACTTATGGTATTTGGAGAATAGACTCAGTGGAGGAATTCCCCTGTTCTACATATCTAGATTCTTGCTTAAAGACAAACTTTGTATTAACAAAAAAAAAAAAAAAAAAAAAAAAATCTAAAACCATAGTCCAATTTTGCCAATTCCTTCTAAAAATACCTTTTTACACAATGTCAAACATGTTGAGGTCCCAAAACTACGAAGTTGGCATTGGTAAATAAATGCCTTCACTTTCCGGATAAAAAACCTGAAAAAAAAAAAAATAAAATAAAATAAAAAGTGGGTTACATATAAAAACCACTCATGTGGTGGTGTTTTATGTGTGATCCTATAAAGAGGACATTTTTCCCCATCATTTTGTTAGCAAATCCAAATCTTAGTTAGGCCTTTCTCTTTCCATGTCCCTGACTTCCTCTAACCATTTCTTTTCTCCACAATTTACACTACGTATATAAAGGTACAAAAACCAAACACCCCTTTCTCTCTCAACAACTCCCCTTCCAACTTAGGAGAGAGAAAATCAAACTCTCTTCTTCTCTAGAGAGAGAGAGATGGGAACAAGAATGGGAAGAAAAAAATCTCTCATAACATGGTTGATCATGATAATGGGGTTATTAGCCAGTTTTTTAACAAACCATAGTGTGTACGGAGAGAACCAATCTCCAATGGGCCAATCCCATCTCCTCAAAATGCAAGCTTTTAAGGCCTCTCTTGTGAGGCATGATTCTGCACCATCTCCATCAAATACCTCCCCTTCTCCACAACCTCAGGTCTTGTTCTTTTCAACTTAACTCCGTCTATTTTGTTGGATCATACTTTTTGTGCTACGGCATTTTTTTATTTTTTAAAAATAAATTTGATTACTGTTGAAACACGAGCTATTTGTTAAAAAAACGTTAATTTGGTCGCAGCAGGAGGGGGAGGGTAGTACAAGTACAGGGGTGTACCACGTGACATCGTACGGAGCAGATCCGACCGGGAAAACCGACAGCACGGACGCAATCATAGCGGCAATGTCGGCTGCGTTTGAAGGCCCAAAGCAAGGATTCTTGATGGAAGGAATCGCCAATCTCGGCGGCGCAAGAATTGATCTTCAGGGCGGCCACTACCTCGTCAGCCGTCCCCTTCGCTTTCCCGCCACCGGGGCCGGCAATGTCCTCGTATGCTTCAATCTCTCTTTCTCTATGTTTGTTTTTTCCCTCAAAATTTTCCTTTCTTGTCTTCTTGTCGTACGTGTATTCATGGAAATTGTTGTTTGTTAATTTGATTTAATTCTGGTAGGTGCTAGATATCAACTACCCAATAAAGTGGGGCTTCCTATTCAAACTTGAAAAGTTTATAATATTGATTCAGTGATAATGCCACGTGGCACAGTGGAATGGGGACGACGTCCCCGTAGCTTTAAGCCTTTAACCTCTCTCTCTCTCTCTCTCTCTCTCTCTCTCTCTCTCTCTCATGCTTCAGTTCTGTCTACCCTTCTTTTAATTTTACTTTCGTTTCCTTCGAGGCAAAAAGGGTCGTCATGTGTTTGTCCGATCTGTCGTTACTGTATTGTTTAATTCACTAATTTAAATTGAGGTATAATTTTATATAAAAAGTTTTATTATAATAAAAAATTAAATATAATTATTTTTAAAATTTTTTATTATAATAAAATTTAAAATTTTAATTTAAATTGATAAAATAAATTAAATTTAAATTAAATTCTGCTACTTAGGCTACTAAAAGGTAATAGTAGGTCCATGTTATGACCTTTTTTTTTTTTTTTTGAAGATCCATATTGTGAGTTATTGACAATGGTTCAATACCAAAAGACACGTGGCATTTTTACTAGGGCTTTGATTTCAAGTCTTGCCTCCAAATTATGTTCCTTCTCCTATTTTGGCACCTAAATTTTAAAACGTTACAAATCACACCATAATCTATCAAAAAGTCTAACTTTGACATTTTAAAAAACTTAACAGAATTAACCACATAATCCTCACATGTCTAAATAACGAATGTATCTTAGATAAATCACTGCTTATGAAACAAATTTACCTATGTACTCCTTAGCCAACAAATTTGTGAAGAGAGATCAATTTTTAATTTTTTGAAATTTATTTAGTTACTATTTGTTTGAAATACATTCACTAATTAGGCATGTTAGGCCAAATGGTTGATTTTTTTTTTTTTTATTTGTTTTTAACGATTTTGATGGAAGGACTAAGTGTGAGCGTCTTGTTTTTATTTTCTTTCCTTTCTTGTTATTAAAGAAAATAACGATGGAAAGGCCCCATGTCTGTTCTGTAGTTGACTGATACAGGTGTAAGATTTGCACAGAAGAGTTATAATTTGGTCTCATTTTGTACTCCAAGAAAATATAATTGGTTAAACAGTTAGTTTGACGAGACTTGGAACAATGGTTTTATTCTTCCCTGATAAGTGTTATTTTCTGAGTCGTTAGGGACACGTTGTTCTCAAGTTTGAAAACAAATCATGTTTTCCTATGAATATTTTGAAGTGTGACAATGATTCATTTCATTTCATAAGCTGAGAAAAGTATACGCTTTTTTTTTTTTCTAGGCTCTAGCCACTATTTTTTCTTTTTCTCCTTGGAAATCAACAAATTTTGAGAATTCCTCTGAATTTTTTTCGATCTGACTTGAATTTGGTGATGACACAGATTCATGGAGGAACATTAAGAGCTTCTGATGATTTCCCAACTGGTGGATACTTGATTGATCTGTCTTCTTCATCTTCCACTAACAAGAGCCCACAAAACAACAAGACCACAGTTGATGCTCAGCTTTCTTCCTCATCCTTTAACTATGAGTACATCACACTTAAGGACCTAATGTTGGATTCCAACTACAGAGGAGGAGCCATTTCAGTCATAAACTCACTCAGAACAAGCATAGACAATTGCTATATCACTCATTTCACCACCACAGGTATCCAAGTCCAACAAGGCCACGAGACCTACATCCGCAACTCGTTCCTCGGGCAACACATCACCGCTGGTGGAGACCCTGGGGAGAGGAACTTCTCCGGAACAGCCATCGTCCTAGCGGGAAATGACAATGCTGTCACTGATGTGGTGATATTTTCTGCTGCCGTAGGAATTATGGTCTCTGGACAGGCCAATACACTTTCTGGTGTACATTGCTATAACAAGGCCACTGGCTTTGGGGGCACTGGGATTTACTTGAAATTGCCAGGTTTAACCCAAACCCGGATTGTGAATTGTTATTTGGACTACACTGGGATTGTTGCTGAAGACCCAGTTCAGCTTCTGATCTCAAACAGTTTTTTCCTTGGTGATGCATATGTTGTGTTGAAATCAGTGAATGGGGTGGCAAATGGGGTCAATATTGTGGACAACATGTTTAGTGGGTCAGGAAAAGGGGTTGAGATTGTTCAGTTGGACCAATCAAAAGGGTCTTTTAAGGACATTGACCAAGTTGTTGTGGATAGGAACAATGTGAAGGGAATGAAGTTAAGGGCAACAGTTGCAAAAGGTGCTGCTCAAGGCAATGGGACCTCATGGACAGTTGATTTCAATGGGGTTCTTCTGTTTCCTAATCTTATTAGGGATGTCCAATACTCTTTGAGCACTGATGGAGGTGGATTTCCTAACCATGTTCTTCGGAACTCGTCGGCTAATCGTGTGGTTATCGAGTCGAATGTGGCTGTTCCGGGCAGTGTTTCTATCACGGTGAATCAAGGAGTGGCAATTCATGAAGCTAGCTAGCTAACCTTAGTTTTTTGAATCAGGCAGCATGTGTTCACTAGATAACTGTGAATAGGCTGGTGAATATGTGATTGAGTCATGTGATGGATAGTTGGATATACTAGCTAGCTATTAAGATATCAAGTCTCAATTTTTATACATTACCGGAAGAAAAATTGAACAGGGTATATCTGTAGTGAAGGAGAATGGAGATTATTACAATAATACATAAAAATTACTAGATATTTTCTACAATTTTCTTGATTTTGGATCATTGTGATAATCCATTTTATTGACTTGATGACACCAAAGTCAATTCCATTGCTCAAAATTTCAACTTGGGAATTGGTTCTGTAATTTTTTTTTTTTTTTTTTTTTATTTTTTTCATGTCACACATTAAACGCATATTTCATTGAGATATAAGGAATTTTTCAAAGTTAAAAATCATTAAGGAATAACGGTAGTTGATTTCCAAAGAAGATTACTTTTTTGAATTGCAAATTATTCAAAGACTCGCGCCCTTCTTGTGAGACTTATTTCCTTTTTTCCTATAAAATGCAAAGAAACAAAATGCAACTAACAATGCATTAGAGCATAATTGAGTTGTGGTCTAGAAGGTGGTATCATTGCAAATGCTTATCAAAGACTTTTAGTTTTTACCAGATTGGTTGAACAAAAGCAGAAAAGAATAGAAAAAGAAAAAATAAGATAAAAAGTCTTTTTTTGGGTGCTCATATGTAGAATGTAACATGTATGGTCATATGAACAGCCAGAAAATGCTGATAAGGGCTCATATAACTGGGATAATATGCTAAAATCACTATCAACAAAGTAAAATTAACAAAATGACCTTTTCATTTTTTATGAATAACGACCACCTAATCATTTTTTGTAAAAAGTAGTCATTTTACAAATAAAAATTTTTAAAAAGTTATTTTACTAATAAAACTTTTCTATTGAGTTATTTTTACAAAGTCCTCCTCATAACTGACTTCAGGTACATAGCAATAACATTTTATGTATGTATAATTGCTGTTATACTAAGTATTAAGGTCTGTTTGCTTCACAAATAGTGATTTTAAATTTGTGATTCATTAATAAGAATTTTATGAGAGAGTAATTTTTGTGAGATAAAAAATACTATAATAAAATAAGAATCATGAGTTTAAGTATAAACTCAAATGGGGCTTAAGATTTTGAGCATCAGAAAGCATTAACTAATATTTCGTCTTTTCTTTCATTTTAGAAAAAAAAAAAATTGTCTATTTTGGACGGATGTTTATAACTTCAATATTCTTACATGAAGCTTCCTTTTTTTTTTTTTCCCCTCATCGGCAGATATGATCTATTTCGGTGTTTCCTAATTCCTCGTTCACTTCTCTGTTGGGATGGTCCTTAACTTTTTTAATTGGTAACAGTTTAAGAACTCCCTCCACCCATTTTCTCTATAATTAGTTTTTATAGAGAAATCCCTCCACCCATTTTCTTTCTTCCTCTTTTCTATCATACCAAACATAGCATTAAGCTTGCAATAATACCTATGAATTACCAACCAAGAGTTTATGATTGGTTATGTGACGACCCTCCTATGAGGCCGCTACCGTAACTTAGTTTTTAACTTGTACTTACTGGCATTTCTTAAAATTTGCGGAACATTTTTTTTTTTTTAAAAACATAAGAAGGAATACTTTCATAATTCGTAACAATAATTTCAAAAGAATAAATCACTGAATTTCTTAAAGCTTTTCTTAATTTCAATTAAGATAAAACCTTCTAAAAATATTTTTCAAATGGAGCTGTGTTTGAACTCTTGTTTCAAATACTCTTTAAAAGCCTTTCTAAAACTAGCCAATTCAATTGGGCCATTTAATTTGACTTTAAAACGGATTTCATGAGAAATCTTAAATTCAAATACATCTTAAAGTCCTTTTAAAATCAATCATTTAAATCGTCATGTTTAAAATTCGTTTATTTGTTGCATGCACTTTTGCAACATTCTAAAACTTAAATACTCAAAACTAGGGTTGTTAGCTACAACCTCGATTTTCTTAACATACATATGTACATATACTTTTTAAACATACATGCTTGAAACCTTTGAATCATATAGACATATACATGATTTTTCTTAAACTTACTGCGGAAGATAACTGTGTGAGCGGTATCCATTCCCATTTCCACCATTCGTCCGCCGCTCGCCATTGCCCTTCAAGAATTGCTGATAGGTTTCTTACCTACAGCATGAACATATCTGATTGAACTTTCGCTCAGCAAGTAGGAACTACATCTCGCAAAATAACTGTAAGTACACATGTATAAATATGCATGAGCTGATTATGCTTAATTATGATGTTTTATCATAGTCTTATTATCTTATCTTATCTTTCTTACTGATGGGCCCGAGTGCTCGCGTACCACTTGCGCGCAATCATCGGGACGTGAGGGTTTGCAAGGTCCCCCGCGACACCGTGATTATAACTTGAATGCCTCCCTTAAGTCGGAGGACATTATTATTTTTTTTTCTTTTCTCCCTTGTGGAGCTTGAGTTACCTCCCTTAGGTCGGAGGCTGGTATGACACTCAACTGAGATTATTCTTATAAGTTCCTCTTGACTTATTAAGGTGTATGTAGCATGACATGACATCGCATACAATACTTAAAGCATAAACATGTATATATACGTAACATGTGTAATTTTTTTTTTTAAAATCTATTCATGTTTGAGGCGAGATTCCTACTTACCGATTCTGAGTCGAATCCACTTTTTTGCCAAACAGTCTATTCTCTTACTCGCTTATTTCTGAAAATGAACACCCATTAAGAGTGTGAGATTAACTGTTGTTTGCTATTCTATTTTAGCAACTTATGAAGGAAAATCTAACCCTTTCCATAAGGCATATATTCCTTTCCTTTACTAAAGGATAATAAAGATTAATTTAATAAATCCTTATAATCTTATTTTCCTTAATTTCCCTTGGTATGATATTAAGGCCCAATTCGGCCTAAGACTTATACATGGCATTCTAACTTTTAAGCCTCTGAAATTTATACTCCAACGGAGTCTCTTAAACTAATGTGGGTGTTGGACCCACATTAAATCTTTGAAATTCTACGGTCCTATCGTATTAGGCTCATAGGTGTCCGCCGGAATAATTCACTCAGTAAACCACTATGTTCTTTAAAGAAAGCATTTTTTCTTGAAAACTTCCTTTATGAATACTTTCATTAAAATGAGGTTTAATGTCATTGTATTTTACTGAAATTCTATCTTGGGTTCTTTTATAACTTTTTGTTGAAACTGACACTGTTTTAGTTTTGTCTCGTTAAAAACTGTGCAATTTCTGAAATATGCATTTTACTATATATTGGAGTCGAATTTCAAAATTTTGTTCTTCATGAAAATTTCTCATCTCATCGAGATCTAAAATAGTTGTTTTTAGTGAAAGTTGAAATTCGGCATTTAAAGGCCCCGTTTGGCTGAAAACCGTAGCTGCTGTTTTTCTTGAAACTGTTTTAGTCAAAAACTGTGCCGTTTCGGGAATTTGTGTTTTAGTACCTCTTAGGGTCGGATTTTGAAAATATTTTCTCATGAAATTTATTCGTCTCGTCGAAATATAAAATTGTCACTTTTGTGGAAAATTGAGATTCAACCTCTAAAGGTCCCGTTTGGCTGAACCAGTGGCTGCCAGTTCTTTTTTCAAAACTGTGTTGGACAGCTTGTCCGTTTTTGCAAAATGGCTTCAAACTTGGTTTTAGAGTTAAATTAGGTTTTGTCATAGTAACCGAAAATGTTCAAAACATCCAGGGCTATAAGTTCAAGCTTTAAAACATTGAAAAAAATCTCGCTCTATGGTCCTCATTTTCGCAGTCAAAGTCACCGGAGAATTTTTCCTCTAATCCGAAAATAAGCAACTTAGATCAAGCATAAACATACCACATCAAACTAACCTCAAAACTCACAAAACCAACATAAAACTCACACACCCTTATTACAATCTTATCTCCTCAAGAACCACAAATTTACATCCATAAATCCAAGCTTAAAGTTGGCTACAAATTAATGGAGGGGAGTTTAAGAACTTACCCTTGAAGAATTATCTCTTTCTCTTGAAAAACCCTTGAACTCCTCTTGGATTGTTCATGGCTTGAAACTATAAGAGTATAAGGAAATTTGAGAAGAATATTTCTCTATTTCAAACTTTCCCAAAACATGAAAAAGAGAGGATTTAGAGTTTCTTTACCCTTGAAGGAAGGCTTGACTAGTCTCTTCCTAGATCTTTTGATCTCCTTCTTCTTCTTCTTCTTCTTCTTCTATGGTTTGATAGTGGCTCAAGATTGAGAGAGTGGGAGAAAATATTTGAGAGGAAATGGTGTGTATGGCCGGATTTTTGATGTGGGAAAAAGGAGAGGAGAGAAAAAATGAGGCTTATCCTATGATGGTTCCTTTTATAGGCAACTTGGAAATAATTTTTTTAACATCATATCAACTCCTTCAATCAACCAAATTTTGGTTCAATTCCTCCCTTTCTTGGCCGGTTATGGAAGGAGAAAAAGAGAAGCAAAATTGCTATTAATTCCCCTTCAACCACTACCATCACATCACACCATAACTTGTAACCTTCTATCACACTCAACTAGCCAAATTTTGGCTCTATTTCTACTATACATGGCCGGCCAAGTGGAGAATGAGAGAGAGAAAAATAAATCCTACCCCTTGTACTTTTGTCCACTCTCTTAAGTTTCTCTTAAAACTGCTAAAAATTATATAAGTAACTTAGCTGACAGGAAATTCTAGTTTCTGACGATTCCTTTTCCGCTGCTTATTTACAATTTAATATTAATTCCCGACTACTTTGGGATCACATTAAATTCTCACTCGCGTAATATCTTGAACTGTTTCAAGTCTTGAAATTAATTTTAGACTGAACAAATTCTAAATTTTACTTTTCTGCATTCTATCCTGGGAATGACATTATTTCTGACAGTGTCAAACTCCCGAGCTCACATTGTACCCATCTACTATAGGTATTTATCTTGTGACTTTAACCTAACTGTCTGACAATTAAGGATTTTTTTCTTCTTTTAAAATGTCAGTGCGTTTTTTTTTATACGCCGCTAACATCGTGCTGTGCTTGAAGATTCTTGAAATTAAGATTCTCAAACTATACTTGTACTGAAAATTATTCCGCCTTAAAATATGGCGATAATTTATCGATCGAATTTACTTGATCGAAACATGAACTTAACATGAAATCTGCTATAGAATTTAGGAATACATATATTAATTCCATAAATCCTCCATTCACAATATAACATAATATTTTCTAAAAAAATCCTTAGCTTAAAATACATAAATTGTATTATTTAAGGTCTAAAATTTTCTCAGTCATTACATGTTACAAGTTTCCTGATCCTTTGTTGTTTTGAGAATGTGAGTAAATAGTAAAATGTCCCTCAAAATGTAGACCTTTCGGCTACAGGGAGGCCCCAGATGAGGTACAATAATGCAAATGAAACTGACATCAAATTGTCGTCATTCTCTTGTCTTGGCAGTTGACGCTATAGTCTTCATTCATTATTGGCCAAGGGAAGTTTTTTTGTGTTTCCTACTTTCTTGTTGAACAAAAGAGATTTCGAGCTTGTTGCGTAGGTGTAAGAGATTTCGAGCTTGTTTCGTGTGTTCTTCATCCTCTTGTTCTAAGAATCTGCAATTGTTAGATACTGATAATTCTGTGTGATCAACAAACAGTTAAGCTGGGAAAGGTACGCCTCACAAACTTTACAAAGCTGTACTTAATTTATACTTTCCTTATTTTTTCTTTGTTTCTTTACTCCTCGTAGCCAATTCTTAATAATATTCATAACGAAAAATATCATGTCTACAATAATGGTAACAATAAGTAGTGTTTATATTCGTCTTTTGTTGTTTTCCTTTCTTTTTATTGTGTGCTCTGTTTGTTGTCTTTTATTAACTTAATGTTAATGCTAGAAGTAGATAAACTAATAGATATGTATTATTTATTTTTAGTTAATTATAAAAGGCTTTTAAAGTTAAGATTAGTAATGTTTTTTTTTTTTCTTAAAAATAGTATTCTTAGAGGCATTTCTTTTTTTTTTTTAAGTATTTTTAAATTTATAAAAGTTCAAAAAAATTAGATTTTTAATTTTTAAGGGGCTATATTTAATTTGATACACACACACACACACACACACACACACATGGTATATACCTATAGGCCTCTACGCCTTCGTCCCAACCCGGTTTGCTCTTAGAGCTTGCTGTAGTGCATTTTCGAGCTATAGAAACACATGTGTATTCTGTTTCTTTTTTTTCCTGTTGGGAGGGCTATGCTGTGTTTCTTGTTATTTTACTGTTGAAAGATGTTGCTTGATTTGTTGCGTTTTTCTTGTCTTTCAGATTGTCTCGTTTGTTCCATCTGCAATTTAGTAGAGTCAGCATTAAAAAAAAAAAAAAAAAAAAAAAAAAAAAAGCCAAAATACAAAAAAACTGTTTTTTGGGGTGAGCTTTCTTTTTCAGATTATTTCTACAATACTTCTTCTGGTCCAGGATATTTTTCACTTGTCGCTTTGAATCCACGATTCTGTAGTCACTCAAAAAAAAAAAAAAAAAAAAAAAAAAAAAAAAAAAAAAAAAAAAAAAAAAAAAAAAAAAGAAAGGGCGAAAAAAAAAGGAGAGAAATATGGAAGTGGAACAGAGTTTACCAATCTTTTCAACGTCATTAGAAATCACCGTGAAACCAGTTTGGAAGCAGCTGAGTTATGCAATCTACTACAGAAGGAACATTGAACATCTTACAAGTCAAGTGGAGACTTTGAGTGACAGAAGTAGCACTATTCAAGAGCAAGTTGATGCAGCCAATAGAAACTTAGAGAGAATAACTCCGTTAGTTCAAACATGGCTGCAGGATGTGGATAAGACAATTCAGGATGTCAAGACGTATTTTACGGAAGAAAGAAAATCAAATGCCTGGTGCTTCAATGGGTGGTGTCCAAATTTGAAGTCACGTTATTACTTGGGTAGAAAAGCCAAGAGGATGTCTCTGGTGGTCAATGATTTCCTTCAACGTGGAAACTTCCAAACTGTATCCCTTCCTGCTCTTCCTCCGGGCCAAGTATCTGTATCCATACGACACTCTGAGGCTTCCACTCAAGCAGCGAGTACGATCCACGAAGCTGGCACCTCCTCGGAAGCTGGCACCTCCTCGGAAGCTGGCACCTCCTCTGTAACACCAAAATCTGATTCTGCTTACACTGCAGCTGGCACCTCCTCGGAAGCGCCAAAATCTGCTTCTGCTTACACTGCTTTTGAGTCACGAGCTTCACTTATCGAACGTGTCATGAATGCTTTGAAGGATGATCGGACCAATCCCATTGTTATATGTGGGATGGGCGGTATTGGCAAGACGACCTTGCTGAAAGAAGTTTTTAAGAGGACAAAAGATGAAGGTATTTTTAACGAGGCTGCGATGGCAGATGTTGGACGAAATCCTGAATTCAAGAAGATTCAAGGTGATATTGCTGAATTTCTGGGTTTGACACTTTCTGGGGATAGTTTGCGTGCAAGAGCATCTAAGTTATCTGAAAGACTAGCTTTTGACAAGAAGGTCCTTGTGATATTAGATGATGTTTGGGAAAGAATTGATTTTGGGGAAGTAGGAATACCACCGTTCGGGAATTGCAAAATTTTGATATCATCCAGGAATCAAGACATATACATGGAGATGGAAACCAAGATGAACTTCTTTGTTGGGCTTTTGCAACCGCATGAAGCTTGGAGTCTGTTTAAGGAGATGGCAGGAAGTTCCGTTGAATCACCTGAGTTGCGCACTACAGCAGAGCAAATTCTAAGTGAATGTGACCGTTTGCCACTAGCAATCTCAACAGTCGGAAGGGCACTGCACGGAAAAAGTAAACCAACTTGGAACGATGCGCTTAGACAACTAAGAAGAAACAGCCCACAAAGCATTCCAGAAGTGTTGCCAAGGGTTTATTCAAGACTAGAGTTTAGTTATGACTGTATGGAAAAAAAAGATGCAAAATCACTTTTTTTGTTTTGCTGTCTGTATCCAGAAGGGAGTGACATAAGGGTCGAAGATTTGGTTAGACATGGACTTGGGCTTCAACTATATGAAGGGATTACATCAATGGATGAAGGAAGGGATCGCGTTGAAGCGTTGATTGAGGAGCTAAAGAACCGCTCTTTGTTGTTAGATAGCAACAAAAAAGAATGTGTCAAAATGCATGATGTGCTACGCGATGCTGCCTTACGTATAGCTTCTCGTCCTTTCCAGCAAAAGGATTCTTCTCGAAATGAAAATCGGTTTTTTGTAAGACATGGAGTGGAACTAGATGGATGGCGCAGCGTGGAAGGAACTGATGCACAACAATACACTTGCAGTGAGCTGATTACCAAGGGAACACATCGAGATGCTGCGAAAACTGAGCTCTTATTGTTATCAGGCAAAAGGAATGATTTAATTGTCTCACCAAATGCTGTTCCAAAAGGAATGAAAAAGCTTAAGGTTTTAGATATTAAGAACACAGAAATGTTGTCAATACTACCAGCGCTTAAGGTTTTGAAAAGTCTCCAAACACTGTGTCTGGAGCATTGTGTGTTGGGTGATGTATCAATTATTGGAGAGCTTCGAACGCTAATGATACTCAGCTTACGTGGCTCTTCCATCAACCAGTTACCAGTTAGCTTCAGAAATTTGGCCAATCTGTGGCTGCTGGATTCCACTGGATGCGAAAGTAAAGAACGAATTTCTTCAGGTGTCATTTCAAGTTTACACAACCTAAAAGAATTATACATACTTCGGCAGGTAGTGGCCACGTGCCCCCACTGGAATTATTAATTTCTGTTCCGAAACCGTCAAAGTTTAACATTCTTAACATAATTACTTCTCTTTCTATATATCCTTAATACTCTCAAAATACCAACTCTTCTTAGGTATTATTATGATTATAATAATGATATTATCCAAGAAAATCCCTTTCTCTTTTTTGTTGAGTGACAAAAAAATCCCTTCAAATTAATATATCAATTTTCTATTCTCCGTAAACTTTTCTGTGTAGATATTAAGTATTATGTATGTATTTATATTTTTTATATTTTAGATTCATGATATTATATTAAAATATGTACAATAATCTATTTTTAAAATATTTTTTTTTCCATATCCTTAAATCCTTAAAAAAGATAAACAAGAATAATGCAAAATTAAAATGTTGGACTTTATCGAGGTTAGTTCTAATACGTAGTTAATAAGAATTTATTATTAAGCATATTAGACGTTCATTTTTTTCACAGTCTCTAAAATCCCATCAAACTATTCTCCTTCTTTATTCAATTTTTAAAACTTTTTTGTTTCTGATACATAAATTTTTCTTTAAGGTGAGTTCTGGATTTGTCACTGGACTTGAGGACAGTGTCATGCCAACTGAGGTTGTCCCAGAATTACTCTCCCTCTGTCACTTGACTACTTTAGAAGTTCATCTACCGAAAATCAGTTTTGAGTCTCTGCAAAGTAGTTCATCTACCGAAGTTCATCTATTTGATAGGCTGGAAAGATTTAAGATTTCTATTGGGCACAGGCAGAGGCAGGTACGGACGCATGTAGTGGCCAGTGGAGGCACGTGCCCCCACTGGAATTAATTTTGATTTCCTTTTAAAATTGTGTCAACTACTGTCCCCTTAAAATTTTAACTACCCTTCACAGCCCCTAAAATCCCGTCAAACTGTTCTCTTTTTTATTCAATTTTTAAAACTTTTTTTGCCAAAGCAAAATCATGACTAACATCCATTTTATCACTCAATTATTATTTAGGTAAATTTTATTTTTTTCCTAAACTTTAGTTTCTTTCTCACTTTTTTCCAAATTTTAAAAATTAGTTTGTGCATCCCTCCAACTTTAAAACGTTATTAACGCTGTCTCTTATGTTAATTTTATTAACTGATTTGACGACATGCGATTATTGTGAGGTAGTTTAATAAATTATTTTCACAAGCCTCCTAAAGTATGTACCTTATTTAAAATGTCACCTTTTTATGAAAACATATCAAAATAACCTGTAATTTATAGAAAACATAACAATTATATTGATGCTATTAAAAATTAATTACACATATTAAATTCTAATGAAATCAGTGAAAGTGATTAAATAGTAAAAGCAGTAAAATAATAAATATAAGAACACATTACTTTAAAAAGTTCAAAAATTAAATAAATCAACTATTTAAAAAAAACAAAAAAAAAAAGAGGAATTTGCTTTTTGAAAAGCTTACTTCCTCTTTTTCAATATTTATTTCTTTTTGAAAAATTGTCCTCTTTTCTTATTTTGATTTTTGAAAAAAAAATTGATTTATTTAATTTTTTTAATCCTTTAAAGTAAAGTGTTTTATATTATTTTTAATATTTAATCACTTTTCTTGATTTAATTTGAATTTAATATATTTAATTAATTTTTAATGGCATGTCACGTCAATGAAGGTGTTATTTAATTTATGTTTTCTATAGAGTAGGGGGAATTTTGATTTATTTTAATAGATCAATGGGTATTTTTAAAAAGGGTACATACTTCGGGAGTATTTATGAAAGTAATCTATTAAACTATGCCTCTAATAATTGTCACTCATTAAGTTTGTTAATCAAATCAATATAGTGACAAAGTTAATAACGTTTCAAAGTTTGGGGGGTTTACAGACTACTTTTCAAAGTTCGGGAGAAAAAATGATAAAGAGACCAAAATTTAGGGGTGAAAATAAAATTTATCCTTATTATTATTTCATTTTATTAACTTCTATTATGAAACCGTCAAGTTTAACATTCTTAACATAGTTATTTCTCTTTCTATATATACTTATTACTCCTAAAATACTAACCCCTCATAAATATTGTTATGATTATAATAAGGATATTATCTAAGAAAATCCTTTCCTCTTTTTTGTTGACTGACAAAGAAAACCCTTTAAATATATCAGATTTTCATTCTACGTGAGCTTTTCTCTGTAGGAGATTAAGTATTATGTGTGTATTTATATTTTGTATATTTTAGATTCACGATATTGTATTAAAATATGTACAATAAACTATTTTTTCAGTGTTAAATTTTACTTTAAACTGTTATATAGAAAGTGTTAAAAATTTAATCATCCCATATCCTTAAAAAAGATAAATAATAGTTGAAAGGTATGTTTTTATCCCAGTGTCACAAATGGTGTTACAACACTGGTTGTGACACTGATGACAGTAAAAGTATACACATATCTGTTTTTCTTTTAATTCAGTTTCAGTGATTGTGAGTGCAATAAAATAACAGAAAGCATAAAGAACACACGAAAATGGTATCGCAGTTTGGTGCGCACACCTACTCTGCGTGGCCACGCTCAGACAGTGAACAATCTACTAAGATAAAGAGATTACAAACACCAATCGGTTTTACACACTCAAAGACTCCCACTTTGATGTTGTCGCTGTTGTGGAGAATACTCTTAGTGGCCTTGTCCAGCGAGCACTACTCGTCTTTGAAAACTTTCTGCTGAAAGCAATACATTATTCTCCCGAAGAACCACCTTTTGTTTAATTCACTCAACAAGTATCAAAACAACCTTTTGTTGCGGAATATATCATTCAAAAGCTCTCCCACGTTCATCGCTGCAAACCATGGTTGCAAACCAAATATACACACTCCAAAATGGTCAATAGACCCATCTATTCTCCCACCAAAATCACCCTAAACAAAACAACTTCTCCTCAACGGATTCTTTCCAAAAGAGCCTCATCAAATAGCCACCAAAAGTCAAACCAATTAGCTCCATAGCTGATTTCCTTCTATGGTGGAGAATCATTCCAAATCTGGTGCAAACAGCCTGAAAAAGACTTCCCATATCTGTCCAAAAACGCCAAAAATGAACTTGACCCTGTTTTTGAATTTTGTACAACCTCCAAAATATGCCAACAGAGGGACAAAGTTAATAACGTTTCAAAACTTGGGGGGTTTGCAAATTAATTTTCAAAGCTTGAGGGAAAAAATGACATAGACAAATTCAAGGGGCGAAAATAAAATTTCTCCTTACTATTTTTTCATTTATATTAACTTTTGTTCCGAAACCTTCAAGTTTAACATTCTTAACATAGTTACTTCTCTTTGTATATATACTTATTACTCCTAAAATACTAACCCTTCATAAGTATTATTATGATTATAATAAGGATATTATCTAAGAAAATCCTTTCCTCTTTTTTGTTGAGTGACAAAGAAAACCCTTCATATATAACAGTTTTCTATTCTCCGTGAACTTTTCTCTGTAGGAGATTAAGTATTATGTATGTATTTATATTTTTTATATTTTAGATTCATGATATTATATTAAAATATGTACAATAAAATATTTTTTCCGTGTTAAATTTTATTTTTAAATTTTACTTTTAAATTTTACTTTAAACTGTTATATAGAAAGTGCTAAAAATTTAATCATCCCATATCCTTGAAAAGGATAAATAATAGTAATGCAAAATCTAAAAATTGGGCTTTATCGAGGTTAATTCTAATATGTAGTTTAATAAAATTTTTTATTATTAAGCATATTAGACGTTCATTTTTTGTTTCTGATACATAAATTTTTCTCTATTTGTGCCCCCCACCAAAGGCGAAGTCTTCCGACAAGCAACTGGATTTTGAGCCCCTGGACGTGGATCGTCAGCAGGACGTGGATCCTCGGCTGGACATGGATTCTAGTCACAATATCTTGAGGTTAATTGATTTTGATGGAAATTCTCTTGCGGGGAGTTGCATTGTTAGGCTTCTGAAGAAAACTGAAACTCTAGAGTTGCAAATGAATGAGTTGACGACGGAGGCTCTCAATGTCTTGGATGGAGAATGCTTTTCGAAATTGAAATCTCTAATGCTCATTGGCTGTAATGCTCTAGAATACGTCATTGACACGACATCCACAGTTCAATGCCATACCTTCCCTGTGTTGGATTCTCTGACTATTTTCGAGGCAAAAAGGATGAGAAAGCTTTGTAACGGCAACAGTGCGGGGTTGTTCAAAGAACTAAGATGTGTCAAAGTAAGTTCATGTGCAAGTTTGACTTCTCTCTTTCCATTTTCTGTAGCTAGGGGCTTGCCTGAGCTTGAAGAGCTGGATATAGAACGTTGTCCAATGCTGAAAGAAATAATAGAGCTTGGAGAAGGAGATCAGCATGCAGAAAAAAAAGTCCCCGAGATGACGCTCCCAAATTTGATACATCTCAATCTTGTAAATTTACTAAACTTGGTCTCCATCAGCCCAAATTTGATCTCTTTTCCTCTTCTGGTATCCGTGAAGCTTCAGAACCTACCAAAGTTCGTCAGTCTATGTCCGAGCGTTTCAGCTTTAGCAAGTAGTAGCTCGAGTGCCACAACTAAGCCCTTATTTGACATCCAGGTATTATTCATTTGGTTTCTTTTCTTAATTCGACTTTAATCCGCTCGGATCTAGTACTTAACTTTGATGTTCCTCACTGCACTTTCTAAATGTTATTTCCTGATTTATAATTATCAAACCCCAATTAGATTGGGGAATATACCAAGTTTATAAATTTCAGTCGGCAACCGGAACCAAAATGAAGAAGTTTAAAATTTTAGGGCAAAAAGGCAAAAAGAAAAGGGTAAAAAAAGACTAAAAAGAAGAAATAAATAAATTTTAGGAAAAAATAGACTAAAATAAAAAAATTAAAGTTTTAGAGAAAAAATAAAAAAGATAAAAAAAAAGGACCAAAATGAAAAATGAATAAATTGTAGGGCAAAAGGAACCAAACATTGAAAAAAAAAATTCAGGAATAAAATAAAAAAATGTTAGAAAATGACTAAAATGAATGAATAAATAAGTTTAAGGACACTACTATAAAGTAATATCTAAGTAGAATAACATTTGTAAAAAGAAAAATTTAGGTAATGAAAGAAAAAAGTTTAAAAAAGGCCAACAACGAATAAATATAAAATTCTGTGGAAAAAAAATAAAAGGAAAAAGAGAGGATGAAAAGAACAAAAAGAAAAAAAAAATCAATAAAAAACGTGAACAGCGATCAAAACACTGCGTTTTGGTCAGAAATGAACAGTATTTATTGTTTCTTATTATTATGTATGGATTACTATTTTTATGTGAGTATAAAAATTCTATTTCGTTCTAAAAATGGGAAAAAAAAAGAAAATATGGTATATAAGACTAGAACTTTGTTGATAAGGGTTACAATTTCATATGTAATATAATGTGTCGTTTGGTTGGGAGATTCGGCTCCTTATTCAAATTATGATTCTTGATTTGCTACAGTATTCGAAAATAATTCTAATCTCATGGTTCTAATCTATAAACCAATCGTCCTCTAGAAAGTCCCTTTATGTCCAGCCATTGAAATAGCTAGTGTCATTAAATGAACAAAAAATGGATAACTTTGGCGTAAAGTATTTTTTTTATATTAACTAATATTTTTCTATTATAGTTACTTTTAGTTTTAGGATATCAAATAAAGCCTCTTCAACCTTATATCTAATACAACATATCTTTAATCAGCGTAGAAAATTTGTTCGGAACATTAGGAAAAGCTAAGAGAAAATTTCATGTCCCCAATTTCTCGGCCTGTTATTAAATATAAGAAACAAGTAAGATTACGGCAGGTAACGTATTAAAATGAAAAATTGTGAAGGTATTTATATGTACTATCACATCCAAACTAATATGATAAACCAAAATAACTCTGTTATAACTTTTATTGATTCCTTCACAAATCAAAAGTTTGTACAAGGATGAACTTAAGGTAGTGTTGATTTACCGTAAGGCCATTTTTCTGATTCCATTTGCTTTTATTGGTAAAAATAACGAAAAAGTAGAAGTCATCATTCATCATTGGCTAATGTTGTTCAGACCCATTATCTATTAAATAAAGTAATTACAAAGCTTATAATTTGGGATGGAGGATTCCAACTTCTAGTCTCAATGTTGGAGGTTTGTATAGATCCGACCAGGCTAAACCTAAGAGCCCTTTAGAATCATTTGGATCATAGGAGAATCTTTGTTAAGTAACACATTTTTTTTTTTTTTTTAGTTTTTTAATTGAAAAATCACATTAATGACCTGCAGGATGAGTCATTTCTTCAGCTACGATTTGTGGAGGTGAACCGCTGTACAAGAATCTCGAGTATCTTTTCATCCAATTCGATGCCCAATTTGCAGAATTTAGAACATCTCAAAGTAGAAAATTGTGGCTCACTGGGAACATTATTCAACGTTGAAGATATTGCCATGGAAGTAGAGCGTGATTCTACAATGCTTTCTTGCTTAGAAAAAATGGAGCTGATTGGTCTACCTATGTCGGAATCCGTTTGGAAGACAGAGTGGGAAATAATAGCATTTAAAAATTTAGAGTTGCTCCGTATTAAAGATTGTGATACATTGAGATCAGTGTTCCCACTCCGCATGCTTATGCAAAGATTGCAGCATCTGAAGCATTTCAATGTGGAAAACTGTCGATCACTTGTGACATTATTCGACTTCGAAGATATTGCTATGGAAGCAGAGCTTGATTCTACAATTCTTTCTTGCTTAGAAAAAATGGAGCTGATTGGTCTACCTATGTTGGAATCCATCTGGAAGACGTCGAAAATAACAACATTTATGAATTTAGAGTTTCTCCATATTAAAGAATGTGATAAATTGAGCTCAGTGTTCCCACTCTGCATGCTTATGCAAAGTTTGCAGCATTTGAAGCATTTGAAAGTGGAAAACTGTCGATCACTTGTCACATTATTCAACTTCGAAGATCTTGCTAGGGAAGCAGAGCTTGATTCTACAATGCTTCCTTGCTTAGAAAAAATGGAGCTGATTGGTCTACCTATGTTGGAATCCATCTGGAAGACGTCAAAAATAGCAACATTTATGAATTTAGAGTTTCTCCATATTAAAGAATGTGTTAAATTGAGCTCAGTGTTCTCACTCCGCATGCTTATGCAAAGTTTGCAGCATCTGAAGCATTTGAAAGTGGAAAACTGTCGATCACTTGTCACATTATTTGACTTTGAAGATCTTGCTAGGGAAGCAGAACTTGATTCTACAATGCTTTCGTGCTTACAAAAAATGGAGCTGATTGGTCTACCTATGTTGGAATCCATCTGGAAGACGTCGAAAATAACAACATTTATGAATTTAGAGTTTCTCCATATTAAAGAATGTGATAAATTGAGCTCAGTGTTCCCACTCCGCATGCTTATGCAAAGTTTGCAGAATCTGAAGCATTTGAAAGTGGAAAAATGTCAATCACTTGTCACATTATTCGACTTCGAAGATCTTGCTAGGGAAGCAGAGCTTGATTCTACAATGCTTTCTCGCTTAGAAAAAATGGAGCTGATTGGTCTACCTATGTTGGAATCCATCTGGAAGACAGAGTCGAAAATAACAACATTTCAAAATTTAGTATTTCTTCAAATTCAACTTTGTAAAAGTTTGAAATGCGTGTTCCCACTGTACATTGCTGAAAGGCTAGTAAATCTAGAAGAGTTTCTCATAAGTTGTTGTTTGTCGATGGAGGAAATCATTTGCAGAAACGAAGGCAATGGAGTTGATGAAGATGAAACGCGGAACAGAGAATTGTTTTCTCAATTAAAGGTTCTAAAACTTGAAAAGTTACATGGTCTTACAAGGTTTTGTAGTGCTACTTCTACTATTGAGTTGCCATTATTGACAGAGTTGCAAATGATCGGCATGCGGAATCTCAATACATTTGTTGCAAATCAGTCGTATGATACCCCGGATTCTCAGTTTCGATCGCACATTTTCAATGAAATGGTATGTATTGCACTCAACCATCCTTCCACGTGTTCCACTCATAATTCCTGTTAGAGATACTTGATGTCCATCATATCATTTTTTTTTTTTTTTTGTTGTTGTTCATGCGCTATATATATGTCATCATCCCTGTGGTGCGGGTCTTTTGCGTAACAGTTGTTAGTATTACACTTCAACAATGATGCTACAGTTTAAAACTTTATAAAGCTAAACTATCAATCATATTTGCATATATGTTATAACATGAAATCTGAATAAACATAAAAGAAATTAGCAAAATAGTATTAGGTTAGTCAATCTCACAATAGCTCTGGGAAAATGTATAATGATCAAGAATTAGTGAAAGCTTAAAGCAACAGAAAAATGAAAGAGCAAAGAAAAAGAATCTAAAATTCAATTGCCTTCAATCTCCATTTAAACCTCCAAAACTACCCTAGAGTATATTTCCAAAAACTCGGGACTAAACTATGGAACTGGGAAATCTTTGGATTATTGATCTGCTGCTTATCCACGTGCCAAAAGAAAGTAAAGGAATATCAAGTGTTGCAGAAAATCTGAAGGTATAAAAAGAACTCCTTACGACTGTCCATAAACTTGAATAGAGTAACTGTAAGACAGTCAAAAGCTAGAAATAGACTAACTGTAAGATAGTCAGAGAGTTTATAAGTCCTTAGGTCCTCCCTTCCCTTGTAAGCCAGCTTTTAAGGAGAGTACCTAATGCCTAATGGTTCGTATGTAAGATGTTGCTAGCTCAAGAGAATCCAAAGTAGGATATTAATTAGGATTATTTTCATAAATGTTTTTGAACTATGCACCCTAATTCAAATTGTCCCTGATTTTTTAAAATGATTCAAAACATCTTGGATCTATAAAAAATGGTTCAATATGCCTATTCTGTCTCATTCCGTCTATAACACTGACATGTTTGCTGACATGTCAAATCTTAAATATTATTGAAAAGATATTAAGTTTGGCATAATATATCAAATTAAATGTTAAAAAATAACAATACAAAACTTATTTCAAATAGAAAAAGAAAATGTTTCAGTGTGTTTGGAATTGGTTTTAAATAGTTTTTGAAATCATTTCGGCACTTCTTTTGAGACACAAAAATGAAAACGGTTTGCATACCGTGTTTGTTTAGTAAATGTTTTGAAAATAAATACGAAAAATAAAAAACAATGAGAATGATTTTTGTGAAAGAATTAGAAAACGGTTTCCTTTTTCTGTTTTCATTTTAGTACTTATTAAAAATGTTATAACCAAACACGATTTTATTTTTTTATTATACTCAAAATAATCTCTTAAAAATCCAATCAACCGCAATTTTAAAATTGATCACATAACTCAAAACAATCTCATAATCTTATTTTTATTTTTGTATTAAAAACAAAATCATGTTAAAAAATTACTAAACTGGCCCTTCGTTTGGCAGCAGAGCAGGGTGGAGGATTGATAGTGCCGAATCCGGTGCCAATTCTGTTGCAAAGTTTGGCTCATCCTATTGTTGGATTAATGAGATATCAAACTGGATTACCAATATTGTCTGTAACGACTTTTCTCCCTTTCATTGAAACCTCACAAGTTTACTTTCACCAAAAAAAAAAAAAAAAAAAAAAAAACAAAAAACCTTAAAGTTCTACAAAAATAAAAAGGAAAAACTCTCTCTCTCTCTCTCTCTCTCTCTCTCTCTCTCTTTAGGTTAGAGCAGATCTCGAAAGTTGTGGGGGTGGGTGGAGTTGGGGGACTCGATTGAGAGCGGATATTGGAGGTGGATGGCAGATGTTGTTGGTGAAGAAACTCGGCGACGATTTCGGACTTGTGGCACAGGAGGATGAGAGTGGCGGAGAAGGGCAAGTTTTTTATTTTGTTTTTAAATGATTTTTTAATATTCAAAATTAGTATTAGAAAATAATTTTAATCTTTTTTAGTAATTAATCATTTGTTACAGATTAATTGATATTGTTTTCAGATTAATTAAGTTTTAATACGATAATCATGGAATCTGTGAGTGTTGTAGACGAAATTGGACGGAGCGGCGTTTTGAATCATTTTCTATAAATGAGAGGTGTTTTGAATCATGGGGCATTTTGAATTAGAGTACATACTTCGGAAGAAATTATGAAAATAATCTTATTAATTATTCTCTCAACGTCAAAGATGTTCGATTTCATTATTTGAGTCAAGGGATAAGCCTAGTGACGTGATATTGGTAATTACTTCCATGTACATTTTCATGTCTATCTATATTTGCTTCCGTATTAACATAATTCAACGTATTGCAGGTTCATACTCCAAACTTAGAAAAACTAGTACTCCATGAAATGTTTGACTTGGAAGATATATGGAGCACAGAAAGCATGCAAACAAGCAACAAAGATGGCAGAGCAAGTCCAAGATTTCATAATCTAATTACAATAGAGGTTTACCGTTGTGGCAGTTTGGAATTTCTACTCCCGCATTCCATTGCGAAGTGTCTCGTCAATCTCAAACATCTAGAGGTATATGGTTGCGAGTCGATGGAACAAATAATCTACGAAACACGAACTGGGGTAGAAGAAACTGGGGACAAGAGCATTCTCCCGCAGTTAGTTCATTTGGAGCTTTCTTTCCTACCAAAGCTGACGAGCTTTTGTCTGGGAAAATACAATTTTGATTGGCCGAATATGACAGAAGTTCTTTTTCGAGGTTGCCCCAAAATGGAGGCTTTCTGTTTTGGATTGGTTCATACACCGAAGCTGGAAAGGGTGTATTTAGATGATAATGTAGATGGTAATAGTAGTAGACATAATTGGAAGGGAGACCTTAAGAGCACCATACAGTACCTTTCAAGATGAGAGGTATGTTTTACTATACATCTTTTGCAAGGACTACTATCTATGTTCATTAGTATAGGTTCTCTCATTTATTGTGTTTCTTCTTGTGCAGGAATTGAATGTCTTTTCTATCTATAATTTTGCATAAAACTATATTCCAAAATCTGAAGATTTTATAATTTTCTCTAGTCAAGTAATATAATATTGAATAAGATTATGTCAAGTGCTGTAGGAAACGTTGTTTACTAATTCAACAGAGGCTAAATTATTAACCCTAATTTTAAAAAATTTTGATAATTGAAAAGAGAATTTATAAAATTTTAAAGCAAAACTAAAACAATTAAATAAATTAGAACCGTAAGTAATGGATGAAAATTCAATAGATTAAGATTCTAGGGTTGCTAATTTCATAATTAATCATGTTTTAAATTCTCATTATGAGTGCAAGCAAAAACCGATTCAATCCTATCAAGCCAGTGCTTTTTCTAAAGAATTATTATTAGTTCTTAGACTAACAATTGAAATTAATCCAACAAGCAAAATCTACATCTCTAGATGCAACTGTCTAAACTTCGGCCAAAATCATCTGCGGTCAAGAAATTCTGGAGGTTTGAAGACAGAAACTCAGATATCTCTATCCTATGAACAAAATAGCCCGTATTTCAATTCTCCTGATGTTTATTCAATTATCACCTCGCGGAAATGCTGTCAAATACAAAATCATGTAATAGTTAGACTAACAACAATCACAAACATTAAGAATAAATTTGGAGCTGGAGATATTTTGGATTAAAGAATCAATTATTTAAAACAAGATTGAGAATTTGAACATTCATTGGTCCGTTTACAACAGACTTCCTAAAAAAACTGGACTCTCTAAACAAAAAATAAATTCCTTGACAAAGTCTTAATCATTGGAAAGGAAAGTTTTTTAGTTTGGAGAGTTGTGCATAGAGAAGTTCAGTGCAGAGAGGCCAAGAAAACTTATTTTTTTTCCGGTGTGATTCTGTCTTTTTAAGCCTGGGATTTTGTAAAAAAAAAAAAAAAAAAAAAAAAAAAAAAAAAAAAAAAAAAACAAAAAAAAAAAGTAAAAAAAAAACAAAAAAACAAAAAAACAAAAAAAAAACAAAAACAAAAAAGACAAAAAAACATGGGATTTTCTTGCTTGCTTAGTTTCTGTTTTGGAAAGGAGATATTTGTCTGTTAAACACTCTTAAATTCTTCGTTTATAGTGGATTTCCTTCTTGGTCTCCCGTGGATGTAGGTCAATCCTGACCGAACCACGTAAAACCTTTGTTGTCATTTTTCTTTATTTTGTCTCGTCTTCTTCACTAAAATCAGTTTAGTAGAATTCTAAGGTCGATAATTAAAACATGCTGGTATGTTATTAACAACTTGGTATAAGAGCTAACAATAGAATGAGAAAGATCAAGTCTCAATTCTCTCGTTAGTTTGAATTACTTAAATTACAAGTCAAAACGTTATGTTTGTTGTTAGTAATTTTTGTCACAAATTTGTCCAAAACCTTCCAAATCATAGACTTTCACCTATCCTTCAAACAAAGAATCAGTTAAAGGCACACATAAAAACTAACAAAAAACCTCGAAACCAACTAGATATTAAGTATAAAATGATACTAAATGAGTGAGTAAAACTCACTCATCAGCAGGAATTGAATGTCTTTTCTATCTATAATTTTGCATAAAACAATATTCCAAAATCTTAAGATTTTATAATTTTCTCTAGTCAAGTAATTGAGATATTAATTTATGGAAAATGTCAAGTACTGTAGCAAGCAGGGACTAACCCTCAACAGAGGCTAAATTCACGTAATTAATTAAAAAAATTTGCATGAGCAAACAGTAATTTTTTCTCCCATTTTCATTTTTAAATGTCAGGGTACAATTTTAATATTATTAGAACCGTAGGATACCCCCATAAGAATCGCAAAGAAGGCAGGTTGCTACTATGATAATTATCCATATTTTAAGTTGTGGTATGCACATTATTTAACCCTGCACACTTAAACCGAGTTCAACCACCAACATCAAGCCAGTGCTTCAAAAAGAATGCCTTCTTAGTTCTTAGACTATGTTGAAATTCCTTCTGATCATGTGTGCAGTGAACTTTATGCAAATGTCTGGAAACTTCGGCCAAGCTGTTTGCGGTCATCAGATTCTGGAGGTTTGAAGACAGAAACTCAGATTTCCTAGCAAAGGTTGATCAAAATAGCCCGTGGTGAAATTCTCCTGTTGTTCGTTACTCTCTCGACGCGGAAATGCTGTCAAGGCCCGAATTTCCAGAGTAGTTAGACTAACATGTTTGTTTTGCTCGGAGGGGTATGTTTGGAGCTGGAGACATTTTGAGTGAAGAATGCTGGGATTTGTGGACATGGTCAGTATTGGTTGGTTGGTTGACTTTTAAACAGACTTAGAACTAGAAGTTTCAAGCGGTTGATGATAAGTGGTTGTAGTGGTTGTTTTTATTTGTTCTGTGTGGAGAGCTGTGCATAGAGAAGTTCAGTGCAGGGAGGCCAAGAAAACTTATTTTTTTTTTTTTTTGATTCTGTGTTTTTTTTGCCTGGGATTTTGTTATAAAAAAAAAAAAAAAAAAAAAAAAAAAAACATGGATTTTCTTTTAGTTTCTGTTTTGGAAATGAGATATTTTTCTGGATTAAACACTCTTAAATTCTTCGTTTTATAAGTGGAAGACAACTTCTTGGCCTCCTGTGGATGTTGGTCCATCCTATGCCGAACCACGTAAAACCTTTGTTGTCATTTTTGTCTTTATTTTGTCTCGTCTTCTTCACTAAAATCAGTTTAGTAGAATTCTAAGGTCGATAATTAAAACATGCTGGTATGTTATTAACAACAACTTGGTATAAGAGCTAACAATGGAATGAGAAAGATCAATTCTCAATTCTCTCGTTAGTTTGGTTAGTTACTTAAATTACAAGTCAAATAGGAGTTAGTTAGAAGGTTGATTGGTAATGATTGTGTTGATTTGTTGTGTTATTATGTGCGTAGAGTAATTAGAGGCAATAACAGAGTATAAATAGAGGAGGAATCAGTTAGTAAGGCAGGGAATTAGTAAATTTTGAACTATACAGCCAAACCTGAGAGGAAGTTTTATATAGGACTGGAAATTGAATAATCACAAAAATGAGTTTAAATTTTTTTTGAATTTAGTCACAAAAAAACAACCCCTTAATTATTTAGTTTTTTTTTTTTTTTTTTTTTTTTTTTACTTTTCTCAACTCCAATCTTGTTCAATAGTTAGCTATTATTCTAAAATAGTTCTACCAAGAAAAAAACTAGTCATCCATTTTTTTTATTATTTAATTCTTTCAAGCAATAATAAATTCTTTCATTTTTTTTTATTAGTTAAAGCATGGTGTTAAATGATTAGCTTTGTGTTCATTTCATTTCTCAGACGTGAGTTTAGAATTTGAGTTTTAATATAGTAAAAACCAATGAACTATCAAAACAAGATTATCTAACTTTTTTTGTTATCGTAAAAAGCTCTCATAAAATCACATCTCAACTCGAATCACCGAACTAAACGAACCCCGAATTTATTAGACAATTTGTGTTTGGAGAATTTCTCAGATGTGAGGAAGGAAGTTTCTGGATTAATGGCTAGGCAAACCAATGAATTATCAGCCAAGATTTATTATTATTATTATTATTATTATCATCATCATAGGCTGTTATTGTTGTTGTCAAGAGAAAATTATCGTTTATTTTTATTGTTTATGGTTATTGTTATCCTAATGATATGGTTTTTATTAATATCGTTATTTATCGTTATTATTATTCAAGATCATTAAAATTAAAATATTATCATCATCATCATTATTATTATTATTATTATTATTATTATTATTTTGTTAGGTAAAGAAAAGTATGAAAATGGGACGAATAAGCATTAGCATATTCTTTCGGCGTTATGAAATAAATAGGCTTTCCGGATGTTTTTTAATTCAAGAGAAAATTACTAAATTTATTTTTAAAAGTATATTAATCTGAATTCTTATCCTTATTCTTGATTGATGTTCTTTTGTTAATATAATTATTTAACTAAAAAAGTATTAAACAAAGGAGATAAAAATTAAAATATCTTAAGAATAAGGATTATTTATCAAGATTCTTCTTTCAGCTATATTTAGTGAAGGCCCAACTCTCTGCCCTACCTCATGACATATAAGGCCCACGGGATGTGTTAATGCTAAGGAAACATGGGCTGATATGAGCTTCTATTAATTCCTTGTACCACCTCTATATATATCTTCATAGTCAACGGTTTTGCCTATATGATTGCGTAACTTAAAAAATTTTATTTGTTTTCTAGTCTTTACTAAATTTAAGAACAGTGATGCTAGCAAAATAATTCACTAAATTAATGTAAATCAGGGGTATGCAAATAAATTTGGTATCCTTTTTCTAATAAAAAAAAGGGTAAGGATTAATATTCTCGTTTTCATTCTCTATACATAAAATAATGTTGTTCAAAAAAAATATGCTCTAAATTTTTTTTATGACATATTTTATTGAATTAATTATAACTGTGTTTAAAAAAAATTATTCCAACATTCATTGAAATTAGCCCAAAAAGAAAAAGAAAATAAATTTTCATGAGTCATTTTTTAAAATAAGACACTTTTTTAATCCAATCTCTTAACTTTGAAATCAATTTTGAAAATTTTCTACCACATTTAAATACGTTGCTCTTTGTTGGACCATTTCTAACCATGCTCCACATTTAATGTCTTTAACCAAAATAGTTAATTATTTATTTATTTTTCTCAACTCCAACTATTAGCTAATTAGTCAGCTATTATTCTAAAGAATGGATTTTACACTAGTCAAATAAATGCATGGCTAGCAAGAAAGAGCTAGTCATCATTTTTTTATTATTTTATTCTTTTAAACATTAATAAATGCTTTGTTTTTTTTTTAATTTAATCAAATTATTTATATTTTAAATTCAAGAAATATTAAAATATTTTATGTTTAGTTAAAATAAAGAGTGTATTTTGAGTGACTCATTTAAAAGTTATTATAGTTAAAATAACTTTCTAAATATTTTAATTAAAATTTAACTAAAATCTAGATAATTTCCGTGGAGATGTTTTGCATGGGCTTGTGAACTTCGACGCGGTCACCCATGGCCTTTTAGGAAGTGAAAATTCACTACTCTTTTCTGGATTCTTCTCTTTTTATTTTCAGCTCTATTTCTCTCTCTTTTTTTTATTTTTTTAATTGAATGAAAAACATTTCGTTATTGCTTCTACTTGCAAGTTAGAAGTAGCTTACGAATTCGATTATGAAGTTAACTAGCTTCAAAGTGCTTTCTGTCTTAGCTTTGTAAAAGGTTTTAAATGAATTGATTGGAGAATTTGTGTTGAGAGACCTTGCCGTTGTCCAATGCATGCCCAATTTAGAGAGGGCGCGGTGAAAATTAGAGTCGATTGCCTTTTTGCTCTCGTTACGGTAGTAGAGTCGTTTCAGGAAGTGAGACAAGTCTTCATTACTTAAATCAATAAAATAAAAAATTACTGGCCAGGGAAGATATTTTGTGTTTTTCACTTTCTTGTTGAACAGGGGATATTTTTGAGCTTGTTGCATATAGGTTATTGAGTCTCTTTATATTGTTTGGTATGTAACAGACTAAATGACTTTTTTTTACTAATTAATTAATATTAATTTAACTTTAGAATGGGGTATAAAAGTTGTTTTAGTCATTAATTAACAAGTAGATTTAAATTTTTTCACATAATATTAGAGAGATAAAAATTGATCGGCTCTATAATAACTTTTATCCACCTTATTTTCCTTTCTCTCCTTTATTTTTTCCTACCAAACAACCTAATTTTTTCGTTTTCCACCTAAAAATCTCTCCACCCATTTCTTTTTTTTTTCTCTTTTTCATCATACCAAACATATCATTAAGCTTGCAATAATACCTATTAATTTAGAAGTTTCCTGATCTTTGTCGTTTTGAGAATGTGAGTAAATATTAAAATGTCCCTCAAAATGTAGACTTTTTGGCTACAGGGAGGCCCCAGATGAGGTACAATAATGCAAATGAAACTCACATCAAATTGACTTGGCAGTTGAAGTTATAGTCTTCATTAGCGGCCAAGGGAAGATTTTTTGTGTTTCCTACTTTCTTGTTGAACAAAAGAGATCTCGAGATTTCGAGCTCGTTGCGTAGGTGTAAGAGATTTCGAACTTGTTTCGTGTGTTCTTCAGCCTCTTGTTCTAAGAATCTGCAATTTTTAGATACTAATAATTCTGTGTGATCAACAAACAGTTATGTTGGGAAAGGTACGCCTCGGTAGTTCCTTGACTTTGTTTATTTTACTCCTTGTTTATAAGTCCTTTTCGGCGTTGTTGTTGTTTTTTTTTTTTGTTAGTTTTTTTTAAATTGCATATCTTGTTCTCTTTGTTCAAAAGAAGAACGAAAGGGAAGAAAGTTTGCTTTAAAAAAATTGGGCTCTTCACGTTTATGTTATGTATATACTCAATAATAAAGTCATGAATTTTTGTGAGGGGACCATGTGGTTTTTATCCGTTTGATTTTAATAGAAATTCAAACAAAAAGATTAGGTAAATGCATTACTCACTTTTTTTTTATCTGTTTTTAACACATATTACAATAAACGGGATTTAGTGCTTTAAACAATTCAAAGTTTGAGAGAAAAAAAAATTAGAGTTTTTAAGATTTATGAGACAAACTGAAAATGATTCTAAAGCTGAAGAGTATTAATGGTAATAATCCAAAAAATATTGCATAATAACTACATATCAAAGTTATTCAAGTTCAAAAATTAGATATATATATACCCACACACACACATGTATGTACCTATAGGCCTCTATGCCTTCGTTCCTACCTGGTTTGCTCTTGGAGCATGCTGTAGTGCATTTTCGACCTATAGTAACACGTCCCTACCTTATTGTCTATTTTTTTTTTTTTTTTTTTTTTTTTTTCCTGTTGGGAGAGCTATGCTGTGTTTCTTGTTAGTTTTACTGTTTAAAGATGTTGCTTGATTTGTTGCGTTTTTCTTGTCTTTCAGATTGTCTCGTTTGTTCCAGCTGCAATTTAGTAGAGTCATCATTAAAAAAAACAAAAAAAAAACAAAAAAAAAAAACCAAAATACAAAAAAACTGTCTTTTGGGGTGAGCTTTCTTTATCAGATTATTTCTACAATAGTTCTTCTGGTCCAGGATATTTTTCACTTTTCGCTTTGAATCCACGATTCTGTAGTCACTCAAAAAAAAAAAAAAAAAAAAAAAAAAAAAAAAAAAAAAAAACAAAAAAAAAAAAAAAAAAGGAAAAAAAGACAGGAAAAAATTAAAAAAGAAGAGAAATATGGAAGTGGAACAGAGTTTACCAATCTTTTCAACGTCATTAGAAATCACCGTGAAACCAGTTTGGAAGCAGCTGAGTTATGCAATCTACTACAGAAGGAACATTAGACATCTTACAAGTCAAGTGGAGACTTTGAGTGACAGAAGAAGCACTATTCAAGAGCAAGTTGATGAAGCCAAGAGAAACTTAGAGAGAATAACTCCGGTAGTTCAAACATGGCTGCAGGATGTGGAGAAGACAATTCAGGATGTCGAGACGTATTTTACGGAAGAAAGAAAATCAAATGCCTGGTGCTTCAATGGGTGGTGTCCAAATTTGAAGTCACGTTATTTCTTGGGTAGAAACGCCAAGAGGATGTCTCTGGTGGTCAATGATTTCCTTCAATGTGGGAACTTCCAAACTGTATCCCTTCCTGCTCTTCCTCCGGGGCAAGTATCTGTATCCATACGACACTCTGAGGCTTCAACTCAAGCAGCGAATACGATCCACGAAGCTGGCACCTCCTCTGTGACGCCAAAATCTGCTTCTGTAAGCACTGCAGCTGGCACGCCAAAATCTGCTACTGTAAGCACTGCTGCTGGCACCTCGTCTGTCACGCCAAAATCTGATTCTGCTTACACTGCAGCTGGCACCTCCTCAGAAGCGCCAAAATCTGCTTCTGCTTACACTGCTTTTGAGTCGCGAGCTTCACTTATCGAACGTGTCATGAATGCTTTGAAGGATGATCGGACCAATCCCATTGTTATTTGTGGGATGGGGGGTATTGGCAAGACGACCTTGCTGAAAGAAGTTTTTAAGAGGGCAAAAGGTGAAGGTATTTTTAACGAGGTTGCGATGGCAGATGTTGGACGAAATCCTGAATTCAAGAAGATTCAAGGTGATATTGCTGAATTTCTGGGTTTGAGACTTTCTGGGGATAGTTTGCGTGCAAGAGCATGGAAGTTATCTGAAAGACTAGATAGTGGCAAGAGGGTCCTTGTGATATTAGATGATGTCTGGAAAAGAATTGATTTTGAGGAAGTAGGAATTCCACCGTTTGGGAATTGCAAAACTTTGATATCATCCAGGAATCAAGACATATACATGGAGATGGAAACCAAAATGAACTTCTTTGTTGGGCTTTTGCAACCGCATGAAGCTTGGAGTCTGTTTAAGGAGATGGCAGGAAGTTCCGTTGAATCACCTGAGTTGCGCACTGCAGCAGAACAAATTCTAAGTGAATGTGACCGTTTGCCACTAGCAATCTCAGCAGTCGGAAGGGCACTGCACGGAAAAAGTAAACCAACTTGGAACGATGCGCTTAGACAACTAAGAAGAAACAGCCCACAAAGCATTCCAGAAGTGTTGCCAAGGGTTTATTCAAGACTAGAGTTTAGTTATGACTGCATGGAAAAAAAAGATGCAAAATCACTTTTTTTGTTTTGCTGTCTGTATCCAGAAGGGAGTGACATAAGGATCGAAGATTTGGTTAGACATGGACTTGGGCTTCAACTATATGAAGGGATTACATCAATGGATGAAGGAAGGGATCGCGTTGAAGCGTTGATTGAGGAGCTAAAGAACCGCTCTTTGTTGTTTGATAGCAACAAAAAAGAATGTGTCAAAATGCATGATGTGCTACGCGATGCTGCCTTACGTATAGCTTCTCGTCCTTTCCAGCAAAATGATTCTTCTCGAAATGAAAATCGGTTTTTTGTAAGACATGGAGTGGAACTAGATGGATGGCGCAGCGTGGAAGGAACTGATGCACAACAATACACTTGCAGTGAGCTGATTACCAAGGGAACACATCGAGATGGTGCGAAAACTGAGCTCTTATTGTTATCAGGAAAAAGGAATGATTTAATTGTCCCATCAAATGCTGTTCCAAAAGGAATGAAAAAGCTTAAGGTTTTAGATATTAAGAACACAGAAATGTTGTCAATACTACCAGCGCTTAAGGTTTTGAAAAGTCTTCAAACACTGTGTCTGGAGCATTGTGTGTTGGGTGATGTATCAATTATTGGAGAGCTTCGAACGCTAATGATACTCAGCTTACGTGGCTCTTCCATCAACCAGATACCAGTGAGCTTCAGAAATTTGGCCAATCTGTGGTTGCTGGATTCCACTGGATGCGAAAGTAAAGAACGAATTTCTTCAGGTAGTGGCCACGTGTCATTTCAAGTTTACGCAACCTAAAAGAATTATACATACTTCGGCAGGTAGTGGCCACGTGCCCCCACTGGAATTATTAATTTCTGTTCCGAACCCGTCAAAGTTTAACATTCTTAACGTAATTACTTTTCTTTCAATATATGCTTATTACTCTCAAAATACCAACTCTTCTTAGGTATTATTATGATTATAATAATGATATTATCTAAGAAAATCCCTTTCTCTTTTTCGTTGAGTGACAAAAAAAAATCCTTCAAATATATCAATTTTCTTTTCTCCGTAAACTTTTCTGTGTAGATATTATGTATTATGTATGTATTTATATTTTTTATATTTTAGATTCATGATATTATATTAAAATATGTACAATAATCTATTTTTAAAATATTTTTTTTCCATATCCTTAAATCCTTAAAAAAGATAAACAAGAATAATGCAAAATCAAAATGTTGGACTTTATCGAGGTTAGTTCTAATACGTAGTTAATAAAATTTTATTATTAAGCATATTAGACGTTCATTTTTTGTTTCTGATACATAAATTTTTCTTTATTTGTGCCCCCAGAAGGTGAATCGTGTATACAGTTTCATGCCAAATGATGTTCTCCCAGAATTACTCTCCCTCTGCCAACTGACTACTTTAGAAGTTCATCTACCGAAAATCAGTTTTGAGTCTCTGCAAAGTAGTTCATCTACCGAAGTTCATCTATTTGACAGGCTGGAAAGATTTAAGATTTCCATTGGGCACAGGCAGAGGCAGGTACGGAGGCGGACACGGAGGCAGGTACGGACGCAAGTAGTGGCCAGTGGAGGCACGTGCCCCCACTGGAATTAATTTTGATTTCCTTTTAGAATTGTGTCAACGCAGGCATGTCAACTGCTGTCCCCTTGTCCCCTTAAACTAGTGCCCTTCACAGCCCCTAAAATCCCGTCAAACTATTCTCTTCTTTATTCAATTTTTAAAACTTTTTTTGCCAAAGCAAAATCATGACTAACATCCATTTTATCACTCAATTATTATTTAGGTAAATTTTTTTTTCCTAAAATTTAGTTTTTTTGTCACTTTTTTTCCAAATTTTAAAAATTAGTCTGCGCATCCCTCCAACTTTAAAACGTTATTAACGCTGTCCCTTATGTTAATTTTATTAACGGATTTGACGATATGCGATTATTGTGAGGTAGTTTAATAAATTATTTTTGCAAGCCTCCTAAAGTATGTACCTTATTTAAAATGTCACTTTATTTATGAAAACATATCAAAATAACCCGTAATTTATAGAAAACATAACAATTATATTGATGCTATTAAAAATTAATTATGCATATTAAATTCTAATGAAATCAGTGAAAGTGATTAAATATTAAAAGTAGTAAAAAAAATATATATATAAGAACACATTACTTTAAAAAGTTCAAAAATTAAATAAATCAACTACTTAAAAAAAAGAGGATTTTTTTTTTTTTTTTTTGAAAAGCCTACTTCCTCTTTTTCAATATTTGTTTAATTTTGAAAAATTTTCCTCTTTTCTTGTTTTGCTTTTTGAAAGAAAATAATAGATTTATTTTAATTTTTTTAATCCTTTAAAGTCAAGTGTTTTATATTATTTTTAATATTTAATCACTTTTTTTGATTTAGTTTGAATTTAATACGTACGTTTAATTAATTTTTATTGGCATGTCATGTCAATAAAGGTGTTATTTAATTTATGTTTTCTACAGAGTAGGGGGAATTTTGATTTATTTTAATAGATCAATGGACATTTTTAAAAAGGATACATACTACGGGGGTATTTATAAAAATAATCTATTAAATTGTCCCTCCAATAATTGTCACTCATTAAGTCTGTTAATCAAATCAACAGAGCGACAAAGTTAATAACGTTTCAAAGTTTGGGGGGGTTTACAGACTAATTTTCAAAGTTCGGGGGAAAAATGACAAAAAGACCAAAATTTAGGGGGGCAAAAATAAAATTTATCCGTATTATTTTTTCATTTATATTAACTTCTGTTCTGAAACCGTCAAGTTTAACATTCTTAACATAGTCACTTCTCTTTCTATCTATACTTATTACTCCTAAAATACTAACCCTTCATAAATATTGTTATGATTATAATAAGGATATTATCTAAGAAAATCCTTTCCTCTTCTTTGTTGACTTACAAAGAAAACCTGTCAAATATATCAGTTTTCCATTCTACGTGAACTTTTCTCTGTAGGAGATTTAAGTATTATGTGTGTATTTATATTTGTATATTTTAGATTCATGATATTATATTAAAATATGTACAATAAACTATTTTTTCCGTGTTAAATTTTATTCTAAGCTGTTATATAGAAAGTGTTAAAAATTTAATCATCCCATATCCTTAAAAAAGATAAATAATAGTAATACAAAATCTAAAAATTGGGCTTTATCGAGGTTAATTCAAATATGTAGTTTAATAAAGTTTTATTATTAAGCATACTAGACGCTCATTTTTTGTTTCTGATACGTAAATTTTCCACAGCGGGACGTGGATTCTTGTCACAATATCTTAAGGTTAATTGATTTTGATGGAAATTCTCTTGTGGGGAGTTGCATTGTTAGGCTTCTAAAGAAAACTGAAACTCTAGAGCTGCAAATGAATGAGTTGACGGAGGCTCTCAATGTCTTGGATGGAGATTGCTTTTTGAACTTGAAATCTCTAATAATCATTGGCTGTAATGCTCTAGAATACGTCATTGACACGACATCCGCAGTTCAATGCCATACCTTTCCTGTGTTGGATTCTCTGACTATTTTCCGGGCAAAAAGGATGAGAAAGCTTTGTAACGGCGAGAGTGCAGGGTTGTTCAAAGACCTAAGATGTGTCGAAGTAAGTTCATGTGCAAGTTTGACTTCTCTCTTTCCTTTTTCAGTAGCTAGGGACTTGCTTCAGCTTGAAGAGTTGAATATACAAGGTTGTGAAATGCTGGAAGAAATAATAGAGCTTGGAGAAGGAGATCACCATGCAATTAAAAAAGTCCCCGAAATGACGCTCCCAAATTTGATACATCTTAATCTTGCAGATTTACCAAACTTGGTCTGTATCAGCAGAAATGTACCAGTGATCTCTTTTCCACTTCTGGTATCCGTGAAGCTTCAGGACCTACCAGCGTTCATCAGTCTATGTCCGAGCGTTTCAGCTTTAGCAAGTAGCTCGAGCTCCACAACTAAGCACTTATTTGACATCCAGGTATTATTCATTTGGTTTCTTTTCGCTTTACGTTATCAAATAAAGCCTCTTCAACTTCATATATAATACAACATATCTTTAATCCGCGTAGAAAATTTGTTTGGAACATTAAGAAAAGCTAAGAGAAAATTTAATGTCCCCAGTTTCTCGGCTTGTTAATAAATATAAGAAACAAGTAAGATTATGGCAGGTAACATATTAGAATGAAAAATTTTGTTGGTATTCATCTGTACTATCACATCCAAACTAATATGATAAACCAAAATAACTCTGTTATAACTTTTATTGATTCCTTCACAAATCAAAAGTTTGTACTAGGATGAAATTAAGGTACTGTTGATTTACCCTAAGGCCATTTTTCTGATTCCATTCGCTTTTATTAGTAAAAACAACTAAAAAGTAGAAGTCATCATTCATCATGGGCTACTGTTGTTCATACCCAATATCTATTAACTAAAGTAATTACAAAGCTTATAATTTGGGATGAAGGATAAACCTAAAGACGAATTGGCTAATGTTGGCGGTTTGTATAGATCCGACCAGGCTAAACCTAAGAGCCCTTTAGAATCATTTGGATCTTAGGAGAACCTTTGTTAAGTAACACATTTTTTTTTTTTTTTTTAATTGAAAAATCACATTAATGATCTACAGGATGAGTCATTTCTTCAGCTACGATTTGTGGAGGTGATCAGCTGTACAGGAATCTCGAGTATCTTTTCATCCAATTCCATGCCCAATTTGCAGAATTTAGAACATCTCAAAGTAGAAAATTGTGCCTCACTGGGAACATTATTCAACTTTGAAGATATTGCCATGGAAGTAGAGCGTGATTCTACAATGCCTTCTTGCTTAGAAAAAATGGAGCTGATTGGTCTACCTATGTTGGAATCCATCTGGAAGACAGAGTGGGAAATAACAACATTTAAAAATTTAGAGTTGCTCCATATTGAAGAATGTGATACAATGAGATCAGTGTTCCCACTCCGCATGCTTATGCAAAGCTTGTAGCATCTGAAGCATTTCAAAGCGGAAAACTGTCGATCACTTGTGACATTAATCAACTTTGAAGATATTGCTATGGAAGCAGAGCTTGATTCTACAATTCTTTCTTGCTTAGAAAAAATGGAACTGATTGGTCTACCTATGTTGGAATCCATCTGGAAGACAGAGTGGGAAATAATAGCATTTAAAAATTTAGAGTTGCTCTGTATTGAAGATTGTGATACATTGAGATCAGTGTTCCCACTCCGCATGCTTATGCAAAGCTTGCAGCATTTGAAGCATTTGAAAGTGGAAAACTGTCGATCACTTGTGACATTATTCAACTTCGAAGATATTGCTATGGAAGCAGAGCTTGATTCTACAATTCTTTCTTGCTTAGAAAAAATGGAGCTGATTGGTCTACCTATGTTGGAATCCATCTGGAAGACAAAGTGGGAAATAACGACATTTAAAAATTTAGAGTTGCTCCGTATTGAAGATTGTGATACGTTGAGATCAGTGTTCCCACTCGGCATGCTTATGCAAAGCTTGCAGCATCTGAAGCATTTCAAAGTGGAAAATTGTCGATCACTTGTGACATTATTCAACTTCAAAGATATTACTATGGAAGCAGAGCTTGATTCTACAATTCTTTCTTGCTTAGAAAAAATGGAGCTGATTGGTCTACCCATGTTGGAATCCATCTGGAAGACAGAGTGGGAAATAACGATATTTAAAAATTTAGAGTTGCTCCGTATTGAAAGATGTCGTAGATTGAGATCAGTGTTCCCACTCCACATGCTTATGCAAAGCTTGCAGCATCTGAAGCATTTCAAAGTGGTAGACTGTCGATCACTTGTGACATTATTCAACTTTGAAGATATTGCTATGGAAGCAGAGCTTGATTCTACAAAGCTTTCTTGCTTAGAAAAGATGGAGCTTATTGGTCTACCTCAGTTGGAATCCATCTGGAAGATGTCAAAAATAACAGCATTTATGAATTTAGAGTTTCTCCATATTAAAGAATGTGATAAATTGAGCTAAGTGTTCCCACTCCGCATACTTATGCAAAGTTTGCAGCATCTGAAGCATTTGAAAGTGGAAAACTGTCGATCACTTGTCACATTATTCGACTTCAAAGATCTTGCTAGGGAAGCAGAGCTTGATTCTACAATGCTTTCTTGCTTAGAAAAAATGGAGTTGTTTGATCTACCTAAGTTGGAATCCATATGGAAGACAGAGTCGAAAATAATAGCATTTCAAAATTTAGTATTTCTTCAAATTCGATGTTGTAAAATTTTGAAATGCGTGTTCCCACTGTACATTGCTGAAAGGCTAGTAAATCTAGAAGAGTTTCTCTTAACTCATTGTATGTGGATGGAGGAAATCATTTGCAGAAACGAAGGCAATGGAGTTGATGAAGATGAAACGCGGAACAGAGAATTGTTTTCTCAATTAAAGGTTCTAAAACTTGAAAAGTTACATGGTCTTACAAGGTTTTGTGGTGCTACTTCTACTATTGAGTTGCCATTATTGACAGAGTTGCAAATGATCACCGTCCCGACTCTCAAGACATTTGTTGCAAATCAGTCGTATAATACCACGGATTCTCAGTTTCGATCGCACATTTTCAGTGAAATGGTATGTACTGTACTCAACCATCCTTCCACATGTTCCACTTGTAATTCCTGTTAGAGATACTTGATGTCCATCATATCATTTTTTTTTTTTTTTTTTTGATGTTCATGCGCTATATATATGTCATCATCCCTGTGATGCGGGTCTTTTGCGTAACAGTTGTTATGCTGCAGTTTAAAACTTTATAAAGCAAAACTATCAATCATATTTGCATATATGTTATAACATGAAATCTGAATAAACATAAAAGAAATTAGCAATATAGTATTAGGTCAGTCGATCTCACTATAGCTCTGGGAAAATGTATAATGATCAAGAATTAGTGAAAGGTAAAAGAATATCAAGTGTTGCAGAAAATCTGAAGGTATAAAAAGAACTCCTTACGACTGTCCATAACAACAGAGAGTAGACCCGCAGATGAATGAAAACTTGAAATGGACGAGGTGATGATATTCCCACGATGTTGTCTTACATGCCAAAAGCCACAAATAGAGTAACCGTAAGATAGTCAGAGAGTTTATAAGTCCTTAGGTCCTCCCTTCCCTTCTATGCCAGCTTTCAAGGAGAGTACCTAATGCCTAATGGTTCGTATGTAAGATGTTGCTTGCTCAAGAGAATCACAAAGTAAGATATTAATTAGGATTATTTTCCTAAATGCCCCTGAACTATGTAGCCTAATTCAAATTGTCCCTAATTTTTCAAAATGATTCAAAACACCCTGGATTTATAAAGAACGATTTAAAATTTCCCCTTCGTCTTATTCCGTCTATAATACTAACAAGTTTGCTGACATGTCAAATCTTAAATATTACTTATAAGATATTAATTTCTGGCATAACATATCAAAGTAATTATATATTAGAAAATAACAATACAGAAACTTATTTCAAATAGAAAAAGAAAACCTTCGTTTCGCAGCAGAGCAAGAATGGAGGATTGATAGTGCTGAATCCGGTGCTGCATTAGTGATTAAAAGTGTCCCGAAAAAGGAGGTGCTGGGTCTTAGTGGTCCTATTATTGCAGATACTGTCTTATGATATGAATAGTAGTTTATCCCATGTGCCCAGATTGGCCAATTCTGTGGCCTATGAGATTGCAAAGTTTGGTCTCTTGTCAGGCTCATCCGAATGTTGGATTGAGGAGATACCAAACTGGATAACCAATATTGTCTGTAATGACTTTCCTCCCTTTCATTGAAAAGGAAAACCGCTCTCTCTCTTTTCTCCCGCCGAACTTGTTATGAAACCTCACCTTCTAGAGGTCGTCATTGGATTTGGCCGGGGCTGGCTGGATTGCAATGTAGGTTGGAGCATATCTCAAAGGTTGTGGGGATGGGTGGAGTTGGACTCGATTGAGAGCGGATATTGGAAGTGGATGGCAGATGTTGTTGGTGAAGAAACTTGGCGACGATTTCGAACTTGTGGCGCTGGAGGATGAGAAGGGCTGGGCACTGGAGGTTGGTGCTCAAATGGCTGATTTTCTCAGATCTGAGATCTTAGAAGTTGTTTATTTTGTTTTTAAATGATTTTCTTAATATTCAAAATTAGTTTTAGAAAATAATTTTAATCTTTTTCATGTACTTTTAATCTTCCATGTAGTTTTTCATGTCTATCTGTATTTGTTTCCGTATTAACATAATTCAACGTATTGCAGGTTCATATTCCAAACTTAGAAGAACTAGTAATCGAAGGAATGTTTTGCTTGAAAGAGATATGGAGCACAGAAAGCATGCAAACAAGTAACATAGATGGCAGAGAAAGTCCAAGATTTCACAATCTAATTAAACTAGAGGTTTCCCGTTGTCACAGTTTGGGATTTCTACTCCCGCATTCCATTGCCAAGGGTCTCATCAATCTCAATCATCTAAAGGTATATGGTTGCGAGTCGATGGAACAAATAATCTACGAAACACCAACTGAGGTAGAAGAAACTGGGGGCAAGAGCATTCTCCCGCAGTTAGTTCATTTGGAACTTTCTTTCCTACCAGAGTTGATGAGCTTTTGTCTGGGAAAATACAATTTTGATTGGCCGAATATGACAGAAGTTCTTTTTCAAGAATGCCCCAAAATGGAGGCTTTCTGTTTCGGATTGGTTCATACACCGAAGCTGGAAAGGGTGTATTTAGATAGTTATCGTCATCGTCATCATTGGAAGGGAGACCTTAAGAGCACCATACAGCACCTTTCAAGAGGAGAGGTATGTTTTATTATACATCTTTCGCAAGGACTACTATCTATGTTCATTAGTATAGGTTCTTTCATTTATTGTGTTTCTGCTTATGCAGGAATTGAATGTCTTTTCTGTCAGAAAATTCCTAAATATAATCTATAATTTTGCATAAAACAATAATCCAAAATCTGAAGATTTTATAATTTACTATATGCATGAAGCCTTAGGATGGAAGCTCAACCACTAATTAAACATTTAATATTTTTAGCCGAATTATCATATTGATACCTCATCTCTTTTGCGATTATTTAGTCTAATAATATTAAAATGGTACACTGTTATCTAAAAAATGTCTTCCTGGTCCCCAAGGCCTTTTCTTTGGGACAATCTAAGCTCTCTTTGCTCTTGTATCCATTTTCAATTAATTGCTCCGAATTAATTTATGGAAAATGTTGAAAATATCTCAAGTATTGTAGCCAAACAGGGACTAACCCTCAACAGAGGCTAAATATAACTAATTAATTAAAAATGTTTACATGAGCAAACAGTAAATTTTTTGTCCCATTTTCATTTTTAAATGTGGGGGTACAATTTTAATATTATTAGAACCTTAGGATACCCCCATTATAATCGCAAAGAAGGCAGGTTGCTAACATGATTATTTTCCATAGTTTAAGTTGTGGTATGCACACTACGAGTGCAAGCTTAATTAAACCGAGTTCAACCACTCTCATCAAGCCAGTGCTTCAAAAGAATGCCTTCTTAGTTCTTAGACTATGTTGACATTCCTTCTGATCATATGTGCAGTGAACTAGACGGAAGTGTCTGGAAACTTCGGCCAAGCTGTTTGAGGTCATCAGATTCTGGAGGTTTGAAGACAAACTCAGATTTCCTAGCAAAGTTTGATCAAAATAGCCCGTGGTGAAATCCTCCTGTTGTTCGTTACTCTCTCAATGCGGAAATCCTGTCAAGCCCCGAATTTCCAGAGTAGTTAGACTGACTAACATGTTTGTTTTGCTCGGAGGGGTGTGTTTGGAGCTGGTGACAATTTGAGTGAAGAATGCTGAGATTTGTGGACATTGTCGGTATTGGTTGGTTGGTTGACTTTTAAACAGACTTCCTCTTTTTTCGGCTCAAACTAGACTTTTTAAGCTGTTGATGATAAGTGGTTGTAGTGGTTGTTTTATGTTGTTCTGTGTGAAGAGTTGTGCATAGAGAAGTTCAATGCAGGGAGGCCAACAAAGCTTATTTCCTTTTGGGGTGTGATTCTGTGTTTTTAAGCGTGGGATTTTGAAAAAAAAAAAAAAAAAAAAACAAAAACAAAACAAAAAACAAAAAATGGGATTTTCTTGCTTAATTTCTGTTTTAGAAAGGAGATATCTGTCTGTTAAACACCCTTAAATTCTTCGTTTATAGTGGATTTCCTTCTTGGTCTCCCGTGGATGTAGGTCAATCGTGACCGAACCACGTAAAACCTTTGTTGTCATTTTTCTTTATTTTGTCTCGTCTTCTTCACTAAAATCAGTTTAGTAGAATTCTAAGGTCGATAATTAAAACATGCTGGTATGTTAAAACAACAACTTTAAGAGCTAACAATGGAATGAAAAGATCAATTCTCAAACAGTTTGGTTAGTTACTTAAATTACAAGTCAAATAGGAGTTAGTTAGAACGTTGATTAGTAATGATTGTGTTGATTTGTTGTGTTATTATGTGCGTAGAGTAGTTAGAGGCAAACCTGAGAGGAAGTGCCATAGGACTGGAAATTCCATCACAAATTGGTATAACCCATTTCCTCCGTTTTCTCTGATCCATTAAAGTTCTCAATTTCTCTGATGTTACTGAAATTCTTAGGAAAATTAAGGTTTCCTATCATCAAAATGCCAAGATACACAGTTGCCTCAAGACTTAATGCTTTTTACAAGAAAGGTGCCTTTACCAAACCGGAAAGAAATATAACTGTATAAGAGAAATATAGCTTTAAAGAAAAGAAAAAGTAGATTATTATCACCGACACCCCTTAGTTTTGGAGTCATTCTCAGTTTGTTTCTCAAACTTTAAAAACTCTTACTTTGTCCTCTTAAATTTTTAATTTTTCCCCCTAACCCCTTATGTTGGAAATTCTAATGAATGGAGTTAAAGTGAGACTAATTCAAAATTAAAGAGGTAAAGTGTGACGACCCTCCTTTGAGGCCGCCACTGTAACTTACTTTTAACTTGTACTTACTGGGGTTTCTTAAAATTTGCGGAACATTTTTTTTTTTTTTTTTTAAAACATAAGAATGAATACTTTCATAATTCGTAATAATAATTTAAAAATAATGAATCACTCAATTACTTAAAACTTTTCTTAATTCTAATTAAGATAAAACTTCTAAAAATATCTTTTGAATTGAGTGACATTTGAACTCTTGTTTCACATACTCTTTAAAAGCATTTCTAAAACTAGCCAATTTAATTGGATCATCTCATTTGACTTTAAAATGGATTTCGTGAAAAATCTTAAATTCAAGTACATCTTAAAGTCCTTTTAAAATCAATCATTTAAATCATCATGTTTAAAAATTCGTTTATTTGTTGCATGCACTGTTGCAACGTTCTAAAACTTAAATACTCAAAACTAGGATTGTTAGCTACAATCTCAGTTTTCCTAACATACATATGTACATATACCTTTTAAACATACATGCTTGAAACTTTGAATCATATAAATATATACATGATTATACTTAAACTTATCATGGAAAATAATCTGCGTAAGCGGTATCCATTCCCATCTCCACCATTCGTCCGCCGCTCACCATTGCCCTTCAAGAATTGTTTGATAGGTTTCTTACCTACAAAGATGAACTTATCTGATTGAGCTTTTAAGCCCGACAAGTAGGAACTATATCTCACAAAATAACTGTAAGTACACATGTATAAATATGCATGAGCTGATTATGCTTGATTATAATGTTTTATCATAGTCTTATTATCTTGTCTTATCTTTCTTCTTGATGGGCCCGAGTGCTCACGCATACCACTTGCGCGCAATCATCGGGACGTAAGGGTTTGCAAGGTCCCCAACGACCCGTGATTTAAATTGAACCGAGTGCCTCCCTTGCGAAGGACCCCTTTTTTGTTCATTTATCTCCCTGTGGAGTCTGATTACCTCCTTGTGGAGGCTGGTACGGCACTCAACCGAGTTTCTTCTTATAAGTTCCTCTTGACTTATTAAGGTGTATGCAATATGACCTAGCATAGCATACTATAACATTAAATTAATTTAAACACATATAATTCATGTGCACTGCTTATGTGTATGCATCATAACATAGCATCGCATACCATACTTAAAGCATAAACATGTATATATATAACATGTGTAAATTTTTCTTTAAAATCTATTCACGCTATAGGCGAGATTCCTACTTACCTGATTTACAGAGCTGGAATCCACTTTTCGCCAAACAGTCTATTCTCTTACTTGCTTATTTCTGAAAATGAACACCCATTGAGAGTGTGAGATGAACTGTCGTTTGCTATTCTATTTTAGCAACTTATGAAGGAATCTAACCCTTTTCTTAAGGCATGTATTCCTTTCCTTTACTGAAGGATAATTTACTAAAAGGATCGATTTATTAAATCCTTAAAATCTTATTTTCCTTAATTTCCCTTAACGTATTTCTTATGTCTAGGTTGGAAATCAATTATCCAATCTAGTAACTTATTCTCCATAATTTTCCTCATTGGACTTACTACAATATTAAGGCCCAATTCGCCTAGAACTTATTCACGGCATTCTAACTCGTAGGCCGTTGAAATTTAAACTCAAACGGAGTCTCTTAGATCAATGCGGGCGTTGGACCCACATCAACCTTCAAAATTCTACGGACCTATCGTATTGGGCTCGTGGGTGCCCGTCGGGATGTTTTGCTCGAAAACTATTAAGCTTTTAAAAGAACTATCATTCAATTTTTATGAAACGATAACTCACTCATTTAGTTACAAGCACTAAAATCCCGTTGTAAAATCTCTTTTCGAATACCGACTTTTGAAAACTATTCCCCAAGTCGTTTTATGGTTAACTTACAAACCAACGTGAAACTATGTTGTAGAAACCTTTTTCGAAATCTTTCTTCATTGCTATTCCTCGTTAAAGTGAGGTCTAAAACCATATTATTCTACTAAACTCACATCTTGGGTTCTTTGATAACCTTTGTTAAAAATGACACTGTTTTAGTTTCGTTTTGTTAAAACTGTACAGTTTCTGAAATCTGCGTTTTACCGCATTTTAGAGTCGGATTTCAAAATTTCATTCTTCATGAAATCTTCTTGTCTCGTCGAGATCTAAAATTTTCGTTTTTTGTGAAAGTTGAAATTCAGCATCTAAAGGCCTCGTTTAGCTGAAAACAGTGGCTGCTATTTTTCTTTTGTTTACCTAGAATGCTGCAGCATTTTTAAAAAAATGCTGCAGCATTTTAAAAATGCTGTAGCAATCATTTTTTCTTTCCGAAACTGTGTTTGGACATCCTGTCCGTTTTTTACAAAATGGCTTCAAACTCGGTTTTAGAGTTAAATTTGGATTTTGTCATAGTCATAGGAAATGTTCAAAACATCAAGGGCTATAAGGTCAAACTTTGAAACATCGTAAAATCTCACTCTAGGGTCCTTATTTTCACGCTCATAGTAACCGGAAATTTTTCCTCTAACCGAAGTAAGCAAGCTTAAATCAAGCATAAACATACCACATCAACTAACCTCAAAACATACAAAACCAACATAAAACTAACATAAAACTCACACACTCTTATTACAACCCATGGCCTTAAGGAATCACAAATTACATTCATAATCCCAAGCTTAAGATTTGCTAGAAAAATAATGGAGAAGAGTTCAAGAAATTACCCTTGAAGAACTCTCTCTTGAAAACTTTTTGAAATCCTTCTCTTCTCCTCCAACTTAAGCTAAGATTTGTGTGAAATGTATGGAAATTTTTGAGTGTATTTTGGCAAAGGAGAGGCCCGGTTCTTTAGTGAGAGAAAGAGGAAAAGTTAGCAAAAATGAGGCTTAGGTTGAGGTGGTTCTATTTATAGGCAAGTAGATGATTATTTTAACTCTTTTAGTGACCTCATTTAATTAACTAAAGTCATGTTAACCTCCCCTTTAGTCATGGCCGGATTGGAGTCTCAAGAGAGAAGTGAGGTAAGCCACTTCTATAAATAGTTGATTTGACTACATCTCATCATGAAGGCTTCTAGCACACTTAACCAATCACCATTTTTTTTTTTTTTTGGCTTAAACCTCTTCACATGGCCGGTTCTATGGAAGGAGAAAAGAAGAAACAATTTTGCCATTAATTCCCTTCAACCACTATCTATCCCATCACCTGACCATGTCATTCACTTACACACTCCATCAATTAAATTTTGGCTCTACATTTGCTATGCTTGGCCGGCCATGTGGGGAAGGAGAGAGAGGAAAATCTCACCTACCCCTTGTACTCTTGTCCACTTAAATTTTCCTTGAATCAGATAAAAATTATACTGATTGTAAGGAAATATCTAGCCGACAGGAAATTCTAGTTTTTGACAATTCCTTTTTCTACCGCTCATTTACAGTTCAATATTAATTCCTGACTACTTTGACATCACATTAAATTCTTACTCGCGTAATATCTTGAACTGTTTTAAGTCTTGAAATTAATTCTAGACTGAACAAATTCTACATTTAACTTTTCTGCATTATATCCCGGGAATGACATTGTTTCTGATGGTGTCAAATCCCGAGCTCACATTGTACCCTTCTGTTATGGGTATTTATCTTGTGACTTTAATCTAGCTGTCTGGCAATTAAGGATTTTCTATTCTTTAAAATGTCAGTGCGTTTTTTTTTATACGCTGCTAACATCATGCTGTGTTTGGAGATTCTTGAAATTAAGATTCTCAAGCTATACTTGTACTGAAAATTATTCCGCCTTAAAGTACGGCAATAATTTATTGATCGAATTTACTTGATCGAAAACATAAACTTAACATAAAATCTGCTATAGAATTTAGGAATACAGATGTTGATTCCATAAATCCTTCAGTCACATAATATTTTCTAGGAAAATCCTTGGCTTAAATAAATAAATTGTATTATTTAAAGTCCGGATTTTCTCGATCATTACAATCTACCCCCCTTATGAAATTTTCGTCCCGAAAATTAGAACTCGGGGTAGCTTTTCCTCATATTCTCTTCGCGTTCTCAAGTAGCTTCTTCAATATTTTGATTTCACTACATGACTTTAACCCGAGGGATTACTTTATTCCTTAAGGTTTTCTCCTCGTGAGCTAGGATCTGGACTGGTTTCTCCTCGTAAGTGAGGTATGCGTGCACTTCAACAGGTTCCTGGTGCAATACCTGCGATGGAGTGCATCATACTTCTTCGATATCAATATGTGAAAGACGTTGTGTATCGTCGCTAATTCTAGCGGTAAAGTTAGTGCATCGCGACCATGCGGATCCTCTCTAGGATCTCAAATGGTCGATGTATTTTGGGCTGAATTTCCTCTCTTCTCGAATCTCATTACTCCTTTCATCTGCCACCTTCGGAGAACCGAGTCTCCTACACCGGAATTCTATAGGTCTCATGCAAGCGTTTATCTCAGATAGCTCTTCCTCAAGCGATCGTGGAGTCAGTATCGGACCTCCTTGTGATAAGTCTCACATCTTCTGTGGTTCTCCTGATAAAGTATACTATTTCTAGATGCTTCTCCCCAGGTTCATACTAATGAATTGGGGACTTGTTGTAGGATCTTATTGTGATTTATATATGAAAAATCATTTGAACAACAACAATATTGTAGGCGGAATTTCAAAAATTTTATCATATCCATTTAATTCATAATTAAACGTAAACCACAACGAGAGATGCATGCATGATATATGTTTATGGACAAAGGATTAGGAAAAATCTCACATACCTTTGTGACGATTGAATTAATTGACCGCAAGGATCTTGTCTCACTATCTCACGTTCCAAGATGGAGAATTGCCGTGAAACAAGATCGTTGTTTATTGTCACGATCACACCAAGAACCACTCGTTGATTCAAGGCTATGTCTCTACAATTTTTAGGATGAGAGAGTGGGCTCTTTTTCAAAACCTAAGGAAACTTTTTCCTTCTATTTTGTCTCTACAAAATCCGCCACCCTAAGGAAAGTGTGATCTCTTTTTTTTTTCTCCAAAAGACTCTCTCTCTAGGGTTTTCAATAATATCCTTATATAGGAGAAAATTCAAAAACTCAAACCCTAAATGGGATTTTCGAATTTCTCCTTAACCCTAGGATTGAAATCCGAAAAATCCCTACATGGCTTAGGGATTTCAATTTCCTTCCCTATTTTGGAGCAAAATTCAAAATCCCCTTAAGGCAAGGGATTTCCGAATTTTCCCAAAATAAAATCTCACTTTTCTCTTTCCTTTAGTTGCCAAATTAAAACCATGTTTAAATTTCATTTTGAATTTTAAATTAATCTCCATTAATTTCAAAATTCTAAACTCATTCTTTTTATTTTTCAATTATCAAATAAATGAAAAATAACACAATGAATTTAAACATAATTATCAGTTTCTGTTTTTCCCATTTATTAGAGCTAGCCTTGAGACCGAATGGACCCACATGAACAAAGCTATGGAATTACAATATTCGAATAACTCATCCCTATAAGTTATCGACATATTTAATTCCGACATCGTACAACTCCACTAAAAGTTCGATGCCGAATAATCTCTCGATTCATGTGCACTAATTTTTCTTTTGGTGTTGATACAATTTATCACACGGTCCACAAATGTAAATGCATTATTATCCTTCAGAAATATCGGTGATCGAATGGTGTATATAATATTACCGTTTTACCATTCTAATCATTATTTCCTCAACTCCTTTATATGACCGTGAATAAGAAAGACAAACGTTCGTAAGATGTCTCGCACATGTTACGATGTCTTAATCAATGAATATCATCATTGAATACCGGCCTGGTTTATTTATTCACACACCCGTCAATAAAGCATGAGGTGATATTATTTTTACGAATTCCATATCTGTGAATCACATAACTCCAACTTAATATTGTCATGATCCCAATGACCGAGATGTCGTTCAATAATCGTGAACTAATCTCATTGGCGAATCAAAGATCATGAGATACTAAGTTGAGCTACGATTCACTTCTTGAGATTAAGATAATTATACAAATATACTTAAGTTGTGATGATTAGGTTTAGAGTTGTGTAAACGGTTTTACTCTAACCTAATCAATCACATGGTCTATTCAACATGTTGCGAGCATGTCTAGATCAACCACGTAGTCCAACTCCCATGCCCCGAGACCAAAGATCACATGGTTCGATCTAATCAATCATAATCGGATTCGATTGCCCAATCAATCCTAAGATCATGAATATCTATTTTAAACTGTATCCGAAGAGTTTGTCCGGCGGGGTTCCCCGACTCTTCTTTCGTTAGTAACAGTTTATGGACTAAGCAATATCATAAACACTCTTGAGTATGTGTCAAAACATAACTTTATCTTATTTTATAAAATCAAAGAAAAATAATAATGTCTTACATTTGTCATTTCATAAATAACAAATTACATCCCACTTTATGGACACATTTCCAACAAACTCCCACTTGGACTTAAAGTAGGTGTGTACAATCTCGCATGCCCAAACCTTCCAGATGCGTATCGAAGACTTTACCGATAAAGCCTTTGTAAACGGATCGGCCAAGTTGTCATGTGTTGATATCTTTGTCACTTCAACATCGCCTCTTTGTACAATCTCACGGATGAGGTGGTATTTCCGCTCTATGTGCTTGGACCTTTTATGGCTTCTAGGCTCCTTAGAGTTTGCTACAGCCCCACCGTTATCGCAATACTGATTACCATGGGCCTATCGGCTTCCGGAACAACTTCCAAAGAAACAAGGAACTTTTTAAGCCATACGTGCCCTCTTCTTCGCAGCCTTCTTCTGTGCCACATATTCGGCCTCCATGGTGGAGCCAACTATGCAAGTCTGCTTGATGCTCCTCCATACCACCGAACCTCCATTCAGGACAAACACTGATCCTCGGTGGATTTCTGAATCCTTATCCGATTGGAAATCGGAATCGGATATCCCGTCATATTCAGGTCAAAGACTGAATATACAAGCATATAGTTCCTCGTTCTCCTAAGATACTTGAGGATATGCTTTACACAACCCAAAGGTTTCGGGTCCAGGGTTTGACGGAATCTACTCACCACGCCATCGCGTAGCATATATCGTGTCCGGTGCAAAGCATCGCATACATGAGGCTTCCACCGGCCGAGCGTAAGAACTCGGCTCATGTCTTCCTCTTCTTGAGGAGTCTTGGGAGACCGCTCCTTAGAGGGGATACTCCATGTCGGAAGGGTAGATAACCCTTTTGGAGTTTTGCATGGCGAATCGGTCCATTACCTTATCGATGTAGGATGCTTGAGATGATTGCCAATTGTTTGTTCTTCCGATCTCGAAAGATCCGAATTCCCAAAACATAGGCAAACTTCTCCTAGATCCTTCATGTCAAACTGCTTTTGCGAGCCGAGCTTAACCTCGCTTAGTCTTCCTACATCATTCCCAATGAGTAGTATGTCATCTACATATAAGACTAAGAAAACCACTTTGCCTTCTTGTATCGGCTATACACACAAGGCTCATCCATTGACCGAACAAAACCATAAGTTTTAACGGTCTCATCGAACGATATTCCATGATCTCGATGCCTGCTTGGGTCCATAAATAGACTTCTGCACTGCAAACCTTTTCTTCTAGACCCTTTTCAATGAATCCATCCGTTGTGCCATGTAAATGCGCTCATCCAGTTGCCATTCAAAAAGTCATCTTTACATCCATCCGCCGATTTCATAATCTAAAGCAAAGCAGAATGGATAGTAGAATTCGGATGGATTTAAGCATGGCTACCGGAGAGAAGGTATCCTCATAGTCGATGCCTTCTTTTCCTGGTGTAGCCCTTGGCTACCAGCCTTGCTTTGAATGTCTCTACATTCCCATCCGGACCCTTCTTCTTCTTGTAGATCCATTTACACCCTACGGGTTTTACCCCTTCAGAGGATCCACTAGAGTCCATACGCCATTTTTATACATCGATTGTATTTCGGCCCATGGCTTCATGCCATAGGTTTGCTTCGAACTTTCCATGGCCTGTAAGTAGGAGACAGTTCGTCGATGTCTAAATCGAGAGGCGCATATAATGCGTCTCCATAAGACATGTACCTATCGGGTTGTCTCACAACCCTCCCACTACGTCGAGGCTCCACCGGTGTTAGTTCTTGTTGTGGTTCATCTTGTTGTCGGTTCGTGAATAGATTGCGGATATGTTGCATGAACATTTTCACCATCAATTCCTCAAGTACAAGCTTGCTTCTTGGCTTCATATTCTTTATAAAATCCTCTTCCGTAAAACGAGCATTCGTGGCGATTTAATGTTTTCTCGATCGATGGGACTATAAAAGATATAGCCTTTTGTTCCTTTGGGATATCCTACAAATAGGCACGATTACGAGCGACTAGTCAACTTACCGATCTTCTTTCTAAGCACATGTGCCGGACAACCCCATATTCGTGTGGCCAAGAGATGACTTCTTGCCACTCCATCTTTCATATGGAGTTCAGTGCTTGCCTTAGATGGAACTTGGTTCGAATGTATCTTTCTTTGTTTCCAAGGCATATCCCCAAAAGGAATCTGGAAGAGATGAGTAACTCATCATTGATCTAACCATGTCTAATAGAGTTCGATTCCTTCTCTCGACACGCCATTCTCACCGAGGAGTACTGGCGGCGGTCGGTTGAGAAAAATATACCTTCTTCCTTAAGAAAGTCTTGAACTCTCCCAAAGAAGTATTCACCACCACGATCGGATCGTAGTGTTTTGATCTGTTTATCTAATTGCTTTTCAACCAAGGCCTTGAATTCTTTGAACTTTTCAAAGGTTTCGAGACTTTTGACGATTAGATAAATATGACCAAAACGAGAATAGTCATCGATGAAGGTTATGAAATATTCATATCCTCCTCTTGCTTGGATATTGAATGGCCCACATACATCACTATGTACGAGTTCTAGGCATTCATCGCCTCTATTACCCTTTGTTTGAAAAGGGTCTCTTGGTCATTTTTCCTTCTATGTGGATTCACATGTAGGTAGTGAGCCTACACTTAAGGTTTGCAAGGACCGCCTCTTACCAACCTTTTAATCCTGTCAAGGCCAATATGTCCAAGACGTAGATGCCATTTGTAGGTTTGATCAATTGAGTCTAACCTCAATCTCTTACTTTCTCTCATTGAATCATCATTCAATTCAAGATCGCAAATCGTTGGAATATTTGGTTTAATGTAGAATGATTGTTTATCATGACCGTAGAAGTAATCATGAAGCCATTCTTTAGAATCAATAACATCATTATTAAAATCCAAAGAATATCCTTGCTCAATCAAACGAGCCACGTAAATAAGGTTTTTCCCAAAAACCGGGACATAATAAACATTGTTCAAAACAATAAAACTGTTTCTCAAAAATTAATTTAATACTTCCAACAAATTTTTAGCATCGATGCTCCATTCCCCCAGCGGAAGTTGAACTCGTCCTTGCTAAGCCTTTTGTTTTCCCTGAACCCCAGAGAGAACAACAAACATGATTAGTGGCTCCAGAGTCTACAATCCAAGAAAAAGTAGAGTCACCACAAAACGAGCTTGATGTAACAAGCAATGTACCTTTAGCTTTGACCTCCTTGAGGTATGTAGGATGATTGCGTTTCCGGTGGCGGAGACATTCCGCAATGGTGACATTTGTCGATATTCTTGTCTACCTTTGCGGCGTTCTTGCCTTTCGCCCGGCTTCTTCTTGTTACTGCGGGCTTTCTCCTGTTTCTTGGCACCAGGGTGGAAGGCTTCGCTTGACAGAAGGTTAGCCTTTCCATTCTCCTTTTGCCTTTAAGCAGCAGAGTTTCCGTAGTTCAAGCTCCATCATGAGTTCGGGAGTGTATAGCTCAACTTATTCATAGAGCGAGTTGAGTTTGAAGTTGTCAAACATCTCCGGGAGAGTCTCTAGGATCATATCCACTTGAGTTTCTCCATCTATTTCAGCTCCCATGAGCTCCATCTCATTCAGGTGACTTATGATCAATAGCATATGGTCCCGACAGGAGTGCCGGATTTCATCCGGCGGTTCATGAAGTTGCGCCTCGCAGCTTGCTTGGCTTGACGGCCCCTGGCTTCCGAACATTTCGAGATGTCAGAGATCATATCTGCAGCCGTCAAGATGTTCCGATGTTGTTGTTGCAACACATTGCTAATTGATGCTAAGATATAGCACCTAGCAATCTCATCGAACGCATCCAAGCAGTGTATGCGTCTCGCTCTTCTTGAGTCGAATCATCATTCGCTCAAGAGGACAGGGGTAGTGAGCACATGCTTGTGCTTGTCTCACCGTCAACACGATATCGAGGTTACGTTTCCAGTCAACGTAATTTTCACCCACTAGTTTGTTTGTACTAAGAATTTGCGCGATCGAGGATAAAGACATAATTGCTTGAAAAATAAAATAAAGCGGTGTTGATAATTTGCTTATATTTAAGAGAAGTATGATGCATGAATGCAAATACTTAAACATAAATAAAATCCTTAAAAAAATGTTTCATCTATGGTGTTGCGATCATAAACGGCAACACGTCCCACCTAGGGGTGGCGTCCGTGAAGCCTCCTATCGCATCGAGACTCCTCTCGTTTGGTTCACTTTACAAGATGTCTCTACATCTAGTGCAACCAATCACCATCTTTTTGGTCACCTTAGATCCATTGCCTAGCTCCCATGGGAGATTACAATGATCTTTAGTCTAAGTGTTTAACCGACTAATCGACTCTAGAGGTTGTTATGAACTAACGATCCATCTAGGGATGGTCTCGCCTCACTACTTCCTTTTCGAGTCTTATCTTCTGTAAGCAACCTGATGACTCCTTAGCGACATGTTTCATTGGTTTCTCCCATTGAAGTGAGGACCACTAAGGTGGTTCTTAACCTATCCACATGTCACGATCAGGCTAAAGTCGGAGACCTTGGGAACGTTTCAACGCAAACGACCCTCCCACTTAGCTTTTGAAAAATGGATTTTGTTTTGAAATTAAGTCCAATTAATAATTCAACAAAATTATAACCCTTATAAATTTGTTGTATTTTATAACTCTTTATAAAATTTACCCATTGCATTTATTATTATAACAATTTATAATATTAAACTACAATGATGCATGAACATGCTTGCATGGCAATTTGATATTGGCATCTCTATATCCTATATGGCATGTTATAATGATGCGAGATTAAACAATAAATCATACATTTACAATTTAACCTCTCTATGGCTCATTTCTAATTACAACCCATAAAACAAAAATGAAATAATTACAATAATTTTCTTCATCTTGTCTTCTTGGCATCTTCTCAATTTTCTCTTCTCTCGATCCCCGAAAAGTGAAAATAAAAAAATATATTTTTTTTGTTTGGGCTGGGCCCGGACAAATCTGGGCCCACCTTCTCCTCGGGCCCCCACTGGCGCAGATGGGTGCCAGTGCAGGCCTTGCTCCCATTGCATGGGCCATGCCCTTGCCTCGAGCAAGGCAGTGGCCGGCCTGGCCCTTGGGCAAGGCTGGCCGGCCTGTGGCTCTTGCTGGGCAAGGCTCGTGGCCGGCCTGTGGCCCTTGCTCAGGCAAGGCTGTGGCGTGCTCGGCAGGCCTGTGGCCCTGCTCGGGCAAGGCCTGTGGCCCGTGCTGGCGGGGCCGGCCCTTGGCCCCGCCAGGCCGTGGCCATTGCCTCGGCAGGCCATCAGGCCTCGCGGCCTCCTCGGGCTGGCTCGCAGCCCGCTAGGGTTTCAGAAACCCTAGCGCATACTAGGTTTCAACCCTAGTTCTGCCGCACACCAAAACCCAGGGAAGGGTTTGGCGGCCGGGCTTGTGGCGGAGGTCGAGTCGTCTTGGCGGCAAAGCGATGGCGGCGGCGGTGACGGCGGCGGCGGCGGCAAAAAAAAATTTTTCCGAAATTTAAATTACAAAATTTCCTATGCCCTTTAATGGCTTACATTATTTTCTAAAGAAAAACATAAACCACCAACATGGTGTAATTAAAAACCTAGAGCCAATCGATCGGGATCCAATCACATATTCAATCAAAACAATTTTGAATTCATCATATATTCATGCAAGATGCCAATATCAACACATATCATACATTCAATCGCATAAACATTAATCATGCATGATCAATAGCCCTAGGCTCTGATACCAATTGTAGGATCTTATTGTGATTTATATATGAAAAATCATTTTAACAACAACAATATTGTAGGCGGAATTTCAAAAATTTTATCATATCCATTTAATTCATAATTAAACGTAAACCACAACGAGAGATGCATGCATGATATATGTTTATGGACAAAGGATTAGGAAAAATCTCACATACCTTTGTGACGATTGAATTAATTGACCGCAAGGATCTTGTCTCACTATCTCACGCCCAAGATGGAGAATTGCCGTGAAACAAGATCGTTGTTTATTGTCACGATCACACCAAGAACCACTCGTTGATTCAAGGCTATGTCTCTACAATTTTTAGGATGAGAGAGTGGGCTCTTTTTCAAAAACCTAAGGAAACTTTTTCCTTCTATTTTGTCTCTACAAAATCCGCCACCCTAAGGAAAGTGTGATCTCTTTTTTTTTCTCCAAAAGACTCTCTCTCTAGGGTTTTCAATAATATCCTTATATAGGAGAAAATTCAAAACTCAAACCCTAAATGGGATTTTCGAATTTCTCCTTAACCCTAGATTGAAATCCAAAATCCCTACATGGCTTAGGGATTTCCGAATTTCCTTCCCTATTTTTGAGCAAAATTCAAAATCCCCTTAAGGCAAGGGATTTCCGAATTTTCCAAAAATAAAATCTCACTTTTCTCTTTCCTTTAGTTGCCAAATTAAAACCATGTTTAAATTTCATTTTGAATTTTAAATTAATCTCCATTAATTTCAAAATTCTAAACTCATTCTTTTTATTTTTCAATTATCAAATAAATGAAAAATAACACAATGAATTTAAACATAATTATCGGTTTTCTGTTTTTCCATTTATTAGAGCTAGCCTTGAGACCGAATGGACCCACATGAACAAAGCTATGGAATTACAATATTCGAATAACTCATCCCTATAAGTTATCGACATATTTAATTCCGACATCGCATAACTCCACTAAAAGTTCGATGCCGAATAATCTCTCGATTCATGTGCACTAATTTTTTTCTTTTGGTGTTGATACAATTTATCACACGGTCCACAGTGTAAATGCATTATTATCCTTCAGAAATATCGCTGATCGAATGGTGTATATAATATTACCGTTTTACCATTCTAATCATTATTTCCTCAACTCCTTTATATGACCGTGAATAAGAAAGACAAACGTTCGTAAGATGTCTCGCACATGTTACGATGTCTTAATCAATGAATATCATCATTGAATACCAGGCCTGGTTTATTTATTCACACACCCGTCAATAAAGCATGAGGTGATATTATTTTTACGAATTCCATATCTGTGAATCACATAACTCCAACTTAATATTGTCATGATCCCAATGACCGAGATGTCGCTCAATAATCGTGAACTAATCTCATTGGCGAATCAAAGATCATGAGATACTAAGTTGAGCTACGATTCACTTCGTGATTAAGATAATTATACAAATATACTTAAGTTGTGATGATTAGGTTTAGAGTTGTGTAAACGGTTTTACTCTAACCTAATCAATCACATGGTCTATTCAACATGTTGCGAGCATGTCTAGATCAACCACAGAGTCCAACTCCCATGCCCCGAGACCAAAGATCACATGGTTCGATCTAATAGTCATAATCGGATTCGATTGCCCAATCAATCCTAAGATCGAATATCTATTTTAAACAGATCCGAAGAGTTTGTCCGGCAGGGGTTCCCGACTCTTCTTTCGTTAGGTAACAGTTTATGGACTAAGCAATATCATAAACACTCTTGAGTATGTGTCAAAACATAACTTTATCTTATTTTATAAAATCAGCAAAATAATAATGTCTTACATTTGTCATTTCATAAATAACAAATTACATCCCACTTTATGGACACATTTCCAACACTTGTATCTTCGTCTGTATAGAGTTCCGAAAGGTGTCATTTCTATTGATGTGTGATAGCTATTGTCATAGGAAAACTCTATCAAATGAACTTTCTATCCCAGTTCCCTTTAAAATCCATGACACATGCTCTCAGCATATCTTCTAGGGTCTGGATGGTGCTTTCAGATTGGCCATCTGTCTGCGGTGGGAAGCTATACTAAACTTTAACTTGACCCTATTGCGCCATGTACACTCGTGAAATGGTTGTCTCTTAATAAAATAACTGAGTTCGATTGGCAAAAATGTGCATATCTTGTCAATCGGTCTCCGATTATCCAAATCGCATCGTCACTATCGGATATTCTAGGCAACTCTACCACGAAATCCATCGTGACTGATCTCGAAACTATTTTTAAACTTAACATGGACTTAGACTATACATTTCTATCCTTGATTCGAATGAGACTCGATTATCAAATCTATTGATATTGGTCCTGGTTATCATAAGATCTTTTTGATACCACTGTCGTGAAAGTTTCCAAATTCTGAGTGTGATGTACTACTTTCATATAATTTGGATTAGAATGTTCATCCTTGTTGTTTTTTTTTTTGTGGTACTACGTAGTTCAAAATGTAATACTACATATTGAATCACGGGATTATCCCATAATTCTATAATTCTACACTCATGATACTACTTAGATCTTAAAATATTCTTGGTTATTACAAATTGAGTGCTTACTTATTGATTCGTCAATTTGCCCGAACCGTTAGGAATATGATGACTCATCTGAAGTCAAACAGTTTACTTGAAACTTTACACCCTTATAGCCAATATTCTTAGTTACTATCTGACATGGTGTACCATGTAGTCATTTTTTTTTCATGGCTCACGGTACTCTTAAACATACTCATATATACTTATTAGGTTTTTCATCATATATCTTGTCATACTGATTTTTTTACACGTCATTCTAATATGAGCACGTGTACTTAAAGGTTTTAAACCTATTGAATGCACGGCTTATTTATGGAAAAATCCGTAAATAAGTAAACCTATTTCTCTATTAATTCTTCTCGACATTACAATTCACTAGACTTATAAAAATTTTATCTTTAAAATTAGGATGAAGTCAAAGTTTTGTAATGTTTTTCGTTATTCTTCACATGAAGGCATCCTCCATTGGCGTTTCTTCCCCGAGGATCTTACTAAGATTATTGACCTTACTTTTTATGAGGTCTCTTTCCTACTAATTCATGATCTCAACTTCCTTTCTACTCTTAATTCCTACATTTCTTTATCTGGATCGTGATTTGATATATGGAATGGCTCAAGAATATGTCATCTTAACATTTTCTTGGTGGGTTCCCATTATCCAGATTGTTATCATTAATAATAGTGGAAACTAAAGTTTGTTTATATACTTGTTCTGATACTTTGGGGAATCTATCTTTTCTGAATTTAACTTATGCTATTTTTCTTCTGGGCACTATGCCCTTCTCTTGGAGTATGAGTGAAGAAGTAGCAATCTTCTCATCAATACTTGTAGAGGCTCTCTACTTTGTTCTAATAGTTTTCCCTATTGATTATGGACTATCCTCACTTTTACTTTGTTAGTCATAATCACTAAGCGTTTCTTATCAAAACCGTGTGGTGCCTCAATTTAACTATTCTCCTTATGTATATATGTGTGTATATATATATATATATACACTTAATTTGGAGCTTTACCTTTCCTCTAACCAATAGTTCACATGACGTACTAACTTAGAGGTACCATGGATCCTTCTTATTGCGTGCGTAAATTGTATTGTAATACTTTATTGTTCTATCCTATTGTAGAATTCGAGACGAACAACATATCATGTCCCGAATATTTGGGCATCTTTCCTGTCTAAACCTTATTTTATAGGGTAATGAGACCCTTATGAGTCTAGATTTCATACAATTTATCGTAACACATACTTCTACAAGATAAGACCGTGTTATTTCCTGAGTTTCAGAATGATTTCTTGAGGTTTATAGACCTTATATTTATCTTTTAGACTTAATAACCGGGTTTCCTCCAATACTTAATTCCTTAAGGTATATGTGTATAGGCCTCATCCGACCTAACCTATCTCTTTTTTTTTTTTTTGTAGCTTTAACTATTTACGCTTCTATCACAAAACACTCATAACTCTCCTTCAATTCTTTGAAGGATAGTTATCGCTTACGCGACTAGCTACATCATCTTTTCCTTTAGGGTTACTGATGTAACCTTTAACGATGTGATACTCACTCATTTGTTATGTCTTAGGCTTTATGAGTCTTTCTAAGGGGTCTACCCTTTTTCATTCTTATTTGGTGTCGCGTTCACACTACTTTCAAAAGTATGAACTCGCTTAAGTAGATACCATCTCCGTGCTTTAGTATTCTTTCTTCTAATTTACCCTTTTTATAATCAAGTTCTTAAACTCATCTTAGCTCGTGTTTACTTTCCTCAAGAACAGTTATCTTAAACTTATGATTCTGGACAAATTATAATAATTTCTTCTTAAAATATGTATATTTCAAAGTATTACCTTCTGCTGATATCTTTGTTTTTAGTTAGGATCATCTGTCTTTCGATCTTTGTACCTGTCAGAGTATAATTCGTAGTCTTAATGATTATACACTCTTCATTCTTAGCCTAATCCTCAACCTTTAAACTCAATAAGGTAATCCTTCTAGTGTAAAAATGATTAAAAAAAAATTTTCTTTCATTTTCTTTATATTCCTAAATTGATAATAAAGTTCCCCTATTTATTATCGGGCGAGGTATATATAAAATAAAATCCTTAAACCATTGGTACGTTTGATACCCTAATATCTTAGTTTTAACTTACTTATCATATTGACTAAGTTGTTAGTCCTTACTCCTTATTGTTCCTTTACTTATGCAAGAGATTTTCTCCCCCTTTTTTTTTTTTTTTTGACTCTTTAAAAGGATTACATTTCATATCCTCTATTAAGAGTTTGATTTATAATTTCGTGACTTCATAATATCTAATAATGATTCACACTTCGATTCTGAGGTTTCTTATCTTTCTTAAGCTACAATCCCGTTTATCAAGAGATTTCATCTACCCAAGTTAATCTCATTGAGTAGATACGTAGGTGAGCACGTTTATTATTTTATTTGAGAATTACTATTCACGAGAATACCATAAGTTGGGTTCTATGCATATCGATGACTGGGCAAATCTGTGTCATAAGAAAAGTTTAGCCCTTTTATTAGAGAAATTCATACTATTATATTCTTCTTCTAATCACTTAATTCATATCACACATCTCTGTTTGTGGTCACCCTAGTATCGCGTCAACTTAGCTCATCTAATCCATGATTTTCTAATGGATAAGTTTATGGCAGTGTATTGTCATACCTTACTTGCCTACTGTATTGTGGGATGACTTATTTTCTGTCAACCAATACCTTCACCGTAAAGGCAACTTTTGCTTTTATCATCTTTGCCTAATGCAATCTTAATTCTTTTAGCGGATTTTTAAACAAATCTGTAATTGTATTCTTCATTTATAAATAGAGTGGGAATATCTCCTCTTGAGGTTGTTGTAGAGGGATTGGTTTAGTTAGAAACCAACCTAGAACAACCTTCCTCAATATGTCAATGACCTTCGTTGTTCTTTTCTTATCACCTGAACTGCTACTTACATATCAACTCATTGCATTAGTTCTTATACCTATATCAAATGAGATTCTTAACATTTCGAACCTCTTTTGGATTTGTCTTAACTTATAGTCTTTGTGAGTTACTTATCAACACATTCTTAGACAATGGGTACTTTCTATGAGATCGCTAAATATTTTAAGGCTAGCAATCATTGTGTATTATATCTTAAGGGGTTCGCTTAACATCTACCATAAGCTGGTAATGCTTAATGTTGAAGCTCTATTTCCTATGTCGCATCTAGATATATATATATATATATAGTCATAGAATGTGACCCACATCTAACTTGGCGGCGTTACATCATCCATCTCCTGATTAGCGTCACCTTTATGCTACATATTAAGATCTTCTTTATGGATCCATGCTAAAAACCGCTACTAGTGATGCAGTCATACGGCTTCCTCGAAGGGAGTCTCGATGGTAGTTTCTTCTCAAACTGTTATGCATGGCTCCAATACTTTGCTTGGCTTCAATAATTTGCTTGGCTTCATACTTTGCTTGGCTTCATAGTCCAGCAATGATCGTTAAAGGAGACACCTCAAACGATTGCACTTATTTAGGTATCGTCTTGTTAGCCCAAGGAATCACAACACAGTAATATGTTGGGGCGGTTAAACTCGACTGGTCCTTGATAGGGCGATCTCAATCGTGTGAACATATTAACCTTTGGTTGCTTGTTAAATAAGCACCCGCGTCTATTAACTACTATAATCTAATTAACATAGGCATACTTTAACTTACTTGGACTATGGCGAAGCAGACGCGTGACGACGTAGAGTAGGATGGCAGGATACCGGCTCTGATACCAACTGTGACGACCCTCCTTTGAGGCCGCCACTGTAACTTACTTTTAACTTTTACTTACTGGGGTTTCTTAAAATTTGCGGAACATTTTTTTTTTTTTTTAAAACATAAGAATGAATACTTTCATAATTCGTAATAATAATTTAAAAATAATGAATCACTCAATTACTTAAAACTTTTCTTAATTCTAATTAAGATAAAACTTCTAAAAATATCTTTTGAATTGAGTGACATTTGAACTCTTGTTTCACATACTCTTTAAAAGCATTTCTAAAACTAGCCAATTTAATTGGATCATCTCATTTGACTTTAAAATGGATTTCGTGAAAAATCTTAAATTCAAGTACATCTTAAAGTCCTTTTAAAATCAATCATTTAAATCATCATGTTTAAAAATTGTTTATTTGTTGCATGCAATCAAGGCAACGTTCTAAAACTTAAATACTCAAAACTAGGATTGTTAGCTACAATCTCGGTTTCCTAACATACATATGTACATATACCTTTTTAAACATACATGCTTGAAACTTTGAATCATATAAATATATACATGATTATACTTAAACTTATCAAGGAAAATAATCAATCGTAAGCGGTATCCATTCCCATCTCCACCATTCGTCCGCCGCTCACCATTGCCCTTCAAGAATTGGCTGATAGGTTTCTTACCTCAAAGATGAACTTATCTCGATTGAGCTTTAAGCCCAAGTAGGAACTATATCTCACAAAATAACTGTAAGTACACATGTATAAATATGCATGAGCTGATTATGCTTGATTATAATGTTTTATCATAGTCTTATTATCTTGTCTTATCTTTCTTACTGATGGGCCCGAGTGCTCACGTACCACTTGCGCGCAATCATCGGGACGTAAGGGTTTGCAAGGTCCCCAACGACCCGTGATTTAAATTGAACTGAGTGCCTCCCTTGCGAAGGACCCCTTTTTTTTTGTTCATTTATCTCCCTTGTGGAGTCTGATTACCTCCCTTGTGGAGGCTGGTACGGCACTCAACTGAGTTTCTTCTTATAAGTTCCTCTTGACTTATTAAGGTGTATGCAATATGACCTAGCATAGCATACTATAACATTAAATTAATTTAAACACATATAATTCATGTGCACTGCTTATGTGTATGCATCATAACATAGCATCGCATACCATACTTAAAGCATAAACATGTATATATATAACATGTGTAAATTTTTTTCTTTAAAATCTATTCATGCTGTAGGCGAGATTCCTACTTACCTGATTTACAGAGCTGGAATCCACTTTTCGCCAAACAGTCTATTCTCTTACTTGCTTATTTCTGAAAATGAACACCCATTGAGAGTGTGAGATGAACTGTCGTTTGCTATTCTATTTTAGCAACTTATGAAGGAATCTAACCCTTTTCTTAAGGCATGTATTCCTTTCCTTTACTGAAGGATAATTTACTATAAGGATCGATTTATTAAATCCTTAAAATCTTATTTTCCTTAATTGCCCTTAACGTACTTATGTCTAGGTTGGAAATCAATTATCCAATCTAGTAACTTATTCTCCATAATTTTCCTCATTGGACTTATTACGATATTAAGGCCCAATTCGGCCTAGAACTTATTCACGGCGTTCCAACTCGTAGGCCGTTGAAATTTAAACTCAAACGGAGTCTCTTAGATCAATGCGGGCGTTGGACCCACATCAACCTTCAAAATTCTAAGGACCTATCGTATTGGGCTCGTGGGTGCCCGTCGGGATGTTTTGCTCGAAAACTATTAAGCTTTTAAAAGAACTATCATTCAATTTTTATGAAACGATAACTCACTCATTTAGTTACAAGCACTAAAATCCCGTTGTAAAATCTCTTTTTCGAATACCGACTTTTTTGAAAACTATTCCCCAAGTCGTTTTATGGTTAACTTACAAACCAACGTGAAACTATGTTGTAGAAACCTTTTTTTCAAAATCTTTCTTCATTGCTATTCCTCGTTAAAGTGAGGTCTAAAACCATATTATTCTACTAAACTCACATCTTGGGTTCTTTGATAACCTTTGTTAAAAATGACACTGTTTTTTAGTTTCGTTTTGTTAAAACTGTACAGTTTCTGAAATCTGCGTTTTACCGCATTTTAGAGTCGGTTTCAAAATTTCATTCTTCATGAAATCTTCTTGTCTCGTCGAGATCTAAAATTTTCGTTTTTTGTGAAAGTTGAAATTCAGCATCTAAAGGCCTCGTTTAGCTGAAAACAGTGGCTGCTATTTTTCTTTTGTTTACCTAGAATGCTGCAGCATTTTTAAAAAAATGCTGCAGCATTTTAAAAATGCTGTAGCAATCATTTTTTTCTTTCCGAAACTGTGTTTGGACATCCTGTCCGTTTTTTACAAAATGGCTTCAAACTCGGTTTTAGAGTTAAATTTGGATTTTGTCATAGTCATAGGAAATGTTCAAAACATCAAGGGCTATAAGGTCAAACTTTGAAACATCGTAAAATCTCACTCTAGGGTCCTTATTTTCACGTTCATAGTAACCGGAAATTTTTCCTCTAACCGGAAGTAAGCAAGCTTAAATCAAGCATAAACATACCACATCAACTAACCTCAAAACATACAAAACCAACATAAAACTAACATAAAACTCACACACTCTTATTACAACCCATGGCCTTAAGGAATCACAAATTACATTCATAATCCCAAGCTTAAGATTTGCTAGAAAAATAATGGAGAAGAGTTCAAGAAATTACCCTTGAAGAACTCTCTCTTGAAAACTTTTTGAAATCCTTCTCTTCTCCTCCAACTTAAGCTAAGATTTGTGTGAAATGTATGGAAATTTTTGTGTGTATTTTGGCAAAGGAGAGGCCCGGTTCTTTAGTGAGAGAAAGAGGAAAAGTTAGCAAAAATGAGGCTTAGGTTGAGGTGGTTCTATTTATAGGCAAGTAGATGATTATTTTAACTCTTTTAGTGACCTCATTTAATTAACTAAAGTCATGTTAACCTCCCCTTTAGTCATGGCCGGATTGGAGTCTCAAGAGAGAAGTGAGGTAAGCCACTTCTATAAATAGTTGATTTGACTACATCTCATCATGAAGGCTTCTAGCACACTTAACCAATCACCATTTTTTTTTTTTTTTGGCTTAAACCTCTTCACATGGCCGGTTCTATGGAAGGAGAAAAGAAGAAACAATTTTGCCATTAATTCCCTTCAACCACTATCTATCCCATCACCCCGACCATGTCATTCACTTACACACTCCATCAATTAAATTTTGGCTCTACATTTGCTATGCTTGGCCGGCCATGTGGGGAAGGAGAGAGAGGAAAATCTCACCTACCCCTTGTACTCTTGTCCACTTAAATTTTCCTTGAATCAGATAAAAATTATACTGATTGTAAGGAAATATCTAGCCGACAGGAAATTCTAGTTTCTGACAATTCCTTTTTCTACCGCTCATTTACAGTTCAATATTAATTCCTGACTACTTTGACATCACATTAAATTCTTACTCGCGTAATATCTTGAACTGTTTTAAGTCTTGAAATTAATTCTAGACTGAACAAATTCTACATTTAACTTTTCTGGCATTATATCCCGGAATGACATTGTTTCTGATGGTGTCAAATCCCGAGCTCACATTGTACCCTTCTGTTATGGGTATTTATCTTGTGACTTTAATCTAGCTGTCTGGCAATTAAGGATTTTCTATTCTTTAAAATGTCAGTGCGTTTTTTTTTTTTTGCTAACATCATCTTTGTGTTTGGAGATTCTTGAAATTAAGATTCTCAAGCTATACTTGTACTGAAAATTATTCCGCCTTAAAGTACGGCAATAATTTATCGATCGAATTTACTTGATCGAAAACATAAACTTAACATAAAATCTGCTATAGAATTTAGGAATACAGATGTTGATTCCATAAATCCTTCAGTCACATAATATTTTCTAAGAAAATCCTTGGCTTAAATAAATAAATTGTATTATTTAAAGTCTGGGATTTTCTCAGTCATTACATAAAGTGACATTTTTTAAAACTTACGAGGTAAATTAAGAATAATCTCAAAATTCATGGAGCACCGATGAGTTTAACCCTCAACACTTAAAACTCTTCTCTTCTTCCCACCATAACCTATAAAAAGAGAAGGTATGACAGAAAGAAGGATAAATTATAGTGGCTAGAACTCACACTCGTGAATATCCTTGGGGGAATGGGGAATGCAATAGAGTTTTACCTTTTCCCAGGGTAATAGCATGATGTCTATCTCAATTTGGCGAAAAACAACAAATAGGAATTGGCAAAGATCCTTGATCAGAAAGACAGACACTGATAGAGATGCCGTTTTTCTAACTTGAAACCCATAAACTACAAAAGGGAGAGGTGAGGAACACAATGGACTATCAAGTAAGCATATAAGCATATCCATTGCCACCATTTCCTTCATGATTTTACAACCACTTTCTTGACTGGCCCGCCATTACTTCTTTTTTCTAGATATCGTTGTACCATTTAATTTTGTATCGACATGGGAAAACAATTTCTTTACTATCCTTACGATTTTTAATCTCTAATTTCTTTGAAAAAAAAAAAGGCTAAGCCGTTCTAGTAAGTCAAGTACTAAGTTTTTGCATGCGAACGACCTTTGGGTATAGATAAAACAGCCCCCCAAAAAGGGCTCTTTTGGCACAGGAACGGCAACGGCGGCGTGTTAATAAAATGCATTTAGGAGAAATGCTAGTATCACTTTTTTTTTTATTATTCTCTTTGTTACTTTCTAAATTCACTGTTTTAACACATGGACTCCACTAAAGATAAATACGCGTGCAACTTTTTTCTTTTAATTTCTTTAATTCTTCTCGTTTGTCAACATTGATATTTGTCTTTTAAGCCTAAGCCAACATTTCTCTCTGCCACACCTAGAGCTGCTGTTTGTCGGACCATTTCCAACCATGCTCGACATTTCATATCTTTAACTAAAATAGTTAGGGGTTGTTCTTTTGCAATTTTGAGTTAAGGTGACTTGAGTAATGATCTTGAGTTGAGTTTGAGTTATAACTTGAGTTGAAGTTGTAACTTAAGTTTGTGTTTAGATATGCACATTTGAGTTATGATTTGAATTGAGAATCTTTTTGTGTTTGTGTTTGGGTGTGTCAAAACTTAAATTTGTATTTAGATAGTATTTTAATAAAAACTTAATAGTGATGAAAAATTTTAATAGGGTATATGGATTGGGTTTTATTCGTCTTTTCGTTATGAATGCATAGAAAAAAATCACCTCAATCAGAATTAAAACGAAAAAGTTATGACATTTTTAAGAATAGAAAGAATCTTATTCATTAACTTGAGTTTGAGTTTATGAACTCAAGTTAAAAGGGAAACTTCAACTCGAATTTAATCTCAAACTCGAGTTTAAACTCGAGTCCAAACTCAAATTTTATAAAAGAACATAAACTTGAATAAAGTTATAATTTGAGTTCAAATTTTTTCTGAATTTAGTCACAAGAAAACAACCCCTTAATTATTTAGTTTTTTTTTTTTTTTTTTACTTTTCTCAACTCCAATCTTGTTCAATAGTTAGCTATTATTCTAAAATAGTTCTACCAAGAAAAAGCTAGTCATCCATTTTTTTTATTATTTAATTCTTTCAAGCAATAATAAATTCTTTCATTTTTTATTAGTTAAAGCATGGTGTTAAATGAGGCTCTGTTCATTTCACCGATTCGAATTTAGAATTTGAGTTTTGCTATAGTAAAAATCTCTCAGAAACAGTCACATCTAACTTTTTTTCTACAGTAAAAAGCTCTCACATAAAATCACATCTCAACTCGAATTAAAAACTCGAATCACCGAACTAAACGAACCCTGAATTTATTAGAGAATTTGTGTTTGGAGAATTTCTCAGATGTGAGGAAGGAAGTTTCTGGATTAATGGCTAGGCAAACCAATGAATTATCAGCCAAGATTTATTATTATTATTATTATTATTATTATTATTATTATTATTATTATCATCATCATCATTGTTATTGTTGTTGTCGTTATCGTTATCATTATTGTTATGGTTATTGTTATGATAATGATATGGTTATTGTTATCGTTATCGTTATCATTATCGTTATCATTATTATTATTATTATTATTATTATTATTATTATTTTGTTAGGTAAAGAAAAGTATGAAAATGGGACGATAAGCATTAGCATATTCTTTCGACGTTATGAAATAAATAGGCTTTCCGGATGTTTTTGGGGCAAGAGAAAGTTACTAAATTTATTTTTAAAAGTATATTAATCTGAATTCTTATCCTTATTCTTGATTGATGTTCTTTTGTTAATATAATTATTTAACTAAAAAAGTATTAAACAAAGGAGATAAAAATTAAAATATCTTAAGAATAAGGATTATTTATCAAGATTCTTCTTTCAAGTATATTTAGTGAAGGCCGACTATCTGGCCCCACCCCATGACATATAAGGCCCACGGGATGTGTTAATGTTAAGGAAACATGGGCTGATATGAGCTTCTTTTAAGGGAGAAAGAAAAAAATAAGCTAAAATTTGAGATGAATTAAAATTAATAGGTTAATAGTTTACATAAGTTAATAAATAGGCTAAATTATTACTTTCGTCCATAACTTGTCTGATTATAAACCATAACTTGACAAGTTATTATTCATAATTGTCCATAACTTGTTCGGTTATGAATCATAACTTGACAAATTTGTTCATAACTTATCTGGTTATGAACCATAACTTGACAAGTTATGACCTATTAATTTGTATAACTAAAAATTGGCCTATCTACTTTCTTAAACTTTTCATATTTGCCTATTTTCTACTATTTCCCTTCTTTTAATTCCTTGTACCACCTCTATATATATCTTCATAGTCAACGGTTTTGCCTATATGATTGCGTAACTTAAAAAATTTTATTTGTTTTCTAGTCTTTACTAAATTTAAGAACAGTGATGCTAGCAAAATAATTCACTAAATTAATGTAAATCAGGGGTATGCAAATAAATTTGGTATCCTTTTTCTAATAAAAAAAAGGGTAAGGATTAATATTCTCGTTTTCATTCTCTATACATAAAATAATGTTGTTCATAAAAAATATGCTCTAAATTTTGTGACATATTAAGTGAATTAATTATAACTGTGTCTACAAAAAATTATTCCAACATTCATTTCAATTAGCCCAAAGAAAATAAAAAGATTTTCATGAGTCATTTAAATCTACACATTTCTCTCTACCACACCCAGCGTTGCTCTTTGTTGGACCATTTCTAACCATGCTCGACATTTAATGTCTTTAACCAAAATAGTTAATTATTTTTTATTTTTTATTTTTCTCAACTTTAACTATTAGCTAAATAGTTAGTATTATTCTAAAGAATGGATTTTACACTAGTCAAATAAATGCATGGCTAGCAAGAAAGAGCTAGTCATCAATTTTTTTTATTATTTTATTCTTTCAAACAGTAATAAATGTTTGGGTTTTTTTTTAATTTAATAAAATTATTTATATTTTAAATTAAATAAATAGAAAAATATTTTATGTTTAGTTAAAATAAAGAGTGCAGTTAAAGTGACTCATTTAAAAGTTATTATAGTTAAAATAGCTTTCTAAATATTCTAATTAGGATTTAAATAAAATCTAGATAATTCCGTGGAGATGTTTTGCATGGGCTTGTGAGCTTCGACGCGGTCACTCCATGGCCTTCTTAGGAAGTGAAAATTCACTACTCTTTTCTGGATTCTTCTCTTTTATTTTCAGCTCTATTTCTCTCTCTATTTTTTTTTTTTAATTGAATGAAAAACATTTCGTTATTGCTTCTACTTGCAAGTTAGAAGTAGCTTACGAATTCGATTATGAAGTTAACTAGCTTCAAAGTGCTTTCTGTCTTAGCTTTGTAAAAGGTTTTAAATGAATTGATTGGAGAATTTGTGTTGAGAGACCTTGCCGTTGTCCAATGCATGCCCAATTTAGAGAGGGCGCGGTGAAAATTAGAGTCGATTGCCTTTTTGCTCTCGTTACGGTAGTAGAGTCGTTTCAGGGAAGTGAGACAAGTCTTCATTACTGGCCAAAGGGAAGATATTTTGTGTTTTTCACTTTCTTGTTGAACAGGGGATATTTTTGAGCTTGTTGCATATAGGTTATTGAGTCTCTTTATATTGTTTGGTATGTAACAGACTAAATGACTTTTTTACTAATTAATTAATATTAATTTAACTTTAGAATGGGGTATAAAAGTTGTTTTAGTCATTAACAAGTAGATTTAAATTTTTTCCACCTAATATTAGAGAGATAAAAATTGATCGGCTCTATAATAACTTTTATCCACCTTATTTTCTTTTCTCTCCTTTATTTTTTCCTACCAAACAACCTAATTTTTCGTTTTCCACCTAAAAATCCCTCCGCCCATTTTCTTTCTTCCTCTTTTCTATCATACCAAACATAGCATTAAGCTTGCAATAATACCTATGAATTACAAAACCAAGAGTTTATGATTGGTTACAAGTTTCCTGATCCTTGTTGTTTTGAGAATGTGGGTGAATACTAAAATGTCCCTCAAAATGTATACTTTTTGGCTACAGGGAGGCCCCAGATGAGGTACAATAATGCAAATGAAACTCACATCAAATTGACTTGGCAGTTGAAGTTATAGTCTTCATTAGTGGCCAAGGGAAGATTTTTTGTGTTTCCTACTTTCTTGTTGAACAAAAGAGATTTCAAGCTTGTTGCGTAGGTGTAAGAGATTTCGAGCTTGTTTCGTGTGTTCTTCAGCCTCTTGTTCTAAGAATCTGCAATTGTTAAATACTGATAATTCTGTGTGATCAACAAACAGTTAAGCTGGGAAAGGTACGCCTCACAAACTTTACAAAGCTGTACTTAATTTATACTTTCCTTATTTTTCTCGCTAGTTCCTTGACTTTGTTTATTTACTCCTTGTCTAAGTCTTTTTCGGCGTTGTTGTTGTTTTCTTTTTTTCTTTCAATTGCATATCTTGTTCTCTTGGTTCAAAGAAGAAAGAAAGGGAGGAAAGTTTGCTTTTAAAAAATTGGGCTCTTCACGTTTATGTTATGTATATACTCAATGAAAAAGTCATGAATTTTTGTGAGGGGACCATGTGGTTTTTATCCGTTTGATTTTAATAGAAATTCAAACAAAAAGATTAGGTAAATGCATTACTCACTTTTTTCTATCTGTTTTTAACACATATTACAATAAACGGGATTAAGTGGGAATAATTCAAAGTTTGAGAGAGAAGGTTAGAGTTTTTAAGATTTATAGGAGAAACTGAAAATGACTCTAAAGCTGAAGAGTATTAATGGTAATAATCCTAAAAAATATTGCATAATAACTACATATCAAGGTTATTCAAGATAATTTTCATGATGTATATAAGTGAAGCATCATTAATCAATTGATATGTAATTCGATCGTAGCCAATTCTTAATAATATTCATAACGAAAAATATCATGTCTACAATATCATGGTAACAATAAGTAGTGTTTATATTCGTCTTTTATTGTTTTCCTTTCTTTTTACTGTGTGCTCTGCTTGTTGCTTTCTCGGTTGGTCATTATTAAATTAATGATAATGTTAGAAGTAGATAAAATAATAGATATGTATTATTTACTTTTAGTTAATTATAGAAGGCTTTTAAAGTTAAGATTAGTTAATTATAGAAGGCTTTTTATTGTTAAGATCTGTGTTTCTTGTTATTTTTACTGTTTAAAGATGTTGCTTGATTTGTTGCGTTTTTCTTGTCTTTCAGATTGTCTCGTTTGTTCCAGCTGCAATTTTGTAGAGTCAGCATTAAAAAAAAAAAAAAAAAAAAAAAAAAACCAAAATACAAAAAAACTGTTTTTTTTTTTTTGGGGTGAGCTTTCTTTTTCAGATTTTTCTACAATAGTTCCTGGTCCAGGATATTTTTCACTTGTCGCTTTGAATCCACGATTCTGTAGTCACTCAAAAAAAAAAAAAAAAAAAAAAAAAAAAAAAAAAGGGTGAAAAAAAAAAAAGGAGAAATATGGAAGTGGAACAGAGTTTACCCATCTTTTCAACGTCATTAGAAATCACAGTGAAACCAGTTTGGAAGCAGCTGAGTTATGCAATCTACTACAGAAGGAACATTAGACATCTTACAAGTCAAGTGGAGACTTTGAGTGACAGAAGAAGCACTATTCAAGAGCAAGTTGATGCAGCCAAGAGAAACTTAGAGAGAATAACTCCGGTAGTTCAAACATGGCTGCAGGATGTGGAGAAGACAATTCAAGAAAAGGAGACGTATTTTACGGAAGAAAGAGAATCAAATACCTGCTGCTTCAATGGGTGGTGTCCAAATTTGAAGTCACGTTATTACTTGGGTAGAAAAGCCAAGAGGATGTCTCTGGTGGTCAATGATTTCCTTCAATGTGGGAACTTCCAAACTGTATCCCTTCCTGCTCTTCCTCCGGGGCAAGTATCTGTATCCATACGACACTCTGAGGCTTCAACTCAAGCAGCGAGTACGATTCAGGAAGCTGGCACCTCGTCTGTCACGCCAAAATCTGCTTCTGCTTACACTGCTTTTGAGTCACGAGCTTCACTTATCGAACGTGTCATGAATGCTTTGAAGGATGATCGGGCCAATCCAATTGTTATATGGGGGATGGGCGGTATTGGCAAGACGACATTGCTGAAAGAAGTTTTAAAGAGGGCAAAAGGTGGAGGTATTTTTAACGAAGTTGCGATGGCGGGTGTCGGACGATATCCTGAATTCAAGAAGATTCAAGGTGATATTGCTGAATTTCTGGGTTTCACACTTTCTGGGGATAATTTGTCTGCAAGAGCATTTAAGTTATCTGAAAGACTAGATTGTGACAAGAAGGTCCTTGTGATATTAGATGATGTTTGGGAAAGAATTGATTTTGAGGAAGTAGGAATTCCACCGTTCGGGAATTGCAAAATTTTGATATCATCCAGGAATCAAGACATATACATGGAGATGGAAACCAAGATGAACTTCTTTGTTGGGCTTTTGCAACCGCATGAAGCTTGGAGTCTGTTTAAGGAGATGGCAGGAAGTTCCATTGAATCACCTGAGTTGCGCACTACAGCAGAGCAAATTCTAAGTGAATGTGACCGTTTGCCACTGGCAATCTCAACAGTCGGGAGGGCACTGCACGGAAAAAGTAAATCAACTTGGAACGATGCGCTTAGACAACTAAGAAGAAACAGCCCACAAAGCATTCCAGAAGTGTTGCCAAGGGTTTATTCAAGACTAGAGTTTAGTTATGACTGTATGGAAAAAAAAGATGCAAAATCACTTTTTTTGTTTTGCTGTCTGTATCCAGAAGGGAGTGACATAAGGGTCGAAGATTTGGTTAGACATGGACTTGGGCTTCAACTGTATGAAGGGATTACATCAATGGAAGAAGGAAGGGATCGCGTTGAAGCGTTGATTGAGGAGCTAAAGAACCGCTCTTTGTTGTTAGATAGCAACAAAAAAGAATGTGTCAAAATGCATGATGTGCTACGCGATGCTGCCTTACGTATAGCTTCTCGTCCTTTCCAGCAAAATGATTCTTCTCGAAATGAAAATCGGTTTTTTGTAAGACATGGAGTGGAACTAGATGGATGGCGCAGCGTGGAAGGAACTGATGCACAACAATACACTTGCAGTGAGCTGATTACCAAGGGAACACATCGAGATGGTGCGAAAACTGAGCTCTTATTGTTATCAGGCAAAAGGAATGATTTAATTGTCCCATCAAATGCTGTTCCAAAAGGAATGAAAAAGCTTAAGGTTTTAGATATTAAGAACACAGAAATGTTGTCAATACTACCAGCGCTTAAGGTTTTGAAAAGTCTTCAAACACTGTGTCTGGAGCATTGCGTGTTGGGTGATGTATCAATTATTGGAGAGCTTCGAACGCTAATGATACTCAGCTTACGTGGCTCTTCCATCAACCAGATACCAGTGAGCTTCAGAAATTTGGCCAATCTGTGGTTGCTAGATTCCACTGGATGCAAAAGTGAAGAACAAATTTTGATTTCACCAGATGTCATTTCAAGTTTACGCAGCCTACAAGAATTATACACACTTGGGCAGGTAGTGGCCACGTGCCCCCACTGGAATTAATTTTGATTTCGCTTTTACTTTTATGCCAAATGTCAACTGATGCCCTCTTAAAATTTTAACTAGTGCCCTTCGCGGCCTCTAAAATCCCGTCAAAACTGTTCTCCTTCTTTATTCAATTTTTAAAAACTTTTTATTGCCAAATCAAAATTATGACCATCATCCACTTTATCACAATTATTATTTTTTTCATTTGTATTAACTTCTGTTTCGAAAACGTCAAGTTTAACATTCTTAGCGTAATTACTTCTCTTTCTATATATGCTTAGTACTCTCAAAATACCAACTCTTCGTAGGTATTATTATGATTATAATAATGATATTATCTAAGAAAGCCCCTTCCTCTTTTTTGTTGTGTGGCAAAGAAAACCCTTCAAATATATCAGTTTTCTATTCTCCGTGAACTTTTTGTGTAGATATTAAGTATTATGTATGTATTTATATTTTGTATATTTTAGATTCACGATATTATATTCAAATATGTACAATAATTTTTTTTCGCATTAAATTTTATTTTTAAATTTTACTTTAAACTGTTATATAAAAAGATAAACAATAATAATGCAAAATCAAAATGTTGGACTTTATCGAGGTTAGTTCTAATACGTAGTTAATACAATTTTATTATTAAGCATATTAGACGTTCATTTTTTGTTTCTGATACATAAATTTTTCTTTAAGGTGAGTTCTGGATTTGTCACTGGACTTGAGGACAGTGTCATGCCAACTGAGGTTGTCCCAGAATTACTCTCCCTCTGTCACTTGACTACTTTAGAAGTTCATCTACCGAAAATCAGTTTTGACTCTCTGCAAAGTAGTTCATCTACCGAAGTTCATCTATTTGATAGGCTGGAAAGATTTAAGATTTCTATTGGGCACAGGCAGAGGCAGGTACGGAGGCGGACACGGAGGCAGGTACGGACGCAAGTAGTGGCCAGTGGAGGCACGTGCCCCCACTGGAATTAATTTTGATTTCCTTTTAGAATTGTGTCACGCAGGTAATGTCAACTGCTGTCCCCTTAAAATTTTAACTAGTGCCCTTCACAGCCCCTAAAATCCCGTCAAACTATTCTCTTCTTTATTCAATTTTTAAAACTTTTTTTGCCAAAGCAAAATCATGACTAACATCCATTTTATCACTCAATTATTATTTAGGTAAATTTTATTTTTTTCCTAAACTTTAGTTTCTTTCTCACACTTTTTCCAAATTTTAAAAATTAGTCTGCGCATCCCTCCAACTTTAAAACGTTATTAACGCTGTCCCTTATGTTAATTTTATTAACGGATTTGACGATATGCGATTATTGTGAGGTAGTTTAATAAATTATTTTCACAAGCCTCCTAAAGTATGTACCTTATTTAAAATGTCACCTTATTTATGAAAACATATCAAAATAACCCGTAATTTATAGAAAACATAACAATTATATTGATGCTATTAAAAATTAATTACACATTAAATTCTAATGAAATCGGTGAAAGTGATTAAATATTAAAAGTAGTAAAAAAAAATATAAGAACACATTACTTTAAAAAGTTCAAAAATTAAATAAATCAACTATTTAAAAAAAACCAAAAAAAGAGGATTTTTTTTTTTCAAAAGCTTACTTCCTCTTTTTCAATATTTATTTAATTTTGAAAAATTGTCCTCTTTTCTTATTTTGATTTTTGAAAAAAATATAATTGATTTATTTAATTTTTTTAATCCTTTAAAGTAAAGTGTTTTATATTATTTTTAATATTTAATCACTTTTCTTAATTTAATTTGAATTTAATATATTTAATTAATTTTTAATGGCATGTCACGTCAATAAAGGTGTTATTTAATTTATGTTTTCTATAGAGTAGGGGGAATTTTTATTTATTTTAATAGATCAATGGGTATTTTTAAAAAGGGTACATACTTCGGGAGTATTTATGAAGGTAATTTATTAAACTATCCGTCTAATAATTGTCACTCATTAAGTCTGTTAATCAAATCAACAGAGTGACAAAGTTAATAACGTTTCAAAGTTTGGGGGGTTTGCAGACTACTTTTCAAAGTTCGGGAGAAAAAATGACAAAGACACCAAAATTCAGGGGTGAAAATAAAATTTATCCTTATTATTTTTTCATTTTATTAACTTCTATTATGAAACCGTCAAGTTTAACATTCTTAACATAGTTATTTCTCTTTCTATATATACTTATTACTCCTAAAATACTAACCCCTCATAAATATTGTTATGGTTATAATAAGGATATTAGCTAAGAAAATCCTTTCCTCTTTTTTGTTGACTGACAAAGAAAACCCTTTAAATATATCAGATTTCCATTCTACGTGAGCTTTTCTCTGTAGGAGATTAAGTATTATGTGTGTTTTTATATTTTGTATATTTTAGATTCACGATATTGTATTACAATATGCACAATAAACTATTTTTTCAGTGTTAAATTTTACTTTAAACTGTTATATAGAAACTGTTAAAAATTTAATCATCCCATATCCTTAAAAAAGATAAATAATAGTTGAAAGGTATGTTTTTATCCCAGTATTACAAATGGTGTTACAACACTAGTTATGACACTGATGACAGTAAAAGTATAGACATATATGTTTTTCTTTTAATTCAGTTTTAGTGATTGTGAGTGTAATAAAATAACAGAAAGCATAAAGAACACACGAAAATGGTATCGCAGTTCGGTGCGCACACCTACTCTGCGTGGCCACACCCAAACAGTGAACAATCTACTAAGATAAAAAGATTACAAACATCAATCGGTCTTACACACTCAAAGACTCCCTCCTTGATGTTGTCGCCACTGTGGAGATTCCTCTTAGTGGCCTTGTCCAGCGAGCACTACTTGTCTTTGAAAACTTTCTGCCGAAAGCAATACATTATTCTCCCGAAGAACCACCTTTTGTTTAATTCACTCAACAAGTATCAAAACAGCCTTTTGCTGCGGAATATATCATTCAAAAGCTCTCCCACGTTATATAGACTCCAAAATGGTCAATAGACCCATCTATTCTCCCACCAAAATCACCCTAAACAAAACAACTTCTCCTCGACAGATTCTTTCCAAAAGAGCCTCATCAAATAGCCACCAAAAGTCAAACCAATCAGCTCCACATCTGATTTCCTTTGATTTCCTTCTATGGTGGAGAATCATTCCAAATTTGGTGCAAACAGCCTGAAATAGACTTCCCATATTTGTCTACAAACGCCAAAAATGAACTTGACCCTATTTTTGAATTTTGTACAACCTCCAAAATATGCCAATAGAGGGACAAAGTTAATAACGTTTCAAAACTTGGGGGGTTTGCAAATTAATTTTCAAAGCTTGAGGGAAAAAATGACAAAGAGACAAAAATTCAAGGGGCGAAAATAAAATTTCTCCTTATTATTTTTTCATTTATATTAACTTTTGTTCCGAAACCTTCAAGTTTAACATTCTTAACATAGTTACTTCTCTTTGTATATATACTTATTACTCCTAAAATACTAACCCTTCATAAGTATTATTATGATTATAATAAGGATATTATCTAAGAAAATCCTTTCCTCTTTTTTTTTTTTTTTTGAGTGACAAAGAAAACCCTTCATATATAACAGTATTCTATTCTCCGTGAACTTGTCTCTGTAGGAGATTAAGTATTATGTATGTATTTATATTTTTTATATTTTAGATTCATGATATTATATTAAAATATGTACAATAAAATATTTTTTCCGTGTTAAATTTTATTTTTAAATTTTACTTTTAAATTTTACTTTAAACTGTTATATAGAAAGTGTTAAAAATTTAATCATCCCATATCCTTAAAAAAGATAAATAATAGTAATGCAAAATCTAAAAATTGGGCTTTATCGAGGTTAATTCTAATATGTAGTTTAATAAAGTTTTATTATTAAGCATATTAGACGTTCATTTTTTGTTTCTGATACATAAATTTTTCTCTATTTGTGCCCCCCACCGAAGGCGGAGTTGGATCTTCAGGCGCTGGACGTGGATTCTTGTCACAATATCTTGAGGTTAATTGATTTTGATGGAAATTCTCTTGCGGGGAGTTGCATTGTTAGGCTTCTGAAGAAAACTGAAACTCTAGAGTTGCAAATGAATGAGTTGACGACGGAGGCTCTCAATGTCTTGGATGGAGAATGCTTTTCGAACTTGAAATCTCTAATACTCATTAACTGTGATGCTCTAGAATACGTCATTGACACGACATCCACAGTTCAACGCCATACCTTCCCTGTGTTGGATTCTCTGACTATTTTCGGGGCATATAGGATGAGAAAGCTTTGTAACGGCAACAGTGCGGGGTTGTTCAAAGAACTAAGATGTGTCAAAGTAAGTTCATGTGCAAGATTGACTTCTCTCTTTCCATTTTCTGTAGCTAGGGGCTTGCCTGAGCTTGAAGAGCTGGATATAGAACGTTGTCCAATGCTGAAAGAAATAATAGAGCTTGGAGAAGGAGATCAGCATGCAGAAAAAAAAGTCCCCGAGATGACGCTCCCAAATTTGATACATCTCAATCTTGTAAATTTACTAAACTTGGTCTCCATCAGCCCAAATTTGATCTCTTTTCCTCTTCTGGTATCCGTGAAGCTTCAGAACCTACCAAAGTTCGTCAGTCTATGTCCGAGCGTTTCAGCTTTAGCAAGTAGTAGCTCGAGTGCCACAACTAAGCCCTTATTTGACATCCAGGTATTATTCATTTGGTTTCTTTTCTTAATTCGACTTTAATCCGCTCGGATCTAGTACTTAACTTTGATGTTCCTTACTGCACTTTCTATATGTTATTTCCTGATTTATAATTATCAAACCGCCAATTAGATTGGGGAATATACCAAATTTATAAATTTCAGTCGGCAACCGGAACCAAAATGAAGAAGTTTAAAATTCTAGGGCAAAAAGGCTAAAAGAAAAGGGTAAAAAAAGACTAAAAAGAAGAAATAAATAAATTTTAGGAAAAAATAGACTAAAATAAAAAAATTAAAGTTTCAGAGAAAAAATAAAAAAGATATAAAAAAGGACCAAAATGAAAAATGAATAAATTGTAGGGCAAAAGGAACCAAACATTGAAAAAAAAATCAGGAATAAAATAAAAAAATGTTAGAAATGGACTAAAATGAATGAATAAATAAGTTTAAGGACACTACTATAAAGTAATATCTAAGTAGAATAACATTTGGAAAAAGAAAAATTTAGGTAATGAAAGAAAAAAGTTAAAAAAGGCCAACAACGAATAAATATAAAATTCTGTGGGGAAAAAAAATAAAAGGAAAAAGAGAGGATGAAAAGAACAAAAAGAAAAAAAAAAAACTCAATAAAAAACGTGAGCAGCGATCAAAACAGTGCGTTTTGGTCAGAAATGAACAGTATTTATTGTTTCTTATTATTATGTATGGATTACTATTTTTATGTGAGTATAAAAATTCTATTTCGTTCTAAAAATGGGAAAAAAAAAAGGAAAATATGGTATATAAGACTAGAACTTTGTTGATAAGGGTTACAATTTCATATGTAATATAATGTGTCGTTTGGTTGGGAGATTCGTCTCCTGATTCAAATTATAGTTCGTGATTTGCTACAGTATTCAAAAATAATTCTAATCTCATGGTTCTAATTTATGAACCAATCGTCCTCTAGAAAGTCCCTTTATGTCCAGCCATTGAAATAGCTAGTGTCATTAAATGAACAAAAAATGGATAACTTTGGTGTAAAGTATTTTTTTTATATTAACTATTATTTTTCTATTATAGTTACTTTTAGTTTTAGGATATCAAATAAAGCCTCTTCAACCTTATATCTAATACAACATATCTTTAATCAGCGTAGAAAATTTGTTCGGAACATTAGGAAAAGCTAAGAGAAAATTTCATGTCCCCAATTTCTCGGCCTGTTAATAAATATAAGAAACAAGTAAGATTACGGCAGGTAACGTATTAAAATGAAAAATTGTGTAGGTATTTATATGTACTATCACATCCAAACTAATATGATAAACCAAAATAACTCTGTTATAACTTTTATTGATTCCTCCACAAATCAAAAGTTTGTACAAGGATGAACTTAAGGTAGTGTTGATTTACCGTAAGGCCATTTTTCTGATTCCATTTGCTTTTATTGGTAAAAATAACGAAAAAGTAGAAGTCATCATTCATCATTGGCTAATGTTGTTCAGACCCATTATCTATTAAATAAAGTAATTACAAAGCTTATAATTTGGGATGGAGGATTCCAACTTCTAGTCTCAATGTTGGAGGTTTGTATAGATCCGACCAGGCTAAACCTAAGAGCCCTTTAGAATCATTTGGATCTTAGGAGAATCTTTGTTCAGTAACACATTTATTTTTTTTTTAGTTTTTTAATTGAAAAATCACATTAATGACCTGCAGGATGAGTCATTTCTTCAGCTACGATTTGTGGAGGTGATCCGCTGTACAAGAATCTCGAGTATCTTTTCATCCAATTCGATGCCCAATTTGCAGAATTTAGAACATCTCAAAGTAGAAAATTGTGGCTCACTGGGAACATTATTCAACGTTGAAGATATTGCCAGGGAAGCAGAGCGTGATTCTACAATGCTTTCTTGCTTAGAAAAAATGGAGCTGATTGGTCTACCTATGTCGGAATCCGTCTGGAAGACAGAGTGGGAAATAATAGCATTTAAAAATTTAGAGTTGCTCCGTATTAAAGATTGTGATACATTGAGATCAGTGTTCCCACTCCGCATGCTTATGCAAAGATTGCAGCATCTGAAGCATTTCAATGTGGAAAACTGTCGATTACTTGTGACATTATTCGACTTCGAAGATATTGCTATGGAAGCAGAGCTTGATTCTACAATTCTTTCTTGCTTAGAAAAAATGGAGCTGATTGGTCTACCTATGTTGGAATCCATCTGGAAGACGTCGAAAATAACAACATTTATGAATTTAGAGTTTCTCCATATTAAAGAATGTGATAAATTGAGCTCAATGTTCCCACTCCGCATGCTTATGCAAAGTTTGCAGCATCTGAAGCATTTGAAAGTGGAAAACTGTCGATCACTTGTCACATTATTTGACTTCGAAGATCTTGCTAGGGAAGCAGAGCTTGATTCTACAATGCTTCCTTGCTTAGAAAAAATGGAGCTGATTGGTCTACCTATGTTGGAATCCATCTGGAAGACGTCAAAAATAGCAACATTTATGAATTTAGAGTTTCTCCATATTAAAGAATGTGTTAAATTGAGCTCAGTGTTCTCACTCCGCATGCTTATGCAAAGTTTACAGCATCTGAAGCATTTGAAAGTGGAAAACTGTCGATCACTTGTCACATTATTTGACCTCGAAGATCTTGCTAGGGAAGCAGAGCTTGATTCTACAATGCTTTCGTGCTTAGAAAAAATGGAGCTGATTGGTCTACCTATGTTGGAATCCATCTGGAAGACGTCGAAAATAACAACATTTATGAATTTAGAGTTTCTCCATATTAAAGAATGTGATAAATTGAGCTCAGTGTTCCCACTCCGCATGCTTATGCAAAGTTTGCAGAATTTGAAGCATTTGAAAGTGGAAAAATGTCAATCACTTGTCACATTATTCGACTTCGAAGATCTTGCTAGGGAAGCAGAGCTTGATTCTACAATGCTTTCTCGCTTAGAAAAAATGGAGCTGATTGGTCTACCTATGTTGGAATCCATCTGGAAGACAGAGTCGAAAATAACAGCATTTCAAAATTTAGTATTTCTTCAAATTCAACTTTGTAAAAGTTTGAAATGCGTGTTCCCACTGTACATTGCTGAAAGGCTAGTAAATCTAGAAGAGTTTCTCTTAACTTATTGTATGTCGATGGAGGAAATCATTTGCAGAAACGAAGGCAATGGAGTTGATGAAGATGAAACGCGGAACAGAGAATTGTTTTCTCAATTAAAGGTTCTAAAACTTGAAAAGTTACATGGTCTTAGAAGGTTTTGTGGTGCTACTTCTACTATTGAGTTGCCATTATTGACAGAGTTGCAAATGATCACCGTCCCGACTCTCAAGACATTTGTTGCAAATCAGTCGTATAATACCACGGATTCTCAGTTTCGATCGCACATTTTCAGTGAAATGGTATGTATTGCACTCAACCATCATTCCACATGTTCCACTCATAATTCCTGTTAGAGATACTTGATGTCCATCATATCATTTTTTGTTGTTGTTGTTCATGCGCTATATATATGTCATCATCCCAGTGGTGCGGGTCTTTTGCGTGACAGTTGTTAGTATTACACTTGAACAATGATGCTATAGTTTAAAACTTTATAAAGCTAAACTATCAATCACATTTGCATATATGTTATAACATGAAATCTGAATAAACATAAAAGAAATTAGCAATATAGTATTAGGTTAGTCAATCTCACAATAGCTCTGGGAAAATGTATAATGATTAAGAATTAGTGAAAGCTTAAAGCAACAGAAAAATGAAAGAGCAAAGAAAAAAAATCTAAAATTCAATTGCCTTCAATCTCCATTTAAACCTCCAAAACTACCCTAGAGTATATTTCCAAAAACTTGGGACTAAACTATGGAACTGGGAAATCTTTGGATTATTGATCTGCTGCTTATCCACGTGCCAAAAGAAAGTAAAAGAATATCAAGTGTTGCAGAAAATCTGAAGGTATAAAAAGAACTCCTTACGACTGTCCATAACAACAGAGAGTAGATCCGCAGCTGAATGAAAACTTGAAATGGACGAGGTGATGATATTCCCACGTTGTTGTCTTACATGCCAAAAGCCACAAATAATTAGAGAGTTTATAAGTCCTTAGGTCCTCCCTTCCCTTGTAAGCCAGCTTTTTAGGGGAGTACCTACTGCCTAATGATTCGTATGTAAGATGTTGCTTGCTCAAGGGAATCACAAAGCAGGATATTAGCCCTGATTTTCAAAATGATTCAAAACACATCCATAAAAAACGGTTTAAAATGCCCCTTCCGTCTCATTCCGTCTATAACAGGTTTGCTGACATGTTAGATCTTAAATATTACTTAAAAAATATTAAGTTCTGACATAATATATCAAAGTAATTAAATATTAAAAAATAACAATACAAAAACTTATTTCAAATAGAAAAAGAAAACCTTCGTTTCGTAGTAGAGCAGGGATGGAGAATTGATAGTGCCGAATCCGGTGCTGCATTTGTGATTAAAAGTGTCACAAAGGAGGTACCGGGTCTTAGTGGTCCTATTACTGCAGATATTGTCTTATGATACGAATAGTTGTTTATCCCACGTGCCCAAATTGGCCAATTCTGTGGCTCATGAGATTGCAAAGTTTGGTCTCTTGTCAGGCTCATCCTATTGTTGGATTGATGAGATACCAAGCTGGATTACCAATATTGTCTGTAATGACTTTTCTCCCTATCATTGAAATCTCACAAGTTTCCTTTCGCAAAAAAAAAAAAAAAAAAAAAAAAAAAAGAGAATGGAATACCTCTCTCTCTCTCTCTCTCTCTCTCTCTCTCTCTCTCTCTCTCTCTCTCTCTCTCTCTCTTTTTTTTATTTTGTTTTTAAATTTTTTTTAATATTCAAAATTAGTTTTAGAAAATAATTTTAATCTTTCTTAGTAATTAATCATTTGTTAGAGATTAATTCATATTATTTTCAGAATAATTAAGTTTTAATACGATAATATAGTGCCACATCATGGAATCCATTAGTGTTATAGACGAAATTAGACAGATTGTTTTTATTTTCTATAAATTGAGGGTGTTTTGAATCACGGGGCATTTTGAATTAGAATACATACTTCCGGGTAATTATGAAAATAATCTTATTAATTATTCTCTCAACGTCAAAGATGTTCGATTTCATTATTTGAGTCAAGGGATAAGCCTAGTGACGTGACATCGGTAGTTAGTTCCATGTACTTTTTCATGTCTATCTATATTTGCTTCCGTATTAACATAATTCATCGTATTACAGGTTCATACTCCGAACTTAGAAAAACTCAAAATCGAAGAAATCCCTTCCTTGAAAGAGATATGGAGCACAGAAAGCATGCAAACAAGTAACATAGTTGGCAGAGAAAGTCCAAGATTTCACAATCTAATTAAACTAGAGGTTTCCTGTTGTCGCAGATTGAGATTTCTACTCCCGCATTCCGTTGCCAAGGATCTCGTCAATCTCAAACATCTAGAGGTAAGTTTTTGCATGTCGATGGAACAAATAATCTACGAAACACCAACTGAGGTAGAAGAAACTGGGGACAAGAGCATTCTCCCGCAGTTAGTTCATTTGAAGCTTGCTCGCCTACCAGAGCTGACGAGCTTTTGTCTGGGAAAATACAATTTTGATTGGCCGAATAAGACAGAAGTTGTTGATACACCGAAGCTGAGAATGGTAGGTGTTAATGGGAGGGAGACCTCAAGAGCACCATAAAGTACCATTCAAGAGAGGTATGTTTTACTGTACATCTTTCGCAAGGACTACTATCTATGTTCATTAGTACAGGCTCTTTCATTTATTGTGTTTCTGCTTATGCAGCAATTGAATGTCTTTTCTGTCAGAAAATTCCTAAATATAATCTATAATTTTGCATAAAACAATAATCCAAAATCTGAAGATTTTACAATTTTCTCTAGTCAAGTAATTGAGATATTTTTACATCTCGTGATATATGACAATCATATACTATATGCATGAAGCCTTAGGATGGAAGCTCAACCACTAATTAAACATTTAATATTTTTAACTTAATTATCATATTGATACCCTATCTCTTTTGCGATTATTTATGAGAGTTTGATAATATTAAAATGGTACATTGTCATCTAAAAAATGTCTTTTGGGACAATCTATGTTCTCTTGTATCCATTTTCAATTAATTGCTTCGAATTAATTTATGGAAAATGTTGAAAATATCTCAAGTACTGTAGCCAAACAGGGACTAACCCTCAACAGAGGCTAAATTCAACTGATTAATTAAAAATGTTTACATGAGCAAACAGTAAATTTTTTGTCCCATTTTCATTTTTAATTGTCAGGGTACAATTTTAATATTATTACAATTTTAATGTCAGGGTAAATTCAACTGGTGAATCCTCCTGTTGTTCGTTACTCTCTTGACGCGGAAATGCTGTCAAGCCCCGAATTTCTAGGGTAGCTAGATTGACTAACATGTTTCTTTTGCTCGGAGGGTTATGTTTGGAGCTGGAGACATTTTGAGTGAAGAATGCTGAGACTTGTGGACATGGTCGGTATTGGTTGGTTGGTTGACTTTTAAACAGACTTCCTCGTTTTTCTGCTCAAACTGGACTTAGAACTAGAAGTTTCAAGCGGTTGATGATAAGTGGTTGTAGTGGTTGTTTTTTGTTGTTCTGTGTGGAGAGTTGTGCATAGAGAAGTTCAGTGCAGGGAGGCCAAGAAAACTTATTTCCTTTTGGGGTGTGATTCAGTGTTTTTAAGCGTGGGATTGTGAAAAAAAACAAAAAAACAAAAAAAACAAAAAAACAAAAACAAAAACAAAAACAAAAAACATGGGATTTTCTTGCTTAGTTCCTGTTTTGGAAAGGTGATATCTGTCTGTTAAACACTCTTAAATTCTTCGTTTGTAGTGGATTTCCTTCTTGGCCTCCCGTGGATGTAGGTCAATCCTGGCCGAACCACGTAAAACCTGTGTTGTCATTTTTCTTTATTTTGCCTTGTCTTCTTCACTAAAATCAGTTTAGTTGAATTCTAAGGTCGATAATTAAAACATGCTGGTATGTTATTAACAACAACTTGGTATAAGAGCTAACAATGGAATAAGAACGATCGATTCTCAATTCTGTCGTTAGTTTCGTTAGTTACTTGAGTTATTCTCAATCCTTGAGTTACAAGTCAAATAGGAGTTAGTTACTTGAGTTCCTTGAGTTACAAGTCAAATGGGAGTTAGTTAGAAGGTTGATTAGTAATGATTGTGTTGATTTGTTGTGCTATTACGTGCGTAGAGTAATTAGAGGCAATAACAGAGTATAAATAGAGGAGGAATCAGTTAGTAAGGCAGGGAATTAGTAGGGAACTATGCAGCCAAACCTGAGAGGAAGTGCCATAGGACTGGAAATCCTATCACAAATTGGTATAACCCATTTCCTTTGTTTTCTTTGATCCATTAAAGTTCTCAATTTCTTTGATGTTACTGAAATTCTTAGGAAAATTAAGGTTTCCTATCATGGAAATGCCAACGCTTAGTTGCCTCAAGACTTAATGCTTTTTACAGGAAAGGTGCCTTTATCAAACTGGAATGAAATGTAACTATATAAGAATAATATAATTTTAAAGGAAAGTAAATAATAGAATTATCATCATTGGTGTCCTCTTAGTTTTAGAGTCATTTTCAGTTTGTCTCTCTAACTTTTTTTTAATCTCTAATTTCTTAAAAAAAAAAAAAAGGGTAAGCCGTTCCAGCAAGTCAAGTACTAGGTTTTTGCATGCGAACGACCTTTGGACATAGATAAAATAGGCCCCCAAAAAGTGCTCTTTTGGCAGGGGAACGGCAATGGCGGTATATTAGTGAAATGCATTTAGGAGAAATACTAATATTATTTTTTTTGTTATTTTCTTTGTTATTTTTTATCTTCACTGTTTTAACATGTGAACTTCACTAACTATAAATACGCGTGCAACTTTCCTTTTTTTTTTTAATTTCTTTAATTCTTCTCGTTTGTCATGAGCATAACATATTTTAGTGGGATTAATCAACGTTGATATTTGTCTTATAAGCCTAAGCCAACATTTCTCTCTGCCACACCTGGAGCTGCTGTTTGTTGGACCATTTCCAACGATGCTCGACATTTAATATCTTTAACTAAAATAGTTAATTATTTAATTTTTTTGTCTTTTCTCAACTCCAATCATTTGTCAAATAGTTAGCTATTATTCTAAAATAGTTAAAAGCATGGCTATCAAGAAAGAGCTAATCATCACTTTTTCACATATCATTATTTAAAAGCATGACTATCAAGAAAGGTATGAAAATTATTAGGTAAAGAAAAGTATGAAAATATGATGACTCGAGCATTATCATAATCTTTGGGCGTTATGAAATAAATGAGCTCCTTAGATGTTTTTAGGGTAAGAGAAAATTGTTAAATTTATCTTTAAAAGTATATTGATCTGAATTTTTATTCTTACTCTAAATTAATATTTTTATTAATATAATTATTTAATTAAAAAAATACTAATTAAATATAAGAGATAAAAATTAAAACATCTATTCTTAAGGATTATTTGTGGGGAAATAGTAGAAAATAGGCCAATATAAAAAGCTTAAGAAAGAAAATAGGCTAATTTTTAGTTATAGAAATTAATAGGCCATAACTTGTCAAGTTATGGTTCATAACCAGATAAGTTATGGACAAACTTGTCAAGTTATGATTCATAACCGGACAAGTTATGGACAATTATGAATAATAACTTGTCAAGTTATGGTTCATAACCAGACAAGTTATGGACGAAAATAATAATTTGGCCTATTTATTAACTTATGTAAACTATTGGCCTATTAATTTTAATTCATCTCAAATTTTGGCCTATTTTCCTCTTTCTCCCTTATTTGTGAGGATTCTTCTTTCAGCTATATTTAGTGAAGGCCCAACTCTCTGCCCTACCTCATGACAAATACGGCCCAGCGGATGTGTTAATGTTAAGCATACATGGGCTGATATGCTTCTTTTAATTCCTTGTACCACCTCTATATGTATCTTCATAGTCAACGGTTTTGCCTATATGATTGCGTAACTTGAAAAATTGTATTTGTTTTCTAGTGTTTACTAAATTTAAGGATAGTGATGCTAGCAAAATAATTTACTAAATTAATGTAAATCAGGGGTATGCAAATAAATTTGGTATCCTTTTTTTAATAAAAAAAGGGTAAGGATTAATATTCTCGTTTTCATTCTCTATACATAAAATATTGTTGTTCATAAAAAATATGCTCAAAATTTTGTGACATATTAAGTGAATTAATTATAACTGTGTCTACAAAAAATTATTCCAACATTCATTTCAATTAGCCCAAAGAAAATAAAAAGATTTTCATGAGTCATTTAAATCTACACATTTCTCTCTACCACACCCAGCGTTGCTCTTTGTTGGACCATTTCTAACCATGCTCCACATTTAATGTCTTTAACCAAAATAGTTAATTATTTTTTATTTTTTATTTTTCTCAACTTTAACTATTAGCTAAATAGTTAGTATTATTCTAAAGAATGGATTTTACACTAGTCAAATAAATGCATGGCTAGCAAGAAAGAGCTAGTCATCAATTTTTTTTTTATTTTTTATTCTTTCAAACAGTAATAAATGTTTGGGTTTTTTTTTTTAATTTAATAAAATTATTTATATTTTAAATTAAATAAATAGAAAAATATTTTATGTTTAGTTAAAATAAAGAGTGCAGTTAAAGTGACTCATTTAAAAGTTATTATAGTTAAAATAGCTTTCTAAATATTCTAATTAGAATTTAACTAAAATCTAGATAGTTCCGTGGAGATGTTTTGCATGGGCTTGTGAACTTCGACGAGATCACTCGCTCGCCGTGGCCTTTTAAGGAAGTGAAAATGCACTACACTTTTCTGGTTCTTGTATGTTATTTTCGGCTCTATTTCTCTCTCTTTATTTTATTTTATTGAATGAAAAACATTTCGTTATTGCTTCTACTTGCAAGTTCGAAGCAGCTTACGAATTCGATTATGAAGTTAACTAGCTTCCAAGTGCTTTTTTCCATCTTAGCTTTGTAAAAGGTTTATAAATGAATTGATTGGAGAATTTGTGTCGAGAGACCTTGCCATTGTTCAATGCATTCCCAATTTAGAGAGGGCGCGGTGAAAATTAGAGTCGATTGCCTTTTTGCTCTCGTTACGGTAGTAGAGTCGTTTCAGGGAAGTGAGACAAGTCTTCATTACTGGCCAAAGGGAAGATATTTTGTGTTTTTCACTTTCTTGTTGAACAGGGGATATTTTTGAGCTTGTTGCATATAGGTTATTGAGTCTCTTTATATTGTTTGGTATGTAACAGACTAAATGACTTTTTTACTAATTAATTAATATTAATTTAACTTTAGAATGGGGTATAAAAGTTGTTTTAGTCATTAATTAACAAGTAGATTTAAATTTTTTCCACATAATATTAGAGAGATAAAAATTGATCGGCTCTATAATAACTTTTATCCACCTTATTTTCTTTTCTCTCCTTTATTTTTTCCTACCAAACAACCTAATTTTTCGTTTTCCACCTAAAAATCTCTCCACCCATTTTCTTTCTTCCTCTTTTCTATCATACCAAACGTAGCATTAAGCTTGCAATAATACCTATGAATTACCAACCAAGAGTTTATGATTGGTTACAAGTTTCCTGATCCTTGTTGTTTTGAGAATGTGGGTGAATACTAAAATGTCCCTCAAAATGTAGACTTTTTGGCTACAGGGAGGCCCCAGATGAGGTACAATAATGCAAATGAAACTCACATCAAATTGACTTGGCAGTTGAAGTTATAGTCTTCATTAGTGGCCAAGGGAAGATTTTTTGTGTTTCCTACTTTCTTGTTGAACAAAAGAGATTTCGAGCTCGTTGCGTAGGTGTAAGAGATTTCGAGCTTGTTTCGTGTGTTCTTCAGCCTCTTGTTCTAAGAATCTGCAATTTTTAGATACTAATAATTCTGTGTGATCAACAAACAGTTAAGCTGGGAAAGGTACGCCTCGGTAGTTCCTTGACTTTGTTTATTTACTCCTTGTCTAAGTCCTTTTCGGCGTTGTTGTTGTTTTCTTTTTTTCTTTAAATTGCATATCTTGTTCTCTTGGTTCAAAGAAGAACGAAAGGGAAGAAAGTTTGCTTTAAAAAATTGGGCTCTTCACGTTTATGTTATGTATATACTCAATAATAAAGTCATGAATTTTTGTGAGGGGACCATGTGGTTTTTATCCGTTTGATTTTAATAGAAATTCAAACAAAAAGATTAGGTAAATGCATTACTCACTTTTTTCTATCTGTTTTTAACACATATTACAATAAACGGGATTTAGTGCGAACAATTCAAAGTTTGAGAGAAAAAGTTAGAGTTTTTAAGATTTATGGGACAAACTGAAAATGATTCTAAAGCTGAAGAGTATTAATGGTAATAATCCAAAAAAATATTGCATAATAACTACATATCAAGGTTATTCAAGTTCAAAAAATTAGATATATATATACCCACACACACACATGTATGTACCTATTGGCCTCTACGCCTTCGTCCCTACCCGGTTTGCTCTTGGAGCATGCTGTAGTGCATTTTCGACCTATAGTAACACGTGTATTCTGTTTCTTTTTTTTTTTTTTCCTGTTGGGAGAGCAATGCTGTGTCTCTTGTTATTTTTACTGTTTAAAGATGTTGCTTGATTTGTTGCGTTTTTCTTGTCTTTCAGATTGTCTCGTTTGTTCCATCTGCAATTTAGTAGAGTCAACATTAAAAAAAAAAAAAAAGGACAAAAAAAAAAAACCAAAATACAAAAAATCTGTTTTTTGGGGCGAGCTTTCTTCTCAGATTATTTCTACAATAGTTCTTCTGGTCCAGGATATTTTTCACTTGTCGCTTTGAATCCACGATTCTGTAGTCACTCAAAAAAAAAAAAAAAAAAAAAAAAAAAAAAAAAAAAAAAAAAAAAAAAAAAAAAAAACAAAAAAAAAGACAGGAAAAAATTAAAAGAAGAAGAGAAATATGGAAGTGGAACAGAGTTTACCAATCTTTTCAACGTCATTAGAAATCACCGTGAAACCAGTTTGGAAGCAGCTGAGTTATGCAATCTACTACATAAGGAACATTAGACATCTTACAAGTCAAGTGGAGACTTTGAGTGACAGAAGAAGCACTATTCAAGAGCGAGTTGATGCAGCCAAGAGAAACTTAGAGAGAATAACTCCGGTAGTTCAAACATGGCTGCAGGATGTGGAGAAGACAATTCAGGATGTCGAGACGTATTTTACGGAAGAAAGAAAATCAAATGCCTGGTTCAATGGGTGGTGTCCAAATTTGAAGTCACGTTATTTCTTGGGTAGAAAAGCCAAGAGGATGTCTCTGGTGGTCAATGATTTCCTTCAATGTGGGAACTTCCAAACTGTATCCCTTCCTGCTCTTCCTCCGGGGCATGTATCTGTATCCATACGACACTCTGAGGCTTCAACTCAAGCAGCGAATACGATCCACGAAGCTGGCACCTCCTCGGAAGCTGGCACCTCCTCTGTGACGCCAAAATCTGCTTCTGTAAGCACTGCAGCTGGCACGCCAAAATCTGCTACTGTAAGCACTGCAGCTGGCACCTCCTCTGTCACGCCAAAATCTGATTCTGCTTACACTGCAGCTGGCACCTCCTCGGAAGCGCCAAAATCTGCTTCTGCTTACACTGCTTTTGAGTCACGAGCTTCACTTATCGAACGTGTCATGAATGCTTTGAAGGATGATCGGACCAATCCCATTGTTATTTGTGGGATGGGCGGTATTGGCAAGACGACCTTGCTGAAAGAAGTTTTTAAGAGGGCAAAAGGTGAAGGTATTTTTAACGAGGTTGCGATGGCAGATGTTGGACGAAATCCTGAATTCAAGAAGATTCAAGGTGATATTGCTGAATTTCTGGGTTTGAGACTTTCTGGGGATAGTTTGCGTGCAAGAGCATGGAAGTTATCTGAAAGACTAGATTGTGGCAAGAGGGTCCTTGTGATATTAGATGATGTTTGGGAAAGAATTGATTTTGAGGAAGTAGGAATTCCACCGTTCGGGAATTGCAAAACTTTGATATCATCCAGGAATCAAGACATATACATGGAGATGGAAACCAAGATGAACTTCTTTGTTGGGCTTTTGCAACCGCATGAAGCTTGGAGTCTGTTTAAGGAGATGGCAGGAAGTTCCATTGAATCACCTGAGTTGCGCACTACAGCAGAGCAAATTCTAAGTGAATGTGACCGTCTGCCACTAGCAATCTCAACAGTCGGAAGGGCACTGCACGGAAAAAGTAAACCAACTTGGAACGATGCGCTTAGACAACTAAGAAGAAACAGCCCGCAAAGCATTCCAGAAGTGTTGCCAAGGGTTTATTCAAGACTAGAGTTTAGTTATGACTGTATGGAAAAAAAAGATGCAAAATCACTTTTTTTGTTTTGCTGTCTGTATCCAGAAGGGAGTGACATAAGGGTAGAAGATTTGGTTAGACATGGACTTGGGCTTCAACTATATGAAGGGATTACGTCAATGGAAGAAGGAAGGGATCGCGTTGGAGCGTTGATTGAGGAGCTAAAGAACCGCTCTTTGTTGTTAGATAGCAACAAAAAAGAATGTGTCAAAATGCATGATGTGGTACGTGATGTTGCCTTACATATAGCTTGTCTTCGTTTCCAGCAAAATGATTCTTCTCGCAATGAAAATGGGTTTTTTGTAAGACATGGAGTGGAACTAAATGGATGGCGAAGCGTGGATGGAACTGGTGCACAACAATACACTTGCAGTGCGCTGATAACCAAGGGAACACATGGAGATGTTGCTGAGCTCTTATTGTTATCATGCAGGGATGATTCAATTGTACCACTAGAAGCTGCCCTAGAAGGAATGGAAAAGCTCAAGGTTTTAGAGATTAAGAAGACAAATTTCCAGTCAATACTACCAGTGCTTAAGGTTTTGCAAAGTCTTCAAACACTGTGTCTGGAGCATTGCGTTTTGGGTGATGTATCAATTATTGGAGAGCTTCGAACGCTAATGATACTCAGCTTACGTGGCTCTTCCATCAACCAGATACCAGTGAGCTTCAGAAATTTGGCCAATCTGTGGTTGCTAGATTCCACTGGATGCAAAAGTAAAGAACGAATTTCATCAGGTGTCATTTCACGTTTACGCAACCTACAAGAATTATACATACTTCGGCAGGTAGTGGCCACGTGCCCCCACTGGAATTATACCTACAAGAATTTTGATTTCGCTCTTAACTAGTGCCTTCACAGTCTCTAAAATCCCATCAAACTATTCTCCTTCTTTATTCAATTTTTAAAACTTTTTTGTTTCTGATACATAAATTTTTCTTTAAGGTGAGTTCTCGATTTGTCACTGGACTTGAGGACAGTTTCATGCCAACTGAGGTTGTCCGAGAATTACTCTCCCTCTGTGACTTGACTACTTTAGAAGTTCATCTACCGAAAATCAGTTTGGAGTCTCTGCAAAGTAGTAAACTATTTGATAGGCTGGAGAGATTTAAGATTTCTATTGGGTACGGGCGGGCACGGAGGCCTCCACGGAGGCGGGCATGGCCGCAGGTAGTGGCCAGTGGAGGCATGTGCCCCCACTGGAATTAATTTTGATTTCCTTTTACTTTTTTGTCAAATGTCAACTGCTGCCCCCTTAAAATTTTGACTAGTGCCCTTCACAGCCCCTAAAACCCCGTCGAACTGTTCTCTTCTTTGTTCAATTTTTAAAACTTTTTTTTGCCAAAGCAAAATAATGACTAACATCAACTTTATCACTCAATTATTATTCAGGTAATTTTATTTTCTCCCTCAACTTTAGTCACTTTGTCATTTTTTCTTTAAGCTTTAAAAATTGATATGCGCACCACTCCAACTTTAAAATGTTATTAACTTTGCCCCTTCTATTAATTTTATTAACGGATTTAATGACGCGGTAATTATTATGTGGTAGTTTAATAAATTATTTTCATAAGCCCCTTAAAATATGTACCTTATTTGAAATGTCACCTAATCTATGAAAACATATCAAAATAACCCATAATTTATAAAAAAAAAAAATAAAATAATAATTATATTGATGCCATTAAAAATTAATTACACATATTAATTATAATGAAATCAGTGAAAGTGATTAAGTATTAAAAGCAGTACAAAAATAAATATAAGAACACATTACTTTCAAAAATTCAAAAATTAAATAAATCAACTATTTAAAAAAATAAAAAAAAGAGGAATTTTTTTTAAAAGCCTATTTTCCTCTTTTTCAATATTTATTTAATTTTGAAAATTTTTCCTCTTTTCTAGTTTTGATTTTTGAAAAAAAAAATTGATTTATTTAATTTTTTTAATCCTTTAAAGTCAAGTGTTTTATATTATTTTTAATATTTAATCATTTTTCTTGATTTAATTTGAATTTAATTTGAATTTAATATGTTTAATTAATTTTTAATGGCATGTCAAGTGTTTTACATAGTTACTTCTCTTTCTATATATACTTATTACTCCTAAAATAGTAACCCTTCATAAGCATTGTTATGATTATAATAAGGATATTATCTAAGATAATCCTTTCCTCTTTTTTGTTGACTGACAAAGAAAACCCTTTAAATATATCAGTTTTCCATTCTACGTGAACTTTTCTCTGTAGGAGATTAGGTATTATGTGTGTATTTATATTTTGTAAGATTCACGATATTGTATTAAAATATGTACAATAAACTATTTTTTCCGTGTTAAATTTTACTTTAAACTGTTATATAGAAAGTGTTAAAAATTTAATCATCCCATATCCTTAAAAAGTAAATAATAGTAATGCAAAATCTAAAAATTGGGCTCTATCGAGGTTAATTGTAATATGTAGTTTAATAAAGTTTTATTATTAAGCATATTAGACGTTCATTTTTTTTTTCTGATACATAAATTTTTCTCAGCTGGATACTTATCACAATACCTGGAGTTTAATTGATTTTGATCCTCAGCTGGACGTGGATTCTAGTCACAATATCTTGAGGTTAATTGATTTTGATGGAAATTCTCTTGCGGGGAGTTGCATTGTTAGGCTTCTGAAGAAAACTGAAACTCTAGAGTTGCAAATGAATGAGTTGACGGAGGCTCTCAATGTCTTGGATGGAGAATGCTTTTCGACCTTGAAATCTCTAATACTCATTGGCTGTAATGCTCTAGAATACGTCATTGACACGACATCTGTGACGACCCTCCTATGAGGCCGCCACTGTAACTAACTTTTTAACTTGTACTTACTGAAATTTCTTAAAATTTGCGGAACATTTTTTTTTTAAAACATAAGAATGAATACTTTCATAATTTGTAACAATAATTTCAAATAAGTGAATCACTAATTTCTTAAAGCTTTTCTTAATTTTAGTTAAGATAAAACCTTTTAGAAATATCTTTCAAGCTGAATAGCATTTGAACTCTTGTTTCAAATACTCTTTAAAAGCCTTTCTAAAACTAGTCATTTTAATTGGCCATCTCATTTGACTTTAAAACCGATTTCGTGAAAAAATCTTAAATTCAAGTACATTTTAAAGTCCTTTCAAAATCAATCATTTAAACCGTTATGTTTAAAATTGCTTATTTGTTGCATGAACTATTGCAACGTTCTAAAACTTAAATACTCAAAACTAGGGTTGTTAGCTGCAACCTTGGTTTTCTTAACATAAATATGTACGTATACTTTTAAACATACATACTTAAAACCTTTGAATCATATAAACATATACATGATTTTTCTTAAACTTACTGCGGAAATAACTGCGTAAGCGGTATCCATTCTCATCTCCACCATTCGTCCGCCGCTCACCATTGCCCTTCAAGAATTGTCGATAGGTTTCTTACCTACAAAGATGAACATATCTGATTGAGCTTTTCGCTCACAAAAGTAGGAACTATATCTCACAAAATAACCGTAAAGTACACATGTATAAATATGCATGAGTGATTATGCTTGATTATGATGTTTTATCATAGTCTTATTATCTTATCTTATCTTATCTTTCATCTTGATGGGCCCGAGTGCTCACGTACCACTTATGCAGCAAATCATCGGGACGTAAGGGTTTGCAAGGTCCCCAACGACCCGTGATTTAAATTGAACCGAGTGCCTCCCTTGCGAAGGACCCTTTTTTTTTTGTTCATTTATCTCCCTTGTGGAGTCGATTACCTCCCTTAGGTCGGAGGTGATGCGGCACTCAACCGAGTTTCTTCTTATAAGTTCCTCTTGACTTATTAAGGTGTATGCAATATGACCTAGCATAGCATACTATAACATTAAATTAATTTAAACACATATAATTCATGTGCCTTTGCTTATGTGTATGCAAACATAACATAGCATCGCGTACAATACTTAAAAACATAAACATGCATATATAACATGTGTAACTTTTTCTTTAAAATCTATTCATCTTTGTGGTAGATTCCTACTTACCTGATTCTGGAGTCGAATCCACTTTTCGCCAAACAACCTATTCTCATATTTGCTTACTCGAAAATAAACACCCAATCGAGAGTGTGAGATTATCCGTCGTTTGCTATTCTATTTTAGCAACTTATGAAGGAATCTAACCCTTTTCTTAAGGCATATATTCCTTTCCTTTCCTGAAGGATAATTTACTATAAGGATCGATTTGTTAAATCCTCAAAATCTTATTTTCCTTAATTGCCATTACAAATTTGTGCTAAATTGATAATTCATTAATTATCTTATCCTTATAATAAGTCTAATAATATAGTTAACTAATTTTGGTAATTAATTAACCCTCTTATTCATATACTGAGTCTACATAAGTTAGTTAATTAATCTTAGTAATTAATTAACTTCCTTAACCATATTCTAAGTCTTAGATAATTTAATTAATTAGTTTTAATAATTAATTAAATTATCATCCATAATACACTTTTAATAAACTTTACTTTACCTCACTTGATGGTCTCATGATTGTGTTGAGGTCCATATTTACCGTCGTAAAATTAAGGGTCTAGCGTTTTTTGTTTTTTTTTTCGCTTACATGCTTATTTGAAAATCGTTAAGTTTTATTGAAAAACTACATACGACGTTTAACATAAATATAAACCTAATTCACGAATCTCATAATTAACGTATTTAAGTGAAGATCATCACGCCTTATATGACTATCTTAATTAAACTGTAAGCAAGGTTTGTACTTGCACGGATTCCCGAGCAAATCGGTTACGACAAAGATCTCGCTTGTCGTGTCCTCCTGCGTATTCCTCAAAACTAATTTTGGGAAAAGTGCAAGCACTATGAATGATCCTTGAGGAACATCGTAGCTTTAAACACTTAATTCTCGATCTTCACTTGTTTAGTCCGAACCACCTCGATCTGCGTGCAACCAAGATTAGACCATTCTTATCGAATTGAATTTGGTTGAACGGACGTCACCATTGCGTTCAAAGACGTCGAAACGAGTCGGGATATGGTCTCGGATCATCAAACGGAGGCGTGCAGGAAACAACACCGTGGAAATTATCCTCGGGAATTTTTCAAAACTTTGATAAATTGACTCTTCATCCAGGGAATCAAGACATATTACATGGACCGATGGAAACCAAAACTTCATATTTCCGATGAAATCTTTTGAGGGTTTTCTTTTGCAAAATTACGGCGATCCAACAATTAGATCGTCGAACCACCTGGAACCAAGAACGCCCGCTCCACCCTGTTGGTCGGGATCTGGAGATGGTAAACTTGAACGGACGGCGGTGCTCCGCCATCATTGAGCTATGAAAATGGATGGGTTTTCTTCGTCTCACAGCACCGAGTCCATAGGGACCGGAATCATCTCGATCGGAGGTCGGATGGCGGAGATATCACGACGGGAAGAAAATGGTCATTTCGAACTTCCGGGCGATTGCGGGCCGATTCCCAAGGAGTTAGAGGTCGTGCCGCATGTCATTGAACTCACTCGTCGAGATCTTTTCTATTGACACCGGCGGTCGAAAAACGGAGGTCGGAATCTCAACTTGAGTATTTGGCCATTGAGGGTTTTGTGAGAAAACGTGAGAGAAGAGAGAGAGAGTGAGCGTGAACGTGAGCAAGAGAGAAAAAATGATAGAAGCCTAAAAATTTCACTATATATAGTGTCTAATTAAGACAAGATTACATGCCCGATCTTATCCTCAATTATTTCCTCTAAAATGTTAAATTTTACCGATTAGAGGTAATTAATTTTGCTCACGTAATTTAATCTATTACTTACAGTCCAATATTAATTTCTGAATAATTCAATATTGTTTTATATTCTTACTCGCGTAATATTTCGAACTGTTTCAAGTCTTGAAATAAATTCTAGACTGAACAAATTCAAAATCTAACTTCTCAGCATTCTATCTCGGAAATGACGTTTCTGACGGTGTCAACTCCCGAGCTCACATTGTACCCTTCTGCTATGGGTATTTATCTTGTGACTTTAACATAACTGTCTGGCAATTAAGGATCTTTTTCCTCTTTTATAATGTCAATGCGTTTTTTTTTTATACACTGCTAACATCGTGTTGTGCTTGGAGATTCTTGAAATTAAGATTCTCAAACTATACTTGTACTAAAAATTATTCCGCCTTAAAATACAGCGAGAATTTATCGATCGAATTTACTTGATCGAAACATGAACTTAACATGAGATCTACTATAGAATTTAGGAATACAGATATTGATTCCATTAATCCTTCAGTCACATAATATTTTCTAGGAAAATCCTTGGCTTAAATAAATAAATTGTTTTATTTAAAGTCTGAGATTTTCTCAGTCATTACAATCTACCCCCCTTAAGAAATTTTCGTCCCGAAAATTAGAACTTGGGGTAGTTTTTCCTCGTATCCTCTTCGCGTTCTCAAGTAGCTTCCTCAATATTATGATTTCACTACAAGACTTTAACCAAAGGAATTACTTTATTCCTTAAGGTTTTCTCCTTGCTAGCTTGGATCTGACCTGGTTTCCCCTTGTAAGTGAGGTCTGCGTGCACTTCGACCGGTTCCTGATGCAATACATGCAATGAATCATCACATACTTCCTCAATATCAATACGTGAAAGACATTGGGTACATAAGCCAATTAAGCGACTCTACTAGTCTATATGTGACTTTACTAATCCTTTCGAGGATCCCAACCGTCCGACGCATCTTGGGTTGAGTTTCTCTCTTTTCTAATCTTATTACTCCTTTCATCGGTGCCACTTGGAAAACTAAGTCTCCTACTTGAAACTCTATAGGTCCACGATGTTTATCTCGCATAGCTCTTCCGGTGACCGTGAGTTGTATCGAACCTCTTTGTGATACGTCTCACATCCTTTATGGTTCTCGATAGAGGATACCATTTCTAGATGCTCCCCAAGTTCTTACTAATGAACTGGGGACTGCATTTTCTTCCGTATAGAGCTTCAAAAGGTGTCATTCCTATTAACATGTGATAGTTGTTGTTATAAGAAAACTCTATCAAAGGTAACTTTCTATCACAGTTCCCTTTAAAATCCATGACACATGCTCTTAACATATCTTCTAGGGTCTGGATGGTGCTTTTAGATTGGCCATCTGTTTGCGGTGGGAAGCTATACTAAACTTTAACTTGACCCCATTACGCCATGTACACTCATGAAATGGCTGTCTCTTAATAGAATAACTGAGTTTGATCGGCAAAAATGTGCAGATCTTGTCAATCAGTCTCTGATTATCCAAATTGCATTATTACTATAGGATATTCTAAGCATCCCTACCACAAAATCCGTCATGATTTGATCACACTTCTATTCTAGAATGTAGATCTTTTACAATTCTTCTGCTGGATGTCGTTCTTCTACTTTAACTTCCTATCAATCAAGGCAATTTTAGCAACATCCTTCTTCTGTTAAGGTAACTAGTGGTTTGGATGAGATAGTTTGTCTCTAAAATGGCTGATCACTCTTCTTAGTCTCGATTGTCATTTCAATCTTCAGCTAAATTAATCTTTAGGATTAGTCAATCCATTGCCTAGTATGAGTCATGATGGATCTCGAAACTATTTTTAACTTGACATCGACGTAGACTATACATTTTTATCCTTCATTTGGCTAAGACTCCATTATCAGATTTATCTGATCTTGGTCTTGGGTTATTGTAATAGCCTTTTGATACAACTGTCATGAAAACTCTCTAATTCTGAGTGTGATGTGCTACATCCATATAATTTGGATTAAAATGTTCATCCTTGTGGTTTCTGGAGGTACTGCATAGTACAAAATGTAATACTACACATTGAATCATGAGATTATTTCATAATTCTATAATTCTATACTCATAATACCACTTAAATCTTAGAATATTCTTGGTTATTACTAATCGAGTGCTTACTTATTGGTTCGTCAATTTGTCTGAACCATTAAGAATGTGATGACTTATCCAAGTCAAACAGTTTTACTTGAACTTTCACTCTCATAGCCAATATTCTCAATCATTATCTCGACATGGTGTACCGTTAAGTCATTTCTTTCATGTCCCACTAAGATTTTAAACATTCTCGGATATACTTATTAGGCTTTTCATAGTATATCTTGTCATCTCGAGATTTTTACACGTCATTCTAATATGAACACGCGTGTCTTGAGGTTTTAAACCCAGAGAATGCATGGCTTATTTATGAAAAAATCCATAAATAAGTAGACTTATTTATCTACTAATTTTCCTCGACATTACAATTCGCTAGGCTTATATAAATTTGATCTTCAAAATTCAAATGAAGCCGAAAAAGTAATGTTTTTTGTTATTCTTCATGTGAAGAGCATCTTCCATTGGCATTTTTTTCCTCTGAGGATCTTACTAAGATTATTGACCTTTCTTTCTATGAGGTCTCTTTTCTACTAATCCATGATTTCAACTTGCTCTCTACTCTTAACTCCTGCATTTCTTTATCAGGATCTTGATTTGATATATGGAATGACTCAAGAATCTATCATCTTAACATTTTCTTAATGGGTTCCCATTATCCAAATCGTTATCATTAGCAATAGTAGTAACTATAGCTTACTTATATACTTGTTCTGATACTTTGGGGAATCTATCTTTCCTCAATTAAACTTTCTCTATTTTTCTTCGGGGTACTCCGCCTTTCTCTTGGAGTATGAGTGAAGATAGATTAGTCTTACTGTCCATACTTATAGAAGCTCTCTACTTTGTTCTAATGGTTTTCCCCATTGATTATGGGCTATCCTCACTTCTACTTTGTTTGTCATAATCACCAAGCAGTTTCTTATCAAAACTGTGGGGCCTCAATTTAACTATTCTCCATATATATATATATATATTTATACTTAAGTTGGAGCTTCACCTATCATCGACCAATAGTTCATATGACGACTAACTCAAAGGTACCTCAAATCCTTTCCCACATGTAAAAAATGTCTTGTAATACTCTCTTATTCTAACTTATTGTAGAATTTGTGGCTAAACATCGTATCATATCACGATTGTTTAGGCACTTTTTCCTATCTCAACCTTATTTCATAGAGTAGCGAGACCCTTCTCGAATCTAAATTTCGTTACAACTAGTGTAAAGACATACTTCTACAAGATAAGGTTGTGTTGAAACCCGAGTCTCAGAAATGACTACTTAAGGTTTACCGACCTTATATTTGTCTTATAATCATCAGACTTAATAACTAGTTTCCTCAAATACTTAAGTCCTTAAGAACTACATGTATCAACCTCATCTGACATACTTATCTTCTTGTTGGAGCTCTAACTGTTTATGTTTCTATCACAAACCATTCATAACTCTCCTTCAATTTTTTTGAAGGATAGTTATTGCTTACACAACTAGCTACATCATCTTTTCCTTTGGGGTTGCCAATGTACCCTTTAACGATGTGATACTCCTCAATTGTTATGTTTCTTAGGCTTTATGAGTCTTTTTAAGGGGTCTACCCTTTTCTTTTTTTATCTAGTGTCGAGTTCAAACTACTCTCGAAAGTATGAACTCATTCAAGGAGATACCATCTACGTATTTTTAGCATTCTTCCTTCTAATTTACTCTTTATATAATCGAGTTCTTAAGCTCATTTCATCTCGCGCTTTACTTTCCTCAAAGAATAATTATTTTAAACTTATGACTCGGAAAAATTCTAATAATTTCTCCTTAAAATAGGTATATTTCAAGTATTACCTTTTGTTGACATTTTTGTTCTTAAGTAGGATCATCCATCTTTCGATCCTTGTACCTTTCAGAGCATAGATCATAGTCTTAATGATTATACATCCATCATTCATAACCTAATCCTCGACCTTTAAACTCAATAAGGTCATCCTCCCAATGTAAAAATGATTACACAAAAAAATTTCTTCCATTTTCTTTATATTCCTAGATTGATAATAGTGTTCCCCTATTTATCATCGGGCATGGTATATATAAAACAAAGTCCTCAAACCATTGCTACGTTTGATACCCCATTATCTTACTTTTAACATACTTATCATACTGACTAAACTATTAGTCCTTATTGTTCCTTTACTTATGCAAGAGATCTCCTCCTTTAAAAGGATTACATTTCATATCCTCCATTAAGAGTTTGACTTATAAATTCATAACTTCCGTCCTCAAAGTTTCAATTATAAGTCCTAATAAATCTGCCTTAGATTGGCATCACAACCAAATTTTTCTTAATAGATAAACACTATCCTTAATTGGTTTGCTCCACTCTTGTTGTGATTTCCTTTTTACAACACCTCTTGATTGGCATGGAAATCGTATTATTTCTATTTTCTTGCTTCATAATATCTAATAATGATTCTCACTTCGATTCTAAGGTTTTTTTAGCTTTCTTAAGCTATAATCCCGTTTGTCAAGAGATTTCACATACTCAAGTTAATCTCTTTGAGTGGAAACATAGATGAGCACCTTTATTACTTTATTCAGATCACATTCTCTATTTGTGGTCATCCTAGTATCGTGCCTACTTAGCACATCTAATCCAAGATTTTCTAATGGATAAGGTTATGACAATGTATTGTCATACCCTAACTGCCTAGTGTCTTATGTCATCACTTATTTTCTGTCAATCGATACTTTCACCGTAAGGGCAACTTTCACCTTTAACATCTTTACCCAATGCAATCTTAATTCTTTTAGCAGATTTTAAACAAATCCGTAACTGTATTCTTCAATCTTAAATAGGGTTAGAATATCTCCCCTTGAGATCGCTGTAGAGGGATTAGTTTGGTCAAAACTAATCTAGAACAACATCCCTCAATTTGTCTATGACCTTCGATGTTCTTTTCTTATCACTTAAGCTGCGGCTTACCTTTAAACTCATTACATTAGTTCTTGTACATATATCCAAATGAGATTCTCCACATCTTGAACCCCTTTTGCGTTTGTCTTAACTAATAGCCTTTGTGCGTTATTTATCATAACATTCATACACATAGGTACTTTTTATGAGATTACTAAACATTTTAAGGCTAGCAATCATCGTGTATCATATCTTAAGCGCGTCGCTTAACATCTACCATAAGCTGGTATTGCTTAACGTTGAAGCTCTATTTCCTATATCGTATCTTGATATACGTATATAGTCATCGAACGTGGGCCCGCGTCTAGCTTGACGGGGTTACATCGTCCATCTACTTATTAACATCGTCTTTATGCTACATAGTCGATCCTTTTCATGGATCCATGCAGGAAAAAGCTACGGCTAGCAACACACCAATGCTTCTTCAAAAAGAGTCTCGGTAGTTGTTTCTTTTCAAACAAATTTGCGTTGGTCTCCATACTTTGCTTGGCTTCAATACTTTGCTTGGCTTCATTACTTTGCTTGGCTTCATAGCCCAACAATGATCACTAAGAGGTCACCTCAAACGATCACACTTCTCGAGATATCATCTTGTCATTGAAGGAATACAACACAAGAAAATGATGGGGCGGTTCGACTTGAATGGTCCTTAATAGGACGATCTTAATCGTCATGAACATATGAACCTTTCATTGCTCGTTAAATAAGTGTTCGCGTCTTTTAACTACTATAATCTAATTGACATAAACATACTTTAACTTACTTGGACTATGGCGAAAGCGACGCCCAGCGTGACGTGGAGTAGGATGGCGGGATACCTATTTCGATACAAATGACGACCCTCCTATGAGGCCGCCTCAGAACTAACTTTTTAACTTGTACTTACTTGAAATTTCTTAAAATTTGCGGAACATTTTTTTTTTTTAAAACATAAGAATGAATACTTTCATAATTTGTAACAATAATTTCAAATAAGTGAATCACTAATTTCTTAAAGCTTTTCTTAATTTTAGTTAAGATAAAACCTTTTAGAAATATCTTTCAAAATTTCTAATAGCATTTGAACTCTTGTTTCAAATACTCTTTAAAAAGCCTTTCTAAAACTAGTCATTTTAATTGGCCATCTCATTTGACTTTAAAACCGATTTCGTGAAAAAAAATCTTAAATTCAAGTACATTTTAAAGTCCTTTCAAAATCAATCATTTAAACCGTTATGTTTAAAATTGCTTATTTGTTGCATGAACTATTGCAACGTTCTAAAACTTAAATACTCAAAACTAGGGTTGTTAGTCGCAACCTTGGTTTTCTTAACATAAATATGTACGTATACTTTTAAACATACATACTTAAAACCTTTGAATCATATAAACATATACATGATTTTTCTTAAACTTATCATGGAAATAATCTGCGTGGTATCCATTCTCATCTCCACCATTCGTCCGCCACCACCATTGCCCTTCAAGAATTGCGATAGGTTTCTTACCTACAAACATGAACATATCCGATTGAGCTTTCGCTCGAAAGTAGGAACTATATCTCACAAAATAACCGTAAGTACACATGTATAAATATGCATGAGCCGATTATGCTTGATTATGATGTTTTATCATAGTCTTATTATCTTATCTTATCTTATCTTTCATACTTGATGGGCCCGAAAGTGCTCACGTACCACTTGCGCCAAGCAATCATCGGGACGTAAGGGTTTGCAAGGTCCCCAACGACCCGTGATTTAAATTGAACCGAGTGCCTCCCTTGCGAAGGACCCTTTTTTTTTTGTTCATTTATCTCCCTTGTGGAGTCGATTACCTCCCTTAGGTCGGAGGTCGGGTACGGCACTCAACCGAGTTTCTTCTTATAAGTTCCTCTTGACTTATTAAGGTGTATGCAATATGACCTAGCATAGCATACTATAACATTAAATTAATTTAAACACATATAATTCATGTCCACCGCTTATGTGTATGCAAAGATAACATAGCATCGCGTATAATACTTAAAAAACATAAACATGCATATATAACATGTGTAACTTTTTTTTTTTAAAATCTATTCATATCAGAGGCGAGATTCCTACTTACCCGATTTACTGAGTCGAATCCACTTTTCGCCAAATGAATATTCTCATTTACTTGCTTACTCGAAAATAAACACCCACTGAGAGTGTGAGATTATCTGTCGTTTGCTATTCTATTTTAGCAACTTATGAAGGAATCTAACCCTTTTCTTAAGGCATATATTCCTTTCCTTTACTGAAGGATAATTTACTATAAGGATCGATTTGTTAAATCCTCAAAATCTTATTTTCCTTAATTGCCATTACAAATTTGTGCTAAATTGATAATTCATTAATTATCTTATCCTTATAATAAGTCTAATAATATAGTTAACTAATTTTGGTAATTAATTAACCCTCTTATTCATATACTGAGTCTACATAAGTTAGTTAATTAATCTTAGTAATTAATTAACTTCCTTAACCATATTCTAAGTCTTAGATAATTTAATTAATTAGTTTTAATAATTAATTAAATTATCATCCATAATACACTTTTAATAAACTTTACTTTACCTCACTTGATGGTCTCATGATTGTGTTGAGGTCCATATTTACCGTCGTAAAATTAAGGGTCTAGCGTTTTGTTTCTTTACGATTTTCGCTTACATGCTTATTTGAAAATCGTTAAGTTTTATTGAAAAACTACATACGACGTTTAACATAAATATAAACCTAATTCACGAATCTCATAATTAACGTATTTCGTGAAGATCATACGCCTTATATGACTATCTTAATTAAACTGTAAGCAAGGTTTGTACTTGCCTCGGATTCCGAGCAAATCGGTTCGACAAAGATCTCGCTTGTCGTGTCCTCCTGCGTATTCCTCAAAACTAATTTTGGGAAAAAGTGCAAGCACTATGAATGATCCTTGAGGAACATCGTAGCTTTAAACACTTAATTCTGATCTTCACTTGTTTAGTCCGAACCACCTCGATCTGCGTGCAACCAAGATTAGACCATTCTTATCGAATTGAATTTGGTTGAACGGACGTCACCATTGCGTTCAGCACGTCGAAACGAGTCGGGATATGGTCTCGGATCATCAAACGGAGGTCGATAGCCTGAGAAACAACACCTCGCCGGAATATGGCGGCGGCGGCGGCGGCGTACGGCGGCGGAGGCTCCCGGAGAGTTTTTCCGCGGCGGACTTGGGTCCTACCCCCCCTAAATTGACCCTTCTGAGTCCATTGGTGCGGTCAATTTCACACAATTCGGCCTGTAACAGTACCCATCGGGACCGGCAACGTCGGTAAAATCCGGCGACTCAAATCTCATATTTCCGATCACGAAATCTTAAAATTGGTTGAGGGTTTTCTTACCCACTTCCTTCTGAGTGTTGTGACACCAAAATTACGATGATCCAACAATTAGATCGTCGGAACCACCTCCTCCCTCCACGGACGACGGCAACGGCTCCGTTTTCCGGCCAAACTGCGACGGTGACGGTGGCTGCTGGTCGGGATCTGCTGGGCGTCGGCTTCTGAGTCGATTGGTGGGGGCGGTGGCATCCACGACGGCCTGGAGAGAGGAACAACGGCGGCGGCGGAGGCGATTCCGGCCACCACGGACGGCGGTGCTCCGGCCATCATTGAGCTATGAAAATGGATGGGTTTTCTTCGTCTCACTGCACTGAGTCCATAGGGACTGGAATCATCTCGATCGGAGGTCGGATGGCGGAGATATCACGACGGGAAGAAAATGGTCATTTCAGAACTTCCGCCGGCGATTGCGGCTGATTCCGGCGGAGTTAGAGGTCGTGCCGCATGTCATTGAACTCAGCTCGTCGAGATCTTTCTATTGACACCGGCGGTGTCGAAAACGGAGGTCGGAATCTCAACTTGAGTATTTGGCCATTGAGGGTTTTGTGAGAAAACGTGAGAGAAGAGAGAGAGAGTGAGCGTGAACGTGAGCAAGAGAGAGAAAATGATAGAAGCCTAAAAATTTCACTATATATAGTGTCTAATTAAGACAAGATTACATGCCTGATCTTATCCTCAATTATTTCCTCTAAACAGATTAAATTTTACTGATTAGAGGTAATTAATTTTGCTCACGTAATTTAATCTATTACTTACAGGTCAATATTAATTTCTGAATAATTCAATATTGTTTTATATTCTTACTCGCGTAATATTTCGAATCTGTTTCAAGTCTTGAAATAAATTCTAGATCGAACAAATTCAAAATCTAACTTCTCAAAGATTCTATCTCGGAAATGACGCGTTTACGGACGGTGTCAACTCCCCGAGCTCACATTGTACCCTTCTGCTATGGGTATTTATCTTGTGACTTTAACATAACGTGTCGGCAATTAAGGATCTTTTTCCTCTTTTATAATGTCAATGCGTTTTTTTATACACCGCTAACATCGTGTTGTGCTTGGAGATTCTTGAAATTAAGATTCTCAAACTATACTTGTACTAAAAATTATTCCGCCTTAAAAAAAATACCGAATTTATCGATCGAATTTACTTGATCGAAACATGAACTTAACATGAGATCTACTATAGAATTTAGGAATACAGATATTGATTCCATTAATCCTTCAGTCACATAATATTTTCTAGGAAAATCCTTGGCTTAAATAAATAAATTGTTTTATTTAAAGTCTGAGATTTTCTCAGTCATTACAATCCACAGTTCAATGCCATACCTTCCCTGTGTTGGATTCCCTGACTATTTTCGGGGCAACAAGGATGAGACAGCTTTGTAACGGCGAGAGTGCAGGGTTGTTCAAACAACTAAGATGTGTCAAAGTAAGTTCATGTGCAAGTTTGACTTCTCTCTTTCCATTTTCAGTAGCTAGGGACTTGCTTCAGCTTGAAGAGCTGGATATACAAGGTTGTCGAATGCTAAAAGAAATAATAGAGCTTGGAGAAGGAGATCAGCATGCAGAAAAAAAAGTCCCCGAGATGAACCTCCCAAATTTGATACATCTCAATCTTGCAAATCTACCAAACTTGGCCTGTATCACCAGAAATGTACCAGTGATCTCTTTTCCTCTTCTGGTATCCGTGAAGCTTCAGAACCTACCAGAGTTCGTCAGTCTATGTCCGAGCGTTTCAGCTTTAGCAAGTAGCTCGAGTGCCACAACTAGGCCCTTATTTGACATCCAGGTACTATTTATTTGGTTTCTTTTCGTTTTAGGTTATCAAATAAAGCCTCTTCAACTTCATATATATTACAACAACATATCTTTAATCAGTGTAGAAAATTTGTTTGGAACATTAAGAAAAGCCAAGAGATAATTTAATGTCCCCAGTTTCTCCAACTTAAGGGGCCTGTTAATAAATATAAGAAACAAGTAAGATTATGGCAGGTAACGTATTAGAATGAAAAATTGTGTAGGTATTCATATGTACTATCACATCCAAACTAATATGATAAACCAAAATAACTCTGTTATAACCTTTATTGATTTGCTACACCACATTAGGCTTTTCGTAGCTGACGAAAAACGCTATTAATCACTATTAATAGCGCTTTTTAGAGCGCTATGACAGCGGGCGCTATTATAGGTCCTAAGAAAATATAGCGTTTCAAGAGAGTTATAGAAAACGCTATAAAATTGAAGTATTATAGCGTGTGAGAAAAGTTATTTTCATCCTCTTATAGCTCTTTAGCATAGCTACGATACAGATTAATAACTTTTTTTTCTTGTTATGTTCATACTGTTGTAACTTTTTAAAATTATTATTGATATCCTTTTGAATTCATTCAAATAAATGGTAATTTCGAGATATGTGATATATCTAAATAGAAACATTCAAATTAAAACATAAAAACATTCAATGTAATAATTGTTCTCAATATCTACAAAGTTGGCAATAAGATGTTCACAACACAAGTCACACCATTTGTCCACAATTTTAACATTAAAAACAAGTAAAGAATACAGAGAAATAGCTAGAGATATCAAAATATCCAAAATGTCTAGCCAAATGAAATGGGTAAGTAAATAATCCGTCTTGACAAAATGCTCCAACAAAAAAGTCATCTCCTCGAACATAGCAACTATTAACCTGTCACAAAATTAGTATAATTAATTAATTAAAACATATAAATTCATTACCTAATGAAGCACAAAAAGAAAAAACCAGATAAATCATACAATCCTCATGGCTTACCTTCTGAATAGTTCACCTCCTCCCCACCCACCCACCCACCCACCCATTTGACACACACATACAAAGCTTACCTTCTGAATCAAAAGACTTTGATACCACATCAATCCTCATGTTTTTAGGTTTGAAGAAACCAAGGACATATTTTATCAGTTCTTCATCCCACATATAGTTCCAACACATGATATTCTCTGCAGGATAATGTAGTAAACTCTCTGCAACAAAAATATTTGATGATCATAGTTGACTAAATGAGTGTATCAATATCCCAAATATTTATATTTACATGAAACTAAGATAATGGGAGTAAATCCGACTCTTCATGTGCCTAAGACATGTCTAGATGTCTAATCACTAAGGAAATAGCACAATCAACAATGATATGCTAGAAGATTCTCTCTTATCAATCTCCTCGCAAAGAATGAATGTCAGACTATATGTTATTCAATAAATTTCTCCAAATCTAGAAAGCAAAGGAAACCGAGTCTGATTGCTCTTAAAAGGATAAAACCAGACAAACAATCACTAAATCAGAAAATTCATATCACTATTCTCTAGTATCTCAAAAATATAACAAACATAATACCTTTTTCAACCCGGATTGCTGTGAAGCAACACAAAAGTGTAAGCTTTCAGGTAGAGAAAGAATTCGAAGATGAGTTCATTTTCTCAGTAATGCAAGACATGAGAATTTGGCCATGCTGCTGGGATCATGTTCTGAAGGGAACAATAAACTTCTTGTTTATGAATTTTTATGCAATCTTTCATTGGACCAACACCTATCAAGTAAGAGTCAAAAATAAGAAAGTTAAAGTTTAGGGAGGGATGGTACTGCTATCATATATAAGAGGAATATACCAGAAGAGCTTTCCTCTTTTTGGAATGGGAATTTACAATGAGATCTCTTGAAAGGGCAGAAACATCTAAAATTCCAACTAGTTACTGGGATTTTTATTAACTATCGAGAGGTTTATAGGTAAAGGAAGTTTAGTTGAGCAAAGATGGTCCACTAAATAAGATATTAGTCCACTCAAATAAGCAAAAAACATGGTCTAAACAAATACATGATCTGTATTTTTGGCAATTATATTACAAATCATGTTTTACAAAAACATGCAATGAACACTTACATAGTAGGCATTTTAGACATATAAGACCACTATACATTTCAACAAACACATGATATGCATTTTAAGCAAGTTTAAAGCATACAGAATGCTTATTGAAAGATTAAATCAACAGGACAACTTCAGAATCAGTTTTCCACTTCAAAAACTCAGTCCAATATCAGTAAATATGTGCAAAAACATTTCAAATCCAATATATACTAACACCCCTTCAAGATTTCCATCTCTAAATCATACAAAAGTCTATCAAGAAACTCAAAATTCATTAAAAAAAAAAAAAGAACTCATATCAAGCTTACTAACAAAAATAGAGGAAATGTTTTCTCAGTAAGAGTATATTTAAGAAAAATAACACAAGCGCATAAAAAAAATAGGAGACCTAAGACCCAATCCATTCAAGACTGCTACTGATTCTTGCATTCACATATAACAAGGAATACATACCTCAGCTTCATCCATGGTCAATGCATAAAACTAGTAAAACCGTTAGTAACATGTATTTAGACCCAATAAACAACCAAGCCCAACTACTATTACTTCCGGTGTGTTAACAAAGGATCTAAGAAGCCAAACAGCAGTTTAATTAACTTAAGTGTGCTGGTGAAGGAAATAATGAACATGGTCTGAAACAATTTGAGAATCAGCGGCCTGCAAATACACAAATCCTCAGAATCATAAACGTAACAAATTAAAATAGCAAATACAGCTAAATCAAACAAGAAAATGATTATAAATCACAAAATTTACCCTTATTATAACACTGCCATGGACATGCCATGTCATTGACGATTACAACACATTTTCTCGCTTACAAATAAATGCAAAGAATCTCTTCTATCTGCTATCTAGACTAAAAATTTGAAATTTTACAAGCTATAATTCTAAAATGATGAGAATAAGTCCATAAAAAAAAAAAAAAAAAGCAACATAATAAACTAGGAGAGATAAGGATTAAAACCGATCCAGAGTGACAGACGTAGACATTATTGGTGAGCTGAAAGAAAAAGTGAAAAACTTGCTGTTTGAAGATGTGGAATTATTCGAAATTGGCGAGAAGAAAGAAAGTTGGGGTGATTTAGAGAGAGAAAGAGAAAGGAAATGAGGGGTTACCAGAGACGATCCAGATGAGGGAAACAACGAAGATGGAGAGCTGAAACAGAGCTGCGGCCTTGCCCACTGAAAAATTTGACTTCCTGAAGGCTGAATTTGACGAAGAAATGAGCAGAACAAGCCTTCACAAATGCTTTTCAAGTAATGCTAATCACCCGGAAATGCTTTTCATTTCGACTTGACAAAGATGAAAACAAAGAACCCAAAAAAATTAAATTTAGCAATACACAGAAAAATGAAAAAATAATAATAATAAAGATAAAAAATAAAAGAACCTTGAGGGCGTGCTTATAACGGTGAGACTTCCAGAGGTCCTTAGAAATCCAGTGAAGTTCTTATGAATACAAGAATACAAACAATGAGAAATTTGAACAAAAATAAAAATAAAATAAAAAACATCAATACATGGTTGAAGAGGAACCAAATGACCAAATAAGTTACAGAACTAGAAACGTGAAAAAAGTCCCAAAGAAACCGATCATACCTTGGTGTCTTTGAGGATATCACTAAAGTGGGTTTTCTTCTACAAATTTGTCGCTGTAAAAATTTGTACAAAACAAATCTGTCATTTACAAATCTATCAGAAATAAAAACTTACTGACCTAGAGATTAGGGGTTTTCTTCTACAACTAAGAAATTTCAAAGAAAAAACAAAAATCTAACCAAAAGAATCGATCAATGGACGATTAAGGGAGAAAGAAGCCCAAACTGAAATTGGTATCTTCGAGAAAAACCTAAATGAATCGATCTGCACAGAGAAGAACAGGTGAAGAGAACATCAAAAGTTTACAAACCTAAACTTTAAATGAGGGGATGGAGTGATGCGCAATGAGATGGAATGATTATTGGACCGGTAGGCTCTTTTCTTAGCCGGGAAGTGGATTTTCTTCGAATGACTGAGGAAACAACAAAAATCTGCCTTTTCTCATCAACAAAAATCAGTCTTTTCTCATCAAAATTTCCTAACCGGCAGTCCAAATCTCCTCCAACCACAAAAATTGTCTCTCCTTAATGAGGTAAGTCCGGCCGGTTAGGAAAACTACCATCCTTCGAATTCAAGAGCACTACACCTTTGGAAGCGAAAATGCAGAGAGAAAGAGAGGATTTCTCTATGGGTAAACCTAGAGAGAGAGAGAGAGAGATTCGAACCTAGGGGGAATCGATTGATGCGCAGACAGAGAGAGGATTTCTTCTCGTGAGATTCTTCCCGGCCGTGAGGATTTCTTCCCGTGAGTTGGATTGGAAAATTAGGGCATTTGGGGGAAAGTTGAAAATTTGAGGGAACTTAACACTACCGGCCTTCAATTTCAGAATCTAGAAGAGCAAATCCTGAGGAAACTTAGGAAAACTTAGGGAATTTTGGGGAAAGTGATCACAATACCATATGGGAAAATAAGGGATTTTTTAAGTCAATAGGCCCCAAATATACACCCATTCAATTCGTAGACCCCTTATAAATAGAATTTCATTTTTTATTTTTTTTATTCCTAGGATTTAGCTGAATGACCAAAATATCCTTTAAATGGGGAGGGAAAAACGACGGGGAGAGGGACAAAACGACAATAAAGAAACATTTTCCCTTTATTGACTTAAAAATCCGTTTCCTTTCCCTCTTAAAAAAAAACAAATCCCAAATCCCTAATTTTTGCTCGGACTGCTCCTTTCCTCTCTCCGCTAGTCGTAAATGCCGCTCCCGCTCACTGCCCACCGCCACGAGCTCCCTCCGACCACCGCCTTGCGATTACCGGTCTTCTCCGAGCCTCTCCGGTAGTCTCCGGTCCGCCCGGCGGTCATCTCATCTGCGGTAATCTCCCCAACCATTCTCGGTCCGAGCTTCTCCGGTATTCTCCTCGGATTACGTGGATTGTCGGGCCTATTGAGCGATTCATGGAGATTCTTGGCGCTTCTCCGGTAATCTCCGGTGTCCTCCGGTCCTCACCGATACTATCGTCCAAGCGTCATAAAAAACTCGGTAGCTTGTTGCTGGATTTTCAAAGCGCCCCGATCGCCCCAAATCAATAAAGGTATGGCCTTTAATCAAGAATTTTTTTCATGCTTGCCGATTTGGTATACCCATTAGTGTGGAATTTTGTAAAGTTTGCTTGGTTTGGTATGGTCAATAAGTCGTGGATGCTTTGAAATGTTAGTGAAAAAACATAGACCCGTGATGAATGAATGACAGGCATGATGAATGCACGAGTTGGACTTGTGTTAGATGTATGAATAGGTAATATAAAGATTTTTATATTCAAAGTGTATATATTCTATGAAACTCGAAAAGTTATTCGGATATATTTGGAGCGTTATTGATGTTGAGAGCACTTTTTGTTTCTCCTGTGAGTATGCTGTTAATGCAAGTTAGTATCATTATTTTCAATGGCATCGCGATAATCCCTTCGTTGTTTAGTTAATGAAGGCACAGCAGGCCATTTCAGAACTGAAGAAACAGACGTGGGTGAGGCTCATCAACAGGGTTGCTTTTCGCCTTTGTCGATGACATCATCTCACAATGATGAGTCTAATCCCGACCAGATGGGACAAAATGTCGACGCCGACAAACGCGGTAAACTCCCAAAAAGGAACCTGTTCCGGTCAAAGTACAAGAAAACCCCATTCACCGAACCTTGAATTACAGCCCCCAACCATTGTGATGCACTTTCCTAGCTACAATACATATACAATTTTAGACTGTTTGTGAATGAACTGATCAGTTTACATGTTAGACTACTTTTTATATTCAGAAACATTAGTTGTATAACTTATTTTGGGTATGTAATTTAACTGACGAACTCAGGTTTTATGAATGTACTAGTAGCCCTGTAACTCCCCTGCTTTTGTACGTATTCTGTATGTTTCTCACAATTCTGACCGTTCTTACCAGTACCGGTAAGAATGGTCAGAAAGAAACCTGAATATTAGTTGCTCTCTGTTCGGTTAGCGCCCTTTCTGACCGTTCTTACCAGTACCAGTAAGAACGGTCAGAAAGAAACCTGAATATTAGTTGCTCTCTGTTCGGTTAGCGCCCTTTCTGACCGTTCTTATCGGTACCGATAAGAACGGTCAGAAACTTACAGACTGACACCGTGATACGTCACTTGTGTTCATTCATCACCGTCCAATCCACCGTCAACCGGTGGATACGTCACTTGTGTTCATTCCGACCGATCTTACCTTTACCGGTGGAAACGGGGTTGAAAACATATGTTTGCCCTACATAGGTTATTGGCCCATATCAGAGGATTGGCGACTTTGTGGTTATTCTGACCGCTCTGACCGGTTCCGGTAAGATCGGTCTACATGTCATTTGCGAGGTTATAGCCCATGTGGTCATTCCGACAGAGAGGATTGGCGACTTTGTTGTCATTCTGACCGCTCTGACCGGTTCCAGTAAGAACGGTATGAATGTCGTTTGCAAGGTTGTAGCCCATGCGGTCATTCCGACCGATCTTACCTGTACCGGTGGGAACGGTCAGAAACATTAATGGGGTAATGATAATACCACTAAAGTATTCCCACATTAATGTAATGAAGATAAAACATGTGAAGATGGAAAATATATATTAATATGGACGTGCAAGCTTACGTACATACGTAAAAATGATGTGCATTGAACGGATATGAATAAATATATGAAGAAGAGGTCGATGAACTTAGTCTAGACATACCGGTTAAATTACACTTATGAGACTACAACGAGTATTCCTAAGTACATATGAGTTTCATTCCTGAGTTTTGCCTAGCAATTTATGTTTTATGAGTTTTTACAAATTTTGTTATAGGTTTGTTCTTGGTTTGTTCTAGGTCTATTCTAGGTATGTTCTAGGTTTTTTTCATTTCTAACCAATTTTTTTTCTTTTACAAATTAAAAAGTTTAGTAATACCCAAAAAGACAAAGAGAATATGAAAAAATCTATGTTTTATAATTTTTCAATGATTTTGTTCTTGGTCTGTTCTAGGTCCGTACTGCTATAGTAGGAACGGTAGGAAACCATGCTAAAGGTGGCGTTAGTAATTTTGAACATAAATTATAACAAAACATATACATCCCGGCCCTCGCCGGTTCAGGAAGTCCAATAACGGTAAAAGTCACAACTAACACAAAGATAAACAAAAAACCATGCTTAAAGCCCTCGCCGGTTCAGGAAGTCCAATAACGGTTCCTAGGTGTGTTGCGCTTCCAATTATATCGACTTCGTTAAGACTTCTTCGTAAGAAGGGTTGGTTATGACATATGTGGAAGATAGGTCTCATGAAGGGCCCTCGAATTGGCCATGCTACGCATTGAAGTCAAGCTTCTTACCGTTCTGACCGATAGCGGTCAGAATGGTAAGAAATGAATAAAGGCGTACCAGCCGGTACTAGTAAGAACGGTGAGAAGGGCCAAAGACCTATTAAGGCATGTCGGCGTGTTTCTTACCATTCTTACTGGGACGGTAAGAACGGACAAAATGCCACCGAGGATAAAAGCGAGTGGGGTTTGTTTCTGACCGTTCTAACTGGTACTGGTAAGAACGGTAAGAACGCAACAGAGCAGGTGATAGGCATGAGGTATGTTGCTGACCATTCTTACCGGTACCGGTACGAACAGTAAGAAACCTGACTTAGATGAGACCAATACTATATATAGGCAACATATGGAAAGGGAAAAAAAGTTATTCGTTTAGTCTTTTAATTAAACGTTGTCCAATCTGAAATGTAGTTCAACGATAAAGTCCAATAACCACATCAGTCGCACCAAATACAAAGATATTGAAAAAACAATGCCTACGGCAACAGTTATTATTCTAATGGATACATCACTTCCAAGCTAACGTGAGAGGTTATTACATGACGAAGTCGCTTCCATTTCCCTTTCCCCTGCTCTCCAATCGAAGGGAATCTGGTTTTTTGAATCGGCCCACGTCTTTTAATAAAGTTGGGGGGTAACACCACCTCATCCTGTATATCATGGGGAATGTCCCAGTCTGACGAGATTGGTACAGGATATATGGTTTCAACATATGCCAATGCCCATAACTCTTTTAGATAGTATTTTGAGCACAACTTGTGCATATTGTTAGGGCCATCATCAAGCGCTGCAAGGACATGTACGCATGGGAACTTGTCTATATCATACACTTTGCACGAACAAGTTCTCCGCAACAAATCAACTAGAAAACTTCCGTCATCCCCTGTCTCATAGTATTCAAGCGTGGATGTGTTTAGTTCGTTCACTTTTAAGAATGTAGACTCTTTGTACCTCAGATGCAACGTTCTCTCCACCCTTGGAGTTAAGCGTTGTGAGGAAGATCCCATAGTTGATTCCTTTCCGGTGCGTTTGAACCACCCCGAAATTTTTCCAACTATCGCATCCATCAAGGGTATTATGCCCGATCAGATCTTTCTTACTGGAAAGACCGGTTGGCAATTTTCTTACAGGGCACACCAGTAAGAACTTTCTGACCGGACTCAGGTTTCTTACCGCTCCCACCAGTCAGAACGGAAAGAAATGACAAACGTGAGTTTTTTCGATTTTGCAGATTACTCAACTCCGAAGAGGCCATGAAATAGCATGATTCTTGTTCATTTTTCAAATAAAATACCAAACCACGATTACCCAGCATTCAAACAATGAATTAAGCATAAAAAATACAAGATTTGAGAGAATACCAGAGGATCGAGCTTCGATTTAGCTTCGATTTCGTTTCCTTTAAACGCCCAAAATAATGCTCGGACTGTTAATCACCATGAATGCCGGCGATTTTCGACGTCGGTAGGGGCATTCTCCGGCGGTGAAAGGCGGCGCCGTCGGTGAACTTTGGCCGGCAACGCTCCCTCGTGACTGCCCAGCGAAGGGGAACGTTTTCTCTTTTAATTTCAGAGAAAATCTGAAGGGTATTTTAGGTATATATAAAAATTCATTTAATGAGAAGCCTACTCATTAAAATTTTCTATTTTGGAGCCTACTCATTAAACACAATGCACATTTTAAGCCTATTTTACTAAAGGACCCGAAAATAAGGTTGTTTCCCTTGCCGGCCAAATGACTCTTCGACAGTGGGAGGATGAGAGGTTTCTTTTTGTTTTTTTTTTCATTTCCCTGGTTCTTGTATAATGCGAGCATTTCCGAGCAAAAAAAAAGGGGGGGGGGGGAAATTGAAAATTTTATTTCCAATGTCCGCGCAATGTAATTGTAATCTGTACATTTATATATTTTTTAAATATATATAAAATAAATCAGTCAAAATGTCAATAAATTTTAATTTATATGTATATATATATATTATAACTCTTTATAAACGCTATTATAGATTTTAACAGTAACGTTTTTTGAGAAACGCTATAACTAACCGCTACAAAAAGCTCTTTTTCTTGTAGTATTCCTTCACAAATCAAAAGTTTGTCTTAGGATGAAATTAAGGTAGTGTTGATTTACCCTAAGGCCATTTTTCTGATTCCATTTGCTTTTATTGGTAAAAATAACGAAAAAGTAGAAGTCATCATTCATCATTGGCTAATGTTGTTCAGACACATTATCTATTAAATAAAGTAATTACAAAGCGTAGAATTGGGGATCGAGGATTCCAACTTGCAGTCTCAATGTTGGAGGTTTGTATAGATCCGACAAGGCTAAACCTAAGAGCCCTTTAGAATCATTTGGATCTTAGGAGAATCTTTGTTAAGTAACACATTTTTTTTTTTTTTTTTTTTTTTAATTGAAAAATCACATTAATGACCTGCAGGATGAGTCATTTCTTCAGCTACGATTTGCAGAGGTGATCCGCTGTACAAGAATCTCGAGTATCTTTTCATCCAGTTCGATGCCCAATTTACAAAATTTAGAACATCTCAAAGTAGAAAATTGTGACTCACTGGGAACATTATTCAACTTTGAAGATATTGCCATTGAAGCAGAATGTGATTCTACAATGCTTTCTTGCTTAGAAAAAATGGAGCTGATTGGTCTACCTATGTTGGAATCCATCTGGAAGACAGAGTGGGAAATAATAGAATTTAAAAGTTTAGAGTTGCTCCGTATTGAAGGATGTCGTAGTTTGAGATCAGTGTTCCCACTTCGCATGCTTATGCAAAGCTTGCAGCATCTGAAGGATTTCAAAGTGGTAGACTGTCGATCACTCGAGACATTATTCAACTTCGAAGATATTGCTATGGAAGCAGAGCTTGATTCTACAATGCTTTCTTGCTTAGAAAAAATGGAGTTGATTGGTCTACCTATGTTGAAATCCATCTGGAAGACAGAATGGGAAATAATAGCATTTAAAAGTTTAGAGTTGCTCCGCATTGAAGGATGTCATAGTTTGAGATCAGTGCTCCCACTTCGCATGCTTATGCAAAGCTTGCAGCATCTGAAGCATTTCAAAGTGGTAGACTGTCGATCACTCGAGACATTATTCTACTTCGAAGATATTGCTATGGAAGCAGAGCTTGATTCTACAATGCTTTCTTACTTAGAAAAAATGGAGCTGATTGGTCTACCTATGTTGGAATCCATCTTGAAGACAGAGTGGGAAATAACAGCATTTAAAAATTTAGAGTTGCTCCGTATTGAAGATTGTCATACATTGAGATCAGTGTTCCCACTCCACATGCTTATGCAAAGCTTGCAGCATTTGAAGCATTTCAAAGTTGAAAACTGTCGATCACTTGTGACATTATTCAACAGCGAAGATATTGCTATGGAAGCAGAGCATGCTTCCACAATGCTTTCTTGCTTAGAAAATATGGAGCTGATTGGTCTACCTATGTTGGAATCCCTTTGGAAGACAGAGTGGGAAATAACAACTTTTAAAAATTTAGAGTTGTTCCGTATTGAAGGATGTCATAGATTGAAATCAGTGTTTCCACTCCACATGCTTATGCAAGGATTGCAGCATCTGAAGCATTTAAAAGTCGAAAACTGTCAATCACTTGTGACATTATTCGACTTCAAAGATCTTGTATTAAAAGTAGAGCATGCTTCTACTGTTCTTCCTTGCATAGGAAAAATGGAGTTGATTAATCTGCCGTCGTTGGACACTGTTTGGAAGCCACATCTGAAAATAACAGCATTTAAAAATTTAGTATTTCTTCGAATTCACAGTTGTGGAAGATTGAAATGCGTGTTCCCACTTTACATTGCTGAAAGGCTAGTAAATCTAGAAGAGTTTTGCATAAGTAAATGTTGGTCAATGGAGGAAATCATTTGCAGAAGTGAAGGCGATGGAGTAAAAGAAGATGAAACGCGGAACAGAAGTTTGTTTTCTCAATTAAAGGTTCTAAAACTTGAAGATTTACATGGTCTTACAAGGTTTTGTGGTGCTACTTCTATTATTGTGTGTCCATTATTGACCGAGTTGAAAATGTTCAACGTCCCGAATCTCAGGACATTTGTTGCAAATCAGTCGTATGATACCACGGATTCTCAGTTTCGATCGAACATTTTCAGTGAAATGGTATGTATTGTACTCAACCATCCTTCCACATGTTCCACTCATAATTCCTGTTAGAGATATTGATGTCCATCATATCTTTTTTTGTTGTTGACGTTCATGCGCTATATAAATGTCATCATCCCTGTGATGCGGGTCATTTGCGTAACAGTTGTTAGTATTACACTTCAGCAATGATGCTCTAGTTTAAAACGTTATACAACTAAACTATCAATCATATTTGCATATATGTTATTACCTGAAATCTGAATAAATATAAAAGAAATTAGCAATATAGTATGAGGTTAGTCAATCTCACAATAGCTCCGGGAAAATGTATAATGATCAAGAGTTAGTGAAAGCTTAAAGCAACAGAAAAGAAAAAAAAAAAAAAAAAAAAAAAAAAAAAAAAAAAAAATCTAACATTCAATTGCCTTCAATCTCCATTTAAACCTCCAAAACTACCCTAGAGTATATTTCCAAAAACATGGGAACTAAACTATGGAACTGGGAAATCTTTGGATTACTGCTCTGCTTCTTATCCATGTGCCAAAAGAAAGTAAAAGAATATCAGAAAATCTGAAGGTATAAAAAGAACTCCTTACGACTGTCCATAACAACAGAGAGTAGACCTGCAAATGAATGAAAACTTGAAATGGACGAGGTGATGATATTCCCACGATGTTGTCTTACATGCCAAAAGCCACAAATAGAGTAACTGTAAGATAATTAGAGAATTTATAACTCCTTGGGTCCTCCCTTCCCTTGTAAGCTAGCTTTTAAGGGGAGTACCTAATGCCTAATGGCTCGTATGTAAGATGTTGCTTGCTCAAGAGAATCACAAAGCAGGATATTAATTTGGATTATTTTCGTAAATATTACTGACATGTTAGATCTTAAATATTACTTAAAAGATATTAAGTTCTGACATAATATATATCAAAGTAATTAAATATTGAAAAATAACAATACAAAAACTTATTTCAAATAGAAAAAGAAAACCTTCGTTTCGCAGCAGAGCAGGGATGGAGGATTGATAGTGCCGAATCCGGTGCTGCATTAGTGATTAAAAGTGTCACGAAGAAGGAGGTGTTGGGTCTTAGTGATCCTATTATTGCAGATACTGTCTTATGATGTGAATATTAGTTTATCCCATGTGCCCAGATTGGCCAATTCTGTGGCCCATGAGATTGCAAAGTTTGGTCTCTTGTCAGGCTCATCCTATTGTTGGATTGATGAGATACCAAACTGGATTACCAATATCGTTTGTAATGACTTTTCTCCCTTCATTCTCTCTTCCTCTTCTCTCTCCTTATATTCTAGAGGTCGTCATCGGATTTGGCCGGGGATGGCTGGATTGTGAGGTAGGTGGGAGCAGATCTCGAAGGTTGTCGGGGTGGGTGGAGTTAGGGGACTCGATTGGGAGCGCATATTGGAGGTGGAGGGCAGATGTTGTTGGTGAAGAAACTCGGCGATGATTTTGGACATGTGGCGCTGAAGGATGAGAGCAGCGGAGAAGGGCTGGGCACCGGAGGTTGGTGCTCAAGTGGCCGGTTTTAAGTTTTTTATTTTGTTTTTTAATGGGTTTTTCATATAAAAAATTTGTTTTAGAAAATAATTTTAATCTTTTTTAGTAATTAATCATTTGTTAGAGATTAATTCATATTGTTTTCAGATTAATTAAGTTTTAATACGATAATATAGTGACACATCACGGAATCTGTTAGTGTTATTATTGACGAAATTGGATGGAGTGGTGTTTTGAATCATTTTCTATAAATTGGGAGTGTTTTGAATCATTTTCTATAAATTAGGAATGTTTTGAATCATTTTCGTGTTTTGAATCATTTTCTATAAATCGGAAGTGTTTTGAATCATGGGACATTTTGAATTAGAGTATGTACTTCGAGGGTAATTATGAAAATAATCTTATTAATTATTCTCTCAACGTCAAAGATGTTCGATTTCATTATTTGAGTCAAGGGATAAGCCTAGTGACGTGATATTGGCAGTTATTTCCATGTACCTTTTCATGTCTATCTGTATTTGCTTCCGTGTAAACATAATTCAACATATTGCAGGTTCGTACTCCAAACTTAGAAGAACTAGTACTCCACGAAATGTCTTGCTCGAAAGAGATATGGAGCACAGAAAGCATGCAAACAAGCAACATATATGGCAGAGAAAGTCCAAGATTTCATAATCTAATTAAACTAGAGGTTTCCTGTTGTCGCAGTTTTGAATTTCTACTCCCGCATTCCACTGCCAAGGGTCTCATCAATCTCAAACATCTAAAGGTATATGGTTGCGAGTCGATGGAACAAATAATCTACGAAACACCAACTGAGGTAGAAGAAACTGGGGACAAGAGCATTCTCCAGCAGTTAGTTCATTTGGAGCTTTCTTTGCTACCAAAGCTGACTAGCTTTTGTCGGGGAAAATACAATTTTGATTGGCCGAATATGACAAAAGTTGTTTTTCAAGAATGCCCCAAAACGGAGACTTTCTGTTTCGGATTGGTTCATACACCCAAGCTGGAAAGGGTGTATTTAGATAGTTATAGTGATCGTTATCATTGGAAGGGAGACCTTAAGAGCACCATACAGTACCTTTTAAGATGAGAGGTATGTTACTATACATCTTTTGCAAGGACTACTATCTATGTTCATTAGTATAGGTTCTCTCATTTCTTGTGTTTCTGCTTATGCAGGAATTGAATGTCTTTTCTGTCAGAAAAATCTTAAATATAATCTATAATTTTGCATAAAACAATAATCCAAAATCTGAAGATTTTATAATTTTCTCTAGTCAAGTAATTGAGATATTTTTACATATCGTGATATATGACAATCATATACTACATGCATGAAGCCTTAGGATGGAAGCTCAACCACTAATTCAACATTTCATATTTTTAGCTGAATTATCATATTAATATCCTGTCTCTTTTGCGATTATTTATGAAGATACCCTAAGAGTCTGATAATATTAAAATGGTACATTGTCATTGGAAAAATGTCTTCTTGGTCCCCAAGGCCTTTTTGTTTGGGACAATCTATGTTCTCTTTGCTCTTGTATCCATTTTCAATTAATTGCTCCAAATTAATTTATGGAAAATGGTGAAAATATCTCACGTACTGTAGCCGAAGAGGGACTAACCCTCAACATAGGCTAAATTCAACTAATTAATTAAAAATGTTTACATGAGCAAACAGTGTATTTTTTGTCCCATTTTCATTTTTAAATGTCAGGGTTCAATTTTAATATTATTAGAACCTTAGGATACCCCCATAATAATCGCAAAGAAGGCAGGTTGCTAACATGATAATTTTCCATAGTTTAAGTTGTGGTATGCACATTACGAGTGCAAGCTTAAACCGATTTCAACCACTCTCATCAAGCCAGTGCTTCAAAAGAATGCCTTCTTAGTTCTTAGACCATGTTGAAATTCCTTCTGATCATATGTGCAGTGAACTAGATGCAACTGTCTGGAAACTTCGGCCAAGATGTTTGCGGTCATCAGATTCTGGAGATTTGAATACATAAACTCAGATTTCCTAGCAAAGGTTGATAAAAATAGCCCGTGGTGAAATACTCCTGTTGTTTGTTACACTCTCGACGCGGAAATGCTCTCAAGGCCCGAATTTCCTGAGCAGTTAGACTGACTAACATGTTTCTTTTGCTCGGAGGGGTATGTTTGGAGCTGGAGACATTTTGAGTGAAGAATGCTGAGACTTGTGGACATGGTCGGTATTGGTTGGTTGGTTGACTTTTAAACAGACTTCCTCGTTTTTCTGCTCAAACTGGACTTAGAACTAGAAGTTTCAAGCGGTTGATGATAAGTGGTTGTAGTGGTTGTTTTTTGTTGTTCTGTGTGGAGAGTTGTGCATAGAGAAGTTCAGTGCAGGGAGGCCAACAAAGCTTATTTCTTTTTGGGCTGTGATTATGTGTTTTTAAGCGTGGGATTTTGAAAAAAACAAAAACAAAAAACAAAAAAACAAAAAAACAAAAAACAGAAAAACAAATAAACAAATAAACAAATAAACAAATAAACAAATAAACAAATAAAAAAACAAATAAAAGTTAAAAAAAAAAAAAAGATTTTCTTGCTTAATTTCTGTTTTGGAAAGGAGATATCTGTCTGTTAAACACCCTTAAATTCTTCATTTATATTGGATTTCCTTCTTGGTCTCCCGTGGATGTAGGTCAATCCTGACCGAACCACGTAAAACCTTTGTTGTCATTTTTCTTTATTTTGTCTCGTCTTCTTCACTAAAATCAGTTTAGTAGAATTCTAAGGTCAATAATTAAAACATGCTGGTATGTTATTAAAAACAACTTGGTATAAGAGCTAAAAATGGAATGAGAAAGATCAATTCTCAATTCTCTAGTTAGTTACTTAAATTACAAGTCAAATAGGAGTTAGTTAGAAGGTTGATTAGTAATGATTGTGTTGATTTGTTGTGTTATTATGTGCGTAGAGTAATTACAGGCAATAACAGAGTATAAATAGAGAAGGAATCAGTTAGTAAGGCATGGAATTAGTAGGGAACAATGCAGCCAAACCTGAGAGGAAGTACCATAGGACTGGAAATCCTATCACAAATTGGTATAACCCATTTCCTCTGTTTTCTCTGATCCATTAAAGTTCTCAATTTCATTGATGTTACTGAAATTCTTAGGAAAATTAAGGTTTCCTATCATCGAAATGCCAACACTCAGTTGTCTCAAGACTTAATGCTTTTTACAGGAAAGGTGCCTTTACCAAACCGGAAAGGAATGTAGCTATATAAGGGAAATATAATTTTAAAGGAAAGTAAATAATAAGATTATCTTTATTGGTGCCCTCTTAGTTTTGGAGTCATTCTCAGTTTGTCTCTCAAACTTTAAAAACTCTCAATTTGTCCTTTTAAATTTTAAAATTTTCCCCTAACCCTTTATGTTGAAAATTCTAACGCACGGAGTTAAAGTGTGACTAATTCAAAATTAAAGAGATAAAGTGACATTTTTTAAAATTTAGGAGGCAAATTGAGAATAATCTCAAAATTCATGTTGCACACTTAAAACTCTTCTCTTCTTCCCACCATAACCTATAAAAAGAGAATGTATGACATAAATAAGGATAAATTATAGTGGCTAGAAGTCACCCTCGTGAATATCCTTGGGGGAATGGGGAATGCAATAGAGTTTTATCTTTTCCCAAAGTGATAGCTTGATGTCTATCCCAATTTGGCGAAAAACAACCAATAGGAATTGGCAAAGATCCTTGAGAAAGACGGACACGGATAGAGATGCCGTTTCTCTAACTTGAAACGCATAAACAACAAAAGGGAGAGGAGAGGAGGACAATGGACTATCAAGTAAGCATATAAGCATATCCATTGCCACCATTTCCTCCATGATTTTACAACCACTCTCTCCAATGGCCCGCCATTACCTCTTTTGCCTAGATATCGTTGTACCCTTTAATTTTGTATCAACATGGGAAAACAATTTCTTTACTATTCTTACTTTTTTTTGTATCTCAAATTCTTAAAAATAAATAAATAAATAAAAAGGTTAAGCCGTTCCCAGTAAGTCAAGTACTAGGTTTTTGCATGCGAACAACCTTTGGACATAATAAATAGGCCCCCAAAAAGGGCTCTTTTGGCAGGGGAATGGCAACGGCGGCGAGTTTGTGAAATGAATTTAAGAGAAATATTAGTATCACTCTTTCTATCATTCGTTTTGTTACTTTTTGCATTTACTGTTTTGACACGTGGATTCCACTAACTATAAATACGCGTGCAACTTTCCTTTTTTTTTTTTAGTTTCTTTTATTCTTCTCGTTTGTCATGAGCACAACGTATTTTAGTGGGATTAATCAACATTGATATTTGTCTTGTAAGCCTAAGCCAACATTTGTTTTTATATTCCAAGGCTTGTCAAAACAACTCATGTTGTCTCCTTTCTTCCACCAAAACTTTCTTCCCCAACCCAATATTTCCATTAGTTTTCCTCTCTCCATGCCTAGGACAACCCCTCCCTCCCCTTGCCCCACCTCAACCGCACCAAATTGTCATGACAACCCGTGTCACGAACTGGCACCCGCGACCAACTTCAACATCATGGTCATTGTGGCTGCAATCATCTGTGCTTTCCTTTGTGCTCTCGGCCTAAACTCCATGCTACAATGCGTGGTCAGATGTGCCAACCGCACCCTCACCGAGCCCGTCGAATGGGTGAACTCGCGGAGGCTAAACTCGGGCCTGAAGAAGAAAGAAATGGTGGCTTTGCCAACTTCAACCTATGCCAATTCCGGGTCTCCTTCTTCGGCTTCAGGATGTGCTATCTGTCTAACGGACTTCTCTGAAGGGGACAAGATCAGAGTCTTGCCAAAGTGCAATCACCGTTTCCATATTGCCTGCATTGATAAGTGGTTGCTCTCTCACTCTTCTTGCCCCACTTGCAGGAATAGGGTCAAGTCCAATGACAATATAACATGCCCTCTGTAGATCAGATTATATCAAAACGAGGCTAGACAAGTTGTTGTTGAATGTTTTGGTGAGTTTTTGTTCTTGGTTTTTAAATTTTGTCTATTTTCTGTCTCCCTTTCTAATATTAGTCTTCATATCTAGGACCTTTTTGTGAATTCATTCATTATGCAGCTTTTACAACTGCAACGAGAAATATTCTGTATATTTGGCTAAGCAGCCATAAATATATATATATATATATATATATATTAGATATTGTTGTTATAATAATGGAAAAGCTAGCTTTAGTTATCTTTCTCCCTTTCCTGCATATTTTACATTTTTGGTAATTCTGCAGGGGAGGAGAAGCCTATAATTAACATTTGTACTGAACTAATTAGGCTGTTTCTAACAATTTTTGGATTCCAAATTTTGTTAGTTTTAATTTTCCTTTGCAATTTAAAAAAAAACTAATAATAAAGCAAATTAAACTTGATTGATGTCAGGAATCCCGACTTTTGTACTCACTTTTTAATACCAATTTACGTGGCATACTAGTTTTATTGTTTTAGCGGTAAGTGTTTAAAAAATTACCACTTCAATCAATATGAGGATATACAAATTCTCCTAAATTTATTAAATTAGAATTTTAATATCAATATGAGCCATATCAAAATGTTGAGAAAAAAATTGGGATTCCTAGCGATACTCATCCAAACCTTATCACTAAGGGTCAATTGTCATGCACTATATGAAAGGTTGGACTTTATCATTCAGCTAAATGTCGTTCAAGCACAATCTTAAGCTTACCACTCAACAAGATACACTCAGATTTTTGTGTTGCAACGTTGAGTGTACAATTTGTTACTTAGTGCAATCATAAAAAGCACTACCACTAACACATGAAAAAAAGAAAAGAAAAGAAAAGAAAAAGATATGGAGATGTGCCAGCACTAGTAAGTTAGTGTAAAAGACGTTAAATCCTTTAGTTTTACCTGACAAAAATGTTGGAAGTTGTCGGGTGTGCTCTGTTTTTCACTCATGAAGCTCACATTTATCATATCAAATATGTATTTTTCATGTCAAGCAAAAGCAATTCAATTCATCCATTCTCATGTAAACTAGAGGATATACAAATTCTCCTAAATTTATTAAATTAGAATTGTATTCCATCCAAAAATAATTGGATAAAAAAAAATAAAAATAAACAACCTTAACAATGACAACTAAAGACTAGTGGTTTTCAATGTTGAGGTTAAGTACTTAAAGGTGAAAAGCTGCGTACAAGTCAAGAAAGCTATTAGTACCATTGAATTTGCTGCATCCACTTTGATGATGTGAAAGGGAACATTATCGTTTGCGAAACTTGAGCTTTAATACATGATATTCGTTTTTCGTTTGTAGCTTGTAATTTCTTGAAAAAGTTGGAAGACACATTTGTCCACATCAGAATACCATTAGCACTAGCACGTGTATGGTGCGAATACTCCAAAATTTTAAGCACGAGCAGAAAATAATGAACTTTGACAATAATGATAGACAAGAGTGTTTGTTGGAGAATTTAAATCGAAAATAATTCTAATGTGATCAAACGGTTTAAGACTTATCGACAGTAATTTTTTCACAGTCCACTACAAAATTCTCCATTTTAGATTTGTTGAAGATGTTTTTATGAATAATACTATGAGATACAATATGGATGCTTGTTTAATTCTTTTGAAATTTTCCTTTTGATTATTTTGAAGTATAATTCGTGGCACACTCGGTGGCTTGCTCCATGATTGAAGACTGAAGCTGACCTCCAATATATGCAAAAAGTTGTCAGGCGAAAATATGTGACTCTAAATTCTAATGCATGCCCCACAAAGGACCATAGGACTAAACAAATTGGCGCCGCTTCTCAATGCCAAATTCATAGTCCTAGGGCAACTTGATAGGATGAGATCCTCTTTAAAATAAGTACAATTTAATATATAATTGAGAAATGATATATTGAGAAATTCTAATACCGAGTGTATAAATGCTAAACTTAAGCTATTTTTTATTTATTATTATTTTTAACTTTAAATCCTAAACTTTGATTGAATTGACAAGCTACCCATGAGGGAGGTATGTTCTTTTCTCATCTTAAATTTTCTCTCACAAAAGTTCGAATTTAACTTTTTTACTACAATATTTTCTCTCACATAAATTCACTTCTAAATTCAAATTCTCAACTCAATGTGTGAAAAAGAACACGCAAATATCTCTCGAATAATGATAAAATTTGGAAGGCAATGCCCCATGGACCTAACATAATATCACGGGATCCTCGTTCACTATATCAATCTTCAAACGAGCTCATGTAATGTGTACGGAAATATTTCTATCTAAAGTTTAATAGTCATTGTCAATTAGGTAGCACTATGCAATACTTTAAATTTTAGGGGACGCGTTAAAATATCTATTTATTTAAGCTAAATCCACGAGCAAATATTAATTACACGGGTGCCCTCCCCCCACCATTCTTCAATTATTGTTAGGAATCAGCTGATCATTTGTCAATATATACTAAAGAAAGATGCCCAAACAGAAAAACACTTGTTGGAACAAGACCCTTCATCCTTTAGACCCTTTTCTTTTGTTTTATTCTATTCTTTTCTCCCATTATACTACTTTCTTTGGATCCTCTAGGAAGATCAACATGGATATCAAGTGTCTTCAAATGAGTAATAAAAAAGAGAGAATATAAATATTGACACTTTGACAATTTTCATTCAAAGCACGCAATTCCAGAGCAAAAATACCAATTGGTAGTCATGATGATAAGAAAAAGAAATAAAAGTAACTCCCTCAAAGAAAAAATAAAAAATAATAAAGAACCTTTCTGGAAACTATACGGGCTTAATAAAAACTTGTGCCAACAAAACAACTAGCAAATCTCCAATCAGGTCAGAAAACCAACATTTTGTACATCAGAACTCCAAGCTAAGCCTTCAGGAAGTTCTGCATATTTAATTTTATTTAGCTATTAGTAACCCATCTTATATTTTAATGGGAAGTTTACAAGTCGCAAACAAATACCACGAACAAGTAGATTAATGATGAAGGACCACAGAAAAAAAAAAGGATAAAATAAAAGTTACTTTTCGCCTTCGAAACAGGAGTATTCTTCGTCAGAGTCGTCATACATATCATCGTCATCGTCATCGTCATGATATATGAGCCCTCTAAGCTGCTGCACCCTTAAGCGCTCTTGAATTCGTTCTCTGATGGCCGTTCCCTGATTCAAGTCAAAGAGATCTTGTTCATAATCAAACAAAAATATACTAGGACTATATATTCTTTTTTTTTTTTTTTTTTTCTTTTTTTTTTTTTTTTTTTGGTTGGAACTATCTTTTTTATAAAGAGAGAGATGGCCAACCATTTTATGGCAACGTTCTTCAAACATCTCAAGAAATCCAGCTACCAAGCGATCAGCATTCTCTACCCATTCATCACGGTGCATGCCAGCAGTTTTTGCTACAATTTGAATCTGCAGAGACGTACGAAACAGAATCACAAGTCATCATATATCCAACAACTAATTCTTCACATTATACAAGATGCCCCCTTATTTTACAAGATGCCCCCTTATTTCATGAAGTATACCATGCAAGAGGGAAATCACATTGGAAGACAGCAAAGTTTATTAAGCATCATCCTGTAAGAGTATTGACATGAAATAGAAGTCGCTGGAATACAGAGCAGAGTATGATAATGACATGAAGTTCCTGATTCCGTTGGCACAAAGTAGAAGACAGAAAAGGAAATATTGGCATACAAAGCCCCTGTTTGTTTCACTAGTTTAGTTCAGTTCAACTCAGTTTGAATAGTGAGCACAGTTTGAACTGACGTTTGGTAAGCAAGCAGTTTGAATTATATTCCTTGTTTGAACTAAGTTAAACGGCCCAACTTAGAGTTTAGCGCCTCCTCAAGTTCAACCGTTCAAACCATTTTTGAACAGTAAAAAAGTTTCTACTCTCTCTGCTTTTTACTCCAAACACAAATTCAAATTTTATTCTCTGTTTAAATTAAAACTTTAACTACACATCCAAACGTCAATTCAAACTACAATTTAAACCACACAGTTTGAATTTTTCTGTTCAAATCAAAAAGTTCAAACCAACAAAATTTAAACTAGCGAACCAAATGGGGGCCAAGTAATACCATTTATCTACTTTCAAAAAAAAATTATAATGACATATCATAATCCACAATTTTTACTGCGCATCTTTCACTTTATTCATAAGAAATTGTTTACTCTGACTTGAAATTTAGTTTCAAAGCAATAGGTTATTTCCCAGTGAAAAGACAAGAAAATAAGCTAAACAAATATCTGCTCAATTTGCCATGGAGAATTGATAGCAAAAATAAAAAAATCTTGGCACATAGCTCAAAAAACTCTTCTGCTGAACCATACTGCCAAAAAGGTCACAGATATAAGAGTGCAATACATATTAAAAAGAGAAAAAATACGAGGGAAAGATAATGTAACATGGTTAGAGTGCAATACATATTGCCTATGGGTTCAGAGTTATCACCTATAAAATACTAGTCTAGAACAACTTGTCCCCAAGGATGCAGATAGGAGAAAGGACCAAGAAAAAAATGATAGATTATAAAATACATGCCCCAATAACCAACAATGAAAATGAAAAGCAGCATAACCAATATAGAATCATCATAGGCATACCTTCTCTCCGACTTTTTCTTGGTGTTTCTTAACTCTCTCACGCAATCTTTTCAGTCCCATGTTCACTCTAAGTCGTTTTTCCTAACAGCCAGAAACAAGAATGTCTCAGGCCAGTTCTTTCAAATGGAACAAGAGGATAAGCGATATTTGGATGGCGAGTATAAAATTACCTTTACATAGCTTACACCCAGATCTTTCCTGGTATAACCACGATCCAAATTACGCATAACATATTGATTGTAATCCTTGACAATCCTCATTATAATATCTGATGTAGATATTCCATCAGTACGTTTTGTTTCCTTAAATTTTCCAATGGACTTAACCTGCATGGGAGGCACAAAATATATACAAGCGAAATAAGCAGTATGTTGATCAAGAGTGGACAATTGACAAGAATAATTCAAAGTGAAAGCACTAATTATACATTCTAAGAAGTGGGTGGTACTATGAATTAATAACAGAAGAAGGAAGGAAAACCAGTGAAAAGTAATAAAAATTATTACTGGAGAGCCAACACTAGTATATACAATAAATAACCTTGGTATAATAGACACTAGACAAAATATTGAGATATTCCCATAGCCATCTAGTATCTACATTGAGAATATTTATAAATAGTTTAATATCACGGTACCCCACCCCCCGACCAAAAAAAAAAACAAAAAAACAAAAAACAAAAAACAAAACAAAACAAATCAATCATGGTAACTGCAAAAGAAATGAGAACCTTGTTAAATTTATTATTAGCTTATATGTTCAATCAAACTTACAAACTCGTAGACATCCTTTCCAGCACCACTTGCATCGGCATAACTAGAAATTTCAGAAGAAACAATTAACATATTTGAAGTATGGTCAACTTAAATTGGGAAAAATACATAATCTTGGGCAGAAAAAATAATCATTTGACAGGAAATGATATACAATAGTGGACGTAGACATTATATTTCTACACTCAAATAAATTATGCTATGTAGACTGTAGATTAAAAAAATGAAAATTATCACAATCTGAAAATTCTCAGTTAATTCTGAAATTGAACAAGGACTAACACAGATAATGAAGATCTTGTCTTCAATAATAGAAATATGCAATAGTTAAAAACCTTTCGTAGTCCTGGAAACAAAATATTCATCTAAAAACCATTTAAGAACAGAAACTATGGAATTAACTTTTACTGGTTCCACACACTCCCAAACCTACTATCTGCACAATGACAGAATTTCTTCCATCTGAAAATGACACTTGAGGACAAAAAGAAGACAATCAAGCCTAAAAAAAAAAATTGCATGCATTTCTAAAAACGAACTCAAGTAATTTTATTCACTTAAAAGAGCTTATTTGGGGCTAAAAAACCTTACGGAAGAGAGTCGTGCGCCACATAGTCAATTTGGTGCTTGTCAAGAAACTCTTGAGTCATCACCCATGGTGCATCAGGAATAACTTCATCAACCCATCTGCATCAAACATATAGCACGATGATACTAAGAGTAGTTATAATTCAAAAAAAGAAAGAAAAAAAAAAGTAGGTAATTAAGAAAATTATAATAATCTAGTAAGGGAGTTAATTTCTTTTAAAGATGTCAATGGTGTCGTGCCGACGCAACCCAAAACCATCAAGGCATAGGCATGCTTTGTGTCGTGTTGCGCTTGTCCCAATAAAACATCATGTCATACTAGCACAAGTCCAAGACTAAAGATTGTAGGGCTAGCCCAGCACAACAAGCGCATCCGGTACTTGAGCCTTTTCTTACAGAATTTTTTTGATTGTTGAAAAACATAATTCTGTCTTAGTAAAATTCAAATTAAATGGTGGCATTCACAGTGAAAGGAAATAAATAAAAACAATAACAGTAGCGTCATATTTTAGTTACTGAGGGAAAAAAATTTACTTACACGTATGTGAGCGACATCCAAATATATTTATTTTTTACATGCTACAAAATCTGTCGAATGTTAATATGCAAGTAAATTATGATTATTTTCTACATCAAAAAATTGTGATCGTTGTGCCAACCCATCATGTTCAATACGTCATGTTGTGTCAAGCCATCGTGCATAAAAACATGAGTTTGGCACAGCCCACCACTTTGTGCTGTGCTTAGCTTGGCCCAAGATAACATCGTGAGTACCTAGCCCAGCCCGAACTTTTTCATCCCACATGTTCAATTTCCAGCCCAGCCCAATTAAATTCTCTAATTTCTTGCAATTGAAAATTTTCATTCGTTTAACCTAACAAATTGAAGATGCAGAAATAACCTACATACGACGCAAACCATGTCAAAAGGAAAATCAAGAAGGGACACAAACAACCATTAGGGTGAAATTACGCTTTCCTTTTCATGGCATCAAGTAGTCTGAGCATTCCCATAAAGCAGCTTACATAAGCATAATATGCTCTGCTATCTATTGGTTAGCAGAGAAAATACAAGAGGAACAAAAACAAAGGAACTTCCAACACTAGTATCCCACAAGAACTTCATCAAAGCAATCCTAACTATTTACCATTTAAAAGAAGAAGTTGTCAAACATAGATATAGCACCACAAGAAACCGTTTGATTCAAGCAATCCTAACTATTTGCCAATCAAAAGAGAAGATGCCAACATAGATATGGCAACACAAGTAAACCAACCTGCAGTGGCGGAGTGACTCATACCGCTCCTTCTCGGTCATTACGGTTTTTCCCTTATACGTATGAGTGGTTTCATCGTTGCAGCATCCAACAAGCAGGTAAGTATTTGGGAACCTAAAGTTTTGCAAAACCAAAAGGCTCCAACATCAGATAAAGTTTAGTCCTGGGGACATAAAAGTGCAAAACACCCTGTAGATTGATAAACATGGATTCAATTGTGACAAAAAATTGCAGAACAATTTCAATAGCTTCCTTCCCTTGAGAATTAAATCCAATGCAAAAATTCAATTATATTGATGAAAAAAGAGATTCTGTCCATTCCAGGGAAGCCATTCTTATATATACCTATAGTTATATCGATACACATATTTCTCTTGCTCATCAAGACCAAAGAAAAACTTTGTTGGAAAAACAAAAAGAAATAAAATAAAATTAAGGAACAAAATTTAGCACTGGTTGAAACATATAACAAAAGTATTGTCAAAAAAAAAAAAAAAAAATTCACAATTCCTCTAGAGGTCTTAACAAGATAAAAATTAAACCAAAACCCATTTACAAATTGGAATATGAGAAACTTCCATTAACTGAAAACCGAAGATAAAAATTAAAACAGAAAAAATTATTGATAAAAAAACAAATTGAAAAAAAAAAATATGGGGGGAAAGATTACATTTGGAATTGGTTCCAAAACCGAAATTTTCATTTTGAATTTTTTGAAAATGAATTTTATTCGGGTTTTCAGTTTTAAAAACCTAAAAACAAAACATGTAAATATTTAAAATAAAAATAAATAATATTAAATATATTAAATAAATATTATTATTAAATATATTAAATAATAATATATTAAATATATTAAATAAAATATTATATTAAATAAAAAAAAAAATATATATATGGGGGGAAGAGATTACAGTTTCTTGGCTTGGGGGGCCGTCGAGAGAACGGGCATGGGAGTCCGGGGATGAAAACGAGATCAAACGTAACGAAAGAAGAAGAAGAACGAAGCCGAAATGCCGTCGGCGTATAAACCTGTTTTCATTTTTGTTTTCTCTCAAAATTTTTTGCCAAACACGGGTTTTTCGTCGCTTGAAAATTCTCAATACCAAACAGCCCCACAGTTTCTTGGCTTGCTCGAGAGAACGGGCATGGCCGAAATGAAAGAGATCATAAATGCCGTCGGCGTATACTCTGACGGGTTTTTCGTCGCTGCTATTCTCACCGTCATCGCCCTGCTTTTGAGTCTCCATTCTTCTTCTTCTTCTCCTTCTTCTTCTTCTCTCTCTCTCCTTCTCTTTCTCTCTGTCTGAGAATGAAGAATTCAGGCTTTGCTTGGGCTAGAGGGGTACACAGCCACAGAGACGAAGAGAGAGAGAGGGTTGGAGAGAGAGAGAGAGAGAGAGAGAGAGAGAGAGAGAGAAGTGGCCTTCTTTACAAAATGTATATAACTACTTTTTCCGTACGCCAAAAAAGCAAGGCCAAGTTCATAATTTTTTTTTTTTTATTTGCCCCTTTTTTGTTGCCGGTGCCTTGTTTGTCGTTTTCACATGCTTGTGGGAGCTTTGTATTGCTTTCAACCTTTAGGCCTTTTATTTAAGATGTAAAATAAGGGTACAAAATATTGACCATGTCTAATACATATCAAGCTTTTGATCAGCAAGAAAAAAAAAAAAAATATATATATATATATATATATACATGTCTGATATATATCAAGCTTTTGATCAGCAAAAAATATATATATATATATACATATATCAAGCATTTTCAAAGTGTTGTATTGAATTGAATGCATACCATGCGCATGGCGAGCGGTCGATGTTCAATTTTCTCCAACACAAATGGACCGTGTGTTTTTAATAAAATTAAAACGATATTATTGACTTTTAAAAAAAATTAGAAAAATGTTCTTTTTGTATTTTAAAAGTAATTTTTGAGAAATAAAAATATGATTTCTATCTTTTCATTTATTTAATTAGAAATTTAATATCTTAAAATTTTATTAAAAAAATATTTTAAGAATATAAAGAACTCAAAATAGTATTCTTGTATCTTAGCAAAAAAGCGAAAATCTTCAATGCATAATGTTTTAAATGTTTTATTATTTTTTTCTTAAATATAATGATTTTATTCACACACGGTCTGTTAACTCTCCCCATTCCTTTTATATTGATACATTTTATATTTATGATGTAAAAAGTAAAGATGAATGTGTAAATAGAACCACACTTACATTTATTTTTCAAAAACAGTCAAATATTAGATGAATTATGGACATGGGTTCCGCTTGAAAAAATTAACAAAAAAAAAAAAAAAATTTGTTCGATAGGTACTAGTAACATATTGCAAAAAAATCTTTGAACGAAGAAGGTTGAAATAGAGAAACCAAAAGGCAGATTAACATCAACCACAAATAAACCGAAATTCTTTAAAGTCATTTTTTGTAGGGCTTCCTACTAATAATATTAATTTTTGATAATTAGATCTAATTAAAATCACATTATATTAAAAAAGTATTCAGAACAACTCTAACGGCTAAAAACAGAACCTTTTCAATAGGTTACTTTTTCAGTGTTTTACCAAAGAAATTATCAAATCTATCATATCATGAAAACTTTTCTACTTAAAGGTGTTGACATTATTGAGAAATTATTGTTGCTACTTTTAAAAATTTGTCCACTCAAGTCAAAAGTGAAAAATGAGTAGAAGCATTAAGGTGAATATAGACTTATTAGTGGTCTCTCACAAATTTTTAGCAAAGTTCATGAGGATATTTATAGGGAGGTTCTCTAATAGGTCTAAAAAAAAAAAATTATTAATAATTTTTTTATTTTTTAGTCATTAGATTTATATTAAATATTGATTTTTTACGTATTTTTTAATTTGATGTGAGTTTGACTAGATCCAACAATTAGAAATCAAGTCTTGAGGTCCACTAGAGAAACTCCTTATATTATAAAGACATAAGCAGTTTTTTATTAATTTTTTTAAAATGAAATGAATACCTCTTAAAGTGCATGAGTGTAGATTTTTTTTTCCTTACTGTTAATTAGTATCATTTTAGTCAAATAACTAAATTAGTCAAAAGAATATCAATAAAGAATAATTGGTTAAAATCAAAACTCACGCACTATTAAAAATAAGATTAGATTGAAAAATTATAGCACCAAACAAAAAATGTTTCACGCTTAATACCGCAGTCGGCTAGAAAAAAAAAAAAAAAAGAGATAGAGAGAGAGAGAAACAGAGAGAAGAAGAAGAAAAGAGGAGCTTTTATGGTCTGAGGCTCGTGCGTAACATTGAAACTTTAGTCACTAAATTTGATCTACAAGTGTGTCATCTCATGTTGAGTTCAGGGTGCGGTTCGTGCCACCTGTGGAGAAGAACAGTTGTTGGATCTTATCTAAGGCCATGGTGGGTTCGTCATCTAGACCTATGTGGAGTGTTTGGTCTGAGAGACGGGTGGAATAATCTTATGGTGAACCATGGTCATTTATCGCTATTATCTACACGCGTGTGGCCTTTTATGTCGTTTTGTTTTAAAATGTGATTTTTTTTTTTTTTTTGGTTGTAATAACGGTGACTTTTACCCCTAATTAGTTTGTGTTATTGATTAGTTTGTTTAGTATTTGGTTTGTCTTTCTCAACCGCAATACATGCTTTTTTTGTGATTTTTGTGTTGCTTCGTTCAACATCAATTAATAGGAAGTTTTCCATTGATTGTAAAGCTTTTGTTAAAAGCCTTATTTGTGCTCAATTTTTAGTGCATACTAATATTGGCTTGAAATTCATTCGAGTTCGTTGATTGAAGTGGTCGTTTTCAATGTTCATAAACCGCCCGGGGGATAGTAGTTATTGATTAAAACCCTTGTGAAGGCAATACTCGGCTATAGGAGAACCACCCCAATTGAGGGGATGAATGAATTTAGAGAAAAAGAGAACAATCAAATACATATTCAGAAATTGTAAACCCTCTTTTAAATTTTTTGAATAGAGTGAACCACTATTTTCTCTTGTGTTTTTACCTTCAGTGTAATTACACATTCAATAACCGTAAACTTTTGAAGAAAATTCACAACACTAATATTAAGTTCATTCGAGTTCGTTGATTGAAGTGGTCGTTTTCAATGTTCTTATTATTATTATTATTATTATTGAAGATACTTGCAATCTTTTTATTTTTTGGAAGAATATTTGCAAGTGTCTTTTCGTACTTTTGAAGAACACCCTTGTCAGTATCTTAAATACACTGATTTCTAGAAGTACGACACTTATTATAAGATTTTTTTTTTCAAAGTATTTTTTAAGATACATACAAAAACACTTCCACATCGGTTATTAAAAATATGTTTAATTTATAAATTAAAATGATGAAATTAAAATTATTTTTAATTTATATATATTTTTTATAAAAAAAATATTATAATAAATTACGAATAATAATTTAAATTAAAAGATAAATCCCCATCCAAAAACAACCCATGAAAGTTAGGCTTTAGTGCGTGCAGTGTCGTTATTCCAAATTTTGACAAAAAAGACATGGGGGGGGGAGATGGGCAACAGCTCCACGAGTATAGGAGATTGTGCCATATTGGATTCTGGGAAATAGGAGGGACCATTTTCTTTTCTCCTCTTTTTCTTTTTTCAAGTGCAAACCAGCACCATCTTTGCAGAGCACAACTTGTTCATCCAGTAACAATTGCTTCACAATGATATCATTTAGTATTCAAGTCAACAGAAGGAAAAAAAAAATCAGATACCTAGGCCTCCTTTGCCTTTAGGCGCTGTGTTATTTCTATCCTTTGCATCAAAACAAAAAAAAAATGTCTTTTCTTTTTGTTTTACAAGCTTTAGACATATCTTACATCAAAGATGCTCGTAACATAACAGAGATTGAAATGCTTGTTAATGTACTGACAGAGCATTGATCATATTATTGGAAATCTAGTTGTGTATGCTCTCCTCCATTGTTGTTGTTGTTTTTTTTTTTTTTTTATCTTGATAATTTCCATAATTGTTCGCTAAATCCGTTGCGTTTACTACACTTCTTCATTCAGTACCAACAATCGGCTGCTTCCTCTAGTACCTGTAAATGCTGCTGCTGTTTTGGGGGACCGGAGGTTCTCAGATATCCTCCGAAAGCATCTTTCCCAGGTTTTGCTATTTCTACATAAATCAGCCTGCCATCAAGATTCTGAAAAAAGAAACATGTTGAGTTTGAGTAGTTCATTTGTTCACTTTATTTATTTTAGGGGGTAAAAAAAATGTTGTGGTAAAAGGAGAACCTGATGATCCATGTTTTCTATGGCAAGCATAGCATCATCTTGACTGGTAAATTGGATGAAGGCAAACCCTTTGGACCTTCTTGTCATTTTGTCCTTTATGAGTTTTACTGCCACAGAGTCCAAGTCAACAAGGACATATATTAAAACACAAATGGAGGCAATAAGTAAGCAAATAATATTTTCTTTTAAAGACCGATGATGATGGACTTGACGTCTACCTTCGGCTATCTGACCAAAGTTTGAAAAATTCTCGAGCAAACTTCTTTCACTGGTTGAATATGGTAGATCTGAATCAACAAATAACATAGCAGAGCATCAACATCGGCGTAAAATTTTTCATAGCATGAGTTTTGATGATCTCTTAGTGTTAAATGCAAATTATATGCCCATGGCACAATCTCTTGGGATTTTCTCTCCTGTTTTCTATCACCTTACAAGCAAAGGCTCAATATGAGTAGAAACTTGAGGAGTGCGCGTGCGTATAATATAACGTATGCATGAAATGTATCTCTTACAGAAAGATGTGTGCGTGTGTGTGTGAATTATAATGTTTTCATGGATGTACATGTTACACGAAAGAAAAAAAAAAAAAAAAAAAAAAAAAAAAAAAAAAAAGGATTGAGAATGATGGAGTTTGAACAGTTGGACCCAAAAAAAAAAAAAAAAAACAAAAGATTGAGAATGATGGAGTTTGAACAGTTGGACAAATTGATCTTTATCCATAGTAATTAGAATAAATTAAACACAGATACACCAGCTGGGTAGCAGGATCACATTCAAGGACTGCACCCTAGTCAATGGTCATTATAAAGCAATCGATTGTCAAATACCATATCATTGTTTGTAAAGATAATAAAATACCTTGCCTTCTTTAGGCACAGTTTTTATTGGTTTGCAGATATATTTTTTTTCTTTTATTTTGTTTCCTAAATGGATAGGAACTGAAACATTATTAAAACGAGAAAAAGATAAAACAGAGGAAAAATCAGAGGACAAGTAATCCTCACAAGTGAACAAGCAGAAACAGAAGAGTATAAGAGCAACAGTTGAAAGCAACTACTAGTCTGGTGTCTAAAAATCAAAAAGAAAGGAGCGTGTCTAAATTATTTAGAAGAAGAACAGCCCACAGAGACGGCCAAGCTGAATCCTATCTCATAGAAAAATCCCTTTGTAAAATTTTTCCCAAAATCTCCAAGAATTCTTCTCAAGGAAAATGATCCAAAAAATAGAGAAACGAACACTCAAGTACCAAAGACCTTTGCTACTCAGAGTAAAAAGTCCACCCAAAACATCCTCAACCAAGAAGGAACAACAATTTTGACAGACCATCAGACAGAATCCAATTTCTTTCAAAGCTCTAACACAAAAGAAGAAACCAAACAGAAATGATCAGCATTTTTCAAATAAGCCCCACACGAGGCACACCACCATGGAAGAAAGACACTAAAGGCCTCTTTTTCTGCAACACCTCATAAGTATTGACCTTACCATGTTAAAGTATGTAACAAAGTATGAAGTGAAACTATACTGGGGACCTAAAATTTACAGATAAAATCAAGAGGTTCCAATATACAGGAAGAGAAGAAACATAAGACGAGTAAAAATTTCAGGCTTAGCCCCAAAAAAAGGCAATCATGAAATAAATTTCATGTTACAAAGATCACAAGTGCTTAAGTACAGTAGCAATAACATCATCACAGATCTTATGACTTCATACCATCAGTTCAATAATGGATACAGTATCAAGACTGACTTCTTATGTCAGGTATTAATAAGAATGATTATAGTTTGTGAACAGACACCACGCTGCAAATTTAAGCACCAAGGGTTTCATAACTCATCTTCATTTTATACCATATGCAGGAGCAACCATTCCCTACTACAATCCAAATCTGCTCCGCCATCAAGTTAACTGGCTGGCGAAAACAAAGATAAGCTCCTTGGTCATAATACTTAGTTTTCTTCACAACAGTTGCCCATAGCAAGTAAGAACATTTTCTACACTATTTTCCGCACCACGAAGTGTCGCTTCTCTAGCTTTCTTTTCCTTTATATTTGATACTTAATTCGTTAAACCATAGGTATTAATGCCTACAGAGCTGATCTTCCAACAAAAAGCTCAACTCTTCTCCTTGAAGCTCGAAATTTGAGTTATGTATAGCCATTTTGTCACCCTTTTAGCTAAATGATATAATGCATATAGTATTGCTTGACAAGAAGTGATAAGAAGCAAAAAATTTACTGCCTCGACACTCTGCAAACTTGATCAACTTGAGAAAGATTAAAACTTACTATTTGACAAGTTGTCAACTCTAACATTGAACATAATTCCAAATACAAAGTTTTTATTTATGAATCCCATAAAAAAGACTAAAATAACTATACATCTACTTTTTGCTTTTTCATAATTGGGGATAAATAATAGATCAAATTTTCGGGAAAAACAATCAAATTATAGCTAAAGCTCAATTATCCGTCAAAAAGTATATCAGAATCCAGAGAATGAAGAATAAAATTTATGAAAAGAAATATTCAGAACAAAAATACATAATTCATAAGCTATATGATAAATCTATGAAAATGAAGGGATAAAGTAATTAAATTAAATTAAAGCGTAAAGAAAATAAAAGAAGATGAAAGAGAAATGAGTTTTACTTCTAACGATGATTCTGCTGGCAAGAGGATAGTCGAAGAAGGAAGCTCTGAGCTTCAAAGAATTGAATTCCGTACGATTTGTGCGGAGAATGGGTATCCGTATCCGTACGGGGTTGGCGCTCGGAGGGAAGGAGATGGTCGTTGGCGTCGCCCACATGGCTGGAACCGGCCACCGTGTTTTTTTTTTTTGAAGTGAAATGGAGTGGGAAATTTGGCCAATTTATTTGAAGAAGAAGAAGAAGAAGAATAAGAATCGAACCAATTGGGACAACCGGGAAAATATCCCGATTGATGTAATGGAAACCTCTGCATAAAATGACTAAATTACCTGACATGGGAAGGAAATTACATTTATGCCCCTCTTACTTTTTTTCCACCTCAACTTTAATCTCATAAATGGTACTTAAGGTTTACTTTATTCTTACTTTGGTCACTAATTTTTAAAAAGTCTCATTGATAGTCTCTAGATTTTGCTCTATTTTAATTTTGATTCATTCATTAGGTAATTGTTAAATATCTAATGAAATCTATAAAAATTAAGAATTAAAATTGAAAAAATTTTAAAATGATATCTAAGATTTTCTCTCAATCCTATTTTGATTGTTAATTTTTAAAACATCTAATTAATAGTCTCTAGGTTTTGCTCTGTTTTAATTTTGGTCTATTCATTAGATAATTATTAAATATTTGACAAAATTTATAAAAATTTAAGAATTAAAATTGAAAAAATCTAAAATTTAGATATTGAAATAATAAAAAATTAATTTTTACATATACTCCTTAAGTTTTAATTGTTTCTAAATTTGGTCCTTAAATATTTATACAAAACTATAAATTCCGTAAAATATTACTTAATTAACGAAGTAGCCAAAACTAAAACAAAGCAAAATATCATATACTAAGTATAGACGTTTCTACAATTTGCTTATAGTAAAATGGTTTCTTTCAAAAATCCATTCTTTTGTTTTTGTTTTTTTTTTTTTTTTTTTTTTTTTGTTTTAACTAAAGTAGATTCCTACGCGATTTAATCATTTTTTAATGTGTTTTTAAACTATTTTCCTTCTATGAACCATCTTCAGTTAACGAGACACTAAGCTTGCATCATCGTATAGTCAAGGAAGTCTCTCGAGTCTTACAGTAGCCAAAAAAAAAAAAAAAAAAAAAAAAAAAAAAAAAAAAAAGGAAAGGTTTCTCTTGAGCCTTTGTTATATCCAATCTATATATATTCATATGAATTTTTATTTTTTTTAGTGGATATAGTTTTAGAAAGTTGTATTTTACAAATTAAAAATTACCGATTTAATTTATCACATCTCTTGGTATAAATGTTTTAATAAATAACTAAGATCAGTATAATAGTCTTTTTATCTATAGCATTTGATATATAGCTGCCGTCGGGTATGCAGCGCACCTTGGATTATTTAGTCCGAATAATCAACGGTAAAGACTCTAAAGGTCTATTTAGTTCGTTGATTTAAATTTTTAATTTAAATTAATATGTGATTTTATATAAGAATTTTTTACTATAATAAAATAATTAAATGTGAATATTTCTAATAACATAAATATACGTAAACATCAAAAATAGCACATATATAACAGGAAATTCACATAAGTTATGCGTAGTACAACATTTTGAGAAATTACAACTTTTCTTTTCAAACAAATGGATTTTAGAGGCACAAAATCGTATTACCCTCCGGACTTTGTCAAAAGCCAGAATGATTTTTAACAACGTCGAATGCAAGACCTATAAAAAACGTGACATTTTTTTTTTTACATTATTGTCTCTATGCAGTCGATACGTGTGTGTCGTACCAATACAAGATAGAGGGATATTGTCCGCCCGGTGGTTGACGTTAATTACTCCCTTTATTTATTTCACAAGTTTAAACCAAAAGTTTTTGTTAAAACCTTTTCAATTACAATAAATAAAAATTTAAATTTATATTCAGTCTTTTAATTAGAATGAATGAATGTTTAAATGATAAAAACCTGTAATGGTTCATAATTTAAGAGGTCGTTATAACTAAATTGAGGTTAGGATTGTGGCCAAAGTTGGGTTTGGAACCGAGAGATGAGCTGGGATTTACATGGTTGCAATGGGGACGTGATAGTGGTTGACACCAATCACGGTCTTGATTTGGCCCTGAACCACACCTTGCACTTTAATCTCGACCATGTCCCAACCCTGACTCCAACCTAAAACATAAAGAAAATTATCATTTTTTTTTTTCAGAAAATCATTTTGTTTAAAAACCAAAAAAAAAAAAAAAAAAAAAAAAACTATAAAAGATTGACTCAGAACAAGACTGAAACCACTCATATTTAGCATTTTCCATATTTTAATTCATAGAAGGACTAACTATAGCACAATTTCTTAGTTCAATGTAGGGACTAAATTTTTAACTACATATATTTAAATTTTGTCATCCCTTTATTTAATAGGGACTAACGTTGACATGTTTATTCAGTTTAGGAAAACTTTCAACACAAGGACTATTTCTATAAAAAGAAAAAAGTTCAACGATCTTTCATAAAATTAATTTCTTAATATGAATACTTATTATACGTAGCAATTTATAGAATTTCATAACACATACATATGTCATAATAAATAAATTATTTGGAAGGCTGGCTCACTAATTAATGATTCTTTTTCTTTATGATGGTTCACCAATAAATAAATAAAAGCGAATACGATGGCTGACATGAGTTCCCTTGGCAATTAAGCATATTTGGTCTCTTTTATGAGTCTAAACTCTTGAGAGACGAAAAGGCAAAACTTGTCACTAGAAATACCGATTCCGGAATAGAAAGTTCCTTAATATCCATGATACAATACGACCATCTCTTGCTTGCATTAATAGCTCATCATCTTTTCAAAATGCTAGAGAGGTGACTGAATGCAGACTAGTGACCCGATTATAAGATGCTTGTTCCATTAAATAAGAATGTCCAACCCTATCAAAATTACCCACATTTCAAACTATGATGAGTTGTATGACATTTCAATAGGGGTTTTGGCACAATTGGTCTCCGAACTTGTCGTGATTTAACAAACAGCCCCCTAAATTTTTTAAATTTGGCAAGTTGCCCCTCAAACTTGTAAATTTGTTGCAATCTTGCCATTTAACTAAATTTGCTCAAATTTTTTAATTAGATTTATGGGATTAAAAGTTGAGATATTGAAGGATTTGGGTTACATTTAAATTGGAATGTTGAAATTTTTGGCTAAACATGCTTTTTTGACACTTTAATTTAACACAATCATCGTCAAAATGGGGCATATTGCAATAACTTTACAAGTTGAGGGGGCAACTTACTAAAATTAAAAGTTTGGGGAGTAATTTGTTAAATCACGACAAGTTTAGTGGCAAATGTGCTAAAAGCCCTTTCAATAGAGATTAAAAAAAAAAAAAAAGCAACTAAGTCATTCCACATTGTAAGCCTCCGAAATTTTCCATGTGGTCTTTGTGCTATCTGTGGTAACTTTATGCAATAAATTTCTGTGCAATACACTCCATCATCGCCAAGCCAACAATATGTATCTTTTAGATCTATTTCCCTCCAAGAATCCGTTCTCTATATATCTTGTCACGACCTATGGAAGAGAAAAGCTTGACAAACTTATAATCATCAGCTTTTGTCGTATGCAAAATTAAGGTTTAGTTTGCACAATTAAAGAAAACCTTATAAAGAAAAGAAAAGAAAATTGTGGATCGAGGGTTTTTAGAGAGGAGGAAAAGCATTTTGAAGGTTTGATAAAGAAAGAGAAAAATGTTGAGCTAAAGAGAATTTTGTCGTTAGGTTGCTAACAATAGATATGTAGGCGACCTATGGCTTCCATAGAATTCCCCGTATCTAATTCATCGAATATTTATTATAAAAGATTAATTTTGCGCTATTAATCTCTAAACTCTTCAATAAGTAATTTTGGTCTCTATTTTTCTGATCATGGTAAAATGATCCATAAAATCTTAAAATATTGATAACTACAACCTTTCTGTTCATCTCTCTATGAAATCTTGCACGTGCCTCTTTTTTTTTTTTTTGGCTTCTAACGTGCCTCTCCTTTTTTTTTTTTTTTTTTTTTTTTTTTTTTAAGAAGATAAGAACCCCTTCAGACCTCAACCAAATAAAAAACAATCCCTTTAACAAAAACCTTTTTTTTTTTTGGGAAATAGTAGAAAATAGGTCAATATGAAAAGCTTAAGAAAGTATACAGGCCAATTTTTAGTTATAGAAATTAATAGGCCATAACTTGTCAAGTTATGGTTCATAACCAGATAAGTTATGGATAAACTTGTCAAGTTATGGTTCATAACCAGACAAGTTATGGACAATTATGGACAATAACTTGCCAAGTTATGGTTCATAACCAGACAAGTTATGGACGAAAACAGTAATTTAGCCTATTTATTAACTTATGTAAACTATTGGCCTATTAATTTTAATTCATCTCAAGTCTTAGCCTATTTTCTTTTTTCTTCCTTTTTTTTTTAAAACACACTCAAATTTGGGTTGCATGGACCTTTTCCTACATAACACAGATCCAGCATAGTCTCTAACATCTTAATGATACAGCAATTAACCTCTATACTCCCTTAAAGGAAAAAAAAAAAAAAAAAAAAAAAAAAAAAAAAAAAAAACAATCAAGCTCTATGACCACAACCAAGCTCGACCATGGTGGCATGCCCATATATGGGAAACTACACTGAAATTGAAATATAAAATTTTTTTAAACAATATTTTAAGAGTGACATAATTGGGTAATTATTATAATGATTTTCACGTTTTGTACTATATTATATTATAATTATATGACTTTTCACTATTTGTAAATTATTCTAAATTTTTTTTTTTGTTATATTTCAACATAACCCATAGGATGATACTATTTGTCAAAAAAGATATAAGACATTTGAATACGAACCATCTAAACAAAAGCAAAGTGATACACACGTGCATTGTGTTTTTCTCAGGTTTTTTATTATTTTTTATTTTTTATTCCAAAATCCTTTACTAACATGCCTCTTAACTGATAAACCGACCACTGCCGTGTCTTTATATGCCCCTATATATACACATACATACATACATATATATATATATATATGTATATTGCAAGTTTTTAACAAACACTTTCCAAATGCTCTCGTGACGCTTCTCTAAAGAAAGAGAGAAAGAAAGAAAAGAAAAGAAAAGCACTTCAGATCATTATACGTGACCAGAGAAAGAAACCAAGGTACAAGCCCGTTTTCTGTGCTTGTTTCTTTATATTTCTAATTCTTGTGTTTATGCATCTTATTCATAATCGCGTCTTTCTTATTCTGGAAGAAACTTAGTTACTGAAGAAGCCAAGAAACAAGACAATGGATAAAGTACTGCGTGACATCAAGGTTTTCGAGACTACAATCGACGAAATACAAGATTATTACAACAGGACGTTAAGCCTCGACGATCTCGTGTTGCTGCATCACTTGGATGCGCTGAAGATTTCGATCGAAGAGTACAAGAGACAATCACAATCTCTGGATCAGAATTTGAAGCAGTTGCAAATCGATTTCATTGTGTTTGATCTCGTAGCTTGTTCCCGGTCCGAATTAGCGAGGGAAAAGCTGCAAAGTTGTGTCGAGAGATGGAGCGAAACCGCTAAGAAAGGCGAGAGGAAAGGGTACAAGAGTTTGTTGGAGTTGGAGTTGTCGAAGTTGGTCCAATCTGCAGAAAGAGTAAAGACTTCTGATGGGATTAAGACCGTCACAATTCATCTCGGGATTCGACTCTCTCGGATTCTCGTGCAATATGTCTTGTTGTTTGCGTGGTCGGAGCCAGATGTAATGAAGAAAGTTCTTGACATTATCCGAGAAACGATACGATCAAGGTGTTTCGTAAAGAATTCTGTTGTCAACCTTGCGTTCGTTTCTGTCGTGGAATTAGTACTCAGAGAAATGAGGAATTTAGAAAGAGACGCAGAGGATAAGAAGGGGGAAAGTATGAAGAAACTGCCGTTTGGTGAAAGAGAAAATGACCTTCTTGATGTGATTTTATTTGATGTTTTCTATTTCGAAACAGCTCTTTGTTGTCCATTCTTTCCTACGGTGTCGTCGAACACAGGATTACAAACGTTTGGATTGAACCTCGGAGAATCATTTAAACCAAAACTGAGAAAACTGAGTTCTAAGTTAAATGAGTGTGCTAGGGAACTATCGTTAACCCGACATGAGTGTCTGAATATAAAGAAATTTGGGGCAATGCTGGATATGAGGATTATAGACATATGGAGCAAACTCGACGTGTAGCAAAGAACTAAAGAAGGTACCATCAGTTTACAAAAAATGTAAAGAAAATTAGAAATGTTATTTGCTTTTAATGTTTTGTACTTTGATGTAGTTGAGATATTTACTCTGGTTTAGAAATATATGTTGATAATATGCCAGAAATATGGTTTCTTCCTTCATACTTAATGATAAACATATTATTCAGTCAAAAGGTTTTGATTTGATTGATGGGTATGCTTACAAATAGATAGCTAAAGAAAACAATTAATGGTTAGTACAGAAACTGTGATTCAAAACTTTTAATAGACTTGGATTGCTCAAATCTTCAATCAAAAAATGGTCCTTTTATCTTTTCTCTTAGAAAGCAACATGCTAATGAGTGATACTTATAATCTCTCTGTGATAGATGAGAACTCTAATATTCGATTAAAAGGATAATTATATGATGTATACAAACGTAATGAATTGGCCTATGGAGATATCAGCCAAAGAGGAGATATGATCAATATTGGCCTAGTAAATCTTTGTGTGTTTAGTGCAGCAATTTCCAATTAAACAGAAGGATATGATTTTCTTTGATGTTTTCTACGGACCTGGTACTGTCATGAATTGACGTATTTTTTCCGGGCCTAATTCGTGTTGTGCTTTATGCTAGTAGGCTCACATTTGCCAACTCTAGTTGGAGGCCAAAATACAGAATGAAAACTGTGATTGATAACTCTTGTCACATTTCTTCAGATCAGTACTGTTTTCCTAACTCTTTTCTTTTCCAAGATCCTCATCATATTATGGATGCTTCTTTGAAATACCAATCATATGTTTTCTCCACAATTCTTCTCTCCTTCAATCTGCACAAATGGAGTTCCCACATTGCTACTCTCCTTCAATCATATGTTTTAAATCTGCACAAACATCTCCGTAGTTGCATAAATGGAGTTCCCACATTGCTACTCTCCGGAGCTCGATAAAAGTGTGTCTTCAACTTATTAACAGGCACAGCCTGTTGTATATATCTTAACGTCTTTCCTCTGACTGACGTGCATTGTGAAGTTGTCCTAGAAATTGGCATTAGTCTCTAAATTGCTACCACATTTCAAGAGCACATTCGGACGTTAGATTCTTACCGAACGAAGCTCTTTCATATTGAAGCAATGATTTTGTCTTTGGTATTATGTTCATTGCATTGTTTATTCTTGTCTGACTCCAGCAATAGAGCTTTCCACAAACAAGAAAAAAATATGATAAAAACAAACTAAAAAGAGATCAAACACAATTTTATATGAGATGAAAGGGTTACCTATAATATTTTATATTATAAAATTTTATAATATTTTATACCTACATTTTCGAGAAATATGTGATTTAAACAAGAACTAAGAAATGGAATAAATGTAGCATTTGTATTCCACTGTTTTTCCTTGTTTAATTGTTTTTTGAGGTTTCTTCCCCTCAGATCTTGCTTTTTTTTTCGTCATTTACCAAAAGCCCTAAAATAGTAAGTCGTTATGGAAAAAGATCATAAGAGAAGATCCTACAAGCAACGAGCGCCTTAATGCATCTATAAGATTTATTGAAGATTATTTGTAGAGAAAAACTATCCCACTTGTTAGATTGATGCTAACACAAGATTCAGAATTGAACCAGAAAAACTCAAATCAAGAACACAAAAGTTTTATCGAGGTTCGGATAAAATCTATCCTACGTCCTCGCGAGCTCCTTCACAAGAACTCGATCCACTAGATTGAAGAACGATTACACCCTCAAGAACTCTCAATTACAGAACTCACAGACTCAAGCTTCGAAACAATTACAAAGACAAATCTCAATGTTTCCCAGAAAGAATACCCAGTGGGTAAATCACAGCATACCCAGATTCTCTCAATACCCAAAACACTAAGAATTCCTCTCAATCTCTCTAGAGAACAAATTGTTTCTCTCACTACAATCTTGTAGTCTCTCTCTCTAACTCTGTAATCCTTTTTGGAAAGCCGAAGAAGAAGAAGAAAATTTGGTCTTCTATTCTAGACATATATATTATGTCCTTCAAGAGTCGGTGCTCACTTGGATCCCTCTTGGCCACCTGTCTTTGTTGCAGTATATATAAAATGAGTCAGCAAGTAAAACTTTGCGTTTTACTCTAAGCGGTTGAGAACAACAAGGGTGCTTGTCGTTTTTATCTTGAGGATGTCGTTTCTTCATAAATGTAATGTTTATATCTGGAATTACTTCAACACCACTCTCATATCTTATTACCAAATGTCGTACTTCCTCAAAATTATATCATAGTCAAATGACATACCAATCTAAATAAATAATTTTGTACATCAGAAAAAAGAAAAAGGTAAGGTGTACACTGTCTGTACGTTTATATACTATCCGTTAGTAGGTGGCCGTTACTACTCTAAACCGATTATAACTGAATTTTCAGCCCAAAAACAAAAAAAAAAAAACAAAAACAAAAAACAAAAAAAAAAAAAAAAAAAAAACAAACAAAACAAAAAGAAAAGAACCCAACTATAACAGAATTATTCACTTCCCATCAAATTCTATACATAACATATGACCACACAAGTCATATATACGCATTATACTGCTCTCTCTCTCTCTCTCTCTCTCTCTCTGTACTCCCTTTCTTCTCTCTCTACTGCTCTATCTCTCCCTCTCACTCTCTCTCGTCTGGCTCTCTCTCTCTCTCTCAAGAAAGCAAGATATTGATCCGATTCTGCAACAAGAACAGAGAGACAAAGGTAAAAAGCCCTTCCTTTCTAAACTTGATTTTCTCTCTTAATTATTGTTCTATTCTTGGTGGTAACATTTATACTTGTTTTGTTTTTAACATATATTCTTCGTCATTGTGTTTTCTTCTGATCCAGAGAAATAGTGTCCAATGGATCAGAAGAAAGAAGAACCGGAGAAGGACAGCATGTCTTGGAACGAAATACTCGCTTATCTTGATTACTTCCAGACTGTAGTTAGTAAAATCCAAGAAGATCAAGAAGATAACAGGATGAGGTTAGAATACCATCAGAAAACCATCTCTGAGTTGATTGATGGCGGCGGAGCAACCAATGAGTTCATGAAGCACAAGTTCAACGTCGATTTGTTGGAGTTTGGTTTCGAATCTTACGCTGGATTAATGGAAGATCAGGGTTATGAGGAAAAGTTGCGGCAACAAATTCGTACTCAGAAGGAAGCAACGGAGGAAGCTCGAGCGAACCGAAAAATCAGTTACGTTGAGTTGGCACAACAGCTTAATGAATCCGATGAAAGAATGAGAGTTCTCAATGGGATTCACGCCATGGCGATCGTTACCGGGACCAAACTCTCTCGTTTTCTGGTTGAGTATTTCTTGTTGATTTCAGGATTGAAGCGGAAAGAAGAAATGGAAAGAAAGATTCAGGCCGTCAAGAATGCGATTCAATCGGAGAGTTTGGAGGGAAATTCGGTCATCATCGACACGTTCGTTTCTGTGGTGGAATTTGTGGGCCAGGAAATGGTGAAACGAGGTACAAAGAAGGACGCAAGGAGAGAAGAGGCCTCGACGACAGGTGAAGATGATCTCATTGGTATGATCTTGTTTGAAGTCTTGAACTTTGAAATTGCATTTTCTCGTCCGATCTTTCTACCAACGGTGGCAAACAATGTATTTCTACAAGTTATTGGGAACTACATATCGGCATTGTTGGACTCGAAATTGAAAGCGATAGCGTCCTACATGAATGTGCGGGAGGCGGGGGCATCTGCGTCTACACCAGATCATCAAGGTCTAATCAGGAGGAACAAGTTAAAGAACAAACTGGATGCGGGAATTGAAAAGTTTTGGAACAAGCTGGAACTGCAGCCTAAGAACTGAGTAAGGCAGAGAGAAGTTCACAAAAAAAAAAAAAAAAAAAAAAAAAATGGAAATCAGCAATACTGTTATCTTTCTGTTACTTTGATCAGATTACGAGATTTGTACTTCTTTAATACTTGATGAATTAGAATCCATGTGCAACCAGTCTTGATGAATTTTAGTGTTACCTGATACATTTCTGTTCAGTCATATATTTAAGAATTAGAATTCAAGTCATAGATTATGGAAAAACAACTCAAGTCACGACTTTGAACAAATGTAATAAAAGTAATATATTAAGCTGTGTTTTAATGTTACAGAAGGTATCACAATAAGAAAGTCTGTAAAATACTTTTAGCTTCAGTTGAGTCTTCTTCTGGCGAGGAGAGTTTCTTGTTCTTCTCTCCTTAGTTTTGATTGTCAAGTGTAAATCACGAAAACTGGGCAGTTGCAAACGTAAATCACGAGTTACATTATTAATAATAGCTTTTACTATCCAACTATTAGGGAGATGATATGATCATTTGTCTATATTGGTCTTGTTTCTACATTTGATATGCAGTACTAAGTACTAACCAACATTAAAATACGTGTCTTATTTTTGTTTAAAATAGATAGCAGAATCTAGGATTTCATAGGAAAGCAATCACATTGAAATGAAGATCCCGAGTTAAAGAAATTCATGGAAATGTTGTTATGAGAATTAAAGACATATGGAACATGCTCGACGTGTATTAAAGAACTAAAATATTGTGAGTTCATAGAAATGTAAAGAAGATTTCAAATATTCTTTTTTTTTCTGTTTTTTACTTAATAAAGGTGGGAGATTTATACTAGATATATAAGTTGACAATATTCCAGGAATATGGATTACTTCTTTCAATACTAGATGAATTAGACTCAAAATGATTCAGAAAGTGGCTTGTTTTTTGTATTACTGATTACTATGGCGTGTATAGTACACTTTGGTCGTTTTAGACTAATTATTGCGAAACAATTTCTTTTGTTCTTATAATATTTTTTTATTATTATTGTTCTGTTCAAAAGGCTTTGATTTAAAGTAGGATGGCTCAGGTATTTACAATTAACTGAAGGACGTGGACAATAATAAAAAAAAAAAAAAGTGTAGAGGTATCACTAGTGTTAAACACCGTTACTAATAAAAAGAAAAGCCCCACTTATGAGTCTCAAACTGCGGACTCACTTTTTATTAGTTAATGGTGTTCAACACCACTGATGCCATGTAACATTGCTCCTAATGAAATGGTCAATAGTTGAACAAAGAAAACATAGCTTTGATGGTTAAAGATACTTGGATTCCTCAAATCTTCAATAAAGAGGGTCTTTTTTTTCGCTGGGAAATTAACTTGCTAACTTTACGAATGATCCCAATCTAATTAGACATAATTCAACTGATGAAACATTGGCCTAGCAAAAGTTTGTCGTGTTTAATGAAGCAATATACAATTAAATAATAAAAACAAAAACAAAGACAAAAACTAATGTTGGGTGTGGGGATTAAAGAATGTGAAACTTTTTGGACCTGTACTAAAGAAGTAAAAAAGGGTCCGGACTTAAGACGTAAAAAGTGATTTTTTTTTTTTTTTTTTTTTTTTAATGTGCTTTCATAAAATTGAGATATTTAATATTAGTTTAGAGAGGTTTTTTTACAATTTTTTTTTTTCTGAATCATCGATACTATAAGTCCAACGTGGCAACTACTTTCATGCTTAACGAATTACAATCAAAATCATTAGTTGAAATCACAACTTGTTATGGGACATTACGGTTACTACTCTCAACCGATCATAACAGAAAAACCTACCTCTTACAATAAGACCAAATAAAATAAAATGAAAAGATAAATAAACACAAAAGACTAAATTGACCCTTCATTTCTTTACTCTATTTCAATCTAAGCGTTGATTCTCTTTCTGTCAATAAAGAAAGAAATAAAGGAATAAAAGAAAATAGCGAGAAATTAGAGAGTTTATAAATAGCGGTTACTGCTCTGATCAGTCAACATAACAGAAATACCTACTTCTCCTTCCGTATAGCTCAATTCTTCCTAAGTTCTTTTCTAAACGTTCTCTCTCAAGAAAGAATGAAAGGAATGAAGAAATCAAGCAAGAAACAGAGAGAGAAAAAACAAGGTATAATTCAAATCCCTTAACTTAAACTTCTTCTCTTTGCTTTGTTATTCTTTTTTATGTTGTGATAACTTGTTCTTCATTGTGTCTTTCGCAGAGAATCCGACAATGAAGAAGAAAGAAGATGAAAGAATTGACCGGCCCGGAATTGGCAGCGGAGAACAGAATGAGGACTCTTTTGCGTCTGCATTCAACCAGCTCGATTCTGCTTTTCGAATGGTAGAAGCACAGCTGATACATTACGAAACAAAGTTAAGCGAGTTGCGAACAACCGCAATTCGGCATATTCTCAACGGAGAAGTCGAGCGTCTGAAAGATCTCGAACAAGAAGTGAAGGAATTCAACACGAAGATTGAAAGGCTTATGAAAACCGCGGACGGTTCCGCAGAGAAATTGAATGATACGGAATTGGCAGTGTTTGAGCGGAGTGGTATTGAATCTTTTGCTGAATTTGAAGACGGTTACGACGAAAAGATGCGGGAACAAAATCCAATGAAGATGAAAGAGGCAGAGGAAGGTAGACGGATCGGGAACAAGACTTTGATAGAGATGCTGGAACAGCTTAATCAATCTTCTGAAGGAAGAAGCGCTTTTGTAGGGATAAAGGCCGCGGCGATTAGTATCGGGATCGATATCTCTTATCTTCTGGTTGAATACTTCTTGGTCATCTTACTGTCAGAGCCGGAAGACATAGAGCCAAAGATTGAGGAAGTCAAGAATACGATTCAATGTTGGGAGAGCTTGGAAGCGAATTCGGTCATTATCGACATGTTCGTTTCGGTGCTGGAATTAATTGGCAGAGAAATGAGGAATAGTCCGAGAGGAAGTGCAGCCGAGAAGGAGGAGATCATGAAAGAGAGTGTTTCGTATGGTAAACGAGAAAAAGATCTTCTTGGTACGATCTGCTTTGAAGTCTTGAACTTGGATTTCGCTTTCGGTTCTCCAATCTTTCTGATGAGGTCCCCCCACAAGGAAATATTAGTGAAAATTGGAAAGAATATAATCAAGTCGTTCAAATTGAAGATGGAAAGGATACATTTGAAGATTTACGAGATGTGGAAAATAGAATTTCAATCTACCGAAGGCGATATAGATCCGGAGACGATGGATCTTAACAAGAGGCTGGAAATGGAGATTAAAGAAAGATGGTACAAGCTGAGCTTCAGCAAAGAACTGATTAATGAGGTAGCAAGTTTACATATAAAATGAAATTAGAAACAGTATTACGTTAACATTGGTCCGTTGTATTTCGAATTTTCGATCAGACCAAGAGATTTCTACTTTTTTCTTTCATATTTAATGAATTAGTCTTCAAGCTATACTAGTTGAGACTTAATTTTTGGTGACCCTATTTCTTTTATTATGTTGGCTTCTTGGAATTGTATTTTTGTCTTGGTTTAGTTCTTTGTTTGTTGAATATGTTGACAGTAGATTAATGTCACTAAGAACTTCAGCAGCAAATTTTTCTACATCTGACAAATATGTTTTACAGTCCATGTCTATTATATTCAAGTGAACTACCAATATACATGATTCAGGTCATTTTGAGAAATTTCGTTTTTCCTTTTCGGTTTTTGAGTGAAAAATAGTATTCCTGATCAAAAACAAAAGATTATACGAGGCTTTCTAATTTACAAATGAACTAGATTTCTTTTTACAATATGTCATTTGATAGTCGTCTCTAACAGTACAAATATAATTCAGTTAAAAGGGTTAATTACATGATCTTCTTACTTGATAGAAATTGCAGAAACAGAATGAGGTTTTATAGATAAAGGGTGGTTATTAATTGTTTCTTCTTTTTTCTCACTCCTGTCCTTGAGAAAAACCGTATACAAAAGCTGCAAAGTTAAAAATTTCTATTTCAGCAGTTTTACCATATATTTTGCCATTTCATAGTGAGTCCCATTTTACGAACAATAATTAGACTTGCAATTGAGGACTCTGGAAAAAACTATGGATGAGATAAAATGTGTCCTACTATACATAGCAGCTGCTGAAACAATTTGGTAGATTATTAATGCACCAGAGAGGCCTATATAAAAATAACTCAATAGAAAAATTTTGTTAGTAAAATAATTTTTCTAAAACTTTTATTTATAAAATGACTATGGAACGACGACTTCTTGCAACCCAATCATTCTTCAAAAAAAATAAAGACGATCACTTTGTCAATTTCATTTTGTTCGATTGTCATTCTACCAGATTTCTCTGATTGCATGTAATGGTAGTAGGCCCTTTTTGTTGAAAATTACTAAAAAATAATCTTGTAGATTATAAACGCGAATCTACCAGATTACTGACTGAGGACCTATGCCAGCAGATCTATTAGATTACCTGTGGAAATCTTATAGATTACTTGTCTGACTGCGGCAATTTAAGTAAGGGCAATTTTTAAAAGGATAATCTTGAAAAATATCTCTTGAAAGTGCATGAGTGAGGATTTGTACCAAAATTCTTGATTCATAACTTTTTTTACCAAAATGAGTAAGGATTTTTTTTATTTTGATATATTAGTCTATGAACTTTTAACTTTTTAATTTTGACAACTTTGATTCCTAAAGATAAAATTGAAATGGACGTAACTTAAAATTTTATAAAAGAGTTACGTTATATGCAATAATAATAATATGAATAATAATATTAATAATAATAAATAAAATAAAATAAAATAAAATAATAAAATAAAAAAATAAAATAAAATTATTACCATTAAAGCCTATTGAAAACTATAATATTTCACATTTATTATAGCTATTTATGTAATATTTTCAGCTATTTTGTGATGAGGATGTGATTCTTTAAGTCAAATTTTAAAAATCATTATTTAATCATTTTTAGTACTGCTAGAAACCAAACTGTCAAAAAACAACTTAAAAATCAAGGAGTAATTTGTTAAATTTAAAAGTTCATGGACTAAATTGACACTATATCAAAATTCAAAAATAATAGTATCAATTAGATGCCCTTAAATGAAACGTGGAATTGTTATTATTTCTATTATTATATTTCCTAAAAAAAAAAAAAAAAAAAAAAGATTGTCCATTTTTTGTCTAAACAAGCTGACCTATCTTCCTAACTCATTCTCTCACATCAACTTCTTTTCCCTTTAAATTTTCCTGTGGATCATATTTTTAACCTTTCGTTCTTTTTATAAACAATTGAATATATAATAATATTTTGGTGTTCTTACTTATGCAGTTATACATAGCAATCGAAATGCCGCATTGCGAATGACTTTGCTATTAGCAACCCTAATGAGTCACATTAATTAGGATAATATTCTTATAAGTCCACAAAACGCTACGCCCTTCTCTTTAAATTATATCGCTGGACACGATTCCGTGAATTGTTATGTTACATCCGTCAATTACTTGAATTGTTTGAATTATTCAACTCGAGAATTCGAAGATTGTCAACTTTGACTAGCGGCAACATTATGACACATAATTAGTACCTTTAGCTAAGAAAAGTTTTTGTCTCCATAGAAACATTCATTAATGAAATTCAAATCTGGCTCCTGTAGTCATAAAAGGGAACATTTCAAGAAAATAACTATTCATTCATTTTTCGCTGAAAATATGACAGAATTGGCGTAATTTCTCCATGCAAAATATGTTTCAGGATGAGATATATTCTGGGTTTTTTTTTTTTGGCCCTCTTGAAATGAACATATATATGGTGGTCTTAAATATTCTTGTTCTTGCGATAAAGGCAAAGTTTGCATCATGCCATATATATATATATATATATATATATATATATATATATATATATGATATTCCCAGTCAAAAAGGAACGTCAGATGAGATTCTTCAATCAATTACTTCGGTGTAGACTAAGACAAAGCAGATTTTCTATAGTGCTGAGAACCTTCAAAGCACGGCGCCCATTTCACAATACTAGATCTCAGCCACTTTTTTCCTTTCGCACTTTCAGTTCAGTCCTTTTTGACTAATAAGAAACGAGCCATGAGACTCATGATTTACATGCTTCATATTTTTTTCAATGAAAAATAAAAAGAAGCTTGTAATTAAATCATAAAACATGACTTCTTCATTTTGTATGCCTTAATGATCAAGATATTTAGAATAGACAAACAAAAATTTTGCAGTGTATGTATACATGAATACTAAAATCTCGTTCATTTCACCAATTTGAGTTTAAAATTCGAGTTTTGCTACAATAGAAAACTCTCAGAAATAACCATATCTCAACTCAAATTAAAAACTCGAATCAACGAACTAAACGGATCATAATTCTCTCTCTGATATATATGTGTATATATATATATATACATATATATACATATAGAAAAGAAATTTTGTGTAAATCTCAAAAAAAAAAAAAAAGTAATGAGGCCCAGAGATTAATTCAATGGAACTAGGAATAATAACGATTGATCGGTATCGACTATTCCATAATATATATATATATATATATATATATATATCCGTGTGTGTGGCTTCTGCTTAAATATTTCAGGAGCCATCATACGGCATTAGATGTTTTTGCCTAGAAAACTAATAAGAAATATCGAATCAAAATGTTAAGTACAAACTAGATTTTCCAGGTAGGATCAAATTCCTAAAATTAGATCCTTTTATTTTTCCTTTTATGTGGTGCTGTATCTCCTTAAGTTAATAAGTGACATCAATCAAAGCGAGAGAAAAAAAAAAAAAAAAAAAGTGATATGACCACAAAATTAAGCGTACGTACCATCATATAAACATGCGTAACAAAAATTATTCACCAAAATATAGCAATTAATTGAAGCAGAGATTATAGTCAAAGAGCAATTACCTGTGTGTTCACCCACTGTGTTAGAAAAGCAATTGCTTAGTATAGACTCATATTTTGTGAATTGTTTTTTCCCCCAGATAACAAAATAAAAGAAAAATAAGAAAACGAAACAAAGAAGTGGAAAAAAAAAGCACACACATAACTAGTAATATGCAACTGTACATAACATGCATGAACGACAGAATTTATTAATAACCACAATATATAATAATTCGATTCAAGTACTGTAAAGTAATTAATCAAACAGCTGCATTATTATTGTTTTCTGCCCACATAGTGCCCATGGAGTATTTTGAGTAGAAAGAGATTTAGATTCTTTTGTAAGAAAAACCTAATCCTCCATTTTGTATTCCCCGTTCAAAACAAGCAGAAGACTATACTCAGTCGAAAATGAATCCTGACTGCGAAAATTCATTGACAGAGAGATCTTTGTCCATGACAAAGCCGTTGGAGTACATCTCCGTAACACTACTAGCGTTCATGGAGGTTATTTGATTGAAGAAAACATCACTAGTCATTGTACTGTTAAGAGATGAGTGCGCACTTTGGTGGTCTTGTCCCATATTATGGTAATTATTGTTCTCTTGGAAATAAGATCGTTGTTGTTGTTGTTGTTGCCGTTGATGATTCTGTGGTGGGACCTCCAGCTCCGGCTGAGACGACTGGTTTCGAAAAGGTTCGGCGATCGGAGTTGCGTTTTTGAGTCCGAAGTTCAAGTTCACAGGGCCTTTCTGGTTGGCAAGTGAAATATTGGAGTTGTTGGGGCAGCCGGTGAACTTCTGAACCAAGGCTCGGAAGTTCTTAGCGTTGGCGTTGAGAAGGGTTGTCGGCGTCTTCTTCGAAGCCCTAGATCGTCTCCGGATTGGCTTCGACGGCGTACTAGAATCACCGGCGTGAGCTTGATGGTGATCATCATGCTTGTCGGTGATTTGATGGTAATACTGTAGCCACTCTTGGTTAGAACTTGCCATAGTTTCTTTTCTTAAGCTTCTTGTTTCTGTGATGAAAGAAAGGAGTTTGGAACGCTCTAAGGTATTTGTAGTAACTTTAGATTTCTTGGAGTCAAAGGTAAGACTAGTCTATGCTCTTGACCGTTGATTATCTTTGTGGGGGAAGATCGAGACTTGGGGCTAAAGAATGTGGGCATTGCAAGCTTCCAGGAAATTGCATGTGTTAACGTCAATAAGATCATCATATCTTAAATTTATATACATGTGTCGTTTTAAACTCGTACGTTGGTTTTGTATTGGAGAATATCTAATTTTTAGGTGGGGTCTTAAGAATTCCTTGGTCAAAAAATTGTTAAAATCAAGAGATAGACTTGTAGTTGTGGAAAACAAAACATGGACATTACCCACTGTTCATGTCGATTGTTTTACTTATTCACACCCACCAAATCCATCGATAATATATTCTTTTAATTTGGTGTGTTTTTGCATAACCCATATGTGTAGTAAACTTGACTATTATTTTACGTATGATATTCCTTGACATATGTGGTTTGTGTGCATTTGCTTAAAATCGGTTGACAACTATATTTTTTAATGTATGGTGAACATACAAAGATCTGTGACTAGGGTCTAACTCGATTAATACCTGCATGCATACATAAATAAAATATATCCACATTATTATTTTAGCATTTTAATTAGCTTAATTAATTAGATTATCTTCTTTTACAATTGGTATTTTTGTTCATACTTGTTGATACTTTATTGGTTTGAATGTGTTTATAAAAGTATATGTGAAACTAACATGTACTAAAAGTGCCAGGTGCCACTAACAAATTAGAAGTGACTTGCTGTATCTAATCTAATATTTATAAACTCCATTGCTAATTACTTGTTACATATATATGTCATAGTTTATTTAAAATTAATTAAGATCACGGTGTTTAGTTAATGGATCCAGGTTGGTTGGGTTTCCTACATCCCTCGTGTAGAGCTAGTCTTGACGTTGAATATGGGTATCTTTTCTAATCATTCTATTCGGAATATCATTATGTTCCTTTCTCATATGTTCTCATATATTCTCTTTATAATAAATTCTAATGTCGCTCTTTATCTTCCCCACTTAATTTATTTGTTCATAGTTAGATCAATCTAAGACAAACAGATTAAATTTTAACAATATATAAAGACTCTCGATAAGTTTCTATTGGTAAGTTCAGTAGTATCATGACTACGAACAAACTCGCAGAGATTGCATAATATACGTGATTTGATCTTAATTACTTAGAAACATTGGCTTGTACAGCAAGCGTTTTATATATCTTATGCACATGCATACTTTTCTGCCTTGACTAAGTTCAGATACATTGCATACTTCTCATATCCTTTAAAGTTCTTCCATAAAATAAAAAATAAAAAATTAATTAAAAAAAAAATCCTTTGAACGCTTCAAGTTTCATTGTCTTTTCCCCTCCCAGAAATTGGAAAATCAAATACATCATTATCTGTAGAAATTGAAAAATTAGTGGGGCCCTCCATCTTTGCTTTGACATGTCAACTGTAAAATCATCACCAACTCTATTTGAAACGAAAATTAAAGAAATGCAAATAGGAATATATTTAACTTATCCTTTTATTTGAAGATCTGCATTATTAAACTTTCCTTCCGGTGCTTTGTAAATTGTAGTTGGTTTTATTCTATTTTTCCGTGAACTCACTTGTGTGTGTGTGTGTGTGTGTATATATATTGCTGAGTTGTTGTATATGTATTTAATAACCGAAAGGCAAAATGACTGAGGCAAACATGGTTACATTTTTTTTTCTGAATTAGTTTATATTGCAATTAAATTGGTAGACAATTAAAGTGGGCATATTTAACCCAGATCAATAGCACCCTCGCTGAGATAATTAAGGGTAGAAGAATTATATCGTATAATCCAATAAAGCTAGATATATATTGAAGAAATTTGAACAATGAATACAAAAACCAATCGACACAAATTAATTCGAAAAGCACAAATATTGCACCTACGTATCTTCATTTGCTGTTTTAATTATTTCATGTTGATTATTTTCTTAAGGGTAATTATCATTGTTAGTCCCTGAATTATGAACATTGTATTACTTTGTTCATAATTTTTTTTTTTTCTTTTTCAGCATATTACTCTCAGAGTTTTGATTTTTTTTTTTTTTTTTACACTTTAGTCACTGATCATACTAAAACTGACGAAATTTCACAAGAAACAATCACGTCACAATTGCATGTTAACTGAAATTTTTACAACAGAATAATTACATTAAATTCAAAATGTTAACTTTGAGGGTTTCTAACAACAATATTGAATAGAATATTTTACATTTCGTGTATCCATATTTCTCTAAAACATTCTATTACTCTGTGATTGAAAGGTGGTTAATGTAAGATTTCAGAAGTCATCGGTTAATTTTAATTTAGGGCTTACAATTGCCACACAAAAAAAGAAAAAAAAAAAAGTTCATAGAGAACAATCTGCCACGATAAAATCTTTGAGAACCATATTAATACAAATGCTCTCAGTTCAAAGACTAATAGTGCTAATAATTTTTTACTTTGCAAAGTAAAGCCTTTTTTTAACTACTTTGAAAAGTAAAGCATTTTTCTTACTTTTTTTCACATGACGGCTAAAAATACATAATACTTGTGGGTTTCATACTACGAGACTAATTTTATGTTGATGAATAATGCTTAACACTACTGATATTTTAGAGCATTATTTTTTTAGAATATCAGGTTAGTTGAAATTTCTCAAGTGCATAGTTAGTAGTGTGAACGCATGTGAACGCATGTGGTCGCAGTTACTATACATTAACACAAGTCTACATCTACTGACTACGACGTGTGCAAACTGTAGATGAGGGAGACAAAGACTTGTAAAGTTTGGTCAAAGAGCGGCAATTTGAAACAATTATGAGATTTTAGAAATATTAAAAAGCTAGCCATAACAGTGACAATCTTTCAAAAGCCATACTTGATAATGAGGTAATGTATGGCCAACCTCATTTGCTTTTGTTCTATATATGTGTTTGACTAATAAAGTATTTGCGTCAACTCAACGCTAAGATATCTGTTTTTATTTATTTTCACATCAATTGAAAACTAGCTAGTAAGATAGTCCTTGTTTCTTAAGAACTTATGTAAAGCCTTCACAAGTAGAGAGTTTTAAAATAGCAGTATATATAAAACAAAGCGGTGTGTAGAGGTATAAATTTGACATATAATTACTTTATTATTATTATTATTATTATTATTATTATTATTATTATTATTATTATTATTATATATAATAGAAGATGAATCGCTTTTTATTAATATTGGAAGTCCTTGAGATGTTTGCATCATAATAGAGTTCAAACAACAAATATCACATTTATATACAAGGGTCAGTTGGGCAAGGTTTACTGAAGATGGTTATGAATACTCATTATTTCTTACCCCAATTTATGTTGGGATAATCCAAAAGCTTCTTACCGAGTGTAGGACTGAATTTTCAAAAAAATAAATGAATAATACTAGCAAATCATGAAGCATATCAATTTTGCATTTTTCGATCCAAATTGCACTTTTTAGCTCAAACCAATTTAAATCGGACATGTGCGGATTTAAGAAATTCGCATGCTCATCCAATCCAATATGCAATTAACACATCATCAAATCCAATATAGTCAAAAATTTTGATTCATTCAAAAGACATCTAAAACTAAACAATAAAGCTAAAATTCATAAAATCACAAGTCAAGTCTTATAATGATTCTACTCATGTTACATCAGTTAAAAAGTCATATTTCATAATTTAAGATTATAGCATATTTATATTTTAATCCTAAACCCTAAGGTATTTAAAAAAATTTTAATATGTGTGTTGATCGATTTGGATCAGTTACTTTTTATGTTCAATCTGCAACTGATTCGCACAAGTGCAAATTTGATGAAGTGTCATTCAATCCAAGTTGCGGTTAATCTGTTATGTGCACTTTGCAAATTGGAATGGATCGATCTAATCGAGTAGTTTCATATTTTTTTAACAGCTCTAATGGTTATCTTGCAAATATTTATACTATTTTGTTTTTTTTAAATGGGATGATACTCAAAACATCCCCTGTGTTTTGCTTAAATACGATATTATCCTCTCTTATTATACAAATATTATAAGCACGTGTTCATAAAATTAGAATAAAAATATCCACTAGGTTAAATTTTTAAAATAAGATAATTACCCTTGCAAACCTATATCAAATCTTATTCTTAATATGACTTGACTAAAAAATTAAATAAATAATTTTAAAATTTAAAATGTACCAAAAAATATTTCAATTAAGTAAATACTTCAATTATTTTTTAATTTTTAAGTTGTTTAAGATTGATTTTTATTTAATATTTTGGATTTATAATGTTTTAAAATGTACCAATGAATCTAGTTTTGTAAACACGGTTTGTTTGTTTGTTTTTTTTTTTTTTTTTTTTTTTTTTTTTGGCACAATAACGGGGCAAAGAAGGTGTTTAGGCAAAACACTTGGGTGTAATGCAACTTTGAGACAATATATGCAATCTCAGCTTGATTTTCGAAAAGCATCCCAATTCCTAAGTAAAAATTGATCTCAAATTAAATAAAGTTTGAAGCCAGATTAATTTGTAAGTGATTGGACGCCATCACTCTACAATTAAAAATTTTATTCAGATAGCTCTTGACCTATAATAAATCAAAAACGACACGGTTACTTCTTTGTCATCTGTTTCTACTCTCCCGTGATTAAAAATAACACCAACATGAACCAAGAAAAATAGTAGTCCCGCAAGTGGATTGACAAAAGGTTAAAACCAAAGAAAATTATTATACAAGTAGCATTTACAAGGACTGGGGTGGTAGAATTACACCACGTGGGAAAAAAAGGGGAAAAACAAAAAAACAAAAAAAACAAAAAAAAAACACAAAATTTGGGCCCAAATTCCATCGAGACCCACTTTATGTAAATATCAGTAACCTTCCTGTGAAATGAATGTGAAATTTTAACTTTTTATTTTTAACTTTTTTCCTTGACACACTTTCTATTCTACAGTTATTTCTAGTATAGTGGTAAGCCTTGGTTTTCTGTATCTCCTAAGTAATAAAGAAGAACATACAACACTAACAGAAGACAGAGCCATGCACGCGCCAGCTGCCCATGGAGGCAACTGAATCCCCGACGACGGAAAGAAAACTCCGGCAGCAATAGGGATCGCTACGACATTGTAAGCCATGGCAAACACATAATTCAATCTGATTCGAGAGAACGTCTTTCTCGAGAGATCAATGGCGGTAATCACATCCTCCAAATTGCTCCTCATCAAAACATAATCAGCCGCTTCAATGGCAATATCTGTCCCTGCTCCAATTGCCATACCAACATCTGCTGCGGCTAGAGCCGGAGAATCATTGATTCCATCGCCAACCATTGCGACCGTACTTCCATCATTTTGAAACGAACGAATTACATCAGCTTTTCCTGCAGGCATTACCTCTGCCCTTACATCGTGAATGCCAACCTGCCCAGATTTGGGAGATATTAGAACAAGACTATATCAATGCCCCTTGATCATTCTATAATTTAGAACCATGTGGCTTATGTTAGTTACTACTAGTCATCAGTGTAAATCTCAAACTGATTGAAATTAGAAAAACAATCACAAAAGGTCAAAGCCGATTAAGGCCCATTTATAGAGGGAAAAAACATGCACACGTGGTAAATTTGGTTTAGTTAGAAAAAGAAATGGAGACAAACCTCCTTAGCAACGGCCCGTGCTGTCCTCCAATTGTCCCCAGTAACCATGACTGGTCGAACGCCCATTTTTCTCAGGCCCTCAACTACCACAGCAGCTTCCCTTTTCAGTGGGTCTGCAACCCCCAAAACACCGATTAAATTACCATCATATGCGACAAGTATGCCTGTTTTCGCACTGTCTTCAAGATCTACCACAAATTTTTCCACATTATCAAGGATGTTGATTCCACTCTCAGTCATCAACTTGCGATTACCAACCTGTTCAGACAAAGTCCCCAAATAAGCGACACCCAAGAAGTCACACAGTTTATGTTCCAGAGTTCAAGCTCTATGGAAAGCAACTGATCACGATTAAAATAAGCTTACCAAAACCTGTTTTCCGTCAATAAAGCATTGGACTCCTCTTCCAGGCAAAGCAGAAAATTCTGCAACATCAAAAAGCCAACCAGATACTGCAGAGTCTTTGTTATTGCTTTCGGCATCCTTAGTAGCAGAATCATCAAAGAAATGAAAATGCTGGGCATATGCAACTATTGCCTTTGCCAGTGGATGTTCGCTACTAGCCTGTAATGACAAGAAAGGAAAACCAGTTTGGTCCCAAATTATAGCCTACAAAATGGCAGAAAGATGAATTGTCCAGAGAAGACAAAAATAGACATGACAAAAGACGTCAATAGGTTTACTTATAATCTATTATCCAAATAGCAGTATTTTTTTTTAGCACTATCAGCAAGTCCAGCAAATAAACAGCAATGAGAACAGCGAGGAGGTGAAATAGCAGACATAATTGAATTAATTATGAAGTAAGAATTCACCTCTGCAGAAGCCACCAATTTAAGGAATTCTCCACGGTCCATTCCCGTGAAAACTTTTGTGGTTGTAACCGAAGCCTTTCCCTGAGTTAGGGTACCTGTTTTATCAAATATCACATACTTAATTTTTTGAGCCCTTTCCAAGGCATCCCCTCCTTTTATCAGCACACCATTGTTAGCACCAACTCCTGTTGCAACCATGACAGCAGTTGGTGTTGCCAAGCCAAGAGCACAAGGGCATGCAATCACCACAACTGATATAGAAAACATAAGGGCGAAGACGAAGTGATTTCCATTTTCTGGGAGCCAACTTTCTGGATAGGCTCCAAGAGCTCCAGCCATGTACCTGCAGATAGTTGTTGGATTGGATTATATGTATTTAATAAAATGGGCATAAAATCTTAAAGAGAACATAATTGGCTAATTCTACTTCTTGAAATGTGAAAACTAGAAATAGATCACTCTGAACTTACCATCCCAATAATGTCAACAACGCCAACATAACAACAGTAGGAACAAAAATGCTTGCAATCTGCAAGTCAACAAAGAATAGAAATATTAAGAGACCTTGATATTTTATTTTTTAGGTTTTTCAACAGAGAACTTTACAGTAAGCAGATAAGCAATAAAGTAACAGGCACATATATGTGGAGCTGATAAATCAGATGGCATGACAGGTGAAGCAACGACAATGAGAAAAAAATTGAATTGACTCGATAAAGGGAATCTACTAGTTGAGAAACAGCATAGCTCCCGTGCAGAAAAGAATGTATAACTGAGTTGAAGAATTTGATCACAACAGAAACAGGCATCAGATGCATGCAAAAAAGACAGGCATGGAGGACTCTTTCAACAGCTGAACAAACTCATTATGGTGCAATGCCGTTAAAATTTATAGGCAAAACTTGAAGCAATTTTCCGTATATATCACTTACATATCATAACTTGCATTGTCATTTACGACATCATCAAAGACAAGACAATGAATCAACATAAACACTGATTCTTTCTTTCTCATTTACCAAACATATTCTACGACCTTAAATAACAACTATACACTTTGACAAGAAGGATTATACATTTCTAGAAGCAGTGAAAGCATCATTTTCAATCGTACTATCATTTCTTGGCCAATAAATACTCGGCTACAACAAGGTATAAAAGCAAGTTCTCTGTAATGACAAACAAAACGTATTTATAAGATAATCTTTAGAGTGGTAAGACTTCTACAATAAATGCAGTAGAAAGACAATCCCAAATTGAAAATACGAAACACTTACAAAATCTGCAAATTTCTGTATGGGAGCTTTGGACATCTGTGCCATCTCAACTAAACTGATAATCTGACTCAAAACTGTATCAGAACCTACTTTGGTAGCTTGTATGTGTAAAGCGCCATGTAAATTTATTGTACCTCCAATAACTGTTGAACCGACCTGCTTTGAAACAGGTACAGATTCACCAGTTACCATACTTTCATTCACATAACTTGTACCCCAAGCAACAAGACCATCAGCAGGAACCTTTGCACCCGGTAAAACTTTCAATGTGTCACCAGGCTGAATTAATAGAGCATCTATTTCCCTTTCTCTGATACATCTTCCGTCTAGTATTAGGATTTATATACTAGTCAGTTATTCAGAAGTTAAAAAATTTTATTTCTTTCACCATCATGTAAAGAACAGAAAACAAAATGTCATAAAAGTTAAAACTCAATGTGTTTTCAGCAATTTCATTGAAATGCAAAACTTCAATATGCAATAGCTTGAAGTAACGAACGTAAATAACTTCCAATAGGGAGAGAGATCTTCATCAGTAAAGGTGGGAAAAAAAAAAAAAAAAAAAAGTACAACACAACTATGTACCTGTATCTTTGATAAGCAACATTGCTGTTGCTGGTGCAAGTTCTACCAACTTCTTGATAGCGTCAGATGTTTTCCCCTTTGCAAGACACTCCAGATACTTTCCTAAGAGCACAAACGTGATCAGCATTGCACTTGTTTCAAAGTACGTTGGCGACCAAAACCCAGTGACTGCACCATACAGAAGGGCACAAACAGAGTAGAAATAAGAGGCCGATGTTCCCAGTGCAACCAAAACATCCATATTAGTGGAACCATTTCGCAGAGCTCTGGCAGCAGCAATGTAGAAGCGTTTTCCAACAACAAATTGAACAACACTCACCAATGCCCACTTCAACCAATCACCCATTTGGAAGGGCCCACATCGCCAGAGCAATAAGGAATAAATCAGTGGTATGTGCGGACAAACTACCCGTATTAGAAAGACAGGAACCTGACAGCAAGTTATCAAGTATCATTAACTAATTCTAAAACAATTGGTTACTAAGGGTTGTCCTAATGATGACACAACAAAAAATAGAAATAAAAATAAAAATTATTTTTGTGTAGTCTGCCAGTCTGCTCAGATATAAGTTATCTCATGCCTGCTTTAGTGAGATCTGAAAAAAAGATATGCATCACTATAACAACTAATGTGGATAAATCTCTATGAAGTGATTTTGTTTGATTCAATGCTACTAAATGGGTGAAAAATGAGGACCAAAGAGATTATACAGCTGTGAATACCAAATCTATATGCATGTAAAAGAAAAACTCACACTGAGAAATAGACTAGAGATGAACAATCTAAACATATTTGAGGCTTCTTCCACATCCTTAGAAGTCATTCTTGAATAAGGGTTTGCGACACGTAATTTAAACCTTCCGCTACTTCCCCCTTCAATCCCATCAACTAATGATCTTGAATTGACAACTTCAGGATCAAATAGGACTTCAAGTTCTCTTGTAATTCGATCAAAATAAAATTGCCTCACCCCCTTTAAGTTGCTAATTATGCCCCCTAAAAGCTGTACATCCACATCACTGTATATGCCAGTAACCCCCAAGACAATCTTGTCTTGTTCACTGCTCTGTACAAAGGCTCCTTCAAAACCAGCATCTTCAATCGCATTGACTATATCCTCTTTACTGATTATGGCTGGATCATACTCAACTTCACCTAATGAAGTTGCCAATGCAACTACCGCCCTTTCAACACCAGGAAGATCTCTCAAGATGCCCTCAACGGAGTTCACGCAGGCTGCACATGTCATGCCTCCTATTGAGAACTGCCCTGACAGGGTTCCTTGAGGCTTTGTCCCAACTGCACTGGATTCAGGTAGAATCTCTGCTTCAAACCCAGCATCCTCGATTGCGCTCTTGATGTCTTCATCCTGAATTAGGACAGCTAAGGAAACACTTTAGTGTCTATTTGACAATTTAACCATAATAAGTATCAAGACCTCCAGAGAAACCTCATAAAAAAGTGCAGGCAATAAATCAATTGATGGCTTTGAGAACATTCAACTATTAGCTTCCTGGAGCAAAATGAAGTGCATCACACGAAACTGCTAAAAAAAAAAAAAAAAAAAAAAAAAAAAAAAAAAAAAAACCCAAACCAAACCTTAAAATTACAGCATGTTGGGTTTAGAAAATCACGAAATTCAATGAACAAGAGCTACCTAAAACAATAATGATTTGTACTACAGCAGATTCGATACTAATCCAAGGTTTGCATTTATCCCTTAAAAGGTCTAACCTTTCTTGTTTCAATACAAGTCCATCTGTTAAGAACAGCCTAGTGGCCACTTGTAGCCGGTAACCGCTTATTTTGGGAAACTTAATTAGACGGGTCTCAAGTTGATTAGACTTCCCAGGAGAAAAGGGTAAATCCATAACAACCTCATTTTCAGATCAAAAACAGAATATGGAGTTGTTGGAATGATATAATAACAAGTAACATCCATTATACATTGCAAAATAATGAGAGGAATTCAGAAGAAAAGAAGGATCAGATTATAGAGACCAGAGAGAGACAGACGGGAAGGAAAAGGACGGAGAGAGAAAGAAAATATCTAAGCTTGTCACTTTACTATAATTTGGTTCATCATTATACATCCAAAAATAGCAATTATGTAAAAGAAAAGAATGCCACCCAACAAGCCCAAAACACCGAACGACCTCATTATACTCCACTTATTTAAGCTCAATTTTTTTTTTTTTTTATTTTCAGAACTCAACCAAAAAAGAAATCAATCAAATTACTAACCATACGCAGTAAAGACCAACCCACAGTTTAAGCTCAGACTTCCAAGGAAAAAAAAATAAGAGAATTTAATACAACCCAGAAAAACACTCGAATCGAATTCACAGAATCACAATCAAAACCCAGAAAAACAACCAAATTAAGATTTTTTTTTTCAAAGAAAAAATAGTAACGGTGATAAGCAAAGATCAACCCGCAGTTCAACAAGCTAAAAATGAGCTGAGAATTGAAATAACTAAAAACCCAAAAAAAAAAAAAAAAGAAATGACTAGTAGTAATTGAGCAGAAAAGAAATAGTCAAAACCCAAATTCGAAGAATCGCCAACCAACCTTGACCAATCTGGGATCAAAGACCACGTCAGCCTTGTTCTGAAGAAGAGCAACGGAAGCCCTGAGAACGCCATGAACGCTCATCAGAGCTGCTTCAACGGAATTCGAGCAAGCAGCGCAGGTCATTCCGGTGACGCCGACCTGAATCCTCTTCACCGTCCCCTCTCCGATTACTCCCTCCTCCTCCAAATTCTCGTACGCGTCGAGGAGTCGCACCTCCTCGAGGTCGCCGTCGCCGGCGCCGGAGACGGAGAGCTGGGTGAGCTGGAGGTTTCTGCTGTTCGGCGCCATATTTGGGTAAGAAAAATGGAGGGGCAAACAGAGGTTTTATTTGTTTGTGTGAAGAGAAAAGAGAGGAAAATTTTGGGCTGAGATTTAAAGAGAGAGAGAGAGAGAAAGGGAAGGGAAAAGAAAGAGAGGAAAGAAGAGAGAAAGGGGAGGATCTTCCGAGGGAGATAGTTGAGACAGCAATTTCTTAACTAAAGTAGCTGCGAGAAAGAGGGTGGTGGTGGGGTCCGTTTGGTCTTTGTATGATTTTGTGTTTCCGATAATACCCCTCGCGATTCTGTTTATGACAATCAAGTCTGAAGTTGTACTTGTACTTTTGTCCAAAAAAAAATGTTTCGGCCGCCCTGTACTGCACGCTAAGGGGTTGGGGAGAGAGAATGTCAATCTCTCTCTTCTCTCTTTCTTTCGAAAAATAAAACAAAAGAAAATTTGATGAAGCTACGTCTGTTTGATAACGTTTGTGACTTCTATCCTGAATTCCAACCATGTTGTTTAGCCAATGAGTCAGGTCTTTTTTCTTTTTTTTGATCAAATATGGTCTCATTTATTTTGTAAATTTGAGTTTTTAATTTAAATTAAGATATAATATTTTTTTAAAAATTTAATTATAATAAAAAAAATTAGATGTAATATTTTTTGAGAGCTTTTAATTGTAATAAAAAAAATTAAACGTGACATTTTTTAAAAATTTTTAACTGTAAAAACTTAAAACTGAAAATTCAATTAAATAAAATGAACGAGATTTTATAAGATAGGATATAACTTGTTTTTTTTTTAAGCTAAAAAATAATCTATCAAAAATACTGAGTCAAATATTTAAAAAAATATATCTATCAAATATAGACTTAGTTTGGTATTATTTTTTCCTCTCAAAATCAGCTTCTGCTTGTAGCAGAAATTGATTTTAGTGTTTGGTAAATCTCCTCAAAAGTAATTTTGAAGAATTTTTAAGAATCTATAGCTAAAATCAAAAGCAGCCTAAAGACAACTTTAGTTTTTACATTGTGCGGGAATCAACATAGTACAATTAATGAAACTTTCATAATACTCCTAATAAAATTTAAAATTTACAATCTTTTTAATCTAAAATTCAAACTCGTCATATAATATAATATAACATAATATAATAATGATATAATAATATTATAATTATTTTAATAATATGATATTATAATTATAATATGATTAATTTTATTTTATAATATATTATATATTATATTCTATTGATATAATTATTTTTATTATATTAATAATATTATTATAATATTATTATTTTATATTATATTGATTAATTATATTTATTATATTAATAATAATAATATAAATTAATATAATTAAATATTAATATAATCTTATAATTCTAATATTATTATATATTATAATGTATTACATAGTTATATAATATATTAATTATAATATATTTGTTTAATATAATATCATAATAATTATATATTATATTATATTATATTATTAAATAATATAATTGTAATTTTTAATTATATTATAACTGAAATATTAATATTTTTTATTTAATATTATAATACGTTTTATAATATTATAATTATATTAACTATTTTAATAATATTATTATATTATATATCATTGTTATATGATATATGTTATTTAATAATAATTTTATTGTATTATAATAAATATTAGAATAAATATATATTATATTTTAATTATATATATTATATTATAGTATAATATAATATAATTATTATTTTAATTTTTGAATTATTTTAATAATATTATTTATTCTATATCATAATTATATAATATATTATATAATAATAGTTCTTTTATTATTTATTATTTTAATAATATTATGATATTCGATATCATAATTATATAATATATTATATAATAATAGTTCTTTTATTATATTAAATATAATAATAAATATATATTATATTGTAATTATATATATTATATTATAGTATAATATAATATAGTCATAATTTTTAACTATCCACAGTAATTTAATCTCATAATTTATCAAATGTTATTACATTAATTTTAGAATCAGCATAGCTACTATAATTATAGTTTACTAAACACTCAATTACTTTTTATAACACCTGTTTCTTCATTCAATACATCTAAAAGCAATTTTTTTAAAATCTATAACACTACCAAACTAAGCCATAATACAGTTCAATACCATTAGATATTTTATATACTATTAGATATTTTATGTACTGTGTATGAAGGAAAAGAAGTTGACCTTTACGTTTACAGTTTCTTATTTTCTAAAATATTTCTTTTGTAAAGTTTTTTTTTAATTATTAAATATTAAAATTAATTAATAAAATCAAATTCATTTTCAATAATTACGTTTCTAGATCACTGATCAAAATATATAAATAAATACATACCTTAATTACATTTGATGATGTGGTTTTTTATATCACTTGTTACTTTAACAAGCTAATGAATAAATATATACGTATATTATATATAGAGAGAGAGGGGGGGGATTTAGAGTAGAGCTAGTGCATTTATCTTAATTATCTTTTTTGGATAGGGTTCTACAACCTTTATGTAGTAATTATATAATCATTTTCACTTTCATAGAACAAATTACGGCCACTCATATGATATGTTGAAGTAAAAGGGGAACTTTCAGTTGAAAAGTAAGAATTAATCTTTGAGATGCTCTACAAGGCAAAAAGGAGTAACGGTTAAGATAAGGGCAGTTGAGGCTCTTTTTTATTATAAAAGCTAAATTGAAATCTCAAAGCATATTTGTTCAATTCGTCGATTTAAGTTGAGTTAAGATTTGGTTTTATCTGAGTTTAACTATAGTAGAAAAAAATTAAATGTGACTTTTTATGATAATTTTTAACTATGATAAAAATATAATTGAAAACTCGAATCGGTAAAATAAACGAGACAAGTTCAATTACTACAGTGTTTTCTTTTATAAAAATTTAAATTTAATTTTTTTACTACAATATTTTTTTTTTACATACATAACTCAAGTTCTTAATTTGCTTTGTAAAACAAACATACCTTATTTTTAAAAATTACAATTTTCTTCACTAAAATATACATTATATTATGAGAAAATCAACCATCAATTATTATCACGAATAATTACAATAGTGTTCTATCTTATGAGAAAATCTCTTGGATTGAGAAAGCAGAAAATTTAACAAGGGACGTCAACGAATCAAACATCACCATGGTTACTACTTCTAATGTATTTGATGAAATCTTTGGGCACGTTTAGAATTCGTTCTAAAATAATTTTATTTTTTGTATGAAAATAAAAATGAAAATGTTTTCAATCTCAGACATAAATCATTTTTGAAAATGTATTTGGTAATTTTATCAAGAGTTTATTTTCAGTGTAAAAAAACTCATTAATGTCTCTCTTTCTCTCTTGCTGCTCAAGAGAGGTGAAAACGAAAATAAAAAAAAAAAACTAAAAGTCGTTTTTCATTTCTCTCATTTTACACTAAATCAAAAAATTATTTTCATTTCTGTTTTTTGTCTTTATTGCGCCAAACGCTGTTTTAGAAATGTTTTTATTTTTTCTCAAAAAACGTAAAAAATAAAAACGAGATCAATTCCAAACACGACATTTATCTTTTTTAGTTTTTTTTCCCTTACTTTTGAACCGTTCTTTGTGCGGATTTGAGTGAAAAACTTTAGTGAAATTCAAATTTTTCTTTCAGTATAAAATAAGATTTAAAAGCCAACGGCCATTGTTAAAATTTACTCATTGATGTCACTTTAGGTTACCATAACCATGGTTTCTACTTCCAATACATTTTATGAAATCTCTATCTTTGTTTTTTTTTTTTTTTTTTTTTTTTTTTTTCTTACTTTTAAACAGTTTGGAAAACTTGAGTGAAGTTCAAAATTTTCCTTTTAACATAAAATAGGATCCTATATCCGACGGTCATTGTTAAAATTTACTCATTGGTGCCACTTTAGTTTCTATAAAGCCCAGGAAAGGGGAAAAGAATTACATCAAATCAACAAGTTTTATAAACTCGAGTTTGTTCTTTTGCAACGAAATTCAAAAAAACTTTGAACTCGAGTTACGACTTTATTCAAGTTCGTGTTCTTTTATAAAATTTGAATTTGAATCCAAATTTAAATTCGAGTTCAAGTTTCCTCTTCAACTCGAGTTCATAAATTTGAACTCAAGTTAATGAACAATATTTTTTTCTATTTTTACAAATGTCATAACTTTTTCGTTTTAATTCTGATTGAGATGATTTTTTTCTATGTATTCACAATGAAAAAATGAATAAAACCCTACTCATATACTGTATTAAAATTTTTCATCACTATTGAGTTTTTATTAAAGTACTATCTAAATACAAATTTAAGTTTTGACCTACCCAAACACAAACTCAAAAAGATTTTCAATTCAAATCATAATTCAAATGTGCACATCTAAACACAAATTTTAAGTTACAACTTTAACTCAAGTTATAACTCAAACTTAACTCAAGATCATCACTCAAATCACCATAACTAAAAAATGTAAAAGAATAATCCCTAATTGTAGAAAGTGAAATCTATTGTTATTTTATATTTAATGCCAATGACTAATCTCACGTCAGAATATACATTCGTTTATAAATATAAGTGAAAGAAGTGGTGCTTCCACATAAAACTTAAAGGACAATATTTGTAAGAGTGAAATTAAGTCCGATAAATTTGGGATGACTTTTCCACAATAAAATAAAATGATATTTGAAAAAGTTTTGCTTTCCTTTTTTTTTTTTCGAAGAAGTTTTTGCTTGAATGATTTGAAGTCTTTTGGATAATGGTTTATGGGCATATGATCCACGTGGACCCGACCACTATATCTATATTTTATATGTGTTTTTTTCTCTGAATTATTTCATATTTATTTATTGTGCGTGTTAGTAGTTGTGCCACGCGATAAATAAGATTATACAAACTTGTATTCTATCTGTAAGAGACGTTAAAAAAATAAATGCCAACGTGGACCAGACAATCCTTGTCCAAAATAAAAATAATTCTCAGACCTTTCCTGTGGGCGTAGCGTATTACCAGGGGTGGTTTTGGAATTACGAGAAGTGCAGGGAGTTGCAAGTAATGGGTGATCGCATAACGGTTGAAGAGTTTTTCTTCGGGGCTGATGCAGTGCGTTGACCATTTTGCCCATTTGTCTGCACCCAAGTTACGTTAGTGCTTACATAGAATGTAGGAGAGAGAGACGTTCTAAAACTTTCTTTAGGATTATGGTTTTTGAATTTTACTCACTTTGATTCTTAATTTTTAAAACATTCTATAATTAATGTTTATAGTTTTATTCTGTTTCAATTTCAATTATTCTGTTAGTTAAAGATTAAATATTTGATAAAATTTATGAAAGTAAAAAATTAAAAACATTTAAAGTTTAAGAGTTAAAATAATACAAAAAAAAATAAAAGTTAATTTTCACATATAATCTCTAAATTTTAGTTGTTTTCAATTTTTATCCTTAAATTGCACATATTTCGTCAAATATTTCATATTTAATTAATAGAAAAGCCAAAACTCAAACAGAATAAAACATCAAAGACTAATTATGAGATGTTTAAAATTTAGAGACTAAAATAAAATTAAAAGTAAACTTCAAAGATTATTCGTGACATTAACCCTTTTTTCACTAGTCAAGAAACGTTCCGAGGTTTTAATTTATTTGAAAACCAGAAAACAAGACAAACTTGTTCACCTTTCTTGGTTCTCAAACTCTTGACGTCAAGTATCCATTTTGAAAGTTAAGGCAATTGAGTTCTTAAATTTCTATTTTCCAGAATACTTGTGCGTATATTTTAAAATTTTGGATAATAATAAAATTTAAAAATAAAGAATTAAAGAATTTTAAAACATTAACCACATTAATATTCTAAAGATATTAGACATACGAGCAAGCATACAACATATCATTTTAATGAGATTTTATGTCATTTAAATTTTCTAATTTATAGATATTAGACTATATCGATTTTAAAGAGATTTTATGTCATTTAAATTTCCTAATTTGTTGACTTAATGAATTTGAACTTTTATAAAGATTAAAAACAGTAAAGGATTCATGTTTGAGAACCCAATTATCTAATCTAAATCTTAAAAACAGGGATTCAAATATCATTAAAATGTTTGAGGACCTTAAACGGAAAAGCCTAAATAAAAAGGAAGAAGCTGATAAATTTTAGATTAGTGTCATATAACCATGTTGTTAGAATTTTTATTAAAATATACTTGAAAAAAATAGTGCGATCGCGCAGTCTTTTCTCGTATAATTTTTATTAAGAACAAATGGAAAAAACTACATATTGCATTTAACTCTCTCTTTATCTATATATTTTTGACGTATTAAAAGAGATTTAATGAAATGAAATTAATATTTAAAAAATAAAGTGAGAATTCTTAAAATTTAAGAAGCGAGCTAAACATGACTCTTAAGAGCCAGTGGGCACTGATGAAATCAATCAATTAGCTAAGGCCTCATTCACTTCACAAATTCAAGTTTTCAATTCGAGCTAAGATGTGACATTTTATGAGAGTTTTTTACTGTAGCAGAAAAGGTTAGATGTGATATTTTCTGAGAGCTTTTTACTGTAAAAACCTAAAACTGAAAACTCGAATCGGTGAAGTGAACGAGGCCTTAAGATTATAAGCGAAAAAAAAAAATTAGAACTTCTCGGAGGAACTTTGCAAGCCTCTGGCACTAAACTTGCTTCAATTTCAATTTGAGATAAAAGGCGATTCACTAAGGAAGAAAAGTAGTTTTTAAATCCGTACCAAACTACCAATTGAAAAATCTCTTTTTAGTTGGATTTCCAGAAGCATATCATTTAGAAAAGGAAACTAGTTTACCATGAATAGAAAAGAACACTAGTTGATCCATCATCCATCCACTTATGTTCTAAAGTTGGAAGGAAAAATCACCTAACAAAAACCATTGTATTTCAAAAAAAAAAAAAAACATTGTACTCAGTTGAATACCGTTCCCTCAAATTATTGAAAATAACTAACTAAGCAAATTTCAGATAAAAAAAACTTTAGTGATCTATGTAGTTCCAAACAAATTCAAGAATTCTTCAACCCATAGAAAATACTGAATTCAAGGATTCAAAAAGTAAAAATAAAGCTAAACCATATAATCGAGTGACTTGCTCCTCTTATCTATGATTTCTGTTTGGATTTCCAACTTTAACTAGAGTCACCAAAGTTTGTCACTATTGGTACCAAATTATAAGATGAAACTTTTGTGATGCCAAACAGATTGAGCCTTTCTAATCTTTTAAAGGAATTTCTCAGGTGTTTTTTTTTTTTTTGGGTGGAATACCAACGTTCTCTTTTTATTAGTTGTTAAATCTGCATTACTTTTTTAATCTAATTTAATTTTTAATCAAATTTAATATAAATTTGACGGCTGATAAATAGAAAATACTAGTATTTTTAAAAAAGAAGAAACACCAAAGAGAAAGTTTCATCTTTTAAAACCACAATCATGTTGCCTTTTATCAGAAATTGCTTATGGAATGGACGTTTTACCGAATACATTATATGTATGGTCCTCTAAATAAAATTTAAATTAAAAAGCTTTTTGCTTTTCTTAAAGAGTTTGTTTTGCTTTTTTTTTTTGTTTTTGAGGAAAACCAAGAAAACAAAAATGGTTTTAGACCCACTTTAATTATTTGTTGTTTTCTGAAATACATGTATTTTGTACTTTTTTTTTGAGTTAAAATTTAAACATTTTTCAAATGTCTAATTTAATATAATAATTTCACCGACTTTTCCAAACAAATACCAAGAAATTAGCTACTTATTATTTTATAATATATATATGAAATGGTTTTACCAAATTTATAAGACAATTTCATCTTTTAAAACCACAATCATGTTGCCTTTTATCAGAAATTGCTTATGGAATGGACGTTTTACCGAATACATTATATGTATGGTCCTCTAAATAAAATAAAATAAAATAAATTAAAAAGCTAACTGATTTGCTTTTCTTAAAGAGTTTGCTGATGCTGGGAGACAAGTCTTGTTTACCTTTACAAGAAAAAGAAAAGTTAAAGGAAAAATTCAACAACAAATCACAGCAAAATAAAAAAATGGTTTTCTCAAAACCACCAAACTCCAACAAATTAATCCTTTGTTGTGATTTCCTAGGAGACAGAAAGAAGATCATCCAGCCACGAAAAATAATCAAATATCAATCAAATTTTGTACATCTTTGAATCAATTTGAGTTAAAAAATAGAAACTAAAAATATTCTTCAAAAAAGTCTATATTAAAAGACATTTTCAAACGTCATCCCAATTTCATTCCCAAAATTTTCCAAAAATCCGAATACAATCAATAAATTAATTACAAATTATATAAATATATATATATATATATATATATTCTTTGATTTATTGTAGCATTTGCTCCAGATTTTTTCTCCAATGATTTTAAAAGTTAACGATATACCCTTCTATACAATTCCATTCTCAAAATTATCTGATTTTTTTTTTCCTTTTTTTTTTTTTTTTCTTAAATTGTTAGAGCTACTGTTGTTAGTATAATCTCAATTTTTGTCCTTAAATATTTTTGCACTAACATTCAAAATATCCCACAACTAATCTCGATTTATAAAATTATCCATTTAAAATCCTTCCATCAAGAATCTCAACCCGTTAAAAAATGATGAGAAATGACATTTGAGGTCATGTGACAACGTTCCGGGTAATAAAAATCAAAAGAGAATGCAGTCTAAGTATGGAGATCAAATTACGATTAAATTCGGATAAGTTCCTTCTACAATGATATATATATATATATATATATATGAGTTTTTAATGGTTTCATCTCTATTAATAATTATCCGTTAAATATTATAATTTAATAACGTGTCGTAAAAAGAATCTAATTTTATTAATTGTAATAATTTTTTTTGTTCATTACTCAATTTATTACAATCACATGATTATATCTTACAGTTAAAATAACGATATTTATCGATGGATAAATATTAGAATAATCATTAAAATCTACCAAAATTCTATGAGCTAGGGAGGACCACAGTTCATCAAGTACCATTACATAACTTTCTGACCGAAATATGAAGAAAACAAAGAAAGAAGAGGCACTTCTGTTCTGGAAATGGAGACTTGACTAGCGATTCCATATGAAGGAATATGGTTGATATTGTCTGGAAAACAGAAGCAAATTCTATAACGAAAAATTCTTTTGTGGGCTTTATAATAATGTTGGAATTATGACAAGGTTTCCACCAAGTCTAACCTGAAAAGGAAACAAAAACAGAAAAGCATATACAACTCTCACAAAATCAAATGGATTTCCTAATCCTTCCACCCAAACTCTTCATTGTCCCACCAATCATAAATTATGAACCGGGTGACACCACAAATAACTAAAAGTAACTCTTTTTTTTTTTTTTTTTTTTTTTTTCTTTCTGCTTGCTTAAGTCTAGCATTTTGGGACTTCTTGAAGACTAGCTTCTAGTGATTAATATAATTATAAATTTAATAACACAAAATTGTCCCGCCACACATGATTCTCCAAACTAGTAAACACCATTTTACCTATTGGAATATTGATTAAAAAAAAAAAAAAGTTTCTCTGATAGAATCAGAAAAAAAATAAACTATCTGTAGTTACTTTTTCTTTCAATTATTAAATTTGTATTAAAAATTATTCATTTTTTATATTTTTCTAATCTAATATGATTTTAATCAAATTCAATAATCAAAAATTAAATCTTAACATAGAATTTCTCTGAAAATAAAAATCTAACTTTTGGTAAGTTTTAATAGCTTTGACAACTAAAAATTAATTTTAAAAAGGCAAGAAAATTTCTTAAAGATTTAATGCTGATGTAACTCAAAACCATTTTTAAAAGGCAAATTTAGCGACTTTGTACTGCACATTAAGTTGTACTGCATTAAGAACCCTTGCAAAACTTACCAAAGGCGACAAAGTGACTTTGACTTTTGGCGACAGAGTTGGTGAACAATAAATTACTGAATCCAACAAAGCCCATTTCCCACTCCATTTGTTTGAGTCCATCAAATTTGTATTTGAGTGATTTGGACATAGGAACGAAAGGGATTTCCTCCATTTTTTTTTTTTTTTAGAAATAGTAGAAAATAGGTTAATATGAAAAATTTAAGAAAATATATAGGTAATTTTTAGTTATAAAAATTAATAGGCCATAATTTGTCAAGTTATGATTCATAACCAGATAAATTATGGATAAATTTGTCAAGTTATGGTTCATAGCTAGATAAGTTATGGATAAAAATCATGAATTATGGATAATAACTTATCAAGTTATGGTTCATAATCAGACAAATTATGGACGAAAACAATAATTTACCTTATTTATTAACTTATATAAACTATTGACCTATTAATTTTAATTTATCTCAAATCTTAGCCTATTTCTCTTTTTTTTTTTTTTTTTTTTTTCCCTTTCGTTTATAATGGGATTTTCTTATCATGGGTAATCCTTATGTGGGGATTGGTGTGAGCAGGTGATCTAAAACAGAAAGTTGGTGCAATGTCGAGACTCCAAATTAGTTATGGGTTATGACTAATGACTTATTTGTCCATTATCAAAACTACGATTTGAATTTATTTAGATGACCAATGATTTGGCTTTCCTTGTGCCTGCGCCATTCGTCACTTGACATGTGGCATTGTTGTTGTTGTTTTTTTAGATAAATCATGTGGCAAATTGTTGATCAATTGATGCATTAATTAACAAGACAAGTGCGTGCGTGTGTATGTATTTGCTGAAAAATTGATGCATTATATAATTCATAATTTTGACCTTTAGGATGATGTTCAGCCAGCTTAGGTAGTGGGCAGACCACTTGACCAATATTTTTACTATTTTCATTCATTTTTTAACTCAAAAAAAAAAAAAAAAATTTTTATAGTGTGTTTGGAAAGGGGGAGAAATGGAGGGAGGGAGAGGGTGAAGGGTGAAGGGAAAGTAATGGTGGGAGAGTTCCAATCAATGGTAAGGAGAGAGAGGAATAGGGAGAGGAAAGGTAGAGGGACATGGTCTCACTCATGACCCATCAAATTGGATCTTTTTATAAATAAGTAATCCATAAACTTTAAACTTTAAAAAGACTATTTTACGCTCTAAAAAAAATTATTAATAAATAGTTTAAATGGGCAACATAATAGTTTAATAAAATAATTATTTATATCTTTTTAATCCTCTTTCCATTCTACCAAACAACATGAATGTTTATAGTAATCATTACTATATATAAGGATTAATTACAAAAATTTTCTCTGAATTATGACCCTCGTAATACTTTACCCTTTAAATTTTAAAATTTACCATCCGTTCCTCTCAATATATGTTCTGTTAATAACTTTACCTTTTCTATATATTATAGTAAGTGACGAAATTAAAGATGTCTTTTGATCAAATCTTTTATAGAAGTAGTTTCTATAAGAGGAAGGTTCTGAGATGCCAAGAATTGAGGCGACTTTCTTACTATTAAATGATTAATAGTGAATACAAAAGATGCAATATGCGCATGAGATCTTTGTAAAGTCCGTTTAGAAGTTGTGTTATGTTATTTCACTTGCAAGCACGGCCATTCTTTACTTTTAAGTTTGCAAAATTACGTTTTTTTTTTTTTTTTTTTTTCACTGTAGGAAAATATGCTGCAGAAGGAACAAAATGAAGACTGAGAAGGGAGAATGCCATGCTGAAGGAACTGTTTTTTAAAATCATTATAAATAGGTTTTAGTTGGATTTCCACAAGCATGATGTTATCATTTCGAAAGGGAAAACTAGTTTGATCCATCATCCACTTTTGTTCCAAACTTGGAAGGAAAAACCACCTAACGAAAATCATTGTATTCAGTTCTACACCTCAAATTATTCAATAATAACTAATTAAGCAAATTTTGGATAAAAAGTTTAGTGATTAACATAGTTACAAACGAATTCAAGAATTCTTCAACCAATAAAAAAAAAAAAAAACCTAAATTTAAGGATTCAAAAAGTAATAAAGAAAGTTAAAACGTATGGTCTATATGAGACTTGCTCCTCTTATTTATGATCTTGTTTGGTTTTCTAGCTTTAAATAGTCACCAAATTTTGTTACTAAAATTTATACTAGATTATAAGATGACTTGCTCCTTTTATTTATGATCTCATTTGCCTTTTTTAGGAATTGCTCACGAAATTGACGTTTTATCGATATATTATGTATGTTCTTTTAAAAAATAAAATAAAACAGCTCCTGTTTTGCTTTTCTTAAAAGAGTTTGCATATTGTGGGGACAAGTCTTGTTTACCTTTACAAGAAAAAGGAAAAGAACAAGAAAACAAAAATAATTTTAGAACCACTCCAACAAATTGTGATTTAGTGAAACACACATATAGATTTTGTACGTTAACTTTGAGTTAAAGCTATTGCAGAAACATTCCTTTAAGGTCTATATTAAAGGTATGGTCAATAATATCACTAAGTTACCCAATCAAATACCAACTGATTAACTACTTAGGGCATGTTTAGAAGGTATACTCAAATCATGTTTTTTTAATTCTGATGTTTGAAATTAAAATTTTTTATTAGAGGAAAATGGTATAACAAGATCAATAATTTGAGTTTAAATATATGAAATAAACGGGCCCTTAATTATTTAATATGTGTATTTTTAGATTTATTGTGGCATTCGCTCTAGATTTTGGCTCCAATGATTTCAAGGTTAATGAGAAAGCATGCCTTTTTACAATTCCATTCTCAAAATTATCTTTTTTTTTTCTTCTTTTTTTTTTTTTTTTTTTTTTCTGTTTCCCCTCTTAAGTGTCCTTATGTTGTTGGAGCTTCTGTTCGCTAATATAATCTCTTTTTTTTTTCCCCCTACATTCAGGAACGAATCTCATTTTTGCAACTACCATTCAAAATATCCCATAACTAATCTTGGGTTATAAAATTAAAATTATCCCGTTAAAGTTCTTCCATATCAAGAATCTCAATCTGTTGAAACATGATGAAAAATGACATTTGACTGTCATGTGGAATGTTTTCAGTAATGTAAATCAAAGTAGAATTCACTCTAATTACAAAGACCAAAATAAGATTATTTTTAATTCAGATTTTCCTTCTACAATGATATTTATTCTTACGTTTTGTTGATTCCATCGAGTTTAGAACTAATTATGAAAATAAATACAAATAAAGTCAAAATACTAATATAAGATGACAATAGATAAAATATTTTTTTCCCCTAACAGAAACGAGAATGAAATTAAGTAGCTAAACAAGGACTATAATTGAACAAAGCAGTAGATTCACTAGAAAAGCGAAAAGAAGAGGAACAAGTACTATTGACAATAGAGATTCACACAATTTATCTTCATGTTTGATGGAGTTTCCTTTAGCGCCCTGAAGTTTGAACTCTAAATTCTTCAAGCGTCACAATCAACAAATTTTCACCTCCCAGCATCAGAATTCACTTCCCAATTTTGATTGACATATACCTTCCAATTCCTGCAATCTTTATTAATATATGTTAGTAATAAAGAACATTCTAATAGATTACCAAAAAAAAAAAAAAAAGATTTCTAGCGAAATTTTTATATACTTATTATTACTATTACAATTATTATTTTTTTTTATTATTATTTATTTATTATTTTTTTTTTTTTATTATTTTTTTTAATGAGCTAATTTTTTAAATACTTAAACCTATACGTTTTAACTTCTGAATAAGCAGGGAATACATAGCTTCTATATCATCTCTCCCAACACATATATCTTAACATTGGACACATTTTATTACTAAATGAAAAATAAAAATGAAACTTTTTTAATAGATTTTTTATACCTGTTAATTGATTGAAAACCTTCTCTTGATTGTGGCCCATTTGACAATTGGAAAACCTTCTCTTGATGACAATTAAATAAAAAGTCTCCAAAGTTATCCAACAGTCGAAAATAAGCAAGTCTCCAAGAAGCGTTGAGCAACAAATTACCACAAACTCCACAGAATCCAACTGCAAATCCAACCCCAATCCCCATCCGTAACCATGACATGTCGAACCATTCTCCGTCATCTTCAACAATGCTTTCATCGTCACCGCCAGACTTTTCATCTCCAGGGCATAAAATGTCTAGAGGCTGTCCACATAGTCCGAGGTTCTCGGCATACGCAGAAGCATTGAAACTTTGCAATTGCGTGCTTGTAGGGATTCTTCCCGACAGCTGATTATCCGAAAAATCCAAGTATTGAAGAAAAGAAACTTCAGCCAAGCTCACTGGAATTTTACCAGAAAGCTTATTGTGGGACAAATCTAATGATTCCATCTTATTCAATTTCCCAATCTTCTCAGGGATGACTCCACTCAAACTATTCCTTGATAGGTTTAGTTGAACTAGTTCCACAAGATTTGCAAATTCTTTTGGAATCTCTCCGAACAATCTGTTGCTTGAAAGGTCAATGATTCTTAATAATCCAAGAATCTCCTTGTATCTGTACTCGACTCCTTTCCACAAGATCAATGCACTAGTTTCATAACTAATTTGTATATCTCGACCATAGATTGACCCGGATGGAACTTCCTGATGGATTGTTTGAACTTCCTCATTGAGTTTTTGAACCATAGAGGTGAAATTGTCGATGCATGAAGGAATGGATCCGGATATGTCGTTCATAGAAAGATCCAAGATTTGAATGGATTGGAGATGGCAAAGATTTGATGGTATGTTTCCAAAAAATCTATTTGATTTTAAACTCAGAAAAACCAAGTTTATTAATCTTTCACCAATCCAAGGGGGTATTTCCCCTTTCAAATTATTCTCTCCAACATCTAAAACTCTCAGTTGGGTGCAATTCTTCAATGACGATGGCAAACTTCCAGAAAAATGATTGTGCCTCAGATTCAAGAAGGCAATGCGGTGCATCAAACCAAGGGATCTTGGTATCACTCCAAACAATTCGTTGTTTTCCAAATTAAGAACGATTAGATCCTTCAAATTCCACCAACAATCAGGAAGGCTTCCAAATAACAGATTATTTGAAAGGTCAAGAAGTTTGGTTGCACCATCTCTTAAGTCACATAAGAAAGACCGTAATCCAGTGAACTTGTTATTGGAAAGATCCAAATATGTTGCATTGGATAGAGAAGATGGAATAGGACCATGGAATTGGTTGGAACTCAAATCAACAGTAGCATAAATATAATCCAACATCAATGGAAAGTTTGGCAAGGTGCTATTCATAAGGTTGAAAGATAGGTTTAGATAATCCAATTTGAAAGTCAAATCAGAAAACCAATGAGGAATAGCACCAGAAATTCCAGAATTAGAAATGTCTAGATGTGAAATATCGAATTGACTATGGAGCCAGCTAGGAAATTTCGAACCTAACTTGCAAGAACTCAATGATAAGGAAGTCAATTGAAAGGGGGGAACCCAATTGGAGTTGAAACTCAATGTCAAAGAATTAGATGATAGGGATAATACCTTCAACTTGGACAACTTTTGGAAGTGGAGTTCAGAGACAACCCCAGACAGAGAGTTATGAGAAAGATCCAAACTCTCTAGATTTTGGAGCTTGCCAATACTTTCTGTTAAAGTAGACAGAGAGTTATGAGAAAGATCCAAACTCTCTAGATTTTGGAGCTTGCCAATACTTTCTGTTAAAGTAGACAGAGAGTTATGAGAAAGATCCAAACTCTCTAGATTTTGGAGCTTGCCAATACTTTCTGTTAAAGTAGACAGAGAGTTATGAGAAAGATCCAAGCTCTCTAGATTTTGGAGCTTGCCAATACTTTCTGTTAAAGTAGACAGAGAGTTATGAGAAAGATCCAAACTCTCTAGATTTGGGAGCTTGCCAATACTTTCTGTCAAAGTAGACAGAGAGTTATTAGAAAGATCCAAACTCTCTAGATTTTGGAGCTTGCCAATACTTTCTGTTAAAGTACCATTTAATCTATTATCACTTGCATCAAACTCTCTCAAAGATGACAGTGTAGAGAGATCAGGCAGTGATCCTGCGAGTCGATTGCTGCTTAAGTCCAAAGTAACAACATTTGGAAATCGACTTAAACAGTTTGGAAGAAGACCTTCTAATAGGTTCCCGTAGAGTTTTAGCTCTCTCAAAGACGGGAATTTTTTTCCATCCTGAAGAAGTGACCCTCCAAGTTGGTTCCAATGCAAATCCAAAGTCTTCAACGAATGACCAGACAGGCTTTCCAAAACATCTTGAAGTGTTTCATTAAAATTGTTGCCAGACAGATCTAATGTTTGTAGGTTGGTAAGATTCCCCAAGAATTTGGGTATTTTATTTCCAAGTACAATATTTGATGAGAAGTACAAATCTGTGAGGGAAGTCATTTTCTGGAAGGAATTTGGAAGCACACCGGATATAAAGTTTCTGGAGATGGTAACGTCAACAAGGTTGGTGCTAGAATTTAGCAACCAAGAAAGCACTGTGGGATGAATTGTATTATCATGGAGATCAAGTCTAGTGAGGGCATTGGAGAAGTTTGCAGAAGATAAGGAAGGTGGCATTTTGAAAGATTGAAGCCCATCTTGAGTGAAACCAAGCAACTGTTGTGGAATGTACTGAGTTAGCATACATGGAAAGCATTTCAAGAGAATCAGATGAATTTGCGTGAGAAAAAGAAGAGGTGTCTACCTGTGGAAATTGACAGCTTCCGAATTCCAAGGTAGATAACGAAGGCGGCATTTGAAAAGATTGAAGCCCTGCTTTTGTGAAATTGGTACCCCACAATTCGAAAGTTGTCAAAGAAGGGAGACGAGAAAGCCATTCAAGATTATCAGCAATCATTCCACCGTCAGAGTCGCCGCCAAGACCAAGAAACTGCAGTTCGGTAAGATTTCCAAGTTGGGACGGAATAACTCCACGGATAGGATTATCTCGTAGGTTGAGATAAGTGAGCCTTTTGAAAGAACCTATGAACTTTGGGATCCTGGTGAAATCATTAAAGCTCAAGTCTAAGTGCTCTAGATATTGCAGTTTGACCAACGAAGCTCCAATATCGCCTCCAATCATGTTACAACGAAGATACAGCTCAACGACATGATTGGTTCGGTTATCGCACGTGATCCCTGTCCAAGTGCAACAGTCTCGGTTGCTGCTGTTTGTCCAGCTGTCTGTCCAGGAGGAGAGGTAGTGATCAACAAGGCCTTGCTTGAAAGTGAGTAGAGCAAGTCTCTCCGTCTCTATGCACCGCACCTGATCATCATCACTCAGTGTATGAATTTGGGTGGTGGCTAGCAACAACACCAGCCCTGAAATTAATGCTAGCATACTCATTATTTTAATCATTTTACAATCACAAGTGAATATCAATGTTGTTGAAATGTCCATATTTATACACACACACTGGGACTGATTTATTAATAAATTGAATAAAAATTCATCTTTATGTTTTGGGAAATTATTGTTCAAGAAATGGACCTCGTCAGTGGGCCCACATACCTTGCTAATTACGTTAACTGTAATGATTGAGAAAATCTCAGACTTTATATAATACAATTTATTTATTTAAGCTAAGGATTTTCCTAGGAAATATTATGTGACTGAAGGATTTATGGAATCCATAATTATATTCCTAAATTCTATAGCAGATTTTATGTTAAGTTCATGTTTTCGATCAAATAAATTCGATCGATAAATTATCGCTGTACTTTAAGGCAGAATAATTTTCAGTGCAAGTATAGTTTGAGAATCTTAATTTCAAGAATCTCCAAGCACAGTACGACATTAGCAGCGTAAAAAAAACGCACTGACGTTTTAAAGAAGAGAAAATCCTTAATTGCCAAATAGCTAGATTAAAGTCACAAGATAAATTCCCATAACAGAAGGGTACAATGTGAGCTCGGGGTTTAACACCATCAGAAACAATGTCAATCCCGGGATATAATGCAGAAAAGTTAAATGTAGAATTTGTTCAGTCTAGAATTAATTTCAAGACTTGAAACAGTTCAAGATATTACGCGAGTAAGAATTTAATGTGATGTCAAAGTAGTCAGGAATTAATATTGAACTGTAAATGTGCAGTAGAAAGTGAACTATCAAAAACTAGAATTTCACACATCATTAGGTACATCCTTACAATCAAAGATAATTTTTATCTGATTCAAGGGAAATTTAAGTGGACAAGAGTACAAGGGGTAGGTGAGATTTTTCTCTCTCTCCTTCTCCACTTGGCCGGCCATGCATAGGAAAATAGAGCCAAATTGGCAAGTTGAGTGTGTAGGTAGATGACATGGTAAGGTGATGGGATAGGTGTGGTTGAAGGGGAATTAATGGCAAAGTTGCTTCTTCTTTTCTCCTTCCACAACCGGCCATGAATTGGGGGATTTAAACCAAAATTTTGGTTGACTAATGGAGTGGACTTGGGGTAAAATTAAATGATTTCCAAGTTTCTATAAAAGGAGCCATCATAAGCTAGGCCTCATTTTTTTTCTCCTCTCCTTTTTCCCACATAAATCCGGCCATACCACCCATTCTCTCTCAAAAATTTTCTCTCACTCTCCAACCTTAAACAACTAGTAAAAACCATAGAAGAAGAAGAAGAAGATCAAGGGTTCTAGGAGGAGTTTAGTCAAGCATTTCTCCAATAGTATAAACTCTAAACCCTATCTTTTTATGCTCTAGTAAGGTTTGAGATGTAGAGATATTCTTCTAAAATTTTCTTATACTCCTCTAGTTCCAAGCCATTAACAAACCTTGGAGAAGAAGAGAATGATCTCAAAGGTTCTCAAGAAAGAGTTCTTCGAGGGTAACTCTTGAACTCTTTTCAATTATTTTATAGCAAAGTTTAAGTTTGAGAATCCATTGATGTAAATTGTGATTCTCAAGGAAATAAGTTGTAATAAGGGTGTGTGAGTTTTATGTTGGTTTTGTGAGTTTTGAGCTTAGTTTGATGTGGTATGCTTATGCTTGATTTAAGCTTGCTTACTTCCAGTTAGAGGAAAAATTTCTGGTTACTTTGAACGTGAAAATAAGGACCCTAGAGTGAGATTTTTCGATGTTTCAAAACTTGAACTTATAGCCCTTGATGTTTTGAACATTTTTTGTGACTATGACAAAACCCAACTTTAACTCTAAAACCGAGTTTGAAGCCATTTTGTAAAAAACGGACAGGCTGTCCAAACACAGTTTTGGAAAGAAAAAAAAAGATTTGCTGCAGCAGACCACAGCATTTTAAAAAGATTGCTACAGCAATCCTATAACGTTTTAAAAGAGATTGTTACAACATTATTAAAAGATTGCTACAGCAATCCTACAACGTTTTAAAAGAGATTGTTACAGCATTATTAAAATATTGCTACAACAATTTTATAGCATTTTTAAAAGATTACTACAACATTTTTAAAAGATTGCTACAGCATTCCTACAGCATTTTTAAAATGCTGCAGCATTCTAGGTAAACAAAAAAAAAAAAAAAAAAAAAACAAAGCAGCCACTGTTTTCAGCCAAACGATGCCTTTAGAGGCTAAATTTCAGTTTTCACTAAAAACAATAATTTTAGATCCCAATGAGACGAAGAATTTTTGAAAAGAATAGATTTTCAAAATCTGACTCTAAGATGCAGTAAAACGCAGATTTCAGAAACTGCACAGTTTTAACAAAACAAAACTAAAACAGTGTCGTTGTTAACAAAAGGTTATCAAAGAAACCAAGATGTGATTTTAGTAAAATAATATGGTTTTAGACCTCACTTTAACAAGGAATAGCCATGAAGAAAGATTTCAAAAAAATATTTCTACAACATCGTTTCACGGTAGTTTACAAGTTAACCATAAAACGACTTGGGGAATAGTTTTCAAAAGTCTATATTCGAAAAGAGATTTTACAACGGGATTTTAGCTTAATAGTTTTCGAGCAAAACATCTCGACGGGCACCCACGAGCCCAATACGATAGGTCCGTAGAATTTTGAAGATTGATGTGGGTCCAACGCCCGCATTGATCTAAGAGACTCCATTTGAGTTTAAATTTCAATAGCCTAAGAGTTAGAATGCCGTGAATACATTCTAGGCCAAATTGGGCATTAATATCGTAATAAGTCCAATGAGGAAAATTATGGATAATAAGTTACTAGATTGGGTAATTGATTTCCAACCTAGACATAAGTACGTTAAGAGCAATTAAGGAAAATAAGATTTTAAGGATTTAATAAATCGATCCTTATAGTAAATTATCCTTCAGTAAAGGAAAGAAATACATGCCTTAAGTAAAGGGCTAGATTTCCTTCACAAGTTGCTAAATAGAATAACAAACGACAATTAATCTGACACTCTTAATGGGTGTTCATTTTCAGAAGTAAAAGTAAGAGAATAGGCTGTTTGGTGAAAAGTGAATTCCAGCTCTGTGAATCGGGTAAGTAGGAATCTCACCCTGAAAGATGAATAGATTTTAAAGAAAAAGGTTACACATGTTATATATGCATGTTTATGCTTTAAGTATTGTATGCGATGTTATGCTATGCTGCATACACATAAGCAGTGCACAAGAATTATATGTGTTTAAATTAATTTAATGTTATAGTATGCTATGCTAGGTCATATTGCATACACCTTAATAAGTCAAGAGGAACTTATAAGAAGAAACTCAGTTGAGTGCCGTACCAGCCTCCGCAAGGGAGGTAATCAGACTCCACAAAGGAGATAAATGAACAAAAAAAAAGGGTCCTTCACAAGGGAGGCACTCAGTTCAATTTAAATCACGGGTCGTTGGGGACCTTGCAAACCCTTACGTCCCAATGATTGCACGCAAGTGGTACGTGAGCACTCGGGCCCATCAGTAAGAAAGATAAGATAAGATAATAAGACTATGATAAAACATCATAATCAAGCATAATCAGCTCATGCATATTTATTCATGTGTACTTTCAGTTGTTTTGTGAGATATAGTTCCTACTTGCTGGGCGAAAGCTCAATCAGATAAGTTCATGCTGTAGGTAAGAAACCTATCAGCAATTCTTGAAGGGCAATGGTGATCGGCGGACGAATGGTGGAAATGGGAATGGATACCGCTTACGCAGTTATTTTCCGCAGTAAGTTTAAGAAAAATCATGTTTATGTCTATATGATTCAAAGGTTTTAAGTATGTATGTTTTAAAAAAATATACATACATATGTATTTAAGAAAACCAAGGTTGTAGCTAACAACCCTAGTTTTGAGTATTTAAGTTTTAGAACGTTGCAACAGTACAAGCAACAAATAAATGAATTTTAAACATGACGATTTAAATGATTAATCTTAAAAGGATTTTAAGATGTACTTAAACTTAAGATTTCTCACGAAATCGGTTTTAACGTCAAATGAGATGGCCAATTGAAATGACTAGTTTTAGAAAAGCTTTTAAAGAGTATTTGAAACAAGAGTTCAAATGCTATTTCGTTTGAAGGATATTTCTAAAAGGTTTTATTTTAACTAAAATTAACAAAAGCTTTAAGAAATTTAGTGATTCACTTATTTAAAATCATTGTTACAAATTATGAAAGTATTCCTTCTTATGTTTTAAAAAAAAAAATGTTCCGCAAATTTAAGAAATTCCAGTAAGTACAAGTTAAAAGTAAGTTACAGTGGCGGCCTCATAGGAGGGTCGTCACATTAACTATACTTTGGCAACTATTTGACCGACTTTAACTAAAAATAAAAAAAATATTCGGGTAATCTCATTATTAGACTCGTTACCATTAATAGATTACAACATCGCATTTCAGACATTCTATATAAAGATGAGTAATTATTGTTATCTAGTTGTTGTAGATTTCAATAGAGATTAGGATAGTTTCATGAGAAAGGTTGAGAAGAAACGAGAAAGAAGTACTATTAGCAACCTAGAGGCGGCATTAGGGAGTCATGTTCTCATTTGGAAGGATGATGTGGTAAGAAAGTGACACGTAGTTAAGCTTATTAAGCAAGCCTATAAACATTAATTAGCTGCGACATGGACCTAGAAAACAAGTGGCAAATGCTGGAGTTTTTCGTAACTGAGCTATTACATTTGCTGCCCATATTTATATTTAGTTGGTTGTCAGCTAAAATCTTATATAAATATAAATTAGGACAACTAAATTTACAAGTATGGAAACCTTAAAATAGCGAATTACAAGTGTGAAATCCTTAAAACAATCTCTGTGCAAGATAATATTAATCGTCAAGACAACAATTAGCCTCTAAAAACCACGACTAAACAAATTCATCTTAACAAATGAGGCTCACCAAGATATCTGATGGTCATGAAATTGCAGCTTCACCGCCGTTTGCGATAATCCCGAGCAGTGTGTCAACAACATTAATTTGATGAGAAATATGATTAATTTCTTTTATCTGGCTCAATCAGCAGCAACATTCGGATGTTTTTCCTGAAATTATATAGATGCATTATTACAAATTAAACAACTTAATTGTTTGAAATCTCCGAATTAAGTTTATCTTTTTTCTATACTTTTAATTTGCTGTTAAATCAGAGTGCCTTAATTTTTTTTTTTTTGTTGCATTTTTCGAATTAACTACTAAAAAAAGAAAGAAATTAAAAAGGCTAGTTCAGTGGTCTTTCTTTAACGTTTTTGGGGACCAGATATTTAATTTTTTTTTTGGACCAGACATTTAACGTTTTTGGGGACTAGACATTTAACCGTTTTTGGGGACCAGACGTTAACATTCTTATTTGAACAATTCTTAACTCCAAAAAAGAAGCGAGCAACTATGGCACCGAAAGATATTTATGGGTCTAGTTGATCTATCGTGTCAATCATGTGATATCACTCTTCTATGATGATACACAGTGTAGTTATCATATGAGCAAGCATTATCCAATTCTTGAACTAAACAACACGGCAGAGACTAGAAAGCAATCAATTCTACCGTATTTCTCACTTCAAGAGACTTCAATTAATCAAAGTCTGTTTTAAACTTGAAACTTCCTTGTCATTTGTAATAGTAATTTGTATTTTTTTTAATTTCTTTTTTCCTTTTTAACAAATAGAAAGAGCAACTAGCATCAAGTACAAAAACTGAAAATTCTCTTAAGATTTCTAAGTTCTAATTATATACTACTTATAAGTGAGAGACATAAAATCATAGGAAAAAAAAAAAAAAAGAATACACAAAATATATAGTGATTCAGTTTTAATATACGAGTCATGTCTATGTGATAAAAAAGTTCACACGAGAAAATCACATACTCTTTAACTCTCTATTTTTTCCAACCTCTCTCACTAGTCCTAAAATCAATATCCCCTTTATATAATAGACACTAAAGTCAACTAAAATTGCACGCGTAAAATCCCTAAAATAAAGATTCCTTGACTAATAAAATTTTGATTTCTCTGAGCAAAATAATATTCGTTAGAACAATAATTAGCCTCCAAAAATCACAACTAAACAAAATAAGGCTCAGTAAGATATCCGATTATAGTGAAATTGCAGCTTCACCGCCATTTGTGCTAATTCCGAGTCCAAATTAACTTCATCTTTTTTCTATTCTTTAATTTGCTGTTAAATCAAAGTGCATTGATTTTTATCCCTTTTTTGGAATGATTAAACAAGAAAGAAATTAAGAAGGATAAGTATTGTCGAGGGATCTGATAACACCTTTATTTGAACAATTTTCAACTCCCAAAAAGACGCCAGAAACCATGGCACCAAAAAATTTATCGTCTAGTAATTAATGATCCTTCATGTCAGTTATGTGAACTCACTCTTCTATGATGATCCTTATCATACGAGCAATCATTTTCCAATTTTTGAACTAACTCACTCTTCTATAATAATTCTTCCATAAATCAAAGTCTAGTTTTAAGCTTGAAACAAACTTGTCATTGCAATCCTAACCTGTATTTGTTTTTTAATTTCTTTTTTCCTTTTTAACTAATAGAAAGAACAACTAGCGTCAAAATACCACCCACATCCCAATTAAGTTGACAAATAGGCAGTGGCAGAGCTAAAAAAAGAAAATTCGAGCGGGGAACATGAATGAAGTAAAAGTGTACAACTAAAATAGAGTTGCAAGCATTTTTTATTCTAAACTTTTCTCTCTCTTTTTCACCTTTTCTTTATCTATTTGTATAGTTCCTTTATCTATTCACCTTTTCGTTATCTATTTGTATATTTCTTTTATCTGTTCAAATGAACCATGTAAATTCGTTTTAAAGTTTAAAGTCTATAAAATTATGAACTTATATAGTAGTCTAGTTGATTTTTATTTTATTTGTGATTTTAAGTTTCAAAAATAGTAGACTTGCAAGTCAAAAATCAGAATTTAATTGCAATATTTAAAAATATATATATGTAATATGAGTACGCTCCCCAGTTCGGGTACCATTATCTAAGACTATATAGATCATTTAGGAAGACCTATTCAATAAAGAAGATGAGTGTAGATTAAGCATGCCACACCTTTCCAATCGGTTAAGGCCATTGGTATTGCTTCAACGCACTTGGTGAATTAGTTCGTAATGGCCCCTCTACTTGGGCGTCTTTATTTTGTATGAAAGCGAAAGTGAAATCTAAAAGCTTTTTTTTTTTAATTATATACTCATGCATTTACTTAAAAAATGAACAAATGAGAGCTTAGTGGGTTTCACATAATGCAGATATAATGAGGAAATCGTATATTAATTTTTGCACTTTTTTAATATTAACTCTCGGTTTAAGAGACTAAATGCCAACGCTTACAAACCCTTAATAAGTTCAATGTTATAAACTAATTATTGTTTATTTTTGTCAAAGAACGTAATTACATTGATAGAATTTCTTTTACAAAATTTAGTAAACATTAGAAAACACCTTGAATTCTTTTTCATTCCATCATCAAGTATGATAAGTAAACACTGGAAAAAAATAAGAATAATATTATTAACTTTTTACAATTCATAACCTCAAAAAGATGCCAGAAGTTATGGCACCCAAAATTTATGGGTCTAGAAATTGAAACTTGAAACTTCCTACAGTGTTGCTTACTTCAAGAGACTTCAATAAAGCAAAGAAGTCTGTTTTAAACTTGAAACTTCCTTGTAATTTGCAATCCTAACTTGTATCTTTTTTAATTTCTTTTTTCCTTTTTAACTAATTGAAAGAACAACTAGCATCAAGTACACAAACTGAAAATTAATCTCTTAAGATTTATACGTTCTAATTATAAACTACTCATAAGTGAGAGACATAACACAAAATATGTAGCGGTTTACTATTAATATGCGAGAAGTTCAAGTAAGAAACCACACACTCCTCAACTCTCCGTTTTTCCAATCTCTCTCACTACTCCTAAAATCAATTCCCCCTTATATAATAGAAACTAGGGCAACCAAAATTGCAAGTGTAAAATCCCTAATATAACAATTCCTTAAAAAGGAAATTTTGGTTTCTCTGAGCAAAATAATAATCATCAGAACAATAAATAGGCTCCAAAACCTAAACAAAATGAGGCTCACCAAGATATCCGATCATAGTGAAATCTCAACTTCACCACCATTTGTGCTAATCTCGAGTCCAAATTAAGTTCATCTTTTTTATTCTTTAATTTGCTGTTAAACCAAAGTTCCTTGATTTTATCCATTTTTCGGATTGACTATTAAAAAAGAAAGAAATTAAGAAGGATAGGTCATTCGTCTTTCTTTATTGTTTTGGGGGATCATAACAGTCTCATTTGAACAATTCATAATCCTAAAAAGACGTGAGAAATTATGGCACCAAAATATTTCTGGGTCTAGTAATGAATGATCTATCATGTCAATTTTGTGCTATCACTCTTCTATGATGATCCTTATCGTATGAGCGCTCATTTTCCAATTCTTGAACTAACAAACACGGTAGAAACTAGAAAGCATTTAGTCAATTCTAACGTGTTGCTTACTTCAAGAGACTTCCATAAATCAAAGTCTAGTTTTAAGCTCCAAACAAACTTGTCATTGCAATCCTAACTTGTATTTTTTTTTTTTAATTTCTTTTTACCTTTATAACTAATAGAAAGAACAACTAGCATCAAGTACACAAACTGAAAATTCTCTTAAGATTTCTAAGTTCTAATTATATGCTACTTATAAGTGAGAAACATAAAATCATCGAAAAAAAAAGGAATACCCAAAATATATAGCGGTTTACTCTTAATATGCGAGTCATGTCCATGTGATGAAAAAGTTCACACGAGAAAATCACTCACTCCTAAACTATGTTTTTTCCAACCTCTCTCACAAGTCCTAAAATCAATATTCCCTTTATATAATAGACACTAAGGCATCCAAAATTGAAAGCGTAAAATCCCTAAAATAACGATTCCTTGAATAATGAAATTTTGGTTTCTCTGAGCAAATTAATATTTGTCAAAACAATAATGAGCCTCCAAATATCACAACTAAACAAAATGAGGCTCGCCAAGATATCAGATCATAGTGAAATTGCAGCTTCACCACCATTTACGCTAATCATGAGTCCAAATTAAGTTCATCTTTTTTTCATCCTTTAATTTGTTATTAAATCAAAGTTTCTTGATTTTTATCCATTTTTCGGATTGACTATTAAAAAAGAAAGAAATTAAGAAGGATAAGTCATTCATCTTTCTTTATCGTTGTTAGGGGACCAGACAACAATCTCATTTGAACAATTTTCAACCCTAAAAAGACGTAAGAAATTATGGGACCAAAATATTTTTGGGTCTAATAATTAATGATCTATTATGTCAATTATGTGCTATCACTCTTCTACGATAATCCCCTTACGCATGAGCACTCATTTTTCAATTCTTGAACTAACAAGCACGGTAGAAACTAGAAAGCATTTAGTCAATTCTAACGTATTGCTTACTACAAGAGACTTCCATAAATCAAAGTCTAGTTTTAAGCTAGAGACAAACTTGTCATTACAATCCTAACTTGTATTTTTTTTTAATTTCTTTTTCCCTTTTTAACTAATAGAAAAAACAACTAGCATCAAAATACCAACCACATCCCAAAGTTAACAAATAGGCAGTAATGGAGCTTAAAAAAAAAAAAAAAAAAAAAAAAAAAAAAACTGGAGGAGGATGAATGAAGCAAAATTGTACGACTAAATAGAGTTACAACCATTTATTATTCTAACTTTTTCTCTCTCTTTTTCACCTTTTCTTTATCTATTTGTATAGTTCCTTTATTTATTCAAACGAATCATGTAAATTTGTTTTGGGTATAATCTTGACAAATACTCTTTAAAAGTATATGGGTTAAGATTTTTACCCTTTATTCTTGATTCATAACTTTTTTAGTTAAATAATCACACTAATAAAACGGTATTTATCAAGAGTAAATGGTAAAAGTCCAGACTCACGTATTTTTAAGGGTAAATTCTCCATTTTTCATTCCTTTTTAAAGCTTAAAGTCTATAAATTTATGAACTTATATAGAAGTCTAGTTGATTTTTATTTATTTGGAATTTTGAGTTTCAAATATAGTAGACTTGCAAGTTAAAATTCAGAATGTAATTGGAATATTTAAATATATATATGTAATATGAGTACACTCAAAAGTCAAATTTTTAGAAACAGTAGGTCACTCTGCCCTACAAAGAGAACATATCTTGTACTAAGCCCTCTCCTTGGACGTGTTTATTTTACATGAAAGGGAAAGTGAGATTTACAAGTTTTTTTTTTTTTTTTGGATATAATCATGCATTTATTACGAAATCAGCAAATGAGAGTTCAGTGGGCTTCACACATTATAAATATAGAATGAGGAAAGAGAATAGCAATTTTTGCACTCTTTTAATATTGATTCTTAGATGAAGAGACTAATGCCGACGCTTACGCACCCTTAATAAGTTCAATGTTATAAACCAATAGTTGTTTATTTGTGTAAAAGAACATGATTACATTGTTAAAATATCTATTACTAAATTTAGTAAACATTAGAAAACAAATTGAATTCTTTTTCATTCCATCATCAAATAAGATAAGTAAACACTAGAAAAAGAATCAATAAGAATAATATTGTGGACACTAATTATAGTTATAACTTTTGTATCAACTAGCTTTTGAGCTGTCATTTTTTTATTAGTTGGTGCAACCTACTATTGTTAATAGATGGTGACAATATTTTAAATATCTAACTCGTAATCTTAATTTTTATGTATTTTTCTTTAGCTTACAATTCCATCACCTTTCCTATTATATTCCACTAGATAGAGGAGAACTGGTACATAAAAAATAAAAAAATTAGGTGGCATGTTATAAACTGCGCATGATGTTGCTACATCAAAAAATGCATTATTTCTCTTTATACCTTGCAGGTGCTTGCATTTAGAATTGGAAGGGAGTAAGATTTAAATCTACATTTCTGGGTAGTGCTACTATAGTTAGAAACTGGAATTTCCTTGAAACAACTGCCAATATATTTTTTCTAAATTGTATTTATTATTAATATGCTAAATATTTGATGCCTTACTCTGGGACCAAACAACAGTCTTATTTCAATAGTTTTTAACCCAAAAACAACGCGAGAAAAATGGCACCAAAATATTTATGGGTCTAGTAACCATTTATTTTGGATCTAGTAACTTGTCATCGCCATTCTAACTTGTATTTTTTACTACGAGCAAACATAAACATAATACTTAGTTGTAAAACATAACATGATAATTATTGAACGTAACATCAACGTTAGATAAAAGTAATACCAAAAAATTTGATTAGGTAAAGATTGTTACTTCTCTCCAATATCGATGTTATGTTAAATAATTGTCATGTTACATTTTTATAACTACATTTTACGTTTGAGGGACGGTCCCTCTAGAGGGACCGAAGGAAAAACCAATATATATATATAAGGCTAGTCTCACTTACCCCACTTTATTTTTGAGTAATGTTGCCTCACACAGTTTAGTAACGTGTATGAACAATAACAATACAACGAACAATTATTTCTAACATAGGTCTAGCAACTCTATGTAATCTAATCAAAACATGAAAGGATGGAAAATTAGGTTTATTAGGAAAATAATAGAATTGCTAACACAATTTTGTTAACGCAACCAAAAAAATTATAGTACGTAACAATACAACAAACAATTATTATGAACTGTAACAATTATTTAGTAGAAATAGTAGAAGAATTGACACATTTTGAGATTCGCCTTCTTCCATTCCATTTGATCAAATCATTGAGAGTCTCGCTTTTTAGAGACAAAAATCTTGATGAAGAGGCCAAGAGATGAGAGACAGAATAGGAATGGGCTTGCAAACAAAGAAGAAGAAAACACGTTGCGTTCGTTTCGTAATGTCCCCTGAAAAACCACATTTCGCTTAAGAAGCATGTGAAGATAACACATAATATCTGTCCGTGATAGCTGTAAGAAAATGAATACAAAAAAGAAACTGTCAACGCAAAACTATTCAATGTGTATACCAACTAATTCACCATAGTGGCAGCTGGCAAATGAAAAACATGCTCGCACACGGTCTCTATTCAGAAAACAAGAAAATTGAGTTTTGTGCCTTAAACAAAACCATTTGGGTCGATACATAGTACAGACACTATTATAAAAAGTGAATAGACGACAGTTAATAACCACCGTTAAAGCATATGATGATAGTTTAAAACTATTATTTTATTCAAAGTCGTTAAATGTCTAATACTTTATACGATAGTTTTTAACCGTTGTCTAATTTGCATGTGAAAGTGCATAAAAAACACTTTAGACGACGCTTTTTGATAAAACCATCGTTACATGTATCACTTTTAACGACAATTTTTATTAAAACCATCATTAAAAGTGGTACATTTAACGATGATTTTTGTCATTAACTCTCTTTTAAAAAATCTTACCTAAATTTTATTTCCTTTCTGAAACAACAATCTCTTAAAGTATTATTTACAAATTAGAAAAAGCTCTCATATCTCATCAAATAACAAAAACAACAAGATACAAAAAAATATTACAAATCCTTTAGTTCATAACATTAAGCACCAATATACAAATAATATGAATCTAACTAATCCAAAATATTTAAATATAAAAAGAAAAACACATATAAGAGGTCAAACGAAAAATTGAAATGTAAAAGAGAAAATCAAAGCTAACAAACCCCAAAACTCCTAGAGTTCTCGGATTCCGGTGGTTGATGATAGAAAACATGAAGAGGAGGTAAAGCAGCAGAGGCAATCGCGTGCAGTCGTTGGGTCATGAATGACGACAAATGATATTACCAAAGAGAGGAATTTGGGAAAAAATTATTAAGGTGTGGGAGGGGTAGGAATTAAAGAGAGAATGACAAAGAGAAAGAAAGAGAATGGGAAATGAGGAAGGGAGAGGAATTGAGCGAAATGTTTAGAGTTTGGAGATAAGAGTGGGAGAAAAATGGAAGAGAATCCTCAAAATTATAGAAGCAAAGAGAAATTAAGTGAAATAGATAAGCAGAAAAAGTTCTTTTTTTTTTTTTGAAAATTTTTGGCATTTAAAGGATGACATTAGAAGTTTTTTAACAAGCCGCCCTCTAAAGTGCTTGCCTTTTTTTAATTTAATTTTTTCTTGTATACATCAGACAATGGTTTTTAAAAATCGTCGTCTAATGTCTACTTAACGATGATTTTTTAAGAAATTGTCGTCTAAAGTACTGTAAGAATTTTTAAAATACGGAAATCTTTATTCCGTGTTTTTTTCACCATATTAGACCGACTGTTTTTCTTAAACCGTTGTTAAATAAGTGTCGTCTAATATAGAATTAGTACTAGTGAGAATGGCAAACAAATTGATAGTAGTCCAGTAAACCAATAAGCGAAACAATTACTTCTGAAATAATATATTGATTAACTTGTGCAAGATAACATTTAGTAATTCGAAAAGAATTGCATCAAATAATTTTATGAATTTGCAGCTGAGAATCCATCAGAACCTGCGAATGTTCCTATAGATGGAGCACAGTGGGTTGATTTCTTTGTTACGGAGATGCTGAACGCCACTAGTCTTGAGGATGCGAGAGCGCGTATTTCTACAGCCCTTCAACTTGTTGAGAAATTCGTTGATATGATAGGTTTTTTACAATTAATTCAGGACTAAAACATTGAGAACCAAAATTGAAACTTGAGATTCATTTAGAAGTAGTTTATACAAGAACCGAAAATTGAAATTTAAGGATGTCGCTTGATCAAATCTTATAATAGTTTCTAGCTATAAGAACCTAAAAGTGAAATTTAAGGATGTCATTTGATCAAATCTTTTATAGAAGTAGTTTCCACAAGAGGCAGGTTCTGAGATGCCTAGAATTGAGGCGACTTTCTTACTATTAAATGATTAAAGTCTCTTTAGAAGTTGTGCTATGTTATTTCACTTGTAAGCACGGCCATTCTTTACTTTAGTTCGCAAAATTACGTTTTTTTTTTTTTTTTCACTGTAGGAAAATATGCTGCTGAAGGAACAAAATGAAGGACTGAGAAGGGAGAATACCATGCTGAAGGAACTCGTTTGCTTTTCTAGCTTTAACTAGTGACCAAATTTTGTTACTAAAATTTATACTAGATTATAAGATGACTTGCTCCTTTAATTTATGATCTCATTTGCCTTTTTTTAAGAATTGCTTACGAAATTGACGTTTTATCGATATATTTTGTATGTTCTTTAAAAAAAAGTTTTGCTTTTTAGCTTTTCTTAAAAGAGTTTGCTTATTGTGGGGACAAGTCTTGTTTACCTTTACAAGAAAAAGGAAAAGAACAAGAAAACAAAAATAATTTTAGAACCACTCCAACAAATTGTGATTTAGTGAAGCACACATTTAGATTTCGTACGTTAACTTACAGTTAAAGGTATTGCAGAAACGTTCTTTTAAGGTCTATATTAAAGGTATGGTCCATAATATCACTGAGTTTACCAATCAAATATCAAGTAATTAGCTACTTAGGACATGTTTGGAAGGTATACTCAAGTCATATTTTTTTATTCTGACGTTTAAAATTAAAAGTTTTTGTGAGAAAAAAACACTGTAACAGAATCAATAATTTGAGTTTGAATATATGAAACAAACGGGTCCTTAATTATTCAATATGTGTATTCTTAGATTTATTGTGGCATTCGCTCTAGATTTTGGCTCCAATGATTTCAAAGTTAACAAGATAGCATGCCTTTCTACAATTCCATTCTCAAAATTATCTTTTCTTTTTTTTTTCCCCCTCTTAAGTGTCCTTATTGTTGGAGCTTCTATTCGCTAATATAATCTCTTCTTTTTCCTTACATTCAGGAATGAATCTCATTTTTGCCATTAACATTCAAAATATCCTATAACTAATCTTGGGTTATAAAATTAAAATTATCCCTCTAAAGTTCTTCCATCAAGAATCTCAATCCATTGAAACAGGATGAAAAATGACGTACATTTGACCATCTCACGGAACGTTTTCATTAATGAAAATCAAAGTAGAATTCACTCTAATTACAAAGACCAAAATAAGATTATTTTGAATTCAGATTTTCCTTCTATAATTATATTTATTCTTACGTTTCGTTGATTCCATCAAGTTAGAAATAATTATCTCAAATCCTATTAGGATTAAACTTAATTATTTATTTTGTAACAAATAATTAATTATCTCAAATCCTAATTTAAATTAGATTCAATTAATTATCCACAAATAGGATAATTAGCACAATTCAAAAATATGTGCCTTTTTAGGAGTCACTAAGTTTTATTTGAGTTCAAGTTTGATTTGTATTCTAGTTTGATTCGAGTAGGATTGCCGCAACCATACATATATGTATAGACCCTCTTCACATCTTAATAATTGCTATTGAATACCTAGATTTCCTCTTCTCTTGCTTCTTTATTATATCTTCGTCCTACATTAGAGTGTTTTTCAATTGATTCCATTCAGCTGCTGAGAAAAAAAACGAATCGTGCATCTTCTGTAATTTATTTTGAGTTCCATTGGTTGCCTAGCTGCGCACTTGGATCTTTGCCGATAATAATGGTACAAGAAAGAGTCTTAAACAAGAAAGAGTCTTAATTCTAAGTCCTGTTGGATTTGTTGTCATTTGGTTAACCATCTTTTGTTCGATTGTCATATATAGTATATTCAATAAAATGTTCACCTCTTATATGCGATTGATCTTGGAAATAATTGTTGCTTGGCATATAACGACTGAATTGTTTGTGCTACTTAGTTGATATTAATTTTTGGTAGAATTTTAGACGACTCGTCGTTTCATAATTATATATGTTTCAGCTGCATCTTGAAAGAGCCTTGGAAGAGGGTGAGAAAGATTTAGATGCTGCGATCAAGAGCCTGAGTGATCTCCTGCAATCTACCGAGGAAAACTCACATAATGCTGCTCTGGCCGTAGGTATAAATCTTTCTCATAGGCAGCGAATTGCCCTTCATTTATCATACTGCTTTCCTCACTTGTATTAGATGAAAAAATATGTTTTGATCTGTTCTCTTATATGTGATAAACTTTGATGTATGATATAATGTTAATTTGGGATCTTTTAAAATATGTATTTATATATATATATATATATATGCATGGGATTGTTTTCTTTTTTTCAAAGGACAGAACCTTACAATCGCATATGAATGAATTTGCAGGTGAGAATGATGGAGAAGTTGCATTCTCTGAAAACCCATCACCTCCTCCGAATGTTCCTATCGATTGAGCAGGATGCAAGAGTGCGTGCTTCTACAACACTTGAACTGTTTGAGAAATCCGTTCAAAAGTTTAATATATATTTTTAAGGTTTTTTACATGTTATGTTACTTTTTTTATGCTAGTGACATTCTTTTTTTCTTTTTTTTTTTTTTTTTTTTTTTACTGTAGGAAAAGGAACAAATGGAAGCTAAAAATAAGACTCGGGGAATTAATTGAGGTGCAAGAGAGGGATAGCAAAGTGTCTGGAACGAGACGCCCTGTGGGACTACTACAGGATTACTTTTTTCTTTTTCAGTTTTTTTTTTTTTTTTTTTTTTTTTTTTTTTTTTCATTTATACTTGACCTACAACAGTTACCTTTTGTCATTCTAATAATATTTCCTTATTTTGTCATATTACCTTTTTTTTTTTTTTTTTTTTTTTTTCGTTTAAGGACATTTAGCTAGTCTATGGCTGGACATATGATGAGGACTTTCTTATATTCCAGTACACACCAAATTATAAACCCGAACACCCGGTCAACAGAGCTTTAGTCTTATTTACTCTTTTTTTCCTCTTTTCCTGAACCAAATAGAGCTTTCAAACGCATCAGCAATAAATTTTTCTTAAATAAAAAGACAAGCAATAAATTGTAGGCTAATGCCTTTTGACTTAAATCTCATCTCTAATTTTTATGTCTTAATTAATGTCAAACTAATCATATTATACAACGTCATATAAAAAATTTCGATTGCTTTTTAACTAACTCTTTTTTACTTATCATGAGATGATATAGTGTGATTTAATTAGTTAGACAATACTAATTATATTAAGACATCAAAGATTAGACAGACCATCTGAATCAAACGCCTTTGTACCCCTAACATTTTCAATTTTTTTAAAAAAGTTGGGAAAAATTTATAAGCTTGTCATTATTTCAGATTGGTTATTTTGCTAACCATAAATAAGAAAATAACATTTATAAAGTAGTACAAGTGTTCATTTTAAAAAAGTACCAAATTTGTTGAGTGTATAAAAGGAAAATATCAACCAATTTAAAAACCAAAAATGGTTGAGTGTCTTTTCATTGGTAAACGTCTTGGAAACTCATCTTACCTAAATCCAGCAAAAGATGTCATGTGTTTCCACAACAAAACAAATCCATATTTCCACGTCTTCGAAACTTATGTTCTGCTAAATATAAGTCTATTGTACAGAAACTACTATACAGGTCTTACGTTCAATGGGAGGAGATTCCAATAACTAAACAAGAACTTATAAAAAGCTTTTTTATTTATAATTATAACCTTTTTATTTGTAAATAACTAATTAAAAAAAATTACATCCATATCTTTATATTATATTTTATTTTTTTTTATAATTCTAAGAGCTTTTGATTTATTTAACTAAACAATTCAAAAGCTCTTTAACATACACAATCCAAACAGTAATTAAACAACCCTGAATTATACTCTTCTTCTATTGATTTAAAGTAAATGCAAAGGCTATCCGAAACAAGTCCCAATCTTCTCTTAATGAAAACACAAGTACACGATGCTCAATTTCTCATATCATACAATGAAGAAAAGTTGTGTAATATACATTATTTAATGAGTTTCCAGAATCCCAATATAAAAATCTCATTTGTATGTGAGCTTGATCATAAATACATTTCAAACTATTGTGTTTTTAAGTTTTAGTGGTTGCTAATAAAGAAAGCTCATAGATCTACACGCAAAGCTCCTGTATCAGAATAAGATCCCAAATTTGAAGAACTGAAAGGTGGTCGACCAAAAAATCTTGACATGATGAGCCGCGCAATATTCTCAGCTGAAACAGCACTAGTCTCCATTGTGCTTGCTGCGTTCTCAAAGGCATTAACATAATACAAATGCCGAGCATCCAATATGAACGGAGCAAATACTTCGGGAGCATTATAATGAGGGTATGCACCCCAATCTATTCGAATTGTCTCATTCCTGAAACTGAAAATGCACCAAGAAAATGAAAATCAGTACATGAAAAAGAAAGAGGTTTTGCAATGTAAGTCTTAACTTCGCTATGGATTTAGAATTCCCTTGACTAGTGGGGGAAAAGAAGATACTCGGAAAATTCATTAATCAATCTAGCTCTAAGATACATATAATCTGTTGTAGCTTTGCCCCATCTACTTCAGCTATCATGAAGTGAACCTAAATGCAAAATGAATGACTTCCGTCGTGTACTAAAGGCATAGACTATTTTTCCAAACTGCAAGTGCCCTTCATGAAAATTACTTCTCTCCAAAAGAAAAAACAAAAAGCTAAAGAAGAGAGAAAAAACTGCAAAGTGCCCTTCATGAAAATTACTTCTATCCAAAAGAAAAATCAAAAAGCTAAAGAAGAGAGAAACGTAAAGAGATAAACAAGTAATTTCCAAATGTGTAGATACAGAGTTGGATGATGGTAGGTGTTGACAAAAATCTACCGTCTCGGATTACCGGCCTATGCATGTAGTGAAAGGTAGGGTTTTTGGATGATACATCAGATTAGTGATCAGTTTGATTATCAATTTGACGAGTCTTAAGAAAATGCTAATAGATGAATTTGGTGGGGTGGTTGAAGATCTCTAAAGCATATTGAAGTAGACATTGACAACCTGATTTATTTACATGGAATACACCTATTGTCTAGAGCTTTAGGAAATGCAATGGATGCTAGACTATCCCTCTCATTTTACATTATGAATCCGAAAGACATTATAAATCTCAAATGATTTTCAATAACAGTTGCTTGTGAAATAACATGTTTTTGATGAAAAGTGAAATGGACAAGGCTATGCAGAAGGAAGTGGTATTTCTACGAAAATACATTAGCTATGCTTTAATGAGTAATATTTAAAGAAGTAAAAAAACAGTTGGAATAGATCGCTTCTTGGGCATTTGGTGACAATCACATGCGAATCGATATGCTTTTGATGAAAAATTAAGTGGACAAGGAGAAGGAAGTGATATTTCTATGAGACATACATTAGCTATGCTTCAATGAGTTATAAAGAACTAAAAAAACAGGTGGAATAGTAGCACTTGGTAACAAATGGCAGCCAGAGAAAAGAAGGTGTAGGAAATAATTGGGAACATTATCAGAGCAAACTGAAACTAAGGTAAATGTACCATAGTGTATAGGGATTACAATAGTTAAAGTTGTTTAAAAATTCCACCACTAAATATGGCAGAATACTGAGCAATCAGGAACGGGGAAAAGAAAGGATATCCAACAAAAAATGAGAAGCGCAAGTCAATTTTTAATCCCTTTTTCCCCTCTTGTCCTTTTAGTTTCGTTAGACAATGTGAACAAGAGTTGGCTAGTTAATAGTACCTGAAAATGCTATCTAGTAAAGCATCATCCATAGGTTTACGGGAGAATATCTTGTAAGTCATATCTTTTTCATCATGTCTCTTAAGAACTGAAATGCTTGAGAACGGAAGATCAGGAACCTCAATTGTCCCCACCAGTTCTGGGATATCCGATACAGCATCCAGGCCAAAATATTCCTTGGGAGCAACAGAACATTAAGATTAAAACTACAAAACAAACCTTCAAAATGTAAAAAGACCGCAAAGGGAACTCACCGGATTTAGGAGGCCCCTAACAAAAGTTGCATGCGTATGCTGCAGTCTTCTCTTAGGAATTGATATTAGAGGAGTAAACCGAATTTTCACCTCATCTAGCGGCGTAGCAACCACTGCAACTTCACATTTGTAACTGTTTCCTTTGGTGGAATTAAGTTCATAATATTTTCCCATAGAAGAGATTGATTCTATTTCCTCATGGAGGTGCAATGCGACATTCGAGTGATTAATAAGTCCAGAAGCCATCTGCCAGTTCCCTCCTTTGATGGACCACAATCCTCCTTCAGCTCCTGCCAATGAAACAGCACCTGCAAGTCCACTAATAGCTAAACTTTGACCATAATTAATTCTTGTGATAACCTGCATTGATCAACCATGTTTCAAAATCTAATCAAATTTCAGAAAAAGCTCAAGCCTGCCTTAATTTAAGGTCAAATATACAATTCGGAATAGATAAATTCAAGCTTTCTAACAAGTTTCTTAAAATGGAAATGAAGAGTGATTTTTTCAAGTTACACATGAAGGGTGTTGCTCTTTCCGTATACAGTAATACACCCTTTTATTAAGCTCATATATGTTCATGAGCCAAGATTGACATACATTCCTGTCCATAGCTCCCCAATTGTTTGAAATTTTTGAATTGCCAATTCCAGAAAAACCACATTCCTTGTGGAAACTTGTCAGCTCAATAGCACAACTAATCATCCGATCATTTCATAGTAGTTTTATATTCTAATTCAAGACCAAGCGTCAGAGAAATCTATATCATTTCGAACGCGCACTTAACACCAATTCTATCTCATCATCAAACTTTCAGAAATTAACCATAAGAAAGGTAGAAGAAGTAAAAAGTACATCAAAATATTAAGACAGATCATGCCCATCATCAAAAGGAGATAAGAGTTTCTTACGGTAACAAGCTCTTGAGCCAACAACGGAGACAGCCCAGCATCAGTCAATTCCTGTCCTAAATTGGCAGTTGTGAGATTGTACAAACCAGCCCATTTAAGCATCTCCTCCACACTCTCGAAAATTGGTCTCAACTCATGACTCTCATAGTATTTCAAGAAGCTACCAACGGCAGTCTGGATCACAACAAAAATCTCTCAATTTCCAATATTTCACAACAAATTCAGTGCAAAAGCACACAAAAACATACTAAAAAAAAAACTCAAAATCAACAAAACCACACTATAACAGAAGAACAATAAATTGCAAATTCAATTTCATACAAATACAACAGAAAACCTGAACAAATCTCTCCATTTTGAGAAGCGAGAATCCGTAGCGAAGAAACATGAGAACGGAATTGGCATAGGAAACGAGTTTCTGAACAAAGGGAAGGTTCGATTTGAATCCGAGGGTTTTGAAGACGAATTTTTTACCATCCCAAATTCCGAGAGAAGGAGAAGAGGAAGCAGAAGAGGAAGGTTCTTTGATGGTGAGGTTGAGGAGGTTGGTGTAGTTCAAGGCGTATAAATTCTTGGGATGAAGAATGGAGGCTCCGGCCTCGAAGACCTCGCCGGAGAGGTCAACGGTGGCCATGCGGCCTCCGACGACGACGTTTCGCTCGAACATTCGGATGTCGAAAACGGCATCGTCAAGGGAGGTGGAGAAGAGGCGGAGGAAGTGTGCGACTGATGAGCCCCCGATGCCGCTTCCGACGATGCAGACGGTGGCGCGCGGAAGTGACGTGTCTGCTTGTGAGAATGAGAGTGAGAAGAGGAAAACCAGGACTATGAACATCGTTGGTCGCATGTCGAGTTGTGGTCTGTTGGTTTTGGTCTGTTTGGGAGTCGAGATTTCCTTCTATCGTTATTTACGTTTGGTTTATAAATTTAATATCATAATTTAAAATTATTTTTAATTTATATACATTTTTTAAAAAATTATAATAAATTATAATTTAAATTATGTCATAAAATTTTAAATTAAATACATATAATATTTAAATGACGTTTGTTTATTATATTTATTATTAATTTTAAATTATGATTCATAATTTTTTATATTTTTTTATAAAAAATATATTTAAAATGAGAATAATTTTAAATGTATAAATTAAACGTCTTTTAAGAGCTAATTTTAATTTTTTTTTTTTTTTGACAACTTGGTATTTACTATTTAGTACATAAATCACGATAAACGTACGTATGGTAAATGAAGAGCCCCCCATTTTCTTTTCTTCCTCGATCTTTTTATTACTCTCTTTTTGTCTTTTTAGTTTTTTTTTTTTTGGGCCCTTTTGTAGTCCCCATTTTGTTATTGACTGGGCTTGTCCCCACTAAAATACGACCTATCTTACAATGTAACAATGGTTAAAAGAAGGGCTATCGGATGAGTATTTGTGCAGAAAAAAAAAAAAAAAAAAAGAGGAAAAAAAATAAAAAGAAGGGGTAAGGGAGAAGAAAAGGTATACTCGTTCTTCGTTGATTTGAATTTTTAATTTGAATTGAAATATAATTTTATGTGAAATTTTTTTATTATAATAAAAAAATTATATATAATTATTTTTAAGAATTTTTTACTGTAATAAAACTTAAATTTTAAATTTAAATCGATAAAATAAATAAAACTTAAAATAGCTTTTGAAATCTCGAATGTCTTCCAACATTTAACTCGCAAAAAAACCCAAATGTGAAACTTCCTTTTTATCTGATTACCTTTATCGTGAAGCACTTAAAAAATGACCAAAAAAACAAAAGAGATGAACTAATTCAAGCAGAAGAAGAAGATGAGAAGAAGAATCTCTAAAAAGGTAGGAACAAAACTTTGAGTAGTACCAGTGAAGAGTGAACGTTGATAATGCTTGGGAATTTGATATTTATACACGCACACACATACATATATATTTGCCGCGAAGAATGAGAGAAGAAAAGAGTTTTACAGTACTATGTATTTGAATTACGTTCTCCATTTCATCTCCGAAGACTACACGGCAGAGAACTTGTTTGAGCAAAGAAAAAAAAAAAGACTACACGGCAGAGACAGAGGATTAGAGGAATTTCACCTTCGATTGAGTTCGTGTTCATCGGCATGTGAGTTCTCTTATTTTTTAAATTTGCCAATGCTCTTAAATTTTGCAATTTTTTGTCGAAAATAAAACAGAAATCACTGCCGTCTCGTCCATCCATATACGTTGACGGGTTACGAGGCAAACTTCCGGCCAGGGGTTCAAGGTATTTCACGGTGTCTATTAAGCTGATTAGTTATTTTTGTTGTAAGATAAATAAACAATTAATTAAACAAAACAAACATACAAAATATTCATTTAAAAATAAAATAAAGGTATCTTCAAATTTTTATTAATATTATGTAATAGATTATACTTAAAATTATATATTAGAATATATTATACATAATACGACTAATTTATAAATAGAATAGAATTAAACGGAAGGGTTAAAAGGAAATAAGATTAGGAACCCTAAATTTGTTTCAGTTGTGCAATTCATGATGAGTTAAATTTTAATTTATTTCAATCCAAAGCCGTCTAAAACAAAATTTTCGGTCCTATTTAATACAAGTCTCGACAGACAATCGATAAATAAATGAGTTAATGGATAAAATTGTCATCTCAAACTACTATCTGGCCCTAGCTCACATGGCCTTAGTCCAGTCTGAAAATTCTATCTGGGCCATTGGTATGGATAAGGCGCCCGAACTTTTAGAGAGAAAATAAAAAAGGCACTTTATAAAAAAATCACAAGTTTTAAGATTGGATCGACATATGTCAAGAAATATAAACTATTGTAGAAAATGACACAATATGTAAAACTATAAAATTCTCACAAAATTTAAAAATACTGTACTAAATACACAAAAATATAAATATAATTTTATTCAGTACCCAAAATTTAAATTATGTTGTGTAGTATATTTTATAATAATTTTAGTAATTATGACAAAAGTCAATCTAAACTTAAAAATCATGACATATTGTCTAACTATTTCAAATATAAAAATGGAAATAAATTAGGGTCACAAACGAAGGGGTTGTTCTTTTGCAATAAAACTCATAAAAAATTTAAACTCGAGTTATAATTTTATTCAAGTTCATATTCTTTTATAAAATTTAAGTTTGAACTCGAGTTTGGGGCTAAACTTGAGCTCAAATTTCTCTTTCAACTCGAGTTCATAAACTTGAACTCAAGTTTATGAACAATATTTTTTCTATTCTTAAAAATATCATAACTTTTTTATTTAAATTTTGATTAAAATATTTTTTTTTCTATGCATTCATAATGAAAAGACGAATAAAACCCTATCTATATATTCTATTAAAATTTTTCATCACTATTAAATTTTTATTAAAATACTATCTAAATACTAATTTAAATTTGACCCATCTAAACACAAACTCAAATTATAATTTAAATTATAATTTTAACTCAAGTTATAATTTAAACTCAATTTAATATATAATCACTCAAATCATACTAATTCAAAAATACAAAAAAAACAACATGAAATAATCCAAAATACGGGACCCACCATGTGGGGCTTACCGCGGCCGTCTTTCCAAGTCACCACTCGTCTTGCATAGCCTTGTTATGGCAAACCTCGGTCTTCAAACCCTATAAACCTTAAGAGAGAGAGAGAGAGAGAGAGAGAGAGAGAGAGGGAGTAATGGCGAGAAATTCAGTAGGATTGGTGCGGCAACTGATTGGTAGCCGTGATAAGTTGTGCTCATCTTATAGTGTTGTTCATCAGTTTCATTCCATTTCCTCAACTTCCGTTCGAATGGCATCTCCTCCTCCTCCGTCTCCACCGATTACCTCCTCTCCTTTGACACCAATCTCCAAACGCTTTCTTCACTTCTCTAACCTGCCTTTTCTGCAACAACACCGCTTCCTCTCTTCTCCCTCAGGTAACCACTTTTCTATCTTTCTTCTTTCTTTCTTTTGAAATTCTAGTGTTTGATTGCCTCAAGAATGATTCAGTAGGTTTTCTGTGGGAGTGCTTGGTTTCTTTAAATTGCTAGGAAATGGTCGGAAGAATTCTATTCTGTTTCGGGGAATCATATTGCTATGAGAATTTTAATTGTTTGGAGAGAATTCATCAATTTTCATTCATTCTTTATACGTTAGTTTCATTCTTTTTTTTTTTTTTTTGGAGAGAATTCATTTTAATTTCTTAAGACCAGTTTTCGTATTCTTTGATACTAGAATCTCGAATAACTTTGTATGTCTTCATAACTTGTATAAACAATGGAAAAGAACGGGAAAGACTATTATAACCACTTTTGGTGCTTTTCTTGGGTTTCCCTGCCGATAACCTATTTGTGTTTTTCCTTTATTTTCATGCGTTCTATCAACATTAACACTGAAATTGTCACAACCATTGCCTGCACAGTGCAATTGTGCGCATTGAGGCCGAGGATGAATCACAAACATTGCCACTATCACACTATCGTAATTGCTGCCACCACCGCTACCGTGTTCGATTATGTGCTTATGGAATTGATTAGAGCCCATAAGATTATGTTTACATTCCATATGGAATTTTGGAAATTTTCAAAGTTGTTAACTAAATAATAGGTAATGGAAACCAAGATTTGAATGGATATTCAAAAAGAACTGTATAAGCTTTAAAACTCTTTATAGCCGTCTCCGCTTCTCAGGACCAAAACTCTGACAACCTGTCCAAAAAGTTTGAGCGTTTAAGGTTCAGTTTGGTGGATTTTATGTCCCAATGAACTGTAGAATAGAGGTGACCTTTTCGAGGATAGTGCTTTTTTCTTATGGCTTTTCCCAATTCATATATGTATAGGGAATTCAAATTGTTTTTAATCTCTGTTGGTTCTTTTTGTCGAGATGTAAATAGAATGTAAATAGAATAGGAAAATCAGAATCCCTTAAATTGAGGGATTTAATTAGTCAACTTTCTAGAATTAAGATTGAGTTAGTTTCCTATTTTATCTCTTAGATTTCCGGTTTTATCTCTTGTAATCTCCTATATAATGGGTTGTATATTTTCATAACATAATAAGAAGAAATTACGATTCCACATGGTATCAGAGCCCTAGGGTTCTCTCGTGATTCATCCATCTTATTCTTCTTTTTCAAGCGGCGCCAACTCAAGGCACAAACTAGTCTTTTCCAAAATTGCGAAAGTATTATTGGCATTTATTCCTTCGAGAATTCTCTTAGTCTTTCTTTTTTCCGTCCCTTTCGTTTTCTCCCAAGTGGTACAGCCTGCTTTGTCTTTGCCACCACGATCTTTCTTTTCCTTCAAGATGTCGACCTCAAAAGTTCTGCGTCGGTTCGAACGTGTCTCGGTGAAGAAACGAGCGCTCAGAAAACCGGAGAATTGCAGAACATTCGGCCTCAAATCGGCTCAATGGGAAGAATTATCTCAAATGGTCCCAATTCATTCGAACCTATCTCAAGGGAAAGGGAGAATTAGTCATCTTCTTGGAAGGACCGCTAAGAGTGATTCAAAGTTTGAAGCATGGGATGAGGAGGACTCAATGATCATGTCACAGTTATGGGATTCGATGGAACCCATGATTAGTGATGCATGTATGTTTTTCGATTTTGGGAGTATATCGCCGCACATATTCAAAAGCTAATGATGCAGCAAGTGTGTATGAAATAAAGGTTAAAACCGCAGCCACCAAACAAGGAGACAAATCATCACAGTATGCAAGTTTTCATGGCGGAGCTCGATCATTACAGGGTGTTTGAGATGAAATGTCCGGAGGATCTTTGTCATATTAAAGAGATTTATTGAAAAAGACCGAGTCTACGATTTTTTTAAATTAAATCCGAATTTGATCGTGTTTGGATTCAAATCCTTGGCAAGGACGAGACGCCACCATTGGAAAGAAACAATCTCACTTTGGTTCGTGCGAGGGAAAGCGGAGAGGTGTCATGCTTCACCCACCAAGCTTGGATGGCTCTCAACCTAGCAACAAAAGCAAATCATCGGAAAGAGGAAGGAGTGATGCTCTCTCAATATCGGAATAGAGAAAGTCGGTGGAAGGAAAACAAGGATAATCTTTTGGTGTACTTACCGCAAGAAACCGAGGCACACAAAGGATAAATGCTTGAAATCAATGGGAAGCCACCCAAATGAGAGAGTGGGGAACCCGGGGAGGGCAGCCAAGGCCTCAAGCATACATGATGACATCAAAACCGCAAAATTACACGTGGTGGAACAGTCCAAAGTTGAAGAAAAAAAAAGAAAAAGAGAGAATTCAAGTATGAGGATATTGAGAGGCTGAAAAATGCTGATCCCTTGAGAAGCATTCCGAGAAGCATTCCGCACCTGTTCTCTAGCCTTGTCGGGTAGATCTCCACTCCCTTTATGCATGAATGTCTCGGAGAATTCTTATATCAATTCATGGATAATAGATTCATGCCACAGATCATATGACTCCCACATCAAATCAGTCCTTTCACACCTATACTCCTTGTCCAAGCAATAGGAAAATTGTTGTGGCCAATGGATCCCTAGTAATGTGATTCTTTATACGTCTCTCATCTATGCTTACTCTTAAGGATGTTTTACATGTCCCAAAATTATCAAAACTGACCTTGTTTCCATTAAAAAACTAACACATGATCTCAAATGTTGTGCTATTTTCTTTCCTTCTTCTTTACGTTTTTCGGGACCAGGTGTCGGGAGGAAGATTGGACTTGCTAAAGAAAGGAGCGGCCTTTACTACCTTGAGTCATCTCTCAATGCTAGGAATAATTTGTCCTTGTCTTTCTTTAGTTCCTCAAATAAGGATGTCATTTGGTTGTATCACTTACGCCTAGGACATCCATCTTTCAAGTCTTTAAAACTTATGTTCCCTCATTTATTTCAAGGATTAGAGATGTCTGAGTTTTCATTGTGAAACATGTGAATTAGCAAAACATACTCGTGTATCCTTTCCTATTAGCAATAAAAGAAGTTCTTATCCTTTTTATTTGATTCATAGTGACATATGGGGTCCTTCTACTATACCAAATGTTTACGGGGCTAGATGGTTTGTCTCCTTAATTGATGATTGCACTTTCGGGTCACTTGGCTCTTTCTCCTTAAACAAAAATCAAGTAAGCAATTGTCATACCAAATTTTCACTCAATGATCCAAAATCAATTTGGGGTCAAAATAAAAAGCTTTAGAATGTATAAATGCTAGGGATTACTTCAACCAAACACTCTCCCCATACTTTCAAGCCCAAGGCATTATTCATGACTCATCATGTGTTAATACACCTCAACAAAATGGGGTAGCCGAAAAGGAAAAATGGCCACTTACTCAATACTACCCGAGCCCTACTTCTTCAAGGGAATGTCCCTAAATCCTATTGGGGAGAGGCGGTTCTTATCCCACATACCTAGTAAATCGAATTCCTTCCCGAAAGCTAGACAACAAAAGCCCTAGAGAACTTCTCAACAAGTTCTATCCTCACTTCCGAACAACAAATGGCCTTACACCCGGGGGTATTGGATGCAATCGCTTTTGTGCATAATCACACCCCCATAGAGACAAATTGGACCCCGAGCCATCAAATGCATATTCCTTGGTTATTCATCCACTCAAAGGGGTACAAGTGCTACAATCCTTCATCTAGAAAATTCTACATTTCGGTGATGTCACTTTTGCGTAAAACAAATTTTACTTCTCAAGTCCTCTCTTCCGGGAGATTTTGATAGAAGACAAGATTTGTGAGTCTTTTGAGCCATTTCACACACTTGACCTTCCAACTCGAGTCCCCACATCCGAGTCTCCTAGTCTTGCCGAGTCGGAGTCCTCTCTTGTTCCAAATCCCGTGGGTTGAGTCATCCTCCATTCCAGCCCAAGTGTCTCCACACCCGAGTCCCTGTCCTTTCCTCCCTTGTTCCAAGGTTTTCTCGTGTACTCAAGGAGGAAGGCTTTTCCACTCAACACAAGTTCAAGAATCCAACTCGGACCTTGGAATTGAGACCACGGTAAGATCGACCTCTCTCATCAACCAAATCATTGGAACACCTGCGGATCCCACAGATCTTGACCTACCCATTCTTTGTTAGGAAAAGTACCAGAGAATGCACAAAAAACCACTTTATCCCATATCTCACTACGTTTCCCTAAAACCGCCTATCACCAACCCACAAAAAGTTCATTGTAAACCCGAATACTACTACTATTCCTACCACTTGTTTACGAGGCTTTGTCAAAAAGGGAATGGAGAGATGCTATGACAGGAGGAAATGAGAGCATTGGACAAGAACAAGACATGGGAGATTGTTGATAAACCCAAAGGGAAGAACATTGTTGATTGTAAGTGGATTTTCACACTAAAATACAAAGTTGACGGATCACTTGAAAGGTATAAAGCAAGATTGGTAGCTAAAGGGTATACTCGGACTTATGGGGTGGATTATCGAGAGACTTTTGCACCGGTTGCAAAGATGAATCTTTGTAGAATTCTCTTGGCCTTGGCGACTCACTTCAATTGGCAACTTCTACAATACGATGTCAAGAATGCATTTCTTCATGGTGACTTAGACGAAGAAATTTACATGAACATTCCTCCCGGATTTGAAAGGGACACAAGCAATAAGGTATGTAGGCTACGGAAGGCACTTTATGGGCTAAAACAGTCTCCAAGGGCATGGTTCGGAAGATTTGCAAAAGTAATGAAGGAATCCGGATATAGACAAAGTCAAGGTGATCACACTCTCTTCATTAAACACTTTCGGCCATGGGGGGAGTCACGGTTCTTTTAGTCTATGTAGATGACATCATAGTAACGGAAATGATGAGCAAGAAAAAGTTGAATTAAAGAAGAGACGGTGAAGGAATTTGAGATCAAGGAGTTGGGTAGATCGAGGTACTTTCTCGGTATAGAGGTGGCATACTCTACACAAGGGATCTTCATATCTCTCGTGAAATATATAGTAGACTTCTTGTGGAATCGGGAAAATTGGGTGTAAACCCGTCTCTACACCCATGGATCCCAATCATAAGTTGGGAGATGCTAAAGAAGAACCAATTGTTGATAAACGGATGTACCCGAGATTGGTTGGTAGACTTATATATTTGCTCACACTCGGCGGACATTGCGTGCTACTCGGTGAGCGTGATTAGCCGCCTTTCATGCATGACCCAAGAGAATCTCATCTACAAGCCGCCTATAGAGTGCTACATTATTTAAAGGGGAGTCCGGTAAAGGAATATTATTCAAAAGGAACGAGAACCTGGCACTAGAAGCCTCATTCATTCTTTATCCGTTAGATTCAAGATCATTTTTTTTTTTTTTGGTTTTCTTGGAGGAAACATTTTACATGGAGGACCAAAAAGCGTATTCTTTGTACTAGGTCGCTCAATAAATTTGTATGTTGCTCAAGGATTGTATAAACAATGGGTTGAAGATTATCCTAGATGATTTGAGGGTCAACCTAGATGGTCCAATGAAGCTTCTACAAAGATAACCTAGTCTGTGTTTAACATTTAATTTTCATACAACATGATCACAAAAACATATTGAGATTGATAGGCATTTCCTGCAAAGAAAAATTGGAGAAAGGGCTGAATCTGCAAACACCTCCATGTACCATCTGGGTGCCAATTGGCTGATGTTCTAACTAAGGGGCTGAACAATGGAAGCTTTCATGAGCTCATAGTCAAGCTGGGAATGGAAGACATCTATTCCTCAAATTTTGGGGGGAGTTTCGAGATGTAAATAGAATGTAAATAGAATAGGAAAATCAAATCCCTTAAATTGAGGGATTTAATTAGTCAACTTTCTAGAATTAAGATTGAGTTAGTTTCCTATTTTATCTCTTAGATTTCCGGTTTTATCTCTTGTAATCTCCTATATAATGGGTTGTATATTTTCATAACATAATAAGAAGAAATTACGATTCCACACTTTTCATAATAGACCTTGAGTTTAATCATATGAGAATACATTGTGGTGATATGAAATTGATTGCTGTTTGTTTCTGCACGTCAGTTGTTCATTGTGTTATAACACGTATATAATAAGTACTGCATAAAGAGTACTTCTTATCCAAAGTTACCAGCAGGAATCCTTCAGATCCCTTGAAAACTAAAATGGCGTTCTATTAGTTAGCTGGTAACCCGTAAAAAGTCGACTTTGTTATGGAACTGTGCTACAAACAGAGAAGTCTTCTACTGCTATGAGATGGACTACCCCTTAAAGGGGAAATAAAAAAGAATGCAAGTTATTTGCCGTTATCAAATGGATAGTTGCATGTTAAATATGGTAAATTCATGTTGGGTTTTGATAGGTAAGAACCAATTTGGCTCTGAAACCAAGTGATTTAAGGCAAAGGGAGACAAGAAGAATCAAGAAGGAGAAATAGAACCGTTGGAGAGATAGAAATAGAAGCAAAGGGGAGAAATAGAGAATTCAAGATTGAAAAAGAACTCAAGAGGAGGAAACTCGAAACAGTATTCAGTAATAAGTCTTCTACTCTCTCAATGGAATTACAATCATTAGTGTTTTCACAGAGATCTAATCTAGGCTAACATTAAGATGAACTTAACTAAACTCTAAATAATCCTAAGAGATAAACATAATCTTAAATTCAAAATCAAATACTAAGAATAAAATGTTATCCTAACAATTAAATATACTAATTTAAATCCTAATATCCTAATCTCATTCTGTGTCACGTGATGGGTCCCATATAGGAAGGCAACAAATAGATTATAACCTTTGTAGGGGTAGGTTACCAATTAAATTTTCTGTTTAATAATTACTTTATGGCTTCTGGCATCATTAGGCGTTACTCCCCCTTCTTTTGATTTTGTGTGTCTTTCTATTCTTTTTTCATATGACCAATTTATAACTTGACAAAAATGTCAAACATCTTAGTCTAAAACATGTGTGATATGATGTCCATGATCCAGGTCCTTCAAACATTGTTACCATTAAGTCTGAGGAAGGGTTCAAAAGTGCATTTAAAAAAGTTCAAGGTATTGCTTTATCTATGTTGTTTTCTTGCCAGGTTTTAATTTCTCAGTATTAAGTAAATTATTGATTGCTTTCTGTCTGTAAAATCTGTTGCAACAGATGGATCTCTGCCAGCAATTTTCTATTTCACTGCAGTGTGGTGTGGGCCTTGTAAGCGTTAACTGCATATTTTTAGCTTGTTATTAAGGAAAGCATACTTAGTTTCTAAACCTCCACCCCCTCCTGAAAAAAAAAAAAAAAAAAAAAAAAGAAAAAGAAGGAAAGAAAATTGTGCTTTGTTTCTTGTATTCCTCCTTATTCATACAACTGAGTTCTTTTTCAACTTATTTTAAACAGGCAAATTAATATCTCCAGTCATTGGAAAGTTGAGTGAGGAGTATCCCCATGTAACAACGTATAAAATCGACATTGATGAGGTATGAATGCTTTGTGGTATTGAGATATAGCTTATGCTACTGTCCCAGACTTTCTTGAATATTTTGCCATCTTCATTGTTCAATGTTTGTGCATAAGATTAGACTCAAAAGAATTAGGACTCTCATGCATGGAATAATAGCTAACAGCGCATATGGTTGCGTAAATTATATGTTGCAGTGTGTGAAGGGGATAAGTTGGCATTAGGTGTCAAAAACCTTGCCTTCTTTACCACAACTTTAGCTTGAATAAGTTGTTTATTCAACCATTAGTGTGTTTAACATAAAAACATTAATCCGCAACTTTTCACTATACTTGTGATTTTCTTTTTTTTTTTTTTTCCTTTTTTTTTTTGGGCGACTATTCTCTAATTTGAGCATGAATCATACAAAATGATGCAGTCCTAGGTATGTGGACCATGTTAAATGTCCAGTAGCAACAAAGGCGTTTGACATTGCCTGCTTTACTACTAATTTATCTTTGCTAATTTTTTTACTCTACAATTACTGTGTTAAATTTTCAATATTAAGCCACAATTTTTTTTTTAACAAGACTTGTGCCTTTGTCAAAAGAGTGTGTTGGTAAATAGAATTCAAACGGTGATGATAAAGAAAAAATTTGGTATTCCTGCTAGAGATTTCCCAGGATAATGGAAACATCGTCATTAAACAACCTAATTGACCTATGCCTGCATTGCACAATGTTCATTATTTTAAGAAAGGTCACTGGCTTTAACCTTCAGTATTTCATGGCATGTTCTGCTGAACCTTTTTGTGTTCAAAATGAGTTCTTGGTGCCCTGATATGCCTATGGTGATGCTGACCCTTTTGCATAAATTGATTGATCATGTGTTATAGACAATTCTCATCTTATTTTTAAGTTGAGCTGTGCAGCTTCGTTGGCAAAGAGTTACTGTGCTTGTTATGTATCGAATCTGGCAGTGCTAATATCACTCATTCTATTTGCAGGAAGACCTTGGAAAGACATTGAGCGAGTTGAATATTACATCTGTGGTAAATAGTTTGATCTTTTACTTTTTTTTTATATATATATATATATATATATATATATATATATATATGGAAATATGTCTTTATGTAGCGAAAGACAAAATATACATGTTGACAGAAATATTAGTATCAATGTCAGCAATAAAAATGTACATATTTGATAAAATTTAGGTAAAGGCATCCTTTTTAAGCCAAAAAAACATCAATACAGGTAGTTAGGGAGCCATAAGTCTTAGTGGCTTTACCTCATTGTATCTGTACATGCATGCTTATAAGTCGGATAGAGAAGGAAACAAGAAAACACACTAAGGTGCACAAACTCTTGATGTTTTGATGTCTTGGTGGCTTATCTCAACTTGTTGAGGTTTTGTGAGATGAGTAGTTTTGATTCTTGCATTCTGGTTGTGGCAGCCAACATTTCATTTCTTTCAAAATGGGAAAAAGGCGGCTGAAGTTATAGGCGCTGATGGTGGACTCTTGAAGGGGACGATGGAAAAACTTTACAAAGTAAATTCTTGAAGTTGTGTTTTCTTGCTTAGTTTTCTTTTGTTAATTTCTAGAAGATACGTGATTGCCATCACGGGTTTCTGCCCAGATGTTATCAATCATGTGTTGTAGAACGTAGCCTTTACCCCTGATTTCTTGGTTTAGTAGTAAATGGGATGACGTTATTATGTTTTGAATTATAATAATGGATTTTTGTATTATATTATTTTTTGATTTTCATCCATTGGTGTCTTGTACAAGTTCCCAACAAAATTGTTTTTTTTTTTTTTTTTTTTTTTTTTTTTTTTTTGGAAGGAAAAAAATTGGTTGCATCATGCGTATGTAATTGTAAGAGTAAGTTTGTTTTATGTGTTTAAACTATAGTTTTGATTCTGTTATTGTGTTTTCTTCTCATATAAAATTTAAATTTCAAATATCAAAATAAAAAATCATTGATTTAAACGCATGAAATAAACGAGCTTACTACAACATCTTGGGTTTAGTTTGTTTTTACAGTTATTGTATAGTATATGTCCTGGAAAGAATATACACGTCAATATATACGTATTTATAACTATTCATTGAGGAAGCGCTACACCTCCTAATGGAACTAGGAAGAAAAAGTTCGGATCATCACATTTTGACCCTCGAACTTTACACTCATTTATAATTTTGCTCTTGAAACCTTGGATAGTGTCATTTTTAACCGTCCCAAACGTTACTATTCTATTGCTGTTAGAGATGCGTGGAAAGTTTGCACGTGAGGTCATGTGACTAACTGGAGAGGGGCATGAACGAACGGCCAACGTTAAAGGGCATGGTGCTTGTGTTGATTCTTGTGGCTCCATTCGTTTCGTAAGTGAATTCATATAAGAAAAAATACTGTAATAGAAAAAATTAAATTTAAATTTTTATAAGAAAAAATATTGTAATAAAAATTTGAGTTGTGATTCGAACTAACGAAATAAACATGGCGTATTTATTTAGATCGTTTTCAAGGCTAATGGAACTAAATAAATAAATAAAACAAGAAAAAAGTTTCTCTTGCAGACAGAAAGGAGGAAAGCATGGATTTCTCGTCCAATTGCTCAAGTTTTTTTCTTGTCAGTAGTGCAAAGGCTTCAGTTCCTCGGAATCTCACAAGTAGGCGTGGGTAAATCATCCAATCATCTAATTGATTCAACCAATCCAATCTCATTCATCCAAAATTATTGAATATCCAAAAACTATTGGATCGGATTTGGATGATATTTTCACTAATCCAATTGGATTGGATTGGATGTTGGATTCAAATTTTAAAAATCCAATAATTCTTATCCAATTTATGTATCCCATAAATAATATATATATATATATATAATTAACTATAAACATACTACATAATTAACATACTACTTTTTTTTTTTTGGGTCCGGCTATCTAATTTTACACTAACGGTTCTCTCCCAAGATTTTCTTTAATAAATTAAAATTATCGACTTAAACGTATAAATATTTATACGAGCTCTTAAACTTATTTTAACGGAATGACAAAAAAGCCCTTATTACATTCGGTTATTGTTGCAGAGACTTTAGGGATCCGATTACTATCGAGTTGGGCCAAGAATTTTAAGTCGCACACCACACCAGTTCGCCTCCAGCGCCACCGTCTCGCGCTGCCTGCGTTGTTTCCGGCCCCGCGCATTAGCTAGTCATCGAAGGCACTCGACGCCGGAGAGCGCCAGTGAAATCCTCCTCGTGTGGTCTCCAGCTTCTTCAAAGCTTGGTGGAGATGGTGGCTTGAAGGAGATCCCGGAGCTGCGCATCGGCGGAGCGTACTCTGAGATGCCGACGGCGCTTTGTTTGGCCACACCGGAGCACTCTTGTTCCTTCTCTTTTTTTCCGGCGACTTGAGTGCTAGAGCAGTGATCACCATTTTTATGTCGATAAACTGTATATGTATAAGTGAGTGAAGTTTTTGTCTGTGAAATGAAAATGGCGGTGATTTCTCCATTTCTTCACTGCTAGGGTTTTCTTGAGGAAGAATAGCAATCTCTGCAGCTCTGCTTCACTCACGCCGGCCTTCTTTCTCTCCATCTCTTCAGGTAAGCTTCTTGTCTCTTCACTCGATTTCAATGGTTTGGTTGCTCTCTTAGTAAAGTCGTATGGTTTGTGTATTCGCAGACAAGAATATGGTCCCTCCCCAACCCCAACTCCTCCAAACCATAACGAATATCCTGACATCCTCCAAACCCCCACCACTCCACGCCCTAACCCCATACATTCCCCAAATAACAGATTCCCTCCTCATCTCCCTTCTCTCCTCCGAACCCCTTTCTTCCGAACCCACAACTCTCATTTCCTTCTTCAAATGGTTGCAGTCCCACACTCCCCCCCTCACCCAATCCCCCAACCCCCTCCTCGCCCTCCTCCCTTCTCTCCTCTGCCGCAACAACTTCTCCGCCGCCAAGTCCCTCCTCGTCTCCTTCATTGCCTCCGATCGCCAAAACCATCTCCACCAAGCCCTCCTCCATCCGACCCGCAATCTCCCCAGACCCTCCAAAGTTCTCCTTGACATTTCCATTGCTTCCTATGTTGACTCCGGAAAGCCCCACCTAGCCGCGCAGATTTTCGGCATGATGAAACGACACGGTCTCTGTCCCAGTTTGATCACCTGCAACACCCTTCTCAATGCGCTGGTGAGACTCCCTTCTACTTCTGCGATTTTGATGTCGAAACGGATTTTCAAGGATATGGTTGGATTAGAGATTAGGCCCAGTACGAGTACTTTTAATATTTTGATTAGGGGTTATTGTAATGAGAATAAGTTTGAGGATGCTCTTGCGTTGTTGAGTAGTATGAGGGAGTTTGGCTGTTTTCCTGATAATCTGAGTTACAATACAATACTGGATGCGCTGTGTAAGAAGAGACAGTTAGCAGAGGTGCGAAAGTTGCTGTTGGACATGAAAAATCAAGGAGTGATGCTGAATAGGAACACATTCAATATTTTGGTTTGTGGGTATTGCAAGTTGGGGTGGTTGAAAGAGGCGGGGAAGATCATCGAGTTGATGAAGCAAAATAGTTTGTTGCCTGATGTCTGGACTTATAACATGTTGATTGGTGGGTTCTGCAAGGAAGGTAGGATCAAAGAGGCTTTTGGGCTTCGAGACGAGATGGGAAGTTTGAAGTTGTTACCTGATGTGATCACTTACAACACGTTGGTTGACGGGTGCTTTAAGTGGAGGAGCAGTACAGAGGCATTTGGTTTGATTGCTGAAATGTTTAAAAAGGGAGTGAAGCCAAACGCCGTTACTCATAATATATTGGCGAAGTGGTTTTCTAAGGAAGGGAAGATGGATAAAGCATGTGATACTGTAAGGAAGATGGAAGAAAGTGGACATTTGTCTGATTGTGTTACTTACAATACTTTAATAAATGGGTATTGCAAAGCGGGAAAAATGGCTGAGGCATTTGGGATGATGGATATGATGGGTAGGAAAGGGCTAAAGATGGACGCTTGTACTCTCAATATTGTTCTACATACACTTTGTGGGGAAAAGAAACTTGATGAGGCATATAAGTTACTTAACAGTGCCATAAGACGAGGTTATATTGTCGACGAGGTAAGTTTCGGAACTTTAATGATGGGATACATTAAGAATGAAAAGGTGGACAGAGCGTTGGAGCTTTGGGATGAGATGAAAGAGAAACACGTTATTCCAAGTATTGTCACCTATAACGGTATAATAGGTGGGTTATGCCAGTTTGGAAAAACTGATCAAGCGAAAGATAAACTGAATGAACTCTTAGAATGTGGTCTGGTACCTGATGAAATTACGTTTAACACAATCATTAACGGTTACTGTCTTGAGGGGGAGGTGGAGAAAGCATTTCAGTTCTACAACACGATGGTTGAGAAATTGTTCAAGCCAGATGTATTTACATGTAACATTCTTCTTAATGGGCTTTGTAAAGGGGGTATGCTTGAAAAGGCTCTTAAGCTATTCAACACATGGATTTCTAAAGGAAAAGACATTGATGTAGTTACTTACAACACGTTGATATCGGGTCTGTGTAAAGAAGGTAGATTTGAAGAGGCATTTGATCTTCTTGCGAACATGGAAAAAAAGAAACTAGTGCCTGACCAATATACATATAATCCCATTCGCAGTCGACTTATCGATGCTGGTAAGGTTGAGCAAGCTCAAGAGTTTTTGTCAAAAGTGATTGAAAGTGGAAAATTACCCGAGCAGTTCTTAGAAATGGCCAAAGGACAAGATGTAGTGACCCATGAAATTTCTGTAGAATCTGATTCAGTCTCTGCAGCTTATTCAGAGCGGATTAATCAGCTATGCATTGAAGGGAAATACAAAGATGCCTTGCACGCCTTTGGAGAGTCAAAACAGAAAGGCATTGTTCTAAACAAATCTGTCTATGCCAAACTGATGGATGGGCTAATCAGAAGGCGTAAAAGCTTTATACATTCTCTTTCATTATAGTGATAACTGGGGCTTTCTTGACAATGTCACTAGGGGGCATAGTTATTGCTCGTTCTACAGGGGTTTGCAAGCTTGACCGCAGTAAACAATCTAGGTACAATTTCTTTTTCACCTTTTATCTTTCGCCACTCTTTTTGTGGTAATGTGTTACGGTTAACTCATTTATTGTTCCTCTCTTTTGATTGTAGAATCTGTTTGTTTGTTTTTTTTTTTTTTTTTTTTTTTTTTTTTTTTTTTGAAATTATTTATATTGTTTAATTAGCTTATACGTTTACTTTGCTTCTGGAAAGATTGGAAGCATTAGGCCTGTTCTGAAACTGTACTAAAAAAAAAAAAAAACGTTAAGGATGGTAGGAACCTATTATACTCGGTACATTTGACAATTTCTGTTTTTCTATTTCCATGCTTAAGATGATGCGGAAGCGAAACAATCCATTACTTTAAATTGTTGATGATTCCAATCCGCTGAATTCATTTCATTTGTCCAACGTGTTAATTCTTCTTCAGATGTATTTTTTTTTCTTGGCTATAAATTATTAACTAAAATCCTATTAGTCTTTAATGATATATGGTTAGAAACAAAATCTGAAATCTAAATTTGTGCACTTATGCAATCAACCTCAGCCAAAAAGAGACAACATTGTTATAGCTTATATTGATAGTAACACGGTGATTGGTTTAGTTCGATTATACATATCTCTTTGTGCTCTAGAAACTCTTTTTCTGTCTATCAGCTGGGTGACTATTTTTATGCAGTTCATGATTCTATGTTTTTAAATGTCGGGTGTATGAGAATCTAGTTGTTTAAGCGGTAGTAATTTGGTTGCATGCATGTATCCATGGCTAGAAACTGATAATAGTAAAGACAAAAAGATCTCAAATTTTATAGAATACATCTATACTTGCTACTCCCTGGATTTTTTTTATTTTTTTATTTTAATTTAGTAGATTAGGAAACAAGCACAAGGCATGTTGATATCTGTTGTTGGACCAAGATTGATTAAAGAAAGAGATAGAAAGGGAAAGAGAATAAGAAAAAAAATTGACACCAGAAGCATGATTTTGCAAGAACGTTAGAAAAGAAAATTTTTATTCAGTAATAATTATCAAGGTCCAAAGTATAACTATCAAACTCAATTAAATCCCAAGTAATCTTAATAGATTAACATGAGCCTGAATTCCTCATTATTACACTTGTTGTCCTCATCATTCTCCTTTGGTTACAGAACTCGACTCTGGCGAGTTAAAGCTTAGAAGAATTATTAAGCAACAATATAAAATGCAAGAAAATCTTCAATCTGGACACTTGATTCTAGAAGAAGCAATAGGTGCTTGATATAGGAATGTAGTAATATGGTTGTTGTAGAGAAAATGTAGAAAACATGCGAGGCTATAAAACGAGGGTATTCTTTCTTGGATGGCGGCTCAAGATCAGCCTCAAAAAAACCTTATATTCCCTGAGGAGGTTCTACCCTATTGAAATGCTCTTTAATAGAATTTTAGCTTTAGTTGGTCGTGACTAAGAAATCACTAGTTTCGCTTGGTGGGCTGGGAATGCCCGACTTATCAATTTATCCGGTAAACTGATGGGGGCTCATGTAGCACACGCCGGATTATTAATCATATTATACGCTGGAGCAATGAACTTATTTGAAGTGGCTCATTTCGTACCAAAGAAGCCTATGTATAAACAGGCGAGTTGCAACCTACAATTCGAATTGAGGACGGGTTTTTGGAGTTAGCTCACCTCACGGAATCGCTGACACAATCCAAACTTTTGATCGTCATCCTATGCTCATACTTAACATTTCTTAATCTCTACCATCTATTAGTTATAACTCCTTAAAATTTCAGACCATTTTTTTTCATAGTTTACTTGTTTGGCTGTTTTAGTTAATATTTTTGTCTTGATACTCACCACGGTTCTTTACTTCATTTGATTAGGATGAGGGTAGTTCACAAGGACCTCCTATAGGAAATATCTCAATGAATTGTGGCCTCCCTCTCAATATACAACATACTGGTCAGACCTTGACACCTAGTTTTTTTTTATCAGACAAGAAAGACTTTCATAGGAAACCTTTGAAGAGTAACAAACAAGCAGAGAAGAATGCTGGAGTAGTGGTTTGGACGTCTGCGAAACAAAGTGAGTCTGTCTAAAACTATAATCATGAAGATTTGATCCCGTACGCTATATCTTTGGGTTTGTTTAAAATTACTTGCAAGTTATACTCTGTGGAGGAAGTTTAGAGATGCGTTCTTCCCTTTAGTTCTTTACTTACTAACCAAACAATTAAGCCCTTATTTGTTGCACTAGTTTAGTTCAGTTCAACTCAATTTGAACAGTGAGCACAGTTTGAACTGGCGTTTGGTAAGCATGCAATTTGAATTATATTTCCCGTATGAACTAAGTTAAACGTCTCAACTTAGAGTTTAGCTCCCCCCATAAGTTCAACTGTTGAAACCATTTTTGAACAGTATAAAGTGCCCATACTCTTTGCTTTTCACACTACTAAACACAAATTCAAATTTTATTCCATGTTCAAATTAAAACTTTAACTACACATCTAAACGTCAATTCAAACTATAATTTAAACCACATAGTTTGAATTTTTTTGAACAAATCAAAAAGTTCAAACCAACAAAATTTAAACCAGCGAACCAAACGGAGGGGGCTAAGTTCTATTTTCCTCCCTAGAAAAAGTATTATATGAAGTGCTTGGAAGGTCTGTTAATTTTTGAAATTAGAAAGAGATAAAAATTATCTTTTACTCTTGCTGTGATTTCTTTTCGGCCAAAGCTTGGCTTCTAAGTTTTAAGTTTACCTTTATATTGTCAGGTGATTCTGGTTTGGGAAGCCTTGTTTGAATTTGATTTAATAGTTGTCTCAGCGGATTCCTGGTGGGAGAATGTTGATTCATTTTGCTTGGAAGCATACCTCAATCTATATAAACAAGGCTGGTTTTTATATTTAGAATAGGAAGATCTGTTTGGGAAGTAAGAAATCCCTTTTGACACCTCTTCATCTGCAAAGAATTCTTGATGTGAAAACACAAAGCCAAAGGGCTGATCTTTGAATATGAAGAAGAGTGGATCAAATTTAACTGGTAAATTCAGGACAGCTGAATATTTGAGATTCTGAGTGTGGGTGACTTTTGTTTTTTGTTTTTTTTTTTTTTTTTTTTTATTTTTATTACTGTATGAAAAATCAAGCAATCAGTTGAAAGGGAGAACCAAGAAGCACAACAGTGATATTTTATTGATTTAACTTCAAATTCTTTCGCATCAGATGTAGGACATTTCTGTACATGTACAAAACAAAAATTTATTTAGACATCTGAAATTAAAGATGCTGGAAAAAGATACCCATCCGCAGATTTATTACTATTATGATGATTTTTTTCTGGTTCTTATTATGGAGCTTTTGTCTTTTGGTTGCTCTAGTAACGTTATCGGCAGATTCCCCGCTTGTGAAATGTGAATTGTGATATAGTCAAGTGAAGACAGGAGTTTAATGGAGTTTAATGGCCCGTTTAATTCGTTAATTTAAGTTTTTAATTTGAATTGAGATGTGACTTTATATAAGAGTTTTTTACTGTAATAAAAAAGTTAGATGTGATTGTTTCTAAGAGTTTTTATTGTAGTAAAATTTGAATTATAAACTCGAATTGGTAAAATGAACGGAAAATAAGTTTTTTTTTTTCCTCTTAATTTTGTTTGTGGTTAATGGGTCTAAAGGCTTACATTAAAACAAGCATGGAGTTAGGCAGTTTTTTACCTGTATATGCCAAAATAACCATCATATTCACCACAATAAAATGAAGTATCATTCATCAGGGAAAATCAATAATCATCAAGTTAATACAATCGGTCAATCACAATGCTGAAATCTTAAAGCTCGCAATGAGAGATGAATCATTAATGCATAAAATAAAAAAATAAAAAATAAAAACAATCATTATCATTTGTCCCAGAAATTTTTCTTATAGCAACACAAGCATAAGAGAAGTTTACAGTTGTAGAGTAGAGAAGACTAGAATGAGCGCGAACCATAGTGGCACTGATCAAAATGGTAGACAACATATGTTTGTACCTGCGCAACATGACAGCCATGAGGATCTGTTTTCTCTGTTTTTCGGAGGATTTCGAATTGCCACAAAAATGTACCAAAGAAAATTGATCGCTGTCAATGTAGCCAAGAACCAGTAGTAATTATCGAGACGACTAGTGTTGATAGTCCCAGCAAAGAGCAAACCAACCCGGATTGTTTCCCCTTTCTGTAATCTTGTCCACTACATAAGACAACAGGACGTTCCCGATCTTTCCCACTCCAAAAACACCAATAGCAGAATCAACCATGTAAGGTTTCAGAGAAGGAGGGATCTCCTGATCCTTGAAGAATCTCTCGATGCTCTCATACGCCATTCCATCGAGGCCTCCGAGGAGAATATACTGCTGAAGAAGACGAAGGATGCTCATGGGAACCGTCACATTGCGCTTCTGGGCATCCAATAATCCATTCTTCGCAGCATTATCTAATCTCCGACTCTCCGTTTTTGAAGCGGTAACGCAACATAGTAATGCAAATATCAATGACAGGGCGATTCCAATACGGTGACACCACCGTTTTACCCATTGACAACAAGGTGATGTGCAACAATCTACGGTGTAGAAGTATAATCTGGGCAATACAAAGTGTGCAAGGTAGTAAAACCCTGGGAGTATAACAAGAGGAACCTTTAAGGGGCCTATGATCTTTTTCTCCATGTGGTTGGCTTGTTCGAGGAAATAACTGTTTCCCATGGAAGATACCACCCCCAAGAAGCATAGGGGAATCACGGACATGATAAAACTTTTTTTTCTCTATCTCTCACCAATTCTCGAAGTTCGTGTCCTGTGTTTCGTTCTTGCTCCGATGTCTGGTGGCCTGATGATGTAGATTCAACTCTATCATCGTCAGAACTGCACATTGTATATGGTAGAATTAATTGGCTTGAGTAATGCTACGTACCAAATTATTTACCAAATTTAAATGTGATAAGATATCTATGGTTTATAATTTTCCATTTTATATAGGGAAATTACATCGTACAACAAGAAAAAAGCCTACGACAACTTTTTTTTTTTTTGGGGGGCTGAAAAACCTCCTACAACCTACTAAAACCTTCTCAAACCTTAGATATAATGCGCATTCTTTTTTAATTTGGTTGATTCTTATATAATCTAATAATGTTCATGAGAAAGCTTCGTGTGATATTAATTTCTCAATTACATACAAACGCGCAATGCCATTTTGATGGTCAGTGTGCGCTAGAGCTAGGGAGGACTAGAGTTATACCTGATCAAGCATGGTACATATCTTGTAAATAGATTGCACACTCTAGTTAGGAAGCCTGGTTTCTCTGCGTCACGACGGTATGACCGGAAACCGGTCAGGAAAATAGAAGTGGCGACCGCCATACACAAGGCCGGAACTCCAAATCTAGTCGACCATTGCTTTAGAATGTGAGGAATTGCTATGACTCCAATCAAATGAACAATGACCAAGACATTGATGCTCAACAGGAAAAGCTTGACCTTGCTTATCAACCCCCTTGTTTGTTCAGTAATGAGGTCTTCTAATGAGGTTGTGTAACCAGATTTTCCAATGACTATTAGTACTAGTGCTATGAAAAATAACATCTTGTTTCCCGCGCCAACGCATTCCGGCTTATATTCCCTGCAACTGCTGGAGAGAATTTCTGGAGTTGATATCGCCAAAAAGCCTAATCCCTGTTTTCAAAATGATTAACTATTTTTTTAATTTATGTTATAATTTATGATAACTGTTTGGTTAATTTTTCAAGATCTCGACTCAATAATATTGATAGCAGCAGAAATTCTAAATTTTTATAAAAGAAAACATTGTAATAAAAAAAAATTTGAATCATATTCAGCTAGTATGTCCGACCATTTCAGAACTACATGGGATTTTAAGATCAAGAAAAAATGAGTTGAAAATAATTCAAATATATCTAGTACGTACTTAAGATTGTAGTGCACTTAAAAGGTTTATACATACATACATACATATATATATATATATATAGTTACCGATAATCTTCAAAGGAATATATATATATATATATATATATATATATATATAGAGAGAGAGAGAGAGAGAGAGAGAGAGAGAGACCGATAATCTTCAAAGGGGATGCCATAAGTATTGCCAAGTGTTGTTTGCCTGCTCACTTAGTTCAAGAGCCAAAAGGTAAACATAAACAGATGTACTAACTGCTGGCAAACTAAAAGAATCTATTGAATGGCAGATTCTGACCAAGCCAAAAATACCTCCCAAACAAAAAAAAGAAGGTAATTCTAAACTTGGAATAAAAGCAACATAAAAAAAAAAAAATAAAAAAATAAAAAGAAAAAAGAAAGAAAGCAACATACAAGACTTTTAGGTCTCGTTCATTTCACCAATTTGAGTTTTTAATTTTAATTTTGTTACAATTAAAAACTCTTATAAAAAGTCACATCTAACTTTTTTTACTACAGTTAAAAGCACTCACATAAAATCACATCTAAACTCAAATTAAAAACTTGAATCGGCGAATTGCACGAGACCTTAGTATACATCCTTATTCTTATCCTTTTGTTGCCGAGTGGAACTCTTTATTAGTTCTACTTTTGTTCAATCAACAAGATTAAGGAAAGCAGCCTTTAATTCTAGCAACTTCTAGGTATATCTTCACTCACACACACTTGTTTGAGTGGTAAAAAAAAAAAAAAAAAAAAAAAACTTATTTATTTTACACGTTTTTAATTATTATTTTAGCTATTAGTTATTCTCCTTTTTTATATACAATGGGGACCCAACTTTTGCTTTCAAGGGAGGCGTGTATTAATTCTTAATTTGGAAAATAGTTGCCATTAAAAATATAAAAAATAGTATCACATAATTTTTTAAGAACTACTCAATGCATATTACAATAGACGACGATAAGTTTTCATATTTTAGAAGCGCTACTATACTTTCATATCTTATATGATCAAATATTTATTTCTCATTGTATACGACTAAGCTATCATCCATTTATTATTGGCCAATTCAATTTAATAACCGGTTTTCAATAATATTCATATTAAAAAAAAAAAAAAAAAAAAACTCTTTCCATGATGACAGTTACAACATGTACAATCAGCGTCAAAGTAATCAATCGACAAAGTAAAAAAAATGCACATTATTGTTTCTTCTCATAACCAAGTTCTAACCATCTAATAATTGACGTAGATACGTATTCTTATTTGATTTCTTTTTGTATTGATTGCAAGTTCCAACGAAATTTTTTTTTTTTTTTTTTTTGTACTTCTGAGATTTATGAGTTTTCACTTATCAAGATTATAATTAATGATCATTTAGCAAAAAATTGTTAATTAACTTCTCAAAATAAACGCATATATTTTTTTTCAACCAAAAAAAAAAAAAAAAAAAAAAAAAAATTAAACAACACAAAAGGGCTGAAATATATAAGAAATTAAAATTAAGGAAAAAACCACTGATAAATAAGAAACGACAACCCCCTTCTTATTCTCCTTTCTTATTTGTCTTTTGCCAAGCAGCTTGCCTTTGCACTCTTTCATCTTTTTACTCTCAAATTTCCACCAATGAGATTTTAGGGTAAAGAAAAGGAATGTTTTGAGTGGCGGCTTCATTTGTTTTGCTAATTCGAAAGTTAAAAAATAAATAAATTTATGTAAAAAAAAATAATATAATTAAAAAATTAAATTTAAATTTTTGAAAAAAAAATACACGATAAAACTGTATAAAACTACAGGTTTAAAAAAGGATTTTTAGGTCAAAATTTGAGATGAATTAAAATTAATAATAGTTTACATAAGTTAATAAATAGGCCCTTATTTTTTCACCATAACTGTCTTATAAACCAAAGTTATGAACCATAACAGTTTGTCCCTTATTAAACCATAACTTGAAAAGTTGTCCAGAAATGTCTTAAGTTTTTATTGGCTCCCTCCCTGTCTTTTTTCTCCTCCCTCTTTTGTGTTTTCTATAAATCGCGACAATTATGTGACTTAGGATTATTTACGGGAGAAACAATGAGAAGTTTTATTATATTTATTGAGAAAAAGAGAATATTGATCATAAGAAATTTGTACATACATTGGTAATTTGAGAAAAGATATGTTCAAATAAGGACATATTTGAAAATTTTAAAACAAAAGGCCAGGAGACAAAAAAATATATTAATCAGAAAATATGAAAATACATTTCTTTTAAAAAGGAAAAGAATAAGAAAACATGAAAGCATGTATTTAAACTCCAAAGAATAATGATATTGTGCTTGATCGAACCACTTAAATAATTTTCAAAAGAAACTCATTCACATGACGGGCCCGTGTAGAAATTACACTCAAACTCAATTCATAATTTTGAACAATATATTTTTTTTTATCTCACAGAGAGTTTAAATTTTAAAATTCCTCTCTTATAAAGTTCCCACCAATAAACCTAAATTATAATTTAAATATACCTTCTAAATGGGCCGTAGAATGAATGAGTATCTTGGTTCTTTTTGTGCGTTCTTAAGTTGAATTTTATTTTTTCCATATGTTGAGTGCGTATACACACTAAATCATGTTTTACTCATCTCAAAAATATGTGTATATATATATATATATATATATATCATACTTTATGGCTTTATTTCTTGCCTTTTCACACATTTACTTTATATATTGAGAAATGCTGGCCAATAATTTTTCGCACTCAATAGTGTGGATTTCATTATCTCATTTTTTATTAAAATAATAATATATCATGTTAGTAGAGTTTACGTGATAAATAGTGCATACCAAAAGTGACCAAAAAAAAAGCGACAAAAAAAAATGAAGATTTTTCATCAAGTATAAAGCAAGTGGTAGGTTGTTAGCCTATTATGCAAAGCGAACTCATTTACTCCGTATGGCTACATGCTTTCCTTGTGTAGAAGAGTCGGACCCTGGTAAATAACATAAAATATTAATATTCATAAATAAAAGCCAACCACAAGTCAATGAGAATCCTGCTTCTTTTGACAAGTTCTTAATTTTCTCTTTCAGTTTATTTTTCTCATATACTAAGCACGTGGCAATAACCGATGCGCCCGAAAAAACACCTCGTGTTTAACGGCGACTCAATCCCATACTCACTACAATCCACCAATTTCCTTTTCCTGCATGTGGCACAACGCCACTGCTAATAAACACAATATCCAATAACGATAATGTAAATAAAATTTCGTGATTTAAGGGTTAATTTAATTCGTTGACTTAAGTTTTTAATTTGAATTAAAATATAATTTTATGTGAGAATTTTTTATTGTTGTAAAAAAGTTAAATGTGACTGTTTTTTAGAGTTTTTTATTGTAAAAAACTTGAATCGGTGAAATGAACGGAATCTAAGGCTATTTAGTTTATATGTTTAAGTCAGTGATTTGCTTCGTTAGTAGGAACTTTCTCAGAGAACCATTAACGAGAATTTTTTTTATTCAATTTTTATATGAGAAAGAGACACTATAATAAAATCAGAATCATTGATTTAAATGCATCAACTAAACAAGCACATAAGGTTTAATGGTTTCTGTAATTTTTTTTTTTAAAAAAAAAAAAACACTAACCAAACTAAAAATAATCTTTTCTTTTAAGTGGTTTGAGCAGTTTAATATTTTTGACAAAAACTAAATTAAAACAAATCACTCATAAGCGCTATGATCGGTTTGGTTTAGCAATTTGAGCTTAGACTAAAAAAGTGTTCAATAATTCACAAAAATTATATGATCGTTAATCCTTAAAAATAAAAAAAAATTTAAAGTTTACAATATAATTCAAAAATAGAAAATGTCTAAAATTTCACTAAAATTTTAATACAAAAAAAATGTAATAAGGTGTATTCTATAAGTATAGAAATTTTATCATAATCAATAAAAATTTAAAAAATATATTTAAAAAATTATGTGTATTTTTTTTATGTTCATGATTAGGTGGATTGATAAGTCCAAATTATAAATTAAACCGTTCAAAAATTAAATTAAAAAATTAATTAAATTGTCTAATAATAAAAAGATAATTAATATTTTAATTCGTTTTAATTTAAATTAAGCGATTTGGGCGGTTTTGGTAGATTTTTTAAACATCCTTAGTAATAATGGTTAGAAACGACGGCTCTTCCTCTCTTCTCACTCTTTTGTTTTCTAGGGCCGGCTCCCCTACTATCTTCCTTTTGTGCTTCGGTAGCGGTTTTATTTTTTTTCGAAAAAAAAAAAAAATTCAAGTTTATTTTTCTCATATGAGGCACGTGTAGGTGCTAAGTTTTATTTTCATTTTGCTTGTTGCTTTTATTAATGCACGTACCATATGTAGATTAATAAAAAGTAAAAAATTAAGCGGTTTGGTTGTTAGCCTATTATGGTAACTAAATTACTCATACGAGACACATATTGATAGTAACAAAGTTGGTGTCGACTGAATAAACAAAAAATAAAATTTTGTATTAGCAAAAGAAAATTTAAAAAAAAAAAAAATTATACGACAAGGAGAGAACGTGATATTGGAAATGAGATATATGAGTGCAAATTTTTTTTTTTTTTTCTTTTTCTTTAGCATTATTTTTATTATTTTTTTTATTTAACGAAATGAACCCTATTTGAAGAGGTGTTGTGATATCTGCAGAAATCCATTCTCCTCATCTATGTCATATTTGGATTTTACAATTCTTAATTTTATTCTTTTCCTGGGAAATTTTTTTGACTTTATGCAATGTAAAGGAAAAAAAGTTATAGATTTTGATTCACATAAAAAAAAAAAAAAAGATCCCACTTGTCTTACCCTAGCAAAAACATGCATATATGGTACTTTCATGCTAGAAAAAGAAAATTAAAAAAAAAAAAAGAGAATTTTAGATGGGTCCCACATTTCTTCATCGGCCCCTTCTTACTCTCCTCACCTGAACGTTAAATAGTGCATATCCCTTGTACTCTCTTCTCACCGTTCCTTCTTTGTTTTTACCATTTCACTTCTATCACTTTCTGTGCGACGTGAGTTTTCTGATTCCTGTCTCGTCACTCCACTATTGGTAATATATGTGATTCTTTTATTATTATTTTAGATTTTTTCTATTCACATTCTCATATTACTTCTTCCTCGTTTGATCCGAAAAGTGTTTGGTCCTCAGAACTCTATTTTCAGAAGATTTCATGGTTTGAGCCTCTCGGTCTACACCTCGCCTCTTCATCAGTCTGCTTTGCAAAACAAAGTATGTAAGAATAACAAACTTATGGCAACAATTCCCATGTAAAATTCATACGTATAATTAATTAAATCTATAACAACTAATCGACTTAAATGTTCAATGTTCAAGATTTATGTCTTTGCTTTTGTTCTCAGTTTTGAATAAAAATGAATTAATTGTGGCCATGCGGTTTTTAATAGGTTTGTTTTTAATAAAAACTCAGAATAATCAAAAAAAATTATGACGGATGTATCCTTCCACGGGCGTCCTTGTGCCTTAAAAAATGAACAATCTTGAGAATTTTTTAAAGAACACTTGTAACAATAATATTTGAAATTACAAAAATACCCTCACGAGAATGCATGGGAAGGGAAGGGAAAAGGATTCAAATAGGGTTTGATTTCTTTATTTAAAAAAAAAAAAAAAAAAACGGGGATTTATATATATATATAGATTTATATATTTTTTTTTCGGAGAAGTTTTGATTGATATTGGCATATGAACGCATAATTTTTTATAAAATAAAATATTTTCTTTTTTGGTAATAAACAATTTATTATGAATCTATTTTTTATGGATAAATAAAATCTTTTTGACCGTAACTATTTGATTTATTATTTTTTCTGGATAATAATATTCTATGCTTTTAGGAACAATATAAAAATGTTATTTCGTTGAATATTTCATTTACTAATTTTTAAGGTCAATAATGTAGTTTCTTATTCTTTTGATTAAGGAACAATGATCAATTACAGTACCAATTCAACTATTTATTAACATCTCAATTTTTCGGTCTTTTACCCCAAAAAAAAAAAAAAAAAAAAAAAAAAAGAATCTTAAGAAGGGATATTTCCTAATTTCACATGGAAAACTAGTTTGCTCTAAACAATTAACTAAGGTCCGCAATTAGCATAAAAGCTTTGAGCTTAAATTTTAGGATTTTTTTTTTTTTTTTGTTACACCCTGAACCTTTTTTTGTTGGAAATGTGCACCCTGAATCTTAATAAGCCCCTTAAATCTAAAATGTATGGCAAAGACACCACTGTTGTTAATTAATTGTATAAATTTTTTTGGTCGGATTTCACATGAGAATTGCGGATGGGTCATTAATTAATTATATGAAAGGTCATTTTTATCTGTTTTATCCTATTAATAGAGGCTGTGGTTTTTAATTGATTTTTATGAAGATAAAAGATTTTGATTTATAAATCAATAGTCTATATTTTCATATATGTTCATAGCATGTGCATGGATATAATAGAGATGCTCACCATGGATTTCAGTCTAAATCCCACTTAGCTAGACTGATTTATAATATGTTTATAGTGTAACCTGTTTATTAACCATTCTACTACAATCTTAAATTACTAGAGATAGTTAATCCAAATTAGTAAAACAGTTCTCAAAGAGAATATTGTTTGGAAAAAAAAAAAAAAAACCACACTTTGTCAATAATCAAAAAATTTTCGGGGTCAATTGGGCAAATAAGCCAAAACCTTAGACAGTCGATCTAAGTCAATGCTAAACTTGATTCATTAAAGACACTAGAGTTAAGAAATATATAAATCCACAAAATATTAAAGGGATATATATTTACCTTTTTATACCATGTGTTTTAGGTTTATTCAAAATCTATATCTTAGTTTTTTGTCTCATCAAATGTATATCTTCAAATTAAATTCAATACCCAAATTTTTATTTTTTCACAGTTAATCCTCGATTTTATTCTTAAAAATACCTAAATTACCCTTGAATAAAAGCATAAAAAGAGGAAAAAAAAACCCTAAAAAACTTTAACTTACAATTTTGACCTCTAAAATATGTAAAATATCATTCAAATGATTTTTGTGTTATTAATTTTTAATTATCATAATATTGGAAGGTTTTAGTGTTTTTTTTTTTTTTCTTTTTTCTTGCAGATAGTTTAGTTATTTCAAAAGGTCAAAATCAATTATTGACCTGAGATAAGACATAGATTTGCATGTTAAATCTAATTTAAAAATATACATTTGATGATATCAAAAACTGAAGGTATAGATTTTAAATAAACCTAAAACACAGGGTATAAAAATATAAATATCCCATACTAAAATGAATGAATTGCCCTTTTTGACTAAAGAAAAAATTTTCTTCAATATGTGTACTCTTAAATGTAATGATGTATTCCTTCAAAAAAAAAAAAAAAATGTAATGAAGTATAATTCACATAATACTCGAAAATATCATTTATCAGACGTGCCCTTGATAAATATTTATTTTTCTTGATTGCCTAACTACAATTTTGTTTCTTCATGTGTGACCCTACTTAAACATATTTTCTCATATACATGTAGCCTTACGTAATTTTTTCTCTAATTTTACTTAGCTGAAATATGCATTTTGACAGTGTACCCTACTTAATATATATATATATATATATATATATTATTGCGATAAAACAAATATGTTTTCCAATGTACGTTTGTTCTCTAAGTTATTTTACTTTTTATTTTCTTTTTGGGATTGAATCATTTTGGTATTTTATATTATAGCAAAATATATTCATAGTATCCTATGTGTTTGACAGTATTAAAGAGGTATCTCAACGTTTTTGAAAACATCTTCTTATTAACTTAAAGCTGATTAAACATGCTCATGGACTTTTAACATGCTCAGAGATACTAAGAAGTTGTTTTCAAAAACATTCATGTGCCGTTTTAATATCATCAAAAACACTGGATACTAACACAAAATGTTTTTATCCCTTAGTCTAAACACAATTTCTTTACCTTTCCCGCCCTCCCTCTTTTATCAAAATTCAAGAACTGATTAGTGAACATGAGCATTTGCGGCCTGTTTTATCAAAAATGTCTCTTTTTCACCTTTAATTCTTTTGAGCATTTGCTTATGAATTCATATTATTTATTTGTGTTTGCATTATGTATGTATTATATGTTCATACAGTTAAAAAATATAGATAGATTAACTTAGATTTTAGTTCTCTTTTGTTGGGCAAGAAAGTAGTTATCATTATTTCATATCAAATTGATTAGTGTTTCTGTTTCTTTTTAGCAAAGTCTAGTTTTTGAGAAGCTGGTTATGGCTGCCAAAAGAGCTAAGAATGAGAACCAGATGAATCGAAGAAGGGATCGGATATCGGAATTACCAGATCCTATCATCCATCAGATCCTCTCTCTCGTTCCGACCAAAGAAGCTGCTCGGACGAGCGTTCTTTCGAAGCGCTGGCGATACACGTGGACTTCAATCTCCACAGTGAAGCTCTTCGACTTCTGTTTCATTCGAGAGAGGTTTTATGAAAGTGTGGACGAGTGCATGCTGAGCCATGAAAGAGATGCTTCTCTCAATAAGTTCAGGCTTTACACAAAGTACTTGTATGGAAAACGTCCTCTCATGGATAATTGGATGAACATTGTTGCTCAGAAAAATGTGAAAGAGTTGGATCTCCACCTCAAACCACATTTCAAGAAGGAATTTTACCCCTTACCTCAAGCCTTACTTCGTTTGAGGTCGTTAACTGTTGTGAAGTTGGAAAACTTGTCACTGGAGAATCTTCCCTCTGTAAGTCTACCTTCACTGAAACTGTTGGTCCTGAGAGAAATCTCAAAGCTTGACGACAAGGGATTGGAAACTCTGTTGCTGGGCTGTCCCCACCTTGAAAAACTGCTTCTGGACGGCTGCGACGAATTGTCGAATCCTCGGGTTTCGAGCTCGACTATCAAGTCCTTGGAAATCTTCCTGAATTTTAAATGCAAGTACGGGTTAGTTCTTGTCGACGCTGCTGATCTCCAATCTTTCGTGTTCAATGTAACCAGCAAAGGCAGCTGTGACCGCATCAACTTTTCTCGTGCTGCGTCGATCAGAAATGTGTCGTTTACTAATTATGTCAACTTCGACGACAACTGGCTGGAAGGTCTGATTTCTAGAATGCCCCTTCTTCAGAGTTTGGCTTTGGATAATTGCTGCAGCTTGAGGAACATCAAAATCAATTGTGAGGATCTGAAAAGCCTTTATCTGAGAGAGACTAAGGAATGCAATGGAGAAAATCTTATAATCAATGCTCCAAACTTGCTCTCCTTTACCTATGAAGGTATGTCAATGCTGAACCTGTCAATCGATGCGCCAAAAGTATCCCAAGTCAATATCCTAATTTCTGCGGAGGCGAGTAGCAAGGCTTACGATATCGAATGGTACAACAACCTGAGCGATTTTCTTTCGAATCTCGATTGCGCCGAGACTCTCAACATCCATGTCTGCTCTGAAAAGGTACGCATTTCTACTGTCTACACACAAGCTAAGCTACTTTAGTTTTTTTCGTTTTGCATACATTTTTACTTTTATTGCTTAGATAATTATAATAACAGTACAAGTTAGAGGATGCAGACTATCCTCTTTAATTTTTTTTCCCCTGATTTGTTATGATATGAAGGCTTTGATCTTCCCAATCGAATCGAGGAATGTGCGGTTTTCGCCATTGCCGAGCCTCAAGAATATGAAAGTGAAGACGCACCGTCCAGTGTTTAGGAAGAAGAAGATGAGCGAGTCCTTGGGTTGGGTTGCGCCGTCTGTGCAGACCTTGTCAATTGAACAAGAATTTCTTCGTTGGTGCTGTTTCAACTAGGCTTCTGCATGTGCTGCTCCGTTATGGAAGTTGCTTCAGATTATGAGTACAAATTTCTCATACATGAAAGAGACCTTTTTTATTTTAATTTTATTTCCGAGTATTTGAAGACTATATTTAGACGCTTTATTGCGTTCCGGATATTTACAAATTATGTTTGTGGTTTTAATAAAGGGATGTTATTGTTATTTTTATTTAATCCTTTTGCTTTTTAAAATTAGTAATTTAGGGGCCATTTGGTATTGTTTTTTTCTTTCTGTTTTCTATTCTCAAAATTGTGTTTTGAAAAAATGAGATAAATACTTTTTTTCAGATTATATGGGTTTTGATTTTCACTTTTTACTTTATGTCAAAACCTTTTCAATTAAATATTATATTAGTCAAAAAAGTATGAATTAAGAATAATGAATAAATATTTAAACCCATGAACTTTTAAGGGTAAGTCGGTAAGTTGAGTAATTTTCTCTTGTGTGTGTTTTCAAAGATGATTCAACAAAAACTGTTTTAATTTATTTTCGGAGAGAACAAGTTGTGTTTGGTAACTGTTTTATGAAAATTATATTTTGAGAATGAAAACAAAAAAAAAAAAAAAAAAAAAAAGTGTTTGAATAGAGGATATTTAAAAAAAAAAAATTGTCTCTTATCTCCTTCCACTTCTATTATAATTCACTCTTATCCTCTATTAAAGGAAAATACTTTAGTTGCACTCTAAATATAAACATAATCACATATTTATAAGGGTATTGAACCACTCCACTTAATAGGTTAACATTTTAAGATAAAAGTCTAATTTATTATAAAGTCTAACTCTTCTCCCTTGATTTTCTCCTCATCTCCACTCAAAACTCTAAAATGGCTCAAAGCCCATTATTTAAACGAGTTGGGTCGATCTATAAAAAATAGTGACTCTTAACGAAACACCATCTTACGGAAGCATATAAAAAGTAAAATACCGAAGTCTCTTATTGTCTAAATATAAATAATCACATCTCACAGGCATATAAAGGTATTAAATCACTTTATTCAACAGGTTGATCTTTTAAGATAGAAGCACAATCCCTTATAAAAGTCCAATTCTTCTCTCTATTTCTTCTTATCTCTTTGCAAAACTCTAAAATATTCTCACCTATCTTTCTCTCTCCATCATTCCCTCCACTCATTTCTCTCTCTTTCACTTTCCCAATACCAATTTTAATTAGATTACAAAAATTAAAATGCAGTTTAAATTTCAATATCAAAGTTTAACATTAGAAAGCTTACAATACTTGTCAATAGCGTCATATAAAAATTAACATACACTTTAAATTTTCAATATCAAAGTTAACATTAAAAAAAAAAAAAAAAAAAAAAAAAAAAAAAAACTTTAAATTTGATTCATCTCATAAATCCATTATGTAGCTTGAGTCGCTCATGTTGCTTTCATGTTCTCTATTAGTTTCCATCTCTCTATCTTCTCATTCTTCTTCAAAGATAGGATCAAACTGAGTTCATTGACGAATAAAATTGTGAAGGGTACAACAAGCTATAACAATTAAGGTTTGTCGATGAAATTTGTAAGGTTGCTGCATTATCTTCAAAATTAAAAACCGCACTTTTAGCACTCCAAAGGTCGCATTTCTCAATGAAGAATGCCTTTAATTGACCAATTGGTGTAGTGGTCGGTTATGTCTACCCTCAAACTCATTCAAGAGGTACTTTGGACAATTAAAAAAATATTATGCCATGAGCATTTAGTACCTTATTTTAACGATGGAAAATAGTTATTTCGGTAAACAAAAGAGACTCATAGTCTTTGGATGCTCTTTATTAACTTTTTCTTTTTGTTCTAATATTTTGAATCGCATGTAATTAATTTTTCTTTTTTTTTTTTTTTTTTTTTTTTTTTTTACTTGGCAGATTGATGAAACATATTTTACCTCCAACACTGCAATTAGAAAAAAAAAAAAAAATTTGTGCTTGAGTAAATGATCTTGTCTCCTAGTTCTTCATTTCATTGGAAACATTTTTTTTAGAATTTATTGAAAGCTGTAAAGAGTTTGAATTATGTACTACTGTACTCCTACATAGCTCATGTGCACCGACGGTGAATTCAACGGAATGAGGGGGCGACTAAAACGATCTAGAATTGTGATTTGTTTTTTTTTTTTTTGTGATTTTTAGTTGTGATCAGTGTAGTTGAAGATGAGATTTGAACTGTTTGTGCAAAACTGTTAGCAAACATGGCTTTTGTTTGTTGTTTAGAAATTAGAAGCCGATCCTAATTGAAATTTTGATGGTGTTTTTCTACTTAAACTATGAAGAATAATGTGTCAAATTATGAAAAATAATCTAGCTGATTATGATTATGGATCAATCATTTTTTTTAGTTGAAAGTAGAAAAATAATATGGTAGGTTATAAAACATAATTGGCAGATTATGCAACTAGTAACCAATTCTGGAATTGGAGATAATCTGTCATTTTTTATAGAAAATAAAAAAATTGATAAATTATGAAACATAATCTATCAGATTACGAAATATAATCTGGCAGATTAAGACAGGTACTCGGTATCAACAATCGGCACCGGAGACAATCATTTTTAGTTAAAAAAATAATATTACAGATTAAAGATTATGATCGATGACTAGCGCTGGTGATCGACGCCGTAGCCAAAGACAATAAGTTTTTTTTGGTTGAAAATATAATTAATCTGATAAATTATGACGCCCAACCTGGTATTGATGTCAGAGCTAGGGAAAACATCTCATTTTTGGTTGAAATAGAAAATGAAGCATATTCAACAGATTATGGCCGACCACTGACGCCTGAGTCAGAGACAACTTGTTATTTTTTAGTTGAAAATAGATAAATAATCTGGCATATTATGATGTTGATGACCGACGCCAAACAATCTATGATTTTATTAAATAGAAAAATAATCTAGCAGATTATGATGCATAATCTGGCATGTTATGAGCATAATTTTATAGATTATAAGCCAAAGACAACATCTTATTTTTTGGTTGAAAATAGAAAAAATAAACGAGCAAATTGTGAATCATAATCTGGTAAATTATAACCGACATCAACAACCGGCAGTTGATAACCAACAACTGGCGACTAGCGTCGGTGACCAGAAATTGCCTCCCGGTGTTATCTAGTAATTTCTTAGTGGTGATCTTATTGATTACCTATTTTATTACTGGGAGTAATTTTGATAATACATATGTTGGACATTTGAATACTTCAAAGGGTAGAAATCAATGGGCCAATCTTTAAGACATAAATATCAAAGAGATACTATTTAAAGGGATATTTGTCTCTTTTTTTCCCCTTGATTTAACGATGTTGACTTCACAATATTACAAGGCAAAGTTTGTAATGCGCAGGTCCATATGAGTAACCTAGTGGGATACAGGCTAATCAAACATGGTTATCTTGGCAACCAAGAAAGAAACAAGTTATCTTATTAGCTCGAGATGTGAACAATACCGTGCTTCATAATTAAAAGTAAGTAAGATTCAGTCCTATCTGGTATAGATATACGTAAAGTCAAATAAGAGTCCACTCAAATTGTTGTACTATTGTTATATCATACAAGTTCTCGATCTAGCTTCCTGGCAAGTTCAGTTCAACGAGAACTTCTATACGTACTCCTGGTAAGTACAAGCCTACATTACAACTTGGAACAAAATGTTTCAAGATGTTGTAAATGTGCCGTGATTGATTGATTAAACTGCGTGAATTTTATGTTATTTCTATTATGGATCGATGTTACATATAAAATAATGAACTGCCCCTACTATGTTTTCTATTACAATGCATTGTGCAATAATTTTTGAATCATGTTAAATTACATACACACAAATTAAATAAAAAAAAAAAAATGACAAATAAGTAAAAAATTTTAAAAAATGTCGTACCAATCTCCGGCAAAATCATAATAAAGACCTTAGACGATGTTCGGTTAGAAATGCCTCGACCTGGACTCCCTATTAGTTGCCCGCAAATGGTATGTACTAAACAAAGGAAGATTTTACAATGAAGAAATGATTTTTCCGAACGGATGAAAATGACTTCTTAATGAAGCATATTAATATGAAATCATGCATTTCTTTACATTTCTTATTGGCAAAGTGCTTTGTGATACAACTTGGTTGTACTTACTTTAAAAAAATAATAATAATAACAATAAAAGCTCATTACTGTGTGTTCATGCCTAGCTAACAAGGGTAAAGTTCCCGCTACCTAAGCTGATTTATGGGTTTGGGAGCGAGCAAATGTGGTAACCGTGGAGATAAAGGTTATGGATACTGCTTTATTTATGCAACAAGTTATTGATTAAGGGGATGTTTAATTTTTGTATTCGTCCTTAATTCTGAATCGTTCTTTATAGTATTTTTTTTTTTAAAAAAACACACATAAAATGAAAATGCGTCTGAATTATGATTTTAAATTTATGAACTAAACGTCCACTAAAGATCAAATCTTTTTTTCAAATTTTTTTTTTCCTGTTTGCTAGATAAGCCCTCTTAACAAAACTTGAGCCTCCTATGTCTCAAAATCTCCCCTCCCACCATCTGGGCCAGCCTGATCATATAGGTTATCAAATTGGTTTTAAGCTTAAGACTATCTGCATTTAACATTTAAGTTCAATATTAATGGTATAACTAAATACACTATACTGAACTAATGTACTTTATGTGTTCGGGACTAAGTTTGATTGTGTGCTTATGGGAAGTTAGTTGCTTACGTACAACCATTTGATTATCAAAGCTTAAGATGTTTTCATAGAGTTTATACAAGCAAGTGGAAAAGGGTTACAGTCTTACGGAAAATGCTTTATAAGCATAAATCCCAATAAGAAAACATCGGGCTACAAAGGTCTTCATATGACGATAAAAAAAATTATATTAAAAAAAAAAAAAAAACCGACGTGTTTTGAGATAATATACCCACCGAAAAACGACGTCGACCTTTGCTTTTAATTAGAAATATCGTCAATAATAAACGTTATTTCATATATTATGGTCTCATTTATTTCACTGATTTGAGTTTAAAATTTAAATTTTATTACAGTAAAAAATTCTCAAAAATAGTCACATTTAACTTTTTTACTAAAATAAAAGACTCTCACATTAATTTGTGAACTAAAAGGACCCTATATCTCTGCCACGACCGAATCTAACTCACGATTAATGGGGAATACCAACAATATAAACAAAAAGAATTTTCCTTGAATTTTAAATGAACCCTTCTTCTCATGCCAATTAAAAATTCGCATTTTATCTTTTTTCTTGGCTCAATAAGTTTCCATTTATCTTTAATAAATTAAAGTCTCATTCAGTTCGTTGATTTGAATTTTTAATTTGAATTGAGATATGATTTTATGTGAGAATTTTTAACTATAATAAAAAAATTAAATTTAAATTTTTATAAAAACTTTTAATTGTAATAAAATTAGAATTAAAAACTCAAATTAGTGAAACACCTAAGGCTTCGTTCACTTCGCGATTTGAGTTTTCAATTCGAGTTAAGATGTGTCATTTTTGAGAACTTTTTACTGTAACAAAAAAGTTAAATTTAATATTTTTGATAATTTTTTATTATAAAATTTAAAATTAAAAACTCAAATCGGTAAAATAAATGAAATTTAAATATATTTTAAAAAATTACCCACTCAACTAGACAAGACAAAATGGCAACTCAAGAGGGGCCGTTCTGTCAATGTACACAAGGCATCGTACGCTGTGGAGGTGGCAGGAATGGGAATAGGAGTGCCCAAATCAATGGTGAAGATCACAATGGGTTTGTTTGTGTCGTATGTGTGTTCTATATATACATATATATATATATATATATATATATATATATATATATATATATGTATGTGGCTCCGTATATGCAAAGAAAGTACAGCATTGGTTGGTTCATGGCTGGTTTCCCGCCACGACTCCTCTCATATCCACCCCACTCCTTACCACACCTCACAAAAACCTCACTGTCCAAGTGATAAATCGCTCTTCTTTAATTTTCCTCAATCTCCATTTTTTCTTTATATAGTTTTGTGACCGAAATATTTGTGTAGTGTTAATTTACTAAGACCATATTAAAGAATGATTGAAGTGCTATATACTGGCAAAAGAGGAAAAAATGCGTGATAAAAATTTCATTTTTCAGTACGTCTTCATGTTAAGGTATTCTACATCATGTGTTAACGAATTTTAAATTCTTCCATTTAGGGGATGAATTGAAAATTATATAAAAAAAATAAAAATTAAAGTAAAATTATATTACAAATAAACCACAATTAAATTAAAATGATCGAGGGTTTATAATATCAATAAAACATCTTTTACTCAGAACTGGTAAGGTATAAAAATATTCTAATTTTGTTGTGCAGTTCTAGATTTAAATAATTTTTTAAAGATAATTTGATGTCATTAAACATTTAAAAACAGCGTAATCTATATTAGTAAATAGTTTCTTTTTCATATAGAGATAGATATATATATATATATATATATATATGCTTTCATTTCCATTCGCTATATTTAGAAAGACGTGAATACTTTTTGGACAAAATTTGTCGCATTATATAAATAAAATGAAATGTACTGCACTAATAGTGTACCTTCATAACATGGAGATTTTTATGATTATAATATAATTTGTTGTTTTGAAAGACTAACCACATAATGAGAATTATATGACCCTTTTTCTTTTTTTCTTTGCTACTTCATGCCAATATTAATATTTTTCTCTTTTTGTCTTTGAGTTTTCTTTTTTCTTTTTCTTTTTTTCCCACTTTCCATTAAGAGGACAGAGACACTCTCTCTCTCTCTCTTGCAGAAGCGACAATAATTCTGGAACCTCCTCTGCTATAAAAAGAAGACTTGGTTTAGGGTTTTGAAAGCGCAATTGTTGAGAAGAAAGGAGGAATAAAAGCAAAATAAATAAATAAAAAGGAAAAAAAAACTCGTAAATATTCATTTGCCAAAACCTGCTGAGTACTACTGTCACATATACAGCTAGCTAGCTAGCTTAGAGAGAGAAAGAGAGGGAGAGAGAAAGAGGAAAAAGAAAAAAGAAAAAAGAAAAAAGAAAAGTCTCTCTCTTGGTCTGAGGTTGCACTCTCATCACTCTGTCTATGTACGCATAAATATATGCATACAATACATACTGCACTCATCAATTCTTTGGAAAGAAGGAAAGAAAGGAGGACATTTTTGAAGAGGAGAAAGAAAGAGTAGAGAGAGAGAGAAAGTAGAGAGAGAGAGATGGTGAGAGAAGGATATGGTTCAGGTATGGATACGAGTATGAAGCCTGCATGGCTAGAGGGTCTGATAGCTGAGACATTCTTTGGTGGTTGTGGGGTCCACGAGAATCGCAGGAAGAACGAGAAGAACGTCTTTTGCTTGCAGTGTTGCCTTAGTATTTGCCCCCACTGCCTTCCTTCTCACAGCTCTCACCCTCTTCTCCAGGTATTAATTTTCCTTTTTCTCTTCTTTATTAATTTCACCATCACCATCAAATTATTCATTTATAGCTACTATGTACACCAAATTTCTCTTCTTCATGTCCACAAAAATTCCATGCTTTTCTTGTAAATTTCTTTGCTTTTTTAATCCTTCCTAGCTTCTGGTTTTAACCTTTTCAAGAACCCAAGTGGGTTTTTATTTTAGAAGTTCTCTAGATTCCGCTAGTTTTTCCTTCTTTTATTTATTTATTCTGTATTTTTTGGTTCTTTTCACATTTTAAACTTTTATCCTTAGTCAATTCTCGGGTTAATTGATTGGAATGACCAAGTTTCTGTTCGTCCAGTATTTCTGCGTAATTTCTTTAATGTCATGAACTCTACATATTACAATTTTTCAAATTTTCTTGTTCTTTTTTGCTTCTTGGCTTTCCCATTAATGTTTTAGCCTTGTTTTCTACCGATTCTTTTACTCATGCCAAGAAAAAAAAAAACGGAAGAGAAAGAAGAAGAAGAAGATGGGTGTTCTTGAAGATTCTGTAAAATCCCTACAGAGTACTTGTCTTATTTGATGTTCAATATTCCCAAAGGAAATTTTCAATTTTTCCTGTTCTATTTTGTGTTTATATGGTTGAGCGAGAGCTTGGCTTTTGGTATTTTGGATTTTGGACTCTTTTCTATTAATAGAAGATTTCATTATTTTATCCATTTCCCCTATGGAAAAAAGGTTCCTCAGCTGTTGCTTTCAAAGAAAGCGAAAGTTTGACCCGAATTTTTGTTTCCAAAAGAACCCACCATCCACACAATTAAATTCTTACTTCTTCATTTATTTTTTCTTCCATGGAAGCTTTGTCTGCTTACTTATTAATCTTTCACCTAAATTTCCATAATTGGCATACTGGCAGGGTTAATTTCTACTGGAAATTTAGCCCCAGAGAATCAGAGATCTATATTGGCCATTTTGCCGTGTCTTTTTATCATTATTATTATTTAGTTGAATGTAAGTATTGATTGAATTATCCATGTCAATTAATTGAGGGGTTTTTGTCCTATGTGTGACAGGTCAGACGATATGTTTACCATGATGTTGTCCGATTGGCCGATCTAGAAAAGCTCATTGACTGTTCCTTTATTCAGGTAAATCTTGTAATCCAACTACTTTGACTCAAAACATAACAACATCCGCAATAACAAATACCAGCCTTAATCTAAATTAATTAGAATCAATTATATGAATTTTTTATTTTTAGTCTGCTCTATTTAACACAAGACTCTCCTAAAGTTTTAAATCTTAAAAATCGTACCTAAATACGTCAGTCTAAGTAATTTTTGGTCTACTTCTCGCTCTCTTAGTATTTAAGTATTTAGATGTTTTCCTAAACACGAACAGGTGCATTTAATGATCTACGTTGTATACGTCCGTACCACCTCAAATGGTTTTTCTGCACCTTCTATTAGTGTTATATCTACTTTACTGCGAATAATTTCATTCCGTATGCAATTCATTTTAGTATGACCATTCATTCATTTTAATATATGCATCTCTGTCACACTCATTTTGTATAAATCTATTGCTGTAGTTGATTTTGCAGTAACAATTATGGATGTTTATTTGGCAGCCCTATACCATAAATGGTGCCAAAGTGATATTCTTGAATCAGAGGCCACAGTCCAGGAGTGTCAAAGGCTCTGCCAATATTTGCTTCACTTGTGACAGGATTCTTCAAGAGCCATTCCACTTCTGTTCTCTCTCATGCAAGGTTTTACTTAAATTCTTTTTCCTTTTATCGATTTGCATTTACAATTTGGAGTGCTTTATTATATTATATGTCGTGTAGTAATTTTTCACCAATACCCATGGAATTGAGCGTTTTTGTCATGTGGATATATGTTCAGCTACTTGGGGTTTGCGATGAGCTTTAACAAAATCCACCGATGCCTTTTTACCGATTCTATTCATAATTACTTTACAGTGATAACTATAATAATAATGCAGGTTGACTGCCTGGTTAACCAAGGGGAAGATTTGAGCACCATAATCTTCCGGTTCGACGAATCGGATTTCACGATTTCCCAGTTCGAGGGACTGAGGATGGACGGTTCAGATGTGATCACTGATGATGATGGTCCGATTCTTGAAGATGCATTACAAAACAGGCCCTTGTCAGGATCAGGTTCCCACGAGGCCACGAGCAATTCGGCCACTCTCGTCGTCGACGCCGCCGCGACAAAGAAGAAGAAGAAAAAGGGCAGTGGATTCTTTCCTGAAATTCTCTTAGGAAGCAGGAGGAAGGGTGCTCCTCAAAGGGCTCCTCTTTCTTAGACAACGGTGCCGTATAAATATATATTAATATATATTATATATAAATGTACTTATTAGGTATCATAATTAACTTAGGGTTATAAGTTCCCATTTAATGTTAATGTTAATGGCATGGCTGGTGTCTTTTTTTTTTCCGCCCCTCCTTAAAGCATTTCCATTACCGATTTCAGGTGGCTGTGGAGTGACTAAAATTTAGGCTCTCAACTCTACCAATTTTGTATTAATTATGTAATGGAACTTGCGCTATGTACTATGTCACTTCACTTCAAACTAATTGTATTTTTATTTGGAAGAGACATTGGATTCTATTTCCTGAGTGATTCTTAATTCTGCGAAGTCTTTTTTTTTAATTTTTTTTCTAACTCGAGACATAATTTTAAATTGTTAGATTTTTATTACGTTCTGTTAATTTTATATGAGCTTATATTGATATAGTTTTTACAAAGATCTAATGTTTAAAAAAAAAAGCAAAAAAAAAAACTTGCACTAAGAATACCCTACCTAGAAACTCCCAACTCATAATGCCTATACATTTTTTTTTTCAATTAAATCAAACTACCCTTGCGCTTTGATGGTTGTGACTAAAGTTTACATTCATTTGATAAATCGTAAAATTAAATTTAAAAATAAAGAAAAAATTCATACTCGTGGTTTCAAATTAATAAAAAATAAAGAAAAAAAATGTGTATTTATTCTATATATATTTAGTCACAACTAAAAAATCATATATGAAATATCAGATGTAAAAGCATCTCCAACGTAATACTAAATTAGTGTGCCAATGCCAAATTCTAGTATTTAAGAAAAGGACTCTCCAAAATGACTCTTTAATGTAATGTAATTCGTGGTGCTAAATTTAACATATACTTAGTAGTAAATTTAACATCAAGTAAAGCATATGAAAAATATTGACATTTGATTGCTATCTATGCATTTTTTTTTTAATTTAATCATTACAATATTGATATTTTCAATTTATTTTAAAAATTAAAACGATACTTTTACTACTTCTAAAAACTTAACATCATAACAAAAAATTATAGATATAGCATTTGAAATGCCATTATGCATTGGTTAGAAATCAAAATAAGATATCAAGTATGCTGTTCTAATACTCATTCACTTCAAATATGGCAATGGCACAAACATTTGCATTCGTGCTATCTTCTTATAGAGAGGGAAAATGCAAATTAAAGCCAAAAAATTAATAGGTGTAGAAAACAACTGTACTTATACATGTTATAATATAGTACAAGTCAAATTTCTATAAAATGACTAAATTATATGTTTGGCAAAGGCTACAATCCTTCAAGAAGTTCCCGTTCTGTGATATATAGAAGCTAGTGGATGTAATATGGAATTTATTTTACGTAATAATGATTTTAGAAGGTGTAATTGTAAAAATAGTTATAAAAACTAGCTAGTTTTATATGTAATATATAGAAACAGGTGTAATATGGCATAAATGACTTCATAGGTTTAATAACAAAGAATTACTTAAAGTATCATACTTTTGTAAATAATTGTTACGTAAAAGTAAATATTATGATATACTCTATACTTGGTGTGTATGTTATAATGTAGGTCAAGTTTTTCTCTATATTTGCTGATGAATATATATATATATATATATATATATATATGGGTGTGTGTGCTTATATGATCATAGCCAATACATTTAAAAATTTAAAAATATAAAGTAGTACACGAGTATTATTACAGAATATTTTCTAACCGAATTCCAAAGCATCACTTACCAGCAAAAAGAATTCCAAGTTGATGTTATTGGGAAGCATGACGCAGTTCACGGGAAAAGGATAAGCTGAAAATGGTACACGTTTGAAACTTCAAAGGCCAATTTTTGGCAATTTTTTATTTTATTTTTTCATATATATATATATATATATATATATGGAATTATTTCTGATATGGTACTGAATTAGAATAGTATTAGTATATTTTTTCTTAAAATATGTATATTTTATCTTAGAATATGTATATTGTTTTCTTAAAACATATATAAAAAACGCACAATGTATATTTTCTCTTAACTAAAAATATATATGTTTTAAAAATAATACATTTTAAAATAAAATTTATATATTTTTTAAAAAATATAATGTGATACTCTAATCTGGTACTAATACTGATAGAAGACTTAGCGCATATATATATATATATATATATATATTTTAATATATTATATGTATATAAAAAAGTTAGATGTGATTGTTTGTGAGAGCTTTTTATTCCACGTCCCAAATAGAAAAGAGAGTATTTCTGGCACTTCCGTTAAATATCACCTTGTCGTGTTTTATGCACAGCACACACAGAGAGCACGTTAGAGACACGACACAGACGCAGGTCATGCTGAGAATTTTAGATGGGTACGACAAAAAAGCCTAACCACAGCAACACACCTATCGGGGAATAATATTGTACGGTGACTGTTTATTAATTTAGAGGGTGGAAATAATTAAATTAAATATAATAAACGTCGCAGACAAATTCCCAGTCGGTATCAACGAAAACCCTTTTTTTCTCTTTTTTATTTTTTCAAAAAAAAAAAAAAAGTATATTCTATCCACCTTGTTCATTCTAAAAAAAACCATTCTATATTTTCATATATTCCTGTCACGCAGAATTCATATATATATATATATATATATATATTGTATGTGTAGTATAGTGATAAAGGTGGAAGAAGATTTCTCTCAACTTTCCAACAACATACAAAACCAAAGAGACTCCGGCAAAAAAAAAAAAAAAAAAAAAAAAAAATCATTTTTGTGAGAGGAAACAAAAAATCGTTACAGTACTCCTGAAAGAACAATGAGATTTGTTTGGCACGTCAGATTTGATAGGATTATAAGGGGCTCAATCAGATTGGAATACTAAAGAGGATCATGCGCAATCCTTCTTGACTCTAATGTTAAATAAGTTGTCGGATTAGGCACTTAAAAAAATCAATCTAACGTTTCATGTGTCATCGGACTAGACTAAACTAAACTAAATTGAATAATGATCGATTGAAACTAATTTTATGAAAGAAATTTAACAAGTTAATTAAAAAATTAGAAAGATAGATTTAAATAGCTCCTGAAAGAATAAATTTACCAAATTATAAATTTAAAAGTCAGAAACTCAAAGAAAATATAATAACAATACCAAATTATAAATTTTATTGTTGGCTAGACACGGCGACGATTAGTGGACTACAATCTCGCCTCTTGGGCGCGACATCCATTTAGGGGCAGCAATTTTCGGACATGATAGTGATACTACGTATGTAAATACCTTTATCTACTCAACTTATACCTATTAATCACTAGACTAAATCGTAAACAAACTTTATTCTATGTTCGGAAAATTCTAAGGTGATTCTGATATCAAACCAAACATCATTTAAAAGAGAAAATACAACGAAAAAGAATAATTTAAAAAATAAATTCGTATTTGAAAACCTGGAACTTGAAACTTTAAATCATAAGCTAGCACTCAATAAGTACAACATTTAGAGAGAGAAATAGTTTCTGTAGAGAGAGTTTCAAAACTTTAGAGAGAGAGATTGGGTTTTTTTAACATAGTTAGGTAAATTTGTCTATCTAAAACTCTTAATTCATGGGTTTTTCTTTCTTTTTATTAAGTGAAACGACGCTTGTTTCATTTTTATTAAAGTGATAAAAATAAAATTTTTAATGATCTTTAGTGGTATTTATGTTTTTTCCCCCTTAAAAAAAAAGCTAAAAATTTTAAGAAATGTTTTAAGTACACAAAAAAAAATAATAATTAACAAAGTAAATACGGATATGCTCCCAACCAGTGAAAATTAACGTGTGGTCAGGCGACACTCAGGAACCACACTCTCCAGCGGTTCATGCAACTTCTGTACGAATTTTCATCATTTAATGATTGAGGCCTCATAATAACTACCGTGGGTCATATAACATGGGATCCCAGACCGCATTGCTAATTGTTTCGATTATTATATTTGGTCGCGTTCGAGTCAGGTGGATCACATGGGGATGTCACGTTCTATTCCTCTTCCCATTCTGAGCCTATCAACCTAGGCTTACCCAGCATTGTCATATTGGGGATGTTACACGTGTCATATTTTTCATGCAAAATGATTTTTTAAATACACGACTTTTTTCTTTTATCGCTACTATGCTACTTAGGCAGATATACTCGGTCTAATTTTAATTGTTATTTTAATAATTAATTGAGAGTTATTTTCGATCGTTAATATTGACTAAACGGTTGTAGTAAATTAAACAATTGATAAAAATTATTTAACAGTTAATGAGATCACATTCTATCATACTAAATTATTAAATTTCAATTAGTTTTCTCCCTCTCACCTCGTACAAAATCTTAAGGGATGTTTAGTTAGGGGATTCGTCCCCCGATTCGAACCAAACGGACCCATATTGTTTTACAAATATATAAACATCATTTCAAACAAAAAGTTTATTATATCGCATCTTTCATCGTTTAATTAACAATATCAAGTTAACTTATTACAATATTATTTCAGCAAATTATACTAGGATGAAATCAACCATCCATTTGTATCAAGATCAATAGTGTTATTTTTCTATGGCTTTTTTTAAAAAATTTCTCATTTGGTTAGCCTTATGGTATATTTGGTAGTGATTTTTAGAATCTAAAATTAATTTTCTAGTCATTCACAGTTGAAATTTATATTTAGTAGAAACCATAAAATGTGATTCTTAAAGAATTTATTAAGAATTTACAGTCAAAATTAGAAACGGTCCAAAAACAACTTTGACTTTTAAATTATGCAGCAAACATTTTGAAGTACAATTAATAAAACTTTTATTACCCATAATACCCTAGAATCAATACTTTATAATTACAATTTATTAAACACTCAACTAATTTTTTTCAGCACAACTAACAATAATTTTTTAAAAATTACAATACTACCATACTGACCCTTCATCCAACCCCTAGGAAGCGAACAAAGTTACATGCAATTTCTCATCTTTCAAGACCATTGTTAATAATAATAAAAAATTAGAATCACATGTGTATGGTTACATCATGTCGTTGATTTTTTTTTTTTTTTTTCATCTCCTTTTTGAAATTACAGGGCGTAAATATAATTATTGAGAATATGGAACCTGAAATTTAAAATTCTACAGTAATGTTAATTTAAATTTATTATTATATCATTAATATTCTGATAGTGTAGTTTTTATATTTTATTAGAATATTTTTTTTTTGCATGATATTTTTCATCTATGAGAATATGTTTCATCTTTTATAAGAATATTTTTTAATGACGTAATTAATCAGATGATGAAAAATAATTGTTAATTCTTGTAATTTTCTCTAATGCAAATATAAATGGCAATGCATGATATTATATATATTTGTATTATGGTTATTATATTCTTTTGCTTTGGGAATGCGTTCCCTCCCTCTTATTGAACTAACGTCCCCACTCACGTTAGACAATTTATCTAATTAATCAATAAGAAACTAATGAAAAGGTTTATGATTCGATTAATGTTCGTTCATGGTCTCCCTAAACCACTCACTTAAGACCTATATAAGACTTTAAAAATTCAATACCAAACCTTACCGGTCGTGAGATAGAAGGAGAAGAAGCCCTCGTGACAGTGCATACACGCATTTACGGGGGCCCAGGGGAGCGGGATTTCCATTTCCCTCCACTCAATAAATTGCACTCTATACTCACTAATAAAAAATTGAAGTGATTCAAAGTCTAAATAGTTATTATATTCTTTTAACTAAAAATTATTAAGTTTTAAAAATTGTAAAAATAAACTTTTAATCTTAAAATATTTTGAAAATAATAATGTTGTTGTGATTAAATGAAAAAACTTAATACATCAATTAATATAAGGATAAAAATTTGGCATATTAAACATTAAAGGATAAAAACGTTTTCCTCTTCAACAATTAGAATCTTTCCGAATACATATCACATGTATGTATAGGACAAGACACAAGACACAAGACACAAGAGAGTGCGCTAGATTTTTTTTTTTTTTTTTTTTTTTCTTTTGGTCAAAAGTTATTAGTATTATTTTTTTATTATTTTGAAACAGAAACTATGTCTCTTTTTATAAATTCCATGAGAAAAGGTCGAAAAGTGGCAAACAGGAAACACTCTTTTCAACCTGGAACCTGCACTTCCTTCAAATACTGAGGAGAGTACCTGACTGCTCATTATTATCCTTTTCAATCTTATTTGTTATTTGTTTTTCCATCACGTATAGTTCATAAAACCTTGATATCTATACTAGTAAAATACATGGAATATGTGCATGAAAAAATAGAAAATACAAATTGCTAAGAAAATAGAAAATAGCATATACACATAGTAGTCTTTGGAAAAAAACTCATATAATCAAATATATGAAATAATCTAAATTATAACATAACAAAATAATAAAAATAATGAAACTTAAAAAGCAGACTACAATGAAATGAACTATAGTCACATGTAATAAAATTAAAATTAAAAGTGTTAACCTTGACAAGGCAAGAAAAAAAAAAAAAAAAGGAACATCTATTATAATAAAATAACAAAATACGGTGTGTATTGGGCTACAAAAGTAGGACTAGTGTAATTTTATAAACTCTTTTATTTATGTAGGAATATATATCATATATACGTGATATGTAATATCAAAACAAATAATTTTTTTTATGTTCTTAAAAACTTCCACGGGAGGAATATCTTTTTTGTTTGCTAATAGGAACAACGGTTGTTTTAATTAGATTAATTTTTCAACTATCTGAATTATAAGTGTACACGTGTACGCTTTAATTATTTACAATGCGTGATACAAAATTATTTTAATCATAGGTCATACCCTCATCTAACTACTGAAACAATAGTTTCTATGGATACAAAAAATGACCTGTTAAAATTCCTATTCAGTTTCTTTAAAAAGAAATCCTATTTAATTAATAACCTTTTCTAACAAAATTTTGTAGTAGGGTATTTAGAAGACATAAATTTAATCATCAGATTAAAAAATATGATAATTGAATAAACATAAAATGTACATATACATTTATGGATGAGTTTTCAATAGTTCCATTTCTATGGATGGTTACTATCAATATAGAAATTTAATGACATTGCATAATAAAAATTTATTGTCATAAAATTTTTTGATTAACTATCTAATTTATTATAACTCTTAGATTAATATCTTACGGTTAAAATAATAATACTCATAGATGGGTAAATATTAGAGTAACTATTAAAAACATACCCATACATATATATATACAAGTTTTTAATAGTTACGTTTTTATAAGTGATTACCCATTAAAATAAAAATTTGATGATATTATGTAATAAGAATTCAATATCATTAATTGTCATAACTTTTTTATCAACTATTAAATTTATTACAACAATCGAATTAATATCTTATAGTTAAAATAACAATACTCATTGATACATAAATATTTAATAAACATTAAAAACCACACCCAGACATCTATATACATAATGGTAGAGGGACTTAAGTCCGGACATATGTGCTCTAGATTTTTTTTTTTTTTTAATCTCTTTTTGGTTTATGTAGTTTCGTAATTATGTTAATTTTTACCACCTCATTTATACCAATTATATGGATGTCCTCGTCAAGCTTAAACTAATTAAATTATAGTCCACTTACTTTCATTAAAAACAGCATAATTACTCTAAGAGCAGAAGCCAATCATGTTCAAGCATCTAAATTTTATTGCATAACCACTTATGAAAGCGTGATTATTTAAAACTCATTTACACACACCTATATATGAGTTTTAAATAATTTTATAGTGGTTATCTATTAAACATAAAAATTTGATGATATAATGTGGTAAAATTAATTTTATTAATTATAATTTTTTTTATTAATTATATAATTTATTATAACTATTGGATGAATATTTTACTGTCAAAACTAATGATATCCCTATTAGAGTAATTATGAAAACCACACACATGCATATTACTCAAAGAACCGAATAAAACCTCAATAAACAAAAGGAGCAGAGGAACAAAGCCCGTGGGCCTCAGTTATGGGCTTCCATGCTGAACATTGCAGAAAGCGTGTTATTATGGGCCTAAATGAGCATTCCAAGATGGAACTTTTTAGAGAGAGAGAGAGAGAGAGAGGCAATGTGTAATTGGTTTTCCAGTTTCCAAGGTTAATAAGTTCGAGGAATTCTTAAGGTCGGAGGGAGTAGGTGAGAAGGTCACAAGTCAGAACCATAATGATGATATTAGTTGTGATGTCATCCACCTGAAAAGTGGGTTGTGCCTCCAATAATATTTGAGGCTCGTGAATCGTGATGCAGGTGACCGTACCCAATCAAAGGGGGTCGCCTCAAATTCAATTCAAAACTATCACCAACCACTACGACTCGGCCACCTTCCATTCAAAACTCGACAATCTCTCTAATTACTTTCGTCCGCTGAAGACAAGAGATGCCGCATTCAATCAAAGTCTTTGGGGTTTCTCTCGTGGGTCTGACCTGACTCACTTGTTAATTTTTAACCGTTTTTGAGTTATATTAAAATCATATTATATTAAAAAAATATATAAAATATAACTAAAAAAAAGTTTATTTTTTTTTTAAAGTGTTACAACAAATATTATAACACTTTTTTAAAACCTAACTATAATGATTGTACTCATAGGCGTTAAAAAAATCAAGTAAGAAATAATGTAAGAAAGTTAAAAAGAAACCAAAAAATAATATCGTTGTTCGATTCAATAATCTATATTTGTGAGGTCATATCCAAATAATAAACAAACTACTAAGTCACGAGAATTATAAGTACTAATTCAGATTTAATCGCACAAGTACTCTCTCTTAATGATGAAGTCGCTATGTAAAATCTTCTTAGTGATTTTATTTAACGAGCACTACTCGTCTTCAATTTGCTCAACAAACTCCTACAATCTCACATAACGTTTCTTCTCGAAAATTACAAATCTTTTTATCAAAATATGTGATGATTGCACTCAAAATGCTTATTTTCACATAGATTTTTTATGAATATTTATTCTATAGAAATCGTGCCTTAAATATATCCTTTGATTACTTTTAAGGGACATTCTTTAGTGTTTTTTCTTTTTTAAGAATATCAGTATTTTATATTTATCAGTCGTCAAATATGTATTAAATTTAATTAAAAGTTAAATTAAATTAAAAAATAATACATATTTAATAATTAATAAGTATAAAATATTAATGTTCTTAAAAAAGACGAAACACAAAAATAAAAAATAAAAATAAAAAATTTCCTACTTTTAAAACCTCAAAAATATGAGAAGCCAATACATCAATAGTTGACATGCTTTTCAACGTGTAATCCAAGCCATACTTGGATATGATTATCTCCGTATTTTGAACTTCAATAATGTTCAACAAATCCGCAAATATCTCCCCATTTGTCTTACTTCAATCAGTCTATTATTAATCTCATAACTCCCATCAAATGTACAACTATCTCCATGATTGCATTAAACCTCTCAAATTTTCTCTTAAATTTCCTTACCCAAATCTACTTTTCTTGATTAAAAACACTCCAAATCTAAAACAATCAACCAGAAAAAATCTCCATGATCGCAGCATCAATTACTGATTGAACATGTTTTTAAAATTTTTACAACTCATTGTTAAAATATTGCCAACTAACAAAATCTTAACACAAATTTTGATATAAATTTAACAATTAAAATTATAGAATTATAAATATATATATATATATATATATATATTTTTTTAGACCTACGAAGCTCCCTTCTTCCTTTGCTGCTCACAGTGTTTAGTTCTTCCACCTTATGGACAGATAGATACTGCCACGGGTCTTTAGAAAATCCCCAAAATCCTCAATTTGCCTGGGGCTAAATGCAAATGGGATGGTTTAGGGGTTTGGCATTTATCGAGGGATATAATATTATTTTGTATCCATAATTTTTATATCCGAGAATTATACTTTTTTAACTTTTAAATTTATATTTTGCTTAAAAAACTACATTCATATATTAAAGTTTTATTTTTTTAAGTGGATCGATTAATTAACCCGCCCTAATTTATGGATGATTCATGAACTTGTAAAAAAAAAATAATAATAAATAAATAAATAATTAAAATAATTAAAAAAAAATGTTGGGTAATTTTTATTGTAAGGAAGGCCTTTTTTATCCTATCATTAGCTAATGTTGTTTAAACTAGGATATGGGGGAGTCCACTTTAAAAATTTGAAATGCACAACGTAAAGCTACTTACAATCATACATTATACAGTTAATAGTGTATTTAATAGCTAAACAACAGTAACTATCGATAGGATAAAAAAAATATTCTACGTACCATAAAATATTGCCAAAATACTAAAATTAAATACAAAAATTTCCCTAAAATATAACTCAGGTAATATTTTGTCACCTAATTTAAAAAATAAAAAGAAAAAAACATCGTTCCTTAAGATGTGAAATATATAATAATAATAATAATAATAATAATAATAATAAATCCTTCCATTGGGATATTAAACGAAAAGGGCACTTGTGTGTTTGAGTCTCGATGTACGATCATGCCTAGTTCCACGCTTTCATGTGAAATGTTGGAATTAGACATCGTCACCTACTAATAATTGAAGTACTTTTTTTTTTTTTCCCTTGGTAGTTAATTGAAGTACTTCATTACGATATGTAATATGTTGATAACAAGAGTATGTAATGTTACACGGAAATATAATTTGTATAATTCTTCGGCAGAATATTATAAAATACTTGACCTGTAGGACATAGTTGTCAACTATTATGCCATTATCAAGTAATCTGACCGTAAAAATTATGCAATATAAATAAGGTTTTTTCAATATTTTGCATAAAGCCTCCGTATAATTTATTATAAATGAATAACGACGACCACTATCGATAATATTATGTTTCTGAACTATATGTCTATATATAGTAATATGATTGGAGGGTTTTTTTTTTTTTTTTGATAGGATATGATTGAAGTTTTAGATGAAGAAATTTTGCAATAAAATTTTAGCTTTTTTTTTTTTTTTTTAAATGAGAATAGTTTATAGTTCTGAGTTATAAGACTCTGTTCATTTCATTAATTCAAATTTAAAAAACTCTTAAAAACAATCACATTTAACTTTTTTGCTACAGTAAAAAAGCTCTCATATAAAATCACATCTCAATTCGAATTAAAAATTTAAATCAACAAACTAAACAGGCCCTAAACTCTTCATTTAGTGAGTTTCAAGAATAGTAGGGCCCACTTGGTAACGTTTTCAAAATGGTTTTTTTTAATACAAAAATAAAAATGAGATTGTTTTGAAAATTATTCTGAGACCGATTCTGAAATTGCGTTTAGTTAGTTTTTTAAGAGATTATTTTGAGTATAATAAAAAGGTAAAATCATGTTTGGTTATAATTATTAATTAATATATTATAATATTTTTGATAAGTACTAGAAAATGAAAACAAAATCAGGAAAATAACTTTCAATCGTTTTCTAATTACTTCATAAAAATTATTCTCAGTGTTTTTTGTTTTAGTTTTCAAAATATTTGCTAAAAAAACACGATTTACATATCGTTTTCTTATTCGTGCCTCAAAAGATGTGCAAAAATGTTTTCGAAAACAAGAAAAAATCAATTCTAAATGCACCCGTAATTTCTTATTACAAAATGCTCTAAAATTTCTACTTTTGTTGTCACATAAATTATAAAATTGAGAGAATTGAAAAATCACTATCTTTTACCGCAATCATTTTATTCCTCTACAATCTACATAACACAAGTCTTTCAATTCTCCTAATTTTATGAATTATTAAATCATAAAATTGAGAGAATTGAAAGACTTGTATTATGTAGATTGTAGAGTGAAATAAAATGATAGAGAGAGGTAAAAGAGTAGTGACTTTTCACATATTAAAAGAATTTATATATACCAAAAATGCGGGTTGAGATCGAAACCAGGACATGGCCTAGCCACAGTGACCGGGGCACCGAATACCTAGAACCAAGATCCAACCCAACCTTTATATACCTAGGCTAACCCCATCACTAGGTCAATGGTGCGGCCACAGGCTGGCCCGGTTCACCCAAACCGTATTCACAGCTCTACATATCTATATAGATTAGTTAAATTTGCAGCCCAATTATTTATTAATGCCCCAACAATTACTTTCTAATCATAGTTGATCTGGGTGTATATTCTTTTATTTTTTTAAAAAAAAAATTCATCTATAGTTAATGTGGGGATATATTAATGGGTTTTAATGTAATTTTAGTAGAAGATAAAATTGTAATAAACATAAATTATGAATTAATGAAGAGATTAATGAATTTTTGGGGTGCAAAAATATAATTATTCATCTACATATTTATGGAAAATAAGAGGGCATAATACAAGCTATTTTGAAGCTATAATAATTGCTTCGAGTTGAATGCCAATAAGGATATTAGCTCGTATAAATCATTCATAACTTTCTCCATAATTCTCACTTGAAACATTAATTAGGGAACAATAATATCTATTTAAACAAAATATGAACATAGCATTATTTTTGAAAAAAATATATATATGTTACTAATTTCATGCTCATTGTTTTCTAAAAAAAAATAATAATAATAATTATAGGATATATGACATTAAAATCATATTATATCATGAACAATATAAGATAATCTCCAATGCAAACGCAAATGCCAATTGTATATTTGACACTAAAAAGTGAGATAGCACATGTTAATTTCATTTGTTCTAATGTATAATGTTATTTAAAATGTAAAAATATACTTTTTTTAATAAATATTAAGCTTTGAAAATTGTCAAAGTAAGTTTTTAATTTTTAAATAATTTTAAAAAGTAAAAGTTGTAATGATTGAATGAAAAAATAACAATATCAAGCAGTAGGAATCAAGTGCCAAATTTAAATATGTTATACTTAGTGAAAAATTTATCACAAAGTATAACATATTGTAAATTTATCGTAATAAATAACATTGTATTAGAGAATATTTTTTTACACTCAAATATTAAATTTTATAATTAGCACATTAATTATAACATTACATTAAACATGTTCTAATAATTTAATGAAATTTAATAAGAATCAAGCAATTTGTATTCCATTTCAAATTATAGAAAGGAATGGAAACAATCACGTATTGTTGTTGCCATTTTTTTTTTTTTTTTTTTTTGCTGTTACGTTGTTGCCAATTATTAATTATAAAACACGTCCTTCGCATTAGGGACTGTTCACTTGTGAAAAGTTCACTCGTCCTTCTCATTAGGGACTGTTCACTTGTGAAAAGTTCACTGCTAAAACCTTAAAGTCCTGTGTATGAGCCTAAGCTGATTTCAAAACTTTTATCAAAAGAAATATGAAGCCATGCCAACTTCAAGTATGAAATTCATGAAATAGCCCCATGATAGTTTTTGAAGCCATTAAGTAAAGACTCCTCATAAATGTTTGTAGTTAAATTAAAGATTTCACGTAGAAAAAGATTATTTTCATATCCCATGATAGGTTTTTTTTTTTTTTTTTTTTCCTTTTCTTTTTATCTTTTCATGCAGAAAAGATTTCCTAAGGTCTAAAACTTATATGAGATTGTCAAAACCCAAAAAAGAGAATCTTTAAGGTAGAATATGCTATTTTATTCCACTAATAAAAGTAATTATTTTAATCGTTAATGATCAGAATTGTATAAGCATGTATTAAAAATTTATTAAGCATTAAACAGAATTAGAACTGTTCTTATAACAGATGTGACAGTTAAAAAAATCAAATTTAACTGTAAAAACACAAACACAGTTTTCACCAATTAATACCACAAAGACTCCCCAAAAGGAACCAAAAAAAAAAAAAAAAAATCGTCCCAGAGAATAGCTACATGTAAGGTACTTGCTCACATGTAATGTTCTGAGGGCACATTCTTCAATTTATGATGGAAGTCAAAGTTTACTAAAGTAGGGACCTGCGAAAAGACACCTTGGCTGGCAAATTATTGCCTCTGGCGGGACCAAAGGATGATGATGCCAAGCTTCTCCTTACTCAGATTTTTGTACATTTGCGATGTTTTTCCTTGCATGGTTTAGTCAAATCCGTTTCAATTGATCAATGCTTTGTCATTTATATATTGTGCGGATTCAGACTCCAGAGCACACTTTGTCAGTGACTTTTGGCATGTTTTTTGGAACAATCTCTGTCAAAAATTTTCAGTGCAGTAATTTCTGGAGCTACCGGGCAAAATGATCTCGCAAAGAGTACCCCGTTCAACCGCGCAGTTGTTAGAATTTGGGACTCTAACGGATGTTTAGATCATGAGTTTCCTGATATTTATTTCTTGTATTGGTTTTTAATGTTAAATTATAATTTATAATTTTTTACAATATTTTTTTATAAAAAATATTTATAAAATAAGAATAATTTTAAATCATAATTTTAGGTATTGTTCATTTCACAAATTTGAGTTTTTAATTTGAATTGAGGTGTTATATTTTTTGAAAGTTTTTTACTGTAAAAAAAAAGTAAATGTGATATTTTTTGAGAATTTTTTACTGTAAAAACTAAAAACTCAAATCGGTAAAATAAACGAAACCTAAATATATAAATCAAACGTCCATATAATTTAAACTAAAATTAAAATTTTTAAATTTTATTATGAGAGAAAATATTATAATAAAATTTTTAAATTTAAATTTTTATTAGATAAAAGGCTTCAAACTCCTCTACTAATCTTCAAACAAGCCTTGGAACTTGTGATTTTAAGTAAGACTTACCATTTGTGAGGGATGTGGATTCAAATCAGTGGAGTGAATATTATTATTTTTTCCCTCGAAAATGACAGTGGGAGATATTGACGTCAATTGTAATTCCTGGCTCCAACTTGATAATGTGATCAATGGCACCCTAGGAGGCCACACCTTCAGGTACCCTGAGGCTTCAAGCACCATAACGACCTGATTAGAGACTTCTACAGCTTGGTCCAGTTCTACCTTAACCAGTGCAACAAAGATAGTTGTTTCCCCCAACTTGATGCCTGATTTCAATTGAGCAGCTGATTGCAACAATGGCCTCTTTGTGACCGATCCACCATTCTCAACAGCCACAATACAAGGACAACTCTTGTTAGCAACAAACAAGCCACCTAGATGTGGCATGGCTATGAATTTAGCTTAAGCAAAAAAACTCAGCGCCCGTCACTCACAATATATATATATATATTTTTTTTTCTTTTTTGAAGTTTTTTCTTTCTTCTTTACTTATTTTTTCCTCTATTAACCATTTTGCGGCGATAATATTGATTTTGCAGTGAGTGATCTCACCGCTCAATCATTTATTCCCGCCCCTTCATGTTCCTCTAATATCAATTTTTGCTGCTTCTAAGCAATGGAAAGGTGTTTTTATTTTTTTATTTTTTAAGAAATCGACCCCAAATAACCAGGTGGGTACAATACAACCCCCTAGTGACCAACCTGTGTAGTTAATTTACTATTTCACCCATAAATGCTATTTTAAAATTGCAGTCATGCATGCAACATGTTTTAACGTCCAATAGAACGTTTCAAAAGTTGAGGTTGTAGATCAATTTAAGAAGTTCAGAGCAAAGTGATAACATACTAGAATTCGGGGGGAAAAATAAAACCTGCCCTCATTTCTACGTTGATTACAGGTTATCTAACATTGCGCGTACAAATGTTTTCCTTACTACTCTTTAATCAAGACTACGTTCAATTCAAAATACACACAACCAAACCAATATGTATAAATTCGTTAGTCACTATAACCCCTTCACAGAGATCTTTTACGATAAACTATTTTTGTCAGTCTTGACTCGTGATTCTTCTAGTAACATACGTAGATATGTACGAGACCCTTTTACCCATGCGCATATCAGAGCACTATGTCAATACGAGAAAAATACGACCATACACGTCACTAATGCAAATAACCGGACTTTTTTGCCACAGAAAATAAATTGTCACTAATCAAAGATGGATAATGACCACATAATTAAATTTTCAGCAAAAGACTACTTAGTTTGCCACAGAAAATAGCACAACAGGTTAAGGAAAAAATTGAAGCACAGGGTTTTGAACTTTAAATGGTATTAGCGTAAAGAAAAATTGCAGCAAAACTTCCAGGAGATGGAACCTATTCCAGACGGTTATAATAAGAGCTAAATCCATAAGAACAGGGAAAACATTAAGTAACTGAAGCAATGTTTTATAAATGAGAATACCCCCCATGTTCAAAATAAATTAAGTTAGCCCGCCATCTACTTTATACTCTTGTAAAGAATACAACACAACTGTCCTGACTGGCTTGAGTGAATGGCACTCCAGAGAATCCTTGTCTTGCAGTCTGAATAAACTTGGCCAATATATTTGTAAGCATAAACGTCAAAAAATCATGCACCATTAATTGCGGTCGTCTGATCTAAAATGCCATCCGACCAGCAAGCCTGCTTTCCGATATCCTTCTGTCAATGGCTGCATCAATTGAGCTCATCTGAAACATAAAACCACGTTAGAGGATGATAAGACAGGGTTTCCAGCACCAAGCGCTTGATCATGTGAGATTTATATATTTGCTTGGTCCTATACAAGAGATGCCAAACTTGTGAAAGAAGCTGACCTGGGCCAAGTCTGAATTCACTGTTCGATCATAAAGTAAATAGTAATCATGCTACAAATGAGCGAATAACGGTTGGGTTTGATTGTGTTCCGCTCAAACCGTCCGCAGTTCAAAGTTGAGTATAGGGAGAAGAAATAACATGGTACATCCAAATTTTATAAGAAAAAATAGTCTGTTTTTAAGTGAGAATGAACTTAGGTTGAAGAATGCTCGAGTAGATCGTAGCAATTCCTTCAAATATGTAATTACTAACAGAAAAGGTAACGTAAATACCTACTTGAATCTTTTGGTGCCCACAAGAATGGTTGCACTGCGTGCGTGCAAACAGGAGGATGGCAGTTTAAAATAGAACAGCATGCCCCTCAACCAATAGGGTTTGTAGCAGAAAGATGGATTATTTAAAAAGTATTATTACTAAGTGTGTCCTTTCATTTTTTTCCCTTTTTTTGATTTTTTTAAACAAAGAAATAGGAATTCATACAGAAATACCTTTATAAACAGGAAACAACGCGTAAATAACTGAATCTGAAAACATGAAACATTAAAGCCTACCAATCTGGTTAGAGAAGCTCCAACAATTAAAGAGGTAGTATAACTTACCTGGCTAGTTTCATCATGCACCTGATACTTCACTAAGGACATTCTTCTTTCTTCCTGCAAACATATCAAGAAAACACATGGTAATAAGATAGAATGAGTACTTTCAACAAAAAAGCTGCGCAAGAATGTGAATAAATAGATCCTTAACACACAGAAATACTCACCATTGACATAGCCTCGTCATCCCAAACCAAATAGACCTCATTTGTTGCTGGCTGGGTAGCATGGGCTTTATTTGTAATGACAGGGGGAGGTCCAATTGACGGTCCACCAGTATTTGGACCAGAGGCATATGAGTGTGAATTGCTTAGTGGCCCGCCTAAAAAAATACAACAAAACAAATTAAAATTAAATTTTATTGTATTTTTTGGGCGACCACTAACCATAGTGGTGGTATGGGGGGTTTTAAGATTTAGTGCAAGGTGGACTACTTGAGCCAATTTTAACATGTTTAGCCAAGAAACTAAGCAAGCATTAAAGATTATTACATGTACACTAAAAATAGGCTAATCAAACAAACAGCGTAGAGTAATTTTGGATGGAAGTAATTATCACTTATCATGTGTACTAAGAAACAATGGTACGTAATCATCATCACTTTCTGTTGGAACTTGAAAGAGTATTCCAAGTCACTAATGTGTTTTCTCCTTTTCAGTGCTAATGGTCTTCTCTGTATTCTCTTTGAGAACTCCTTGTACTCAAAGAATTTATTTTTCATTGTCACAATTTTATTTCTGGTAATAAAAGTTCGTTTTTTTAATCAAACAAAAAACATCTCCTTAATTTTATCCAATAATAAAGTAAACGATCTATTTGTAACATGTAGCAGTACTTACCATTCAAGATTGTAATAACAGGCCAAGTAGCAAGCCATTGTAATTTTCTAAGCAATGCCCTTCCTTTTTGGCTAAGATGGAAACAATCCTTTCAATTGACTGTACAATATATTAAAATTACGTAATCCAATTATAATGATGCACCTCTATATTTAAATTAAATTCTTAATAATCAGGAATACTGCTTTGTCTTTACCAGAAAGACAATTGGTTCATATCACGGCTCCCGCCTCATATGTTGCCCTGTTGTTCCTCTTATTGTTCTTTTATTCTGCCCAATTTATTTTTTTGTTGTCCAGGCTACAAACGGATAATATAATAATTGGCACCTTTGAGTTATGCAGAAGTGTTTGTCCCTTCTTTCCTAATCAGCTTAAATAAGAAAGGGAAAAAGATTTGGCACTTTGCTGTTTCCTATGTTGGGAAATGATGGTTGGAACGAAAAATGAGGATTTTCCAAGACCTTATTTGTTTAGAGAGTGAACTTTGAGAGTAAGGGAGTTTTGGGTAGCTATATGATTTGACTGAGGGAAAGAACTTTGTAATTTCAATTTGTTAGATTTGGTCAGGGATCGGAATTTTCTGATGCAGACTTTTTGCGTTTTTTCAATTTGTTTTAGTTGGAGGACTAAAACTAATCATTGTCTTCATTAAATTTTTGTTTACTAAAAGTCTTTGTTTTGTATATTTAATACATCTCATTTCAGCTTTAGACCAGGCTGGCCTTTGGGTGCACTTCCGTGCCAACCGGCAACAACAGGGAAGTGGAGGCCCGCCATTTTCTGGGACAGGACAATTATCTGGTCAGTTCAAGCTTTGGCTTATACAATCTGGCCCCTTTATATGACTGGATCAAATTATAAAGCAGAACCAAATTTCAAAGAATTTGTTATAAATCCAGTTTGCTATTTATTTGGACGTGATTTCTAATACTGAGACTATAGCAATCTTCAAAAACTACAACTACGATAGCAACTAGCAAGCATGAATTGATTATTTTAGCATGACTAATGCCAAGTCTAGAAAAATTTAAATCTTGAAGTATAGGAGCTACTTTTCTGGAAGTCTTACCTAAATTTCCATCTAGTGAGGCTTTAGTGTCTACTATTGAGCCTGGAGGGATGCTTGTTGAAATCAATGAAGCAGAAAACGGTGTATTTTGAGCAGGTATATTGTTGTTACCACCAACAGGAAATAAGGGCTGTGATGTAGGAGGTGCTGACGTGGGCAGTCCAGGAGGAGCTATCTGCGCAGGTTGGAGAGTAGGTGGTGCTGATGATGGTACAGTAGGCCTCACATTCTGCACTGGAAACAATGGCTGCTGTGCATAACCCAATGGAGCAGGTGGAGGAATTGAGACCGCTGGAGGTTGCGGATACCAAGGCTGAGGACGAGGAGGAAAAGGCCAAGCAGTAGGTGGCCCTGGTACTGTAGTATTGTAACTGGCATCAAACAAGATTCAATATTAAATAAAAATAAATAAAAAATAAATAAAATCATACAAATAAATCACTTACGAGTCAAGGAAATGAAATGCTAAAATACACAAGATCTATTCTACCAAAGACTGACAGCATTAACAGCACAAAATCTTCTGAAAGCATACATACATGGGTTGCATCGCTCCTAAAGCTGGTTGAGGATACGCAATGCCCAATGATCCAGGCACCATAGGAGCAATGGGGGTTGATGGAATATCCACTTTGGCTACTTTTGATGCAGACTCTTCTTCTGCTAAAATTTAAGATTTGTCAAAAATCAAGACAGAATTTGACATGAAAAAAATTTAGGAATTATAACTATGTAATAGTTTTTGCCTCTATAAAGAGTAAGACACAACCACCATAGAAAACAAAAAGAAGTAAGAGAGAGGGTCAGTTAATAAGTTTCTGTGCACACAAAGAATTTAACATAAAATAACTTTCACAGTTCCATCCATATTAATGTGGGGGAAACGCTATTTGGTTAAAATGTTATCGGGCAACCACTTAGTCTAGTGGCACCGGGGGTGTGGGTGGGATGGGGTTTGGAGAGAAGGTTGCAGGTTCAATCCCGTATTGTCATTGTATTGAAAGAAAATTTATCGGGCAAGACAAATTTGTTTCTAATACAAGCCATACTAACGAACCTATAACCTCAACCTCATTGTGACAAGGCTAAAGAGTAAGACACGACAGCCATCGCAAACAAAAAGTAAGAGAGAGGGTTAGTTAATAAGTTTCTATGCACACAAAGAGAATTTGATATAAAATAACTCAACCCAAGAAGGGAGTACTTGTGTTTGGTCGTTGTATTTATTGGATACATATTGGCATATACATACATATACATATATATGTATCTATATATAATTATATGTGTGTGACGCTTGTGTATGTAAGTACCTATAGAGTATGTAAAGAATACACACACCCACACACACATATGGTGCCACTCCGCTCATATTATTCGTATGAGAATCAGAAGATTGTTTTTCTTTTTTCTTTTTCCTTGAAACAAGAATAAAATATAATTTCAATATGATAAAGAAAAACCTAGTCAGTACCAGAAATTAAGCCGAGACATGTTAATAATTGAAACTTCTTAATTTATTTATTTATTTTATTTCACAAGAAATAAAGATGTTATCATTGAAAAAATAAAATAAAAGAGAGGACTAGCATTCCACCTTCAGCAAAGGAAAAAGGGAAAAGAGAAAACAAGGTCAACAACTTAACAACGTCTAAATTACAAGTAACAAAAACATGGGCCCATTCACTTCGCTGATTCGAGTTTGTAATTCGAGTTGAGATGTGATTTTATGTGAGAGCTTTTTACTGTAGCAAAAAAGTTAGATGTGACTGTTTCTGAGAACTTTTTACTGTAACAAAACTCAAATTTTGAACTCGAATCGGTGAAGTGAACGGGGCTTAAGTATTTAGGAAGGGAACCAGGCCAAAATCTAGCATAATGACCCAACGCAAAACTTAGTTATCTAGCTGTTTATTCGCAAAGGAATTTACCATATAAAGAGGTACGGAATAACTTCATGGTGAAAATGATGATTGAATACTTACCTTCTTCTCCATAATGTGCAGCCAAGATGTCAGCTGGGATTCCTTGCATTCCATAGATTTCAATGTCGGTTGATTCTCTACCAGGTTTTGCATTAGGAACCCTGACAAGTAGTAATGAGCAAATGAACAATCATCAGTAGACTACAAAAATATTAACAGAGTACAACAGAATCATAGATAAGCACGGAAAAATATATTAACCTCTCAGGAGGAAAAGAAACAAAGAAAAAAACTATAGGAGGATATAGACATTCTCTCCTAGAAATTCCAAAACCTCCAAAAAAAAAAAAAAAAACCTACCAAAACAGAATAAAAAAAAAAAAAAAAAACACACACACACACACACACAAATTAGAGGGGCTATCTAGTGTCCTTGAAAGAACCAACCATCCAAAGGTCAAGGCTCTAGGTAAGTAGTGATGCTGTATGTCACATATAACATAACCACTCCTTTTGGCAGGATTTGCTAAATTTCACTTCAACATGAGGGCAATACATCGGCATGAGCATCCTTGGGATGCTCACGCCTCTTATAAGTGATGACCCAAAAATGCAAAATGCTTTTCCCTGTGTGCATTCTATCTGAAACAGGAGATCATAAGCATAATTCCTGACTAGGAACAATAATGTTCAAGAATCTATATATGGTCCTTATTTTGCTCTAAAAAGCAGATTTATACCAATCCAACAATCACTGTTTTGTCTATTCCATACATCTGTTCTGAAGTGTCACTCGACGCCTGCCTCTCTCCAGCAATCTATATTCTTTACTTTGATTACTACTCATAGCAACCACATACTCTCGGAAGCAATTCTTCTCTAGCCACTTTGTACCAAAAGCATGTACCCTTTTTCCTCCTAGTAAAAGACTGTCTGAAGTATTTTTTAAGCCTTTAGCCTCAAGTAGCCCATTTGAAGCTTTTTCTCCCCCCCCCCCTTTTCAAAAGTCTCCTATTTGGATCTCAAATCTATATCCTCCTTCTACACCAAATCTCCCAAATTTATTCTGTAACCTTCATAAAAGTTAAAAACCATTTTTCACATTCCAAGCCTCAAAATTTGGACACAAGGACACATACCCAGATTTCAAAAGTGTCTAATATCAACTGCTTTCTAAAAAAATTGCTGCCTTTCAGCTATTGTGAGTGAGAGATTTCACAGAATAGTCAGCAATGCAGATAAAAACACGACTGCACCGCATTAGCCATCAACAAATAGTCAAATACATATAGAGATCCAAAACACAGAGATATCTCCATGTAGTCAATAACTTATTAGCTGCTACGGCCACGGCCAACTAATCAGTGCACGCATATTACACTGTTCTTACAAAATCAATATATCAATTTCACATTGACACCATTAAAAAAATTATATCCTTTTATGGTTTCTTTTCTTAATTTCCTTACATTAATCGACATGGCATAAAGAAAATCCATCACGACCAACCAAATTAAACGGAAGAAGAAAAAAATTCCCGTACTCCTGTAGTATAACCAACCAAATTTCACACAAAATTATGATAAATTCGATCAAATACATGGGCGGAAACAAAGATTTGTGAATAAAAATAGGAAAATAAAGAAAAGTAAATTTTCCGAAGGGTCTTAGAGAGAGAAAAAAAGAAAGAGAGAGAGAGAGAGAGGACGAACTTTGTAACGGACTCCTTGTGGACCTGTAGGACATGAATGGCCATGCCGCCGGCGGTGGAGAGCTTCTTATGGCAGACATGGCATTTGAAGTGCTTGGCCTTCTGGTGCTGCACCAAAATCTTCTCGTCATCGAACTCACGGTCGCAATAGTAGCACCAAACCTTCGACGAAACTCTCTTCTTCTTCTTTCCCATTCTTTTTTCTAAGCAAAGCTATAGCTAGCTAGGGCTAGGGCTAGGGCTTTTCTGATGTTTTCTGATCGGCGCTGAGATGGAGATGGAGATCGGAGGGCTCTTCTCTTCTTTTTCCTGCTCGCTTCCCCTTCCCCCCTCCGCTTCGCTTCCTTCGTTTCGGTGTTTGGGGTTTTGGGGTTTCAACTCCCTGATCGGTGAATTTATTTATTTACGGATCTTTATTTATTTATTTTTGGAAAGGGTGATTTTATTTATTTACGAGAGAATTTTAAGTTTAAATCATTATTTTTTTTAATTTTATTATTTATGTCATTAAATAAAATTTTAATATTATTATGAAAAATAATCTGTAAAATATGAAAAAATAACGTGTAAATCACAAAAAAAATAATATGTAAATTATGAAAAATAACTTATAAAATATGATAAGATAATCTATAAGATGAAAAAATTATGAAAAGATAATTTATAAGAAAATTTTAACAATTGAGCTGATTGCGAATGTTTTCATTTGCTAGAAGCACCTTAGAAAGAAGATCTTTCCAACCCAAAAACAACTTTGTGACCTCTTCAAAGTTGGGGTTTGCACATAACCAACCAGTGATACAAAACCTGCAGCCACTTGGAGAAGAAAAACTTCTCCATCACATCGACCATAAGATGGACCCGTATAACAGGAGCCCAACTTGTGACCCTATAAAACTGATCGAGGTTCTGCTTTGCCGGGTTCACCTGGACACTCTTGCAAGACAAGCTGCAGTTTGGGAACTATGAATCTTCGCATGAGTTGTTCCCAACTGGCCGAGTCATCCAGTATTCTATCAAAGAACTGAGGAGGGTAGCAACTTCTCCCAATAATCCAAAAATTTTGAGCATCGGTTCAGGGTCCCTGGCCTGCCAAGTGTTAACACCAGATATTCTTACTGCGGGCACCACAACCTCAAAAACCAACTGAGAATAAATCTTAGAAAGAAGAGCAATAATGATTTTGCAATTTGAGTATGATGTGGTAAAATATTTCTTTTGATTTCAATTTTTAGATATATTGTCTAAAGAGTATTTAGATCTGTGTCTGTTTTATTAGATTATGTCAAATCTAGGTTGGATTAAAGTTACTACAGATGGTTTTGAGATATGTCCTCCTGATGCTACTGCTTGTTGGGAAATTTTTAGGAATTTTTAAGGTTGTTTGTGACTACTGTAGTATTTTATAGGACAGTGTTTTGCTTTTGTAGTTGAGCTTTGGGCCATCATCAATTTTATTCTTATTGTTTATGAAAATGGTTGGCACATGCTTTAGCTCGAAAGCAATTATTATGACCATTTTGCAGATTGAGTAGAATCAGGTTGTTGTTTAAAAGGATTGACTTTAAGTCATCTCATATATATATATATATATATATATATATATATATATATATAATATAAAGAGGCTAATTGTTGTGCGTATTTATGTACAAATATTTTGAGTCAATCAAGCCTAAATTCATCAGAAGACAATAAAGAACATTCACATTTTGAAGACGACATTAAAACATCAAGATGGTGGTTAATCGTGAAGATAACTTTTTAATATTATTAAAAAATCATGGTATCTTTGAGATATTCTCGAATAACTCATGAAAATTGTATTAAAAAAAAAAAAATGAAGGAAAACTCTCTCGTCATCGTCACCTTGTTAGCAGCCCAACCTGCTCTAAGCAAACCTTTCTCATTGCCATCGCATCGCAACCCAAGAGCCCTTTTCGTGATGGCGATCATGTTGTCTCGGTCACAAATACAATGTTGTGATGGGAAAGATCACAACTCGCGAGGATCAATGATCGCCACTATCACAATGGCGATAGTGATGCCATGTACATTACACCGAAGAAAGAGAGTGTGTGTGTGTGCTAGGGTTCTAAATGTAAGGTTTCTTATAAGGTGATAATTAAGTGGCAGTGTGATAAATTTTAATCGGTCTATTGCGTGGCATTGAGAAATTTGAGTCCTCAAAGGGTTTCAAATTTTCTACCTATGTATACTGGTGGATAGGTCAGGTAAGAGTGCATTTTCCTTTAAAACAGGGGAAAAAAAAAGTTCCTCAGTTCCATTGCGTGAAAAAAGAAATTCTCGTCATCATTAACTTTTTCTACAGAACAATAGTGGAAGACCAAGTTTAATCGATGTAATGTGTTGTGTTTTGGCAGGGTGTTTTAAGAGCACTGGTTGAAAATTCCAGAACCTTGAGATTGCCCACACATTTGCACGAAAGGTTAAGTTCAATAAGGAACGCGAAAAATAGACTGCAATTGAAAGGAATAACACCATCAATCGATGTAAAGTTGTTTGTTGACTACCTTACTTAGCTTTAAGACAAATTTCCTTTGTAAAATAGCCATATAAGTAGTCTTGCTATTAGATTTTGAAAATTCTGGTTTTGTTGCCAGTTACAATGTTTATTTGATGTTGTATTCAGAGGATAGCAGAATGCCTGAACATGTCCAAAAAGAAAGTTCGGAACGCAGCTGAGGTACACTACAAAAACTATTTTGTCGCATTTTGCTCTTATCTTCTTCCTTCCCCTATACACGGTTTTGTTTAACTAACACTGATGTGAGGATCAATATGTAGGCAATCAGCAAAGTATTCTCACTTAATAGGGAAGCATTTCCCTCTTTGAATGGCCTTCCTGGAGAAACTCATCATAGTGTAAGTGCGGTTATGGCACAAGTCATTGTCAACTCAAAAACAAATTTAGAAATCTACTTTTCATCTACCCTTGTGTGCCTTTTTCTTTACACATTTATTGGCCTTTGTTATTCCTCTTTTTTTTTTTTTTTTTTTTTTTTTTTTTTTTTCGGTTCAGTACGTTGCAGATAATTGCGCTGGAGTGGGTACTCAAGGTAAGAGCAAAATGAGGGTGCTTCTCAGTCTCATTGGTTTTGGTTTAGAGTCGTCCTGTAGAATAAGAATTTGGTTTTGAAGGAAATAGAAATGGTGTTGATAGATAAGCAAGGTTCGCGTGCAGGAAGAAGTAAACAAGCTCATAAATACGACACTTGGGGAACGGGAAAGAGACATCATACAGCTTTACTACGGTCTGGATAATGAGTGTCTTACTTGGGAGGATATTAGCAAGCGGTGAGTGATGAACAAACATATGATACTAGTAATTCAATTTCATTCATGTGTTTTTGGATCTCGCTTCAATCTTCTCTCGAATTAACATTAAATGCTTCTTTTTCTATTTCAGCATAGGTTTGTCGAGAGAAAGATTGAGGCAAGTCAGACTTGTTGCGCCCGAGAAACTATAAAACACGCTGCCAGAAGGAAACAATTGGAGGCCATGCTTGTCAAACATTAAATTTAAACTATTGTTACTGTACAAACCATACAAAGACTGTATATATACTAGCATACGAGAGAGGAAATTTGTAATCTCCATCTTGTTTTCTTATCTTAATATTCATTAGAATACGAGTATTTAGTGGGCATACTGACCCAAACTTTCGATAACATTAGAAAGAAACACTGATTAAGAGCTTGTAAGTTGAAGCATTCTTTTCGTTTTCAAAGCGAATTAATCAATGCTGACTAGCATTCAGGTGTTAGACTTGGTATCGGTTATAGTTTACAGTTTACACTTGGAAGATGATTTAAAAGACTTGACATCAAGTCGTCAAAAAAGAAAGAAAATGTGTGGAATGAAAATTGAACTCTGGGATCAGAAGTTAGACAATAAAAGTACATCTCTTGGGGAAATTATGTCTTAAATTTATGTTTGAGTTGATGTGTAATATTTAAGATCTGATTTTATCCACTATTTACTTGAGTTGATCTCTCTCTCTCTCTCTCTCTCTGAAGTCAAATGGAATTAAAAAATGAATCCATTTGACTTTTGAATTCCTCAATTATCTGTGAATATTTCCTGCTTGTATCTTGACTCTAAAAATGCACATATACATCATACAACCAGAATTATCTCAATTGCTCATCAATTAAAATACATCATCAATGAAAATTGCTTAAGCCAATTTCAGGATATAATATCAGATGTTAGTGTTTATATTTACTGGACACAAATACTAAGCAAGCGTAACGACATTATACAACCAGAATAATTTCTCATGACAACATTGGTACATTGGTAACTTCAAAGAATCGACGTGTCGTTTGTGGAGCTCCCTTGTGCTAAAAAAAAAAGAACTAGTCTCAGCTCTTACGACTGCTATGCTACTTGTGCATCTAATCTGACTGACAAAAGTATTGTAAATAAAAAGTAAAAAAACAACAACAACAATAATAATAATAATAATAAAGAGTAAAAACAACAAACAGGACATCAATTGAATGTACCATGTTACAATTTGACATCTTATTTCTCTCTTTACAAAACTTGCACAACCAGTTACCAGCAGAAAAGAACTTGTTAAACAGCTCATCTGGCCACAATTTGCTATGCTTTGCATGCATCCAATTAACACCAAAGACCATCTCGAGTCTTAGCGTCTCCTTGAAAGAGAACTATTATGCACATCAAGCAACCCTTCGAGCGATACCATGGACCAAGCTTCCCCGGTCTGGGCATATATTCTTTGATTTAGAGAATCCACTATAATACTAACATTACCAAAGCCATAAATCTGGTGGCCATTGTGCATCCTCCCGGGTTTTGGCTTAAAAAGCACGTTGTGCTGTTGCGCATAGGCCTCGACAACTTCTTTGATGCTCAACTCTGGGCCTTCCATATTGCTTGCAGTAGCTTGTTGAGATTGCACCGCCGCTTTTTGCTGGGCCTCAAACTGTCTTTGCTCAAGAGCTCTAAGGTAGCTGAGATTCTCTTTTAAGCCAGGTTGGACTACCTCCATGCCTTCGACTGCTCGATTCATCATGTCAAGACCACAGTTGAGCTGATTGCGAATGTTTTCATTCGCTAGAAGCTCCTTAGGAAGAAGATCTTTCCAACCCAAAAACCACTTTGTAACCTCTTCAAAGTTGGGGTTTGCACATAACCAGTGATACAAAACCTGCAGCCACTTAGGGAAGAAAAACTTCTCCATCATATCGACCATAAGATGGACCGGTATAACAGGAGCCCAACTTGTGACCCAATAAAACTGATCAAGGTTCTGCTTTGCCGGGTTCACCTGAAACTCTTGCAAGACAAGCTGCAGTTTGGGAACTATGAATCTTCGCATGAGTTGTTCCCAACTGGCCGAGTCAAACACAGCCTTCCAAGGCGAGAGTATAGTAAATGCAGAGCCATCACTAGGATGCCAAGCACCAAGAATATTGCTCAACTTGGAGCGTATTGTCTGATATACATCCTCCAACTTGTGTCCCAGCAGAGGTAGCCACGGGTGCACCCAGACATGGATAGGAACAGTCTCTCGGTGCGGCTCCCATGAGTCTACAGCATTCTTTAATTTCGGCAAGACTATGTCATCCAGTATTCTATCAAGAACTGAGGAGGGCAGCAACTTTTCCCAATAATCCAAAAATTTGAGCATCGGTTCAGGGTCCCTGGCTTGCCAAGTATTAACACCAGATATTCTTACTGCGGGCACCACAACCTCAAAAACCAACTGAGAATAAGCAGAAGTTGAGTCCCAGATATCCAAGGATTCCTCTTCTTGAAGCAAAGCCTTCCAAGAAGATACCACCTCTAACCCGTGAGACGGGTTTCGAAGAGGATCCCAACCTTGAAACACCCTGATAAACAAAGGCAAAGCAAACGAGCAGGCAATACATGACAAGTTGCACAACTTATAGTCTTCAGAAAACCTCCTTTGCAAGTCAGTGAAGCACTTTAAAAGCCTTTCCAACGTTAAGATTCCCATTGAATTCTCTTCTTGTACTCGGTCCAGTATACCCCTGATTTCCTCAAACCTATCCAATTGCTGCTTCTGTCTTGCCACCTTGATATCCAATCTATCCTTCTCATCTTTCAACCTAATTGCAGTATCTTTCTCATTTCTCAAATCCCTATCAATCTTTTGAATATCAAGTTCGGCCAAATCCATGATTAACCTAATGTTATGCTGAAGCTCTGGCATTGGAATGTCCTCTTCTTTGGCTTTCTCCTCAGCATTCAGACTCTCTAAGTTAGTCAAGACCCGAACTTGGGGACCTCGCATATCGAACACCTTTTGAACAACAACATCACTACCACCACTCTGCTCCTGCTTCTTAGCCAACAATTCCTCGGCCGTCATGTAATCTTGCCTATTTTTTTGCTCAGGCAGTGCTCGCTTTGACCAAAGCTTCTCCTTCTTCACTCTTCCCCCCAATTCAAGCAAAACCTTGGACGCTTTTTGTTTTTCTTCCAGCTCTGGCAACTTCTCAGCCTCCTTATAATCATTATAGCCCATTCCCATATTCTTGGGCCTCAACTTTGCTTCGATGGGAGCAACAATCCCTTGCTCGTTCTTTCCGAGACCCCCTCCTTTGTATCCCATCTTCTCAAGCAGCTTCATCCCAATACCTTTCGTGTGTTTCTCAAAACCCCCGACGGCGGCCCCGGAATCAGATTGACGTCTCCCTCCTCCTTGGGACTGAGACTTGTTCTGCAGTTTAAGCCTTTGCTTTTCCTTCTCTCTTTTCTGAGCTCCTTCAATTATCTTCTTCCCAAAGGCAGTGGGCAAGAACTCCTCTTCAATTTCAGCCTCAGCCGCAGCTTCAGCTTCAGCTTCAGCTTCAACAGAGTTGCTGCCGTTTTCCTTCTCTAAAGCAGCAGCAGAAGGAGAAGACCCAAAACCAAGGCTGGGAGGCCCATCGTAATGTCGCTTGGAGTGGTTGTCAATCTCCTGGGTGGGCATGACAGTGCCAGTCGACACAAAATTCACAGGCTTGCTGAGGTCAGCCTCACGGTGGTCCTTGCGGCGCTTTCTAGAGGAAGACGAAGGGTGGCCATAGTCATCGTCTTCTTCATCTTCGGCGAACACGCCGTAGAGCACGTCGTCTTTGGTCTGGAGGGGCTTCTCCTTGCGCTTGCTGTAGTAGAACTCCCCACCAATCCACTGGCCATCCTCAAAGTCCTTGTCCATCCCAAATCTCTCCAGTTCTTGGTAATCATCCATTTGCTTAAGCCCGCCTACAATTCGTTCAGCACATCACTTAGTCTTAATCAACAAAACACGTTATTAAAATCTCAAAAAAAGTAAAATTGAAAAAAAAAATTAGAAATAATAATATGAACAGATCAGGATCCGAGTATATTCCCCCACAACCACAAACAACCTAATACACAAACATTCGTTTGGAACTTCATGGGAAGAATTAACCGACTGTTTTAAGGCCAAAGAAAAAGGAACGTACTTTGCAATAAATACCAAAACAAATTGAAATTGAGAACGACCAAATAAAGGAAAAGCAAACGAACCAAAGAGCGGTGGTCTTCAATGTCGCAACACTGGTTGAGCGCGAGCCGTCGGAGGCAGACTCACGGCGGAAGCACGGCGGATTGACAGAAGAAAGTGACCTGAGAGAGTTAGGGTTTGCGTTTTCAGAATTGGGAAATTTGGTGGGAAAATAAAATCTCAAAAGCAAAGGTGAATGCCGTTCGTGAAAAGTTAGTCGGAGACTAAATCATTCTTTTCTCTCTGTTTCAAACATAAATTATTTCTAATATTTATCTAATATCTAATACTAATAATTTATTTACTTTTTAGATAAATACTAACCAAAAATAAGAAATACTATTATATTACGCAGAAAGTTGAGAATATTTATAGTATAAAATTATGATCCGTTCACTTCAGCGGTTTGAGTTTGTAATTTAAGTTAAAATATGATTTTATGTAAAAAATTTTATTGTAATAAAAAAATTAAATGTGACTGTTTTTAAGAACTTTTTACTGTAGCAAAATTTAAATTTTAAACTCAAATCGGTGAAGTAAACAATACTAGTTTATGTAAACATATATAGATCTATCTGTATAATATTCTAAATAATAATTTCTTATAATGTATTATAACTTTTGTTTCAAGTGTGAAAACTACTACTTTTTAAAATTCCAACCTATTTGTGCTAATAGTAAATTCATAATTGAGATTAGGAAGATAGAGACACATACCATGGTTAATGTAGACATCTTTTTCGATCGGTTTCTCCGTACTAGTAGCAATATTTGAGCCTCAAACGACACAACCATCACATTCTATATCACTAATCTGAATAAAACGAAACATAACTATCATTTTTGTGTGAGAAAACTTTATCATGAAAAATGCTTCACTTGGAACAAATTCAAAAACACTTTATTTAAGAGAATTTGCACACTGGGTTTTAACCTCTACATTTACTACTCTACACTATAGTTTTACATTGAAAATGAACAGTTTCTTAATCCATAAATTATCAACAATTAGCAGAGGAGCATAATTTCTAATTCAGACAAAAACTTTCACATACAACAAAACAAAGAATTGAGCTTGAGAACCAAAACTTTGTTTAAAAAGAACAGCAAAAAGAGTCCCACATTTTCTCAAAGAAACATAATGCCTAGAAAACATTTATATTCAAAGGAAAAAGGAATTAACTTCTTCAAGTATTAACACAAACCCATATTGAAAATAAAGGTATGAAAGAAAATCTTGAAATAAAAGAAGCAATGCATTAAAAAAAAAAAAAAAAAAAAAAAAAAAAAAAAAAAAAAAAAAAACTGAAAATTAATAAAAATCTCTTTCTGCAGAAAACAATAAACTAACGGAAAACATAAAACATTAAAAAAATTAAAAAAAAAAAACTATCTGTCATCCAATAAATAATGAAAATAAATATTAATCGATTCTAAAAAATTTGAGCAGCCTGACACAATAGAAGACAGCCAACAAAAAGAAGGAAAAACATTAAAAGGAAAACACAGAATACAAAGTAAGAAACAATGAAAGAGAGAGACGCAAATAGCTGAAAACCAATCAAGCAAAATATATACGACACAATAAATCAATACGTAGAAAAAGACATTCAGTCAGATTGAAATATTTAATCAATCGGAGTCTCTCGAAATGAGTCAAAAATTTTAATGAACTTCCTAAATGAGTAGTTGCCGTAATTTGGCTAAAGCCAATGCATTTGATAACTGAAAAATTATTGATTTACTCTTAAAGACTCTAAACATTATTTCACTACCAAACATCAAAACTTTTACAACTTTAATTGTTAGGCTGATTATATTGAAAGAAGAAACAGCCTCCCCAGTGCACCACTCAAACTTTCAAGAAATCCAATCGTGCTTTATTTTTATTTGGAAGCACTTTAAAGATATAAATCCTAGATTGAAATTGATATTTCAATCTAACAGAACAAAAAAAAACTCACTGAAACTGAGATTTGACTATTATCCTTTTCATTTTTAGGAGCATTTTCTAAATAGCATCGAGCCAAAAAAATCCAATAGAAATACGCAAACTTCAACAACAAAATTGAATCAAAAACACCAATTGTTCAATGCGTTTGAAACTTAAAATTTTTGGAACTTTTCGAAAGGTCAAACAGTCATTGCACTTGCCACACCAAAAGAGTGAGAGAATTGTTTCAATGCGACTCGCCATTCAAAAAGCAATTGTTTGAAATTTGAATCGAGAGAAAAAAAAAAAAAAAGAGAAGAATCAAGAGGATCACCTTGAGATCATTAGCCTTCTTGAGCAAATTGATTCAAAAACTTTTAGATTAAGAAAATATCAATCCGTGAACAATCTAAAATTTTAGATTGAATTAGATTTCATAGATCAATTGAATTGACGGATTTCGTGAACACCTTACTTTTGAGGTTTATTTTCCCTACTTGATGTATGTTTGTCTTGGGCTTCCTTGGGCTGCACGTTTCGCTATCAAAGTAAGGAGGGAAGAGGGAAACCACAAGAAAAGAAAAAAGAAAAAAGAAAAAAGAACAGGAGAAGAAGTAGAAAAAGAAGGGCATTTTGGCATTTAATGTCTTAACTCATGCCTATGGCGCATGTGAGAATGTATTGTATATATGGTCCCTCAAAGACCAAGTGTTAAGGCGTTTCACCTTAAGTAATGTACTTTTTGAGCCCCTTGGAAGTGTCTGCTCTAATGTGTATGCAAATGATTCAAATGGATGGATTGGCGAAATCCCTTGTTAGTATCACAGGCCAATGCAAAAACGCATCTATATCGATTGGCTAGTAGTGAACCATTTAAGTTTATTCGTAAAACCAAACACTTGCATTTTTTTTTTTCCCTGAAGTAGTGAAGTGCCATAGGAGGTTACTTGATATAAAAAAACTGCAGTACATCTGCAACTTTTGGGCAAGAAGAAAGCAAGTGATTAAGAAGGCATCTTTTATGAGCTAATGTTAACAAAAAATAATTAAATAAAATATAAAGCTGGGAAAATTAATCTTTTATCACCTTCAATACATTAGTATACAAATAAAAAAAAACGAAAAAAAGGGACTATAAGATGACTAATTCGTAATAGCCAAAGACTATAAATCATGCCCACCAGTCAAGAAGGTGATCTTTCAACATTTGTTCCCGCCCCTCGCTGCCTCCACTCTAAAAACCTGAATTTCAATGGTCTTTTCAAAGTTGATCATTGAGAAACATTATAGTAAAGGTACACTGGGATTCCTTTTCTATATACACTTCCAGATCCAGATAATGTGATATGAAAAGATGCTTTCTTGGCAAGGCATCCAAATTGTTAAACTCGTCATTTAAGTTTAACCTGGAGAATGAGATGCACTTCCCTTTTGAAGATGGATCTTAGCTCCTCATTAGCCTCGATGCCAATTCTCCTGTGCAAGCAAAACATAGTCCAAATAAGAAAAACACAGTCCACATGTTTCTAACTTGACAACTGCAGTTCGAGTTTTCACGTCAACGCGTGTTTCTACTGTCTACACTACATTAATAAAAATAAAAAATAAAAAATAAGAAGAAGAAAGATAAAAGGAGGTTACCCTATTTTAGAGCCCTTCTTTCCCACAAGAATCTTGCGCTGGCTTAACTTAGGAGTGATAAAATGTTGCTCGATCCTGAGAGAACCATCCCGCAACTCCTTCCAGTCTACCAAACGATGTTCGATACCGTACGGAACTTCCTGAAATAAGCTCATTGTCACTATTTGAAGATCAAATTTTTCACCCCTTGATATAGTCAGAATGTTTTTGGACGTAAAAATGACAACCATGGCTACAGATTGAAGAAATTTGAGCTCACCTGGTGAACATGGTCTAACAACCTCTCACGGACAACTTCTAATGCTATGTTCTTCCTAACTTCCTCACTCATAGTGAATGGATCTTCATCCCAAGGTCTTTTTACCGCCTAAACATGAAAAAACAACTGAAAAGACAATCAGGTGTGAACTTAAAAGAGACAAAATAAATAAATAAATAAATAAATATAATGAATGAAGAGAAAAGATAAGCATGCTCATGCAAAGAAGCTAAGTTTTCAGGGCTCAACTAAAACTCCAGAACTACATTAAGAACTAACTCCAGAACTATATTTGGAAATGACTCAATTAGACAACCTGCTTCCTTAATCCAACAAGATACGAACAGATTGCAAATTTAGCTTTACATAATTTTTTACTTATACAGACCACATCCATAAATACTTATATATATATATATATATATATATATATATATATATGTACGTCTATATCTGTCAGAATGTAAGTTGTTTGATAACGTTGTGACATATTGGTGGCATAACGATTAGGGCACGTGCCTGTTCCATCAAATATTGCGTAAGATCTTTAACTCCAGAGCCCTTTAGCCCTGATATCATGAAATGCCTACAAGAAAAAATGGTCAACAATCAGAAACTATTAAGTTACAGCAATCTTTAGGGGAAAAACAGAGGAAAATCCTCAAATCCCTATTCTACAAGAAAATCCTACTTTTCAAAACCAGGAAGATCTTTGAACTGCTCAGCAACCTTTAACAAGTCTTTCTTATTCTCGACTAAATCAACCTTGTTCATACATAATACTCTTTTTTGTGTTGCATGTGGTTTTGCTCCCATACGTTTTATCATTCCTATTACTCTTACATCAGGCCTGCATGGATGGAAGTCGTAAATAAGCAAAAGGCATTTCTTTTTAAACAGACATAACTAATAACTGTGAATCAGATGAAGTTTGCAGAACTGAGTAGAAAACTTGTCACTCAAGAAAAGTCTCACTTTTGTTTTCACTTGAATATGTGGAATTCAGTCTAGAGTGTGATAGAAATGCGTGAGATGAGATGCAAGTAATCCAAAATTACATGTTCAATTAATATGGTAGCAATACCTGAGAAAGAAGTGATGTCACACAAAATTAATAATACAGATATTATAACTCCATAGGTATAGTGGCATAGTCTATGATGTTTAAGAAGCAATATCTTTTACTTTACCCACCCAAAGGGAGTGAATGCCAATATAATTCTTTATAGGGTAGAAGTGTAAGCCCAACTCATTTAATATGTACATAGCTTTAAGTAGACATTGCAAAGTTGAGAGATCAGCAGACAAAGTTGCAAAAAAAAAAAAAAAAAAGGAGGAAGCAGATATGTGATGGACCGCCAACCTTGTTATATGCCTGTGAACATCAAAGATTACAATAACCGCATCATATAATTGAACTGAGCTCCAAGCACTTTCTACGCGAACCTTTATATCCTTGTATGGTTGCCCACTACTTGTTAATGTAAGCCCTGGGGTATCAAAGAAACACTGTGCAGGCATAAATGAAGTCAGAAAAGTCATATTACAAACTGTTAAAACACCATAATTTTGAACAAAAAGATTAGAGCTTTCGATATTAACTGATAGTGGGAAAATTTCTCATCTTTAACTAATAATCCTTTTCTACAACTGCACGTCAAAAACGATTGATGCTCCATTTCAGGTTGAACCCTAAAGTTAGCTTGATAATCAAAAGGGTTAACATCACTTTGTCCCGAACAACATATTATTGCCACCAAAAAATGGTGTTCCCTAAGCTTATCACTCATCATCATGATCTTCTACGCGTAAGGAACCTTATCCTTCAAGGATCATATGGAAATAGATGCCACAATGTTTCGATACTTATCTTATTTGATGTCAAAGTAAAGTCTTCCACAACACAAGTTCAGTAGAAAAATTAACTATGTGGTTCATACTAACAACTATGTATAGTATCAAGTGCAAGAATCTCATATATGACGTATCATCAGCAGGAATTTTGACACGTACAATTTGGGTATTTCCTTTTGTCATAACTCCTAAGACCTCATGTGTAGTGGTGTTTGTCTTGCGTGAAACAGCTGCAACTTTTGTTCCAACCTGTAATAAATACAATATATCAAAATACTTCGGCAGAACTGACCATCAAGCAAAGCTGCTTGTTAGAGTACAAAGCTGCTTGTTAGAGTACAAGCAAATAAAATTAAAAGATAATGCTAGAAATTTAAAATAATAAATCATTTTGAATATTCAGTGACATGTCTCTTGTAGTCCAAAAAATCCCGGAACTCACTCAGAGGCTTATGTTTGAAAGTAGCTAAGTCATTAGTCATCAAATCGGCTTGGAAAGAAAATTTCAGGTACAGTGGATAGTACAAAAAGTAGAACGTTTATTGGCAATGATGATTCAAAATACGCTTAATGATGAGTCAACGGTTATTGTTGTTTTCTCTCTAAGTACTTAACGGTCACTTTTTCTCTTCACATTGTTTCGTTCCTTTTTTTTTTTTAACAACACATGTTGTTTCTTATAAAAAAATAACAAATGTAAGAAGTTTAGCAAAGTTATTCATATAAACTCAGTCCATGTAGCACTTTTTAGCCATAGTTAAGTTCAAGATAATGAGGGTTTGCAATGAGAACCCTGCCCACATTGTCATCCATTTGGTGTGGGCCACCCACAGCAGAAAACATTGATTCCCAAGAAAACCTCTCATGAACTCTCATTTTCAATCAAAAATCCTTAAAGCACTACGTAGTGTAGAGACAAGCAACCCCAATCATATTTTTTCAATGGAGATCCAAGAAGTATAACTAGTCTTAATCAATGAGGAGATAATGCATTCTTCTTACACAAAATTGCATTCTAGAACCATGCAAAAACACCCGAGATTTATCTTACTGTTCCATAACTAAAATCCAAGGAACAAGCAAAATCCCCCATTTCCATTATTCCTAACTTACCAAAAGGGCTTATAAACCTATGAACATTTAAAACAAAACAAAACAAAATGAAATGAAAAAAAAAATCATATTTACCATACTCATATTTCAATTCCTATAACATCAATTAATTTACAAAACTGAAGCATAAAAGTTAAAACAAAACAAACCATGTAATTAGTAAGCGCAGATTTCCCTGCATTAGGGGCACCAACAATCCCGACCGACAGCGACTTCTGGTCCTCCTCCTTCACCACCGAATCACCGTCTTCTTCTTTGTCGTCCTCGTCGTCGTCGGCCGCCTCCAACGCCGCCTCGAGAAGAGCCTTGGCAAGCGCTCTTCTCTTCTCCTCCTCCACCTTTTCTTCTTCCTCTTCTTCTTCTTTCTGGGTCTTCTTCTTCTTCTTCTTCTTCCCGAATATCACCTCGTCGGCTTTTGCCCTGTACTGCTTGTCCCAAGTGGGTTGTTTCGGAGGAGCCGTGGCGTCTGAGCCGAAGAAGCCGGGCATGGCGTAATGGGAACTGTCGAACACCGAAGAATCAGACGCATTTTCGGAGTCGGAGAAGGTGGGGTTGGAAGATGGGTCGTCCTCTTGAGGTTGGGCGGCGTAGAATCGGAAGGGAAAGGAAGGGTTTAACGGAATTTTGGGGGGTTTTGAATTTGAAGAGAGGGACGTTAGGGTTCGGAGAGCTCTCAAAGCTTTCATTCTTAGCAGCATCAATCAAGTTCTGCTTCGGAGTTTTGGGAGAAATGGTGCCGCTTTCCACTGTTGCGTGTACGGAGGCTTGTGCCTTGTGGTCGTGGATTGCTGGGGTTTTAGGCTTGGGGTTTTTCACGACGAGTTTCCCCACTGTGATAAGAAAAATAAAATTTTGGACAGTCTTATTTTTTTAAATGTTTTTATGATTAGATTTGTATAGATTCTATCTATATCTTTTTAATATTATTTGATTTTAATTAAATTTTAACAGTAAAAAAATATCCCATCAGTGGTAGGGGTGTAAATCAGCTGGGTAGGGTAAGGTTGAGTCGAAAAATTAAGCCTACTTAATTAGTACCGGTTGAGAAAATTTTAGGCTATGACATTCTCTTAAGTCTACAAATCCGTAACATTTCGGGTGACCTCATGTAGGGTCGGGTTACTCGGGTTGGTGATCTCAATGATCACATGATCACTTTTTAATCAATTAATTTGTGTTTGTTATAGAAAAAATCATTATCAAACAGAACATGTCTTTCCTTCAAGAGGGGGTTTAAATGCAAGGTGAACAATTAAAACACTCACTTTGAAATTAAACACTTCTAATATAAATAAAGAATGTCTTAATTCAACAACTATGACATATAAGCATTTTTTACACAAACTGTGAATCTAAAATATAAATAAGTTAATAGTTTAAATGCATAAAGTTCATAAACTTATGAAAGTAAGAATTTGAAGTGTTGGACATTATTTTACCAACTTTAAACATGTTCGGCCGAGTAAGGTTACCTCAAGTTTATATAACCTCATCTCGTGCTCCTACCCGCACAGTGTGAGTTAGGCATAATTAAAACTGAAAATTAAATAAAAAATTAAAAATCTGTAATTTTTGAGTAGGATTAACTCGGCTCAATTAAATTTATTAAGTTAGAGTAATTTCTTATTGCCCTAATAAGTGGGAAAAGAGTCCCTTTTCACGATTGTTTTCCTCTTGTTTCCTTTTTGTTTTCTTTTTTAAAAAAGTAACTAGAAAAAAATATATGCACGCATGTTTAGTATTATTTTTCAAAAAAAAAAAAAAAAGAAACCTATTTATCCTGATGAGGATTTATTTCCATGAGGCATAAAAATACGCCTCACTTATGAGGTTTAGATGGGATGTGAGGCTATCTTTTTATGTTTATGGAGATAAATTTTCATTAAGATAAAAAGAGTTTTTCTTTCAAAATATTTTTCATATTTCCGAAAATGATTCCTAAACAATGTTTGTTTAGTATGTATTTTTGAAAATGATTAAAGTAGTTTGAAAATAGTGTTCTTTTCCGTTTTATTTTCTTTGACTTATGAAAGGTATTTTATAAAATAATTAATTACTAATTAACATATAATTATTAATGAGTAAAACATTAATAAGTAATTACTTTATTAATAATTAAATATTAGATTATATTATTAAATTTACAATAGAATAATCCATAACAATTAATGATTAATAATAGATAAATAGTAATTAATTATTAGTTCAAGATTAATTACTAAAAATTGGTTGTATAATATATTAATAGTGAAATAATTAATAATAGGTTAATAAATAAATAATTAGCAATTAGTATAAATTATAAATTATTAAACTAGTAATTTATTAATAATCAATAAATAATAAATAACTAGTAATGAATTAATTAATAATTAAATATCAATTTCTAGTTATTAACTTTATAAAATCTTGATCAATAATGATTAATAAATAATAATTGATAACCAGTAATTAATTATTAGTTAAATTTTAATTACCAAAGATTGACTATGCAATATATTAATAATGAAATATTAAATAAATAATTAGAAATTATTAACCTAATTATATAAATATTTAGATAAAATTTAATTAGTAAATATAATACTATTAATTTATTATATATCAATTAGTATTTATTAATAGACTAATTAATTACTAATAAACTAATAATTTCTTGTACCGGTTGCATTTACAAGTTTATCTTGTCGATCTGTCAACTCGAACTTTGTGAGCTTAGGGACTCCATCATATTATAGGTCCACTCCATGGACATTATATAATCATTTTCTATTAAAGCTTTTTACTATAATTAAAAAACTTTTATTGATAAATCAATCCTCAATCATATTTATTTTATAATGATAAATTTTATTGTTCAATAATTTTTTTTTTTTTCTCGAATAAGTGCATGTCATTTCTGTCTGATGCCTTGTCCAAACTCATAAACTAGTGCTGATTCTATTTATTGATCAGTGCCTACATGTAAGCATATATACATATAATTACATACACGTCACTTAATTTTATTCATCTCTGATTCATCTCGATATATATAAATATATATATAGCTAATTAGGTTATGTAGGTACGACACACATAGTTTCCGCAAACCCAGAACAAACTCAGAAGGATTATATATATATATATATAAATATATATATATTTATATATAAATTGTCAAGTAGATGATAATAGTTGTACATATTAATATTTACATGTAAAGTCGTATATATTTATTATAAAAATACAACAAAAATAAACAAATTAAATATACATATTTTTATATATTTACTAATTGTTATAAAAATACATTTTTCAAATATTAATATACATTGTCATTTTTTAATTTTATACACCACTTTATATGTAAATATACACAATTTTACAAGTAAATATATATAATTATACAACTATCATTTTGGTCGTTTTTTACAGTCACTTTACCATATATATATATATATATATATATATATATATATATATTCAACAACTTTTATTTATGCTCCGTTGATTCATTTGTCTGCTTTCCCGTTATTTGATTGTTTTGTATTCTATAAAGTTTTTTTTTGTCTTTCCTTTTATCTTTAAAATATTGAGTGGGGGACTTGGGGTGTGATAGTTTGTGTGGGTGGTCAATCTAATTTGAATGTTCTTTTGTGCTGGCTAGGTCTTCTCTCTTCCATTTTTCAAATAATAATATATATACTCTAAAAGTTTTGGAAATAATTATCAATATTATTGAGGTAAACAAGTTTTCGTCCTTTTTTTTTTTTTAATTATTCGTAGCGAATTAATAAAATAGCAGATATCCTATTTTCGATATTTACAATGAATAAATGGGACTTAGAAAATGTATTATATCGTGCATTGCATAGGTAGTATAGCTAAATGAGAACCAGCTAAACTAATTCATGAATTTACAGCCACTTCTTCCTTGATCACAATATATTTGACTGCAAGAGATATAGATCTATGTCCATAACAAAAATACAACAAAAAGGTTTCTTTTCTCATCTCGTTTTATTTCATTCATCCATTTCCCAGTTTGTTCTTAAGGTTTTTTTTTGGACAAAATAAGAGACGGTTTGTTTTTCTTTGTATATTTTTGTTTATGTATATGTACATAGATGTTAACATAAAACATATATATGTGATTACATTAAAAACATATATCCATCCATGCGGTATTTTCCATATGTTATATATACCAAAAGAGTAGATAAAGAAAAAATAATAATAAACAAGAAACACCCTAAAACAAACTTGTGTAGACATGTCCAAATTTATTTATTTATTTTTTTGCTTTTGTGTAGACATGCAAGACTATGGAATTCCACATGCATGATACAACAATTAATTATATAAAACATGGATACAAAAACATGGCAAAACACTACTAACTAAACACACCAATATAGCATTAAAAAAAACCACCACAGTATAAAGCACAAATATATACTATAGACCTCGTTCACTTCACCGATTTGAGTTTTTAATTTTAGATTTTTACAGTAAAAAGCTCTCAGAAAATATCACATCAAAATTTTTTACTACAGTAAAAAGCTCTAAAAAAATGTCACATCTCAACTCGAATCGAAAACTCAAATCCGTAAAATGATCGAGGCCTATATATTATTCCAAATTGCACGAATAGTCATTAATGATTACTAAAAGACATCCTATTATTTTTATTTAGTCATTCGCAATATTCTTTTGTTAGTTTTAATAGTTGAAAAAAAATATATTTTTTATTTTATCTCTATATTGTTTATCCCTACAAAATATCAGACGAAATTGAATAATTTTAGAAAGGATATAACGAAATTTTGTGACAGAAATTAAAAGTACGTGGCACAACTTTGCTTAATACACCGATAATACACTACAACAGCATTAACTAACTACATGAGAAATTAAAAACACCACCCAGAAACCACTTCCTTCTACTACTAACCACCTAGCTACCACATGACACATAAGATCAAGCACATATTAAAACACATGAAAAATACACAGCTTAATTATCAACATTAAAGATACTAGCCATTAATTGTAAGACTGATGAAACGGAAGCGTGAGCTGATCAAGAAGCCCGGTGACCGGCGTCGCCAGTCTCGGCTCATAAGCAAAACCATGCAGCTCCCCCCCGCCGCCGCCGCCGCCATTAACGTACGGACACGGCGGAATCCACTGCCATCTCTTGGTTCCCATATCAAACAGAAGCGCTTTCTCCGTCCCAACGACTGTTATCACCACGAACTCCCCATGACCAACGCAGTAAAACCCATTTCCATTTTCGACCTCCGCGAACTGAATGTAAAGCTGCTGCGGCATTCTCTCCATCTCAAACCACGTGGTCCCACACGGTTGCAGCGCCCAAATCCTCAGGCTTTTGGGGACGTTCAGCTGGCTCTTCTCGACGGCAGCCACCAGGAGAAGTTTGCCTTTGCTCTCCACAAGGCACGGCGACCTGAGAAACCTCCTCATCGGGGCTTGGATCTTCCACCAACTGTTCGACGAAATGTCGTGTGCCAAGATGTTGAAAGGACTGTAGTTCATGGAGTAGAATCTCCCTTCGACGTGAACCATTCGACCGGACTCGAAACTGCAGAGTCTAGGGAGAGAAGAGGAGGTTCCCCAGAGAGAATAAAACCCACCTCCATCGATATGAAAGCTTTCGGAAGTTAGGTTTTTCACCGCGTAAGGGGAAATCAGGTCGTCTCCGGCGATGGTAACGTCGATGGAAGTAGGGCTAACGGCTAAGCCAATGGAAGGGAAAAGACGTGGTCTTAGTGTTGGAGGTATTTGGATTAAAGAACCGAGTATTGGGTTGCAGAGAATAAGGCCTTTGGGGCCTGCTTCGCACGAGACGTAGCAGATCAAACCTCCAGAAGAAGAAGCTGGAGAGAAGCCAGAGGGAATGAGATCGGAAAGAGAGAGCTTGTACCATGAAAGATCGTAAGGGTCGAAGAGGAATGCTTCGGCGCATGAGGTTGTGTTATTGTTGTTGTCGTCGTTGGTGGTTTTTGTGAGATTGACGTAGTTTTTGAGGGATTTGTGTTTGAAGAAGAGGAACCAGTGGTGTCGATGCGGTGAAAGTTGGAGGTAAAGTTCGAGAAAGGCGGGGGAGAAGAGGAGGCCGTACCATCTCTTGCAGACGCAGCGAACCCTAAAGAAGGCCGGCGGCGAGAGAAAGGCGATCACGCGGTCGAGAAGGCGCTGCGGGAGCTTGCTCCAAATCCTGCCGTCCATCCAGCAGGAGCTGCAGGAGGACATAATACTTGTGCTGCTACTAGTTGTGGCTGAAGTAGTGAAGGTGTAGGAAAATGGTAAGGTGATAGAATTAGGGCCAAAGGCTTCCATATATGATATATGTGGGCGTGTGGGTGTAAGTGAAATGCACGGAAATATTTGAGGAGGATAAAAGGGTAAGCCTATATGTACTTGCTTGTCCTATTGTAAGTAAAAGAAGAGTGGAGATTTTTTTTTTTTTTTTTTTTTTTTTTTTTGACTAAGAAGAAAGGCGGTGGAGGATATATTTGATGAAATCTTTAAGAGTGCAACACATATATATAAATATGGAAAGTATCAGCTGTGGAAGTAAAAGGGTAAAATGGATTATGGATCGTTTGTTTCACGGAAGGGGTTCGTATCTAGTTGATTAGGAGAAGGAAATATCTATATCCGTACATATTTATACATATACATGCAAGTATATATGAAGGAGTTTGGTTGTTTTCAATTGCTTCGTTTTGGTGGAGGGTTTTTGGAAAATTCATGTGTTTAAATAAGATGACCACTTGGCCTTTCCTCTTCTGATTTCTGTCTTCTTTCTTTCCGTTACTATTGTTATTATTATTATTATTATTATTTTGATCTTTCATGTGAGATAGAGAATGGCGTGTACTGCATGGTAGAGTAGTACTGATTCTGGTGGATGCGTCTATCAATTCAGTGTTGATTTGTCAAGGCCGAGGTAGCAAGGACAAGTGCCACTTCAGAGAGATCTCATATCTCAGAGAAAGAAAACGAGAGAGAGAGAGAGAAGATAAGTATAACACGACTGTCCTTTTGCATTTCCTTATTATTCTCAATCTAGATTAGATGCCCTTCCAAGAGAAAAATACCAACTTACAGAACTATTGCATCTTCCACTTGTTGGAGAGAGATAGGTGTTACAAGATTTTCTGCTTTATACTCTGTGAAAACTTGGTATATCGGTTGTGGTAAAGTTGCATATACAGTTATAATTAGCTTATTATTATGATTGCATTTCTCAATCATCGTTCGAGTCTAACCACAAGGGGGAATGAACGGGTGGCTTCTATATGTTGTTCTGCTAAAGCATGATTGAATCTCAGATCTCATTTATTTTATGAATTTAAATTTTTAATTTAAATTAAGATATAATATTTTTTAAAATTTTTTTATTATAATAAAAAAAATTAAATGTGATATTTTTTTAAAAAAATTTACTGTAAAAATTTAAAATTATGTATTGATCTCCTCTAAAAAAAGAGACTGAGAGAGAGAAGAATTGGCATATCAATCTTGAATGGGTTAACCTCCTTTAAGTATAGAAAGTGAGACCACTCATATTGGACCTTTTTTTAAAATTTTTACAAAATTATCAATTAATAAAAATATCCCACAAGCCACAACTAGTTTCAACAAAAGTATTATAATTGTTGTTTGACCTAGGGACTATGATAACGCTAATGCAGTACTATTGGATGACACAAACAGTTTGTCAGATTATATTCATGTCTAATCCCATCTCACTGTTTTCTCTGCAATTGGGCGTGAACTTCGGAAAGCTTCATCTTTCAGGTGGGACTCCTTGGATAGACATCTCTCTCTCTCTCTCTCTCTCTCTCTCTCTCTCTCTCTCTTTTTTTTTTGCTTATTTATTTATTTATTTTGTGTCTTTTTCCCCTCTCTGTGTTATTTGTGTGGTTCGTAAAATTCTCTTCCTGTAAAGCACTTTGCTCTTTAGCTATGCGCTCGGTTTTCTTAAGGGGAAGCAAAATCTGTATCAGAGAAAGCCAATCTATTGACTCGTTTTTGTCAATCTATTTAGTATTATCATTTGTCTCTCAGAAAGTGGAGAGAGAGAGAGAGAGAGTCCTCATTTCAAATATGGAAAAAGTTGTATTGTGCAGATTTGGAAATCTAAGCATGGCCTTTAAGAAACCTCTATTTTTAGTAAAAAGGGGTTCACCGAACTAATTTGGAAATTGCATTTCCCTTCAAGCAATCCACAAGTGCTCTTCTGCCTCTCTTTTCAAACATCTTGTCCTTTTCTTCTGATGATGATATTTGTTTTTTTTTTTTTTTTGTTTTGTAAGTTTTTAACCTCTTTTCTATCTCGTTGCTCCAAAGATTTCGTTCCCTATATATTTTTGTGGCATTCACAGTTTGAGTTGCTCAAAATTTTATGGGCCTCTTTCCCTGTTAGTTTACCTCATTAATTTGGTCATAATGAATATATATATATATATGGAATATAATATATATGTGTGCCTCATGCATGGATAATTAGCACTGATCCGCTAATTGTTATAACCAGTTACTTCCATGCACGTTTGACTTTCTCAAACTTAACTTGTTTTCATAATCTTTGTCAAGGATCATTCCCAAGCTTATTTAATTTCAAGAAGAAAACGACCTCAAGCTTGAGCCTTTTATAAAGAACTGAACTTGTTGATATATGGATATTCTTTTCTTTTTTCTTCTTTTGCATGTGAGTCTGAGACATCTCTTTATATATTTATGTTTTCAGTACGGAAGGACTATGATGTGAAGACAATGTTGAAGAATAACTGTTTACTACTTAGCTTATATATACTTTCTTAGACGTTCTTGTCTCTTCTCTTCCCAAGGAGCAAGGGAAAATTAGTAATCATAAAAGTTAGCTAGGATGAAACTGGAGAGAAGGGACTTAGTTAGTTTTTTAGACTTCCAAGAAAATGGTGTGTTCGTGCGCGTGCATATATGTATTTGTGTCAAAAGTGTTTATCACGTAAAGACAAAGTTCAAGAAGATTCGGGAATGTTTTATTTCTAGAGAGTTTTTTCAGTGGAATCAGAAAAATAAAATTATTAATTATTTTTAATCATTAAATGTATATTAAAAAATATTATTTATTTATTTTTTTAACCTGATTTAATTTTAATAAGATTTAATGATTAAAAAATTAATTTTATCAATAATACGGTCTATTGAGAATAGTCTCTATTTCTAAAAAAAAACCTAAATTTCTACCAATAACTTGCGTGTTGTTTTTGGAAGAGCAGTAAAGATGTAGATTTTCTTTGGGAGATTCTTTAATACGTTAGGCGTATTAATAGGACATGTCTTTTTAATTATTGAATATGCATATTCTTTTATTTTTATGTAATTTTATGCAGATTCGAGAGACATAAAAATTGATTTCTAAGAAAACCCAAATTTATACCAATAACTTACGTGTTGTTTTTGGAAGAGCAGTAAATATAGTGGTTTTTTTTAGAGATTCTTTGGTACGCCGTATGACAAGTTTTTTGAACCGTTAGATTTGTGTACTTTTTAATTTTTATGTAATTTTATGCAGATCTGAAGGATATAAAACTTGACTTACCGGTATATTAACGTACGGGAGAAAGGCCATTTTTTGGGTTTTAAATTTTGGGAGTTTCTTTCATAGGACTAGAAAAGTGGAACTACATATAGTTTTATTTTTTTCAGTCATTTTTAACCTTCATATATGCATTAGAAACTGTACGTTTAGTATATTTTTTCAATCTCATTTGATTTTAACCATATCTAATAGTTAAAAAATTAATCATATCAATAAAACAGCCTACCGAAGAGTCTCATAAATTTTTTGACTTTTGGACTTGTATCGCTCTTTTAAAAATTTTTATTTTATTAGGACTTGGTTCCGAATTCAAATTTTTGGAGAACTGGATCCCAAACTCCCATTTTGACACTTAGATCCTCATTTTAAAATTATCAAGCATTAATAAATTTAATTTTGCACCAATCACAATCAATTGATTTTATCACTTTTTTACCTTAAAAAGATTTAATTGATGTTTAAATTCATTAAATCAACAAATAAAAAATCTTAAGTGATTTACAAAATTTCATTAGAGTCAGCATTATATTTGACTCAGTGACTAGTATCTCTATATCTCTAAGCTGGCCACGTTACTCTTACTCGGAGCAGGCATCCTAACTAAGAATTTGAAACAAACATTTTAAGGCAAATTACTGCAAGTTTTTTTGTGTCTCTAGTAAATTAAGAATATTACATCACATCCTACTCAAATAAAAATATTATATTTGTGTCCCGATTTATAATAGATAATTGTAACTATACCCACCCTCGCTCAGTGGTGGAGCCATGGAAATACTAACAAAATGGGAGTTTGGGGGACCTAGTTGTGCAAATTTTAAAAATGAGGACCAACTGTTAAAAGGTTAAACAAAAACTCACTCCTTTACCGCAAAATCATTCCTCGTGAATGTCTTAACAAGATGGATTAGTTTTCCACATAATTTCTCTCTTCTATGTTGGATTTGTATAAAGTAATTAATGTTATGCATTTCAAGAATCATTTGCATGGTTTTAGAATAAATTCAATAATTAGCTTTAATTACTGTATGTATTTCAAGAATCATTTACATGATTTAAGAATAAATTCAATAATTAGCTTTTTTTTTCTTTTTTTTTTCTTTTTTTTTTTTTTTGTTAACGAAGAATTATCTTGTTTTGACTAACTTCATCACTTCCAAACCAAGACTCTTCTCATCAAAGTTGCTTCATAAAGAACAACAATAATAATTTACATCCTACCCATTGCGGGTTACTTGTTATTTTCTTTAATGAAATCTTTTCGTTTAAAAAAATGAATATATAAATTTTATTTCTCACAATGTCATAATAAATTACAAGTATGATTTTAAAAGCACTTATATAAAAAATAAAAAAACAATCAACACTCCAATCAATAGCAACCAAATGATATAATTTAGCATAAGTTATACTTGATGTTAAACTTAACATAAAAATCATTGGAGAGTGTTTTTTTTTTAAAAAAAAAAACTTTAAATGTTATAATTTTGCATTCTGACAATTAATTTAGGACGGACTTAAAATGCTTTAGTGCTTCATCAATATTATGCATATATTTTTAATTATAATAAAAAATTTTAATTTAATTTTTTAATTGTAATAAAATTAAAATTAAAAATTTAAATAAATGAATTGGACGAGGCCATATCCACTAATCTTTGGGTGTGGTCCCCACGAATTTGATCGGAAGTCTCTCAATTTTTCCTTTTTGATAAATAAATAATGTGATAAATAAATAACCGGCTTTGTGTACATATCTACATGTGTGGTTCAGGTTGTCCTGTGTTTGACTGCTTGCCATGTTGGCCTCTGATTTCATTTCGATCTCTTGTTGCTTCTACTGCTGCTATATCCTCTTTAGGCGCTAGGCTCTCTAGAATTAAAGAAAAAGAAAAAGGGTCGACGATGATTACTGTCTTAATTAATATGGACTAAATATTCTCATCTTTATATCATCAGCAAAGTTTGTCTCTGATTAATTCGAACGTTTGATTGTGTCCGCTCACCAATTCCCAGGTTTATTTCTTCTCTTCTTCACTCTTTTCTTCCTTGATTATTAGTATTTTTTTTTTCTTATGAAACATCTTTGAAGTTGAGCAAATTAATTTTGACCCTAAAGTACACATTTTTGTTTTTTGGGTTCAGAATATGAGGAGCATAAATGTAACAAGCCACAACTCTAATTGTAATTTGGCTCCAGGAATTCAGTACTGGAAGTACTTGGTTACTAATGGCAAATTCAATACGAACAAGATGAACAAAATTTCGTTTTGTGGGCATTCCAGTACTTCAACTGGAGGATGGAGTTGTAATTTCCATCGAAATGATTGGAAATCACATAATTATAGGCATAACTTTTCCATACCATCTTCCCTGGACGATCATGCAGTCTCTCCAGATGACTCAGAAGATGGAGATAGTGATGGCAAAGATCCAGAATCTACCAAAGCTGACTCAAACGATGGAGATTTAAATAAGGTATAGATATGTTATGTTAGAGAGTTATTTATTTATATATAAAAAATAATAATTTAGTAATTTATAGATGTTTGAACTATTTATTAATTTATAAATCAATAAATATTTGTTAATCCTAAAAGATCACTCTTAAATTAATATATTAAGGACTAATTCCGTAAGTTGGATAAAATTTTGGATCTCCCTAGTGAACTCTAGGGTTTAATCAATATTGCATTTGTTTCAGGAAATATACAGTGGAAGTATTAGAGAGAATCTTGAAAGAATTGTTGGGCAAGACGATTCAACGTTTAGTGGGATAGACCTGGCCACTCTTATTAGGAACAAGTACGGCAGGTCTTACGACGTTCAACTTATAAAGAAGGTAATTGTTTTTTTCAAATTCACAACATTACTGCAATAGTATATGATTTAAAAGATTCTATTATTTAATTAAGCATCTAAGAACATCTCTAATGAAATACTAAATTAGTATGATTACGAAATTTTAACATTTGAATAGAAAAATCACCTTATAATATGTCTGGTGCTAAATTGATAAACATAGAGTTCATATTCATCATTTACCAAACCATAATAGAATGGAACGGAGAAGATAACTAGTTAGAAAGTAATATAAAGGAATAAAGAACAGCAACTATTGATTATTTTTCTAATGTTTACTTACCTTAAGTGAAATGAGTAACAATTCAATTCCCTTCAGTACTTAATAAACTTAGTTATAGAGATCTCATCAATATCATTACTTTTTACATAATTAAATGACCGCTGGCTTATAAAATATAAGGATTAATCTTATAAATGCCTAATAAATTTTGTACCTTCTTCTTCCAACATGCCTTTGTATTTTAAAAAAGATTCATTTCGTCTTCTTTATGTATCCTAGTTCAAATATTCTATGCATTTTTAAAACATCATGACGTGAAAATTACTTAAACTTTTATAAATATTCCTAAACGATTGATTTTAAGACAACTTGTCCCATGATTTATAACTTTTTTGTCAATTTGCCCTAAATTTTTAAAGATCGGGAACAAGTTGGGACAAAATCAATAATTCAGTGGTATTTATAAGATAGCATTAGTTCAAGAGGTGTTTTGAACTATTTTTTATACTTTTGGGGCCGAAACGATCCATTGTCAAGATTCGACGGCAATGTTAAAACATTGTACAAAGTTCAAGGGTACTTGAAATTAATCCAAAATGTAAACTGATCAAGAATATATACATAAACTTGACTTCATTCCCTTTTAATCGCAAATAAAAACAATAAAGGGTAAGAATTGATATTCCCTTTATTGATTTCATATACGGCAGGGGCTCACCAACAACACTTCCTAATTTCGTAGTTATAACACATAATTAAATAAACAAAGGAAAGCACTTATTTTCCCTAATCGTTTCATGTGAAGTAATACACACTTATTGTGACAGTTGAATGTGTTCATGTATTATCATATCATGTGAAAGAGCTGAAATCCAGATTGGCTTTGATTTTCACATGTTCTCACTCTAAAATATATGTCTGAATTTAGGAGTTCATGGGAAGAAATCTGCTGGCTCTAAACGTCATGTGGAAGTACAGGGAGCAGGTATCAAATTCTCTAGTGGTTAGAAATCTCTCTATGAGAAGTATCACCATTTTTGACAAACTGTATTTTTGTATGGATATGTACATGTAGAGATCATTTCCACTCACAGAAGAAGAGTATATATTGAGGCTTGATGACGTCGCAAACAACTTGAAATGCTGGGGAGCTGTGTCACACATCCGGAATAGCCTCCAAAAGTCCAAGGAGAGGCCTCGGATAGGAAAGGTACTCGCATTCATCAAACTAAAAACATTAATAATAATTTCTTCCTAAAGAATAAAAAAAAAAAGATAATCTCAAAAAAATGATCCTCAAACGACTTATTACTACACCAAAAAAGACCGGGGTGAATTGGTCATTTCAGACATCATGGATTAAAGTGCCTAAAACCTCTCGGTTTAGTGGCATTAGGGAGTTTGAGTGGAATGGAGTTTAGATGAAGTGTTATAAGTTCATGTTTCATTCACTTCACCAATTTGAATTTAAAATTTGAGTTTTACTACAGTAAAAAGTTCATAAAAACAGTCACATCTAACTTTTTTACTACAGTAAAAAGCTCTTACATAAAATTACATCTCAACTTAAATTATAAACTCAAATCAGCGAAGTGAACAAACCCCTCGTGTTATGTAAACATCATGGATTAAAGTGAAATTTGCTAGAAAGTTGGGCCTAATTAGTCACTAACGAAAAAGTAATTTTTAATTTGAAAAAGAAGGTAAATACTATTTTAGAGTGTATGAATTTAAATTTTTACTCTTTCTTGCTTAATATCCTTCTAATTAAATAATTATATTAATCAAAAGATATTAATAAAGAGTAAGAGTAAGTTAATTCTTTCGTTTTTTAATTTTCATGTGGTATGAGCATACGCATGACGCAGGCAGTCAGCATTTTTATAGACATGGACGAATCAGGAGGCCGTGCAAATGAATGGATTTACAAGTAATCGATCAAGCACAATATAGCCGAATTCAACAATGAAGGACAACTTTTACCTGATTTTTTTTGCTTGAAATACCTGAAATTATTACAAATGTACGTGACTGTGAAATAGCATATTTTACATCTCTCTCAATGATTCTAGGATGCACACAATTAGTTTAACAGCTGTTGTTGTTGTTTATTATTTATTTTTTAAAAAAATTTAATTATAGTTCTTGTTATGATAACCAAGCAGTGAATATTGTTATTCATATAGCTAGGAGGGACTGGTTTAAACCAAGGAACTCTCTGTTCCACACAAATATAGATAAGATTCTGAAAAAGACTGGGAAGGAAAAATAGCATTAGTTATCTGGCAATTCCAATTGAAAAGAGCATCATACGCAAAAACAAGTAAGTCAGTCTAAAATAAGACAAAATATATCAAAAGTGCCCAAACCCCGTACGTCTTTGCAAAGCCCAAACAGTTGTATTATGTATAAATTAGTTAGTATCAGAGAGCGATGGGTCTTGTATTATTAAAGCTGCCAATCTATTGAGGGGATTCCCATTTTCTCCAGAAGCTCATTGGTACGAGAAAAATGCCTGCGCAGATCATCGAAAGGCAATTGATTACGCGATTATCGCTATTTTTATTATGGTTTTCTTTTTATCTGTGAATGAAAGTTACCAATGATATAACCAGTTAGGTGATAAACATTAATTCGTAAGAATAGGCTAAACGAGGAATCAACCAAACAGAAGGGTTCCATGATGCATACACCGGGGTGTTGCCAAGAAATCGAATATGATCTTTCAAAATTATGTTGTTATGTTCTTATATTGAATGATACTAACCTGCAGCCGAAGAAGCCTCTGTTTGCAGACAAACCAGAAGGATGCGCAGCTTTCAGAATGTGATGTTTGGACTCATCAATTAACCTGCATACAAATTTCTCAATGCAAACAAAGAGGAAAATTGCTTAACTTTTTTAAAAAATATTAAGCAAATATGTATATATTCGTCTGATTTCTCGAGTTTCTCTGTGTAATTCCAAATATTTCCTAACACAATACTCTACCAAAGATTCCTTCAACTTGTTCTGCATGTGCATGTTTTCTAACAAAGATCCAGTGCCTACACAAATCTACAAGAACAAAATAAACGTACCTGCGTTTCTCAATGCAAACAAAGAGGAAAATTGCTTAACTTTTTTAAAAAATATTAAGCAAATATGTATATATTCGTCTGATTTCTCGAGTTTCTCTGTGTAATTCCAAATATTTCCTAACACAATACTCTACCAAAGATTCCTTCAACTTGTTCTGCATGTGCATGTTTTCTAACAAAGATCCAGTGCCTACACAAATCTACAAGAACAAATAAACGTACCTGCGTTTCTCTTGTGCTGAGTTTCCCCATAAAAGAAAAACAACTCCTTCCTTCCTTTGCGAAATCGTTTTAATAACAGCATCAGTAAATTGCTCCCATCCTTTCTTTGCATGAGAGTTTGCCTGATGTTTCCTGACTGCATATGAAAATTAGTAGAGACGTAAAGTTGAGGGACAAAAAAAGGAACGCCAAGACATGCACTTCAAGGGGGGAAAAAAAAATTATCAGGGAAGAAAAAGCTTCTGTAGATAATTTTATGCGTCTGCTAATTACCTTAGAAGGAACGTTGAACAAAAAGCAAAATGAACACTTCTAATGTAATTTTAAGTATAACAATAAGTCATTTTTAAGTTCTTTTTGTGAGAAGTACTTGAAAAACAAAATCATGCAGACCTCAAGTAAAATGACTGGATCTAGAATCTGTAGAATTGACCACAAAAGTCTTGCAGAATATCTTTCCCGTGAGTACAGAGGGCTTAAATCTAAATTGGATGAAAGGGAACACAGTACAGAGGCAATGAATGAGAAAATAACTAAGAGAAGCTTAGAGTCCAAAACAATAGGGAATGACAACTCAAGAAAGACAACAATTTTCTGTATGCTACATGAGCTTGACATGGAAATGTGTTGTTCTCATGTGATGCATTATTTCAGTAGTAATCACCAAACATCATATTTAGTAGTCTTACCAGTGAGAACAGCATTGAGCAAGAGGACACCCTACAACGGAAAACAGGACATATTCAGTCTTTCGTGCATGCATATTTTGGTCAAACTCAAAGCAATAAAATTTCTTTTCTACAATTGTACAAAATAATCACTTTGACTTAAATATAACACAGGGTCCAAAGACTAACTAACTACGCATGGTCAGCACAATTGAGCTTACACATCTCTTCTTTGGCAATTTCGAATTGGGCAATCCTCATTGAAAAGGCCGATAAATTTTCTCGTGGAAGCTGTTCTCATGTTTAGGCACCCTCAGGTAATAAACCAATCTAATGTATGAAAAGACTACCCCTCGCACTACAAATGTTCCAAGAGATTCCTGATAGGACTAGAATTCAGAAAAACACAATAGCATTGAAAAATAAATGGATGTTTTAGTGAAAAATTTCTAGGAAAACCCCAAGAAGATGAATCACCACACAAGTCCCCGTAGTAGTTCGAGGAACTTCTACACCTGCTCACTTGGTTTCCCAAGTAATCTACTCACTAGCCAACCAATTAATTCCCTAACTAACCTCTAGTCCTTCTATTTATACCACTGACCCACTTGTGACCATTCGTAAGAGAATACAACCGTCACAAACTAGTACAGTTCAAACTCTATCCTTGTAAACAAACTTCCACAATTACTCTGCCTCTGCTCCTCTACTTCCTCCTCTCACTTAAGTGTACCGAATAGGAGGCTTATGAATTCCTTCCATGCTTACCCAGCAAAGTCATCAAGTGGGCATGGCACACCCCAAAAAAGAACTAACCGATTTTCTCTGTGTTATTTCTCTGACTTCAAAACCCGGCCTCATGGCTCACCTCCTTGAAGAAATAATAATAAACACATTTGCTGTGCTTGATAAAATTCTACCAATTATCTTGATTACATCCTCAAGTTATAAAACTTCAACTGGCAGATCGAAATCTGTTTGTAGGTGACATCTCTAAATCTATTAACTGAACTTGCTTCATTGTCTAAAATCTAATCATAAATCTGGACTTTGAATAAGAATAAACACCTTCCTTTAAAATAATAATAACACTAAGAATAAGCACCATCATGGTAGAGGAACAACCTTGTTCCCCAATGATAGTTTCTTTTATCAAAGAGTAACCTAACCACTTTCCCTTTTGACTATTGAACTTCAAATTTGCTCAACAAACAAGTCCAATACATGAACACTCCATGGAAAACAAGGACATCGAACAAACATACAGAGCAAAAGAACAAGATACTTTCAACTTAAGAGGAGGACTTGAGTATGTTATCTCAGGGCCATCATTGATGTTGTCCCCTTTTTTTTGCCCGTTTTTCAAACATCAATAAAACATTCTGAAGTTTTCCGGAAAAGGAATTGATCACTTCTTATTGATACTTCACGTAATAGGTTACATTTATATACACAAGTATTGACCTAAATCCCTAAGAATTAGGATCTACAGAATATCCTCTAGTAAATACAAATATTCGAATATATCTAGGAATACAAAATCAGGAAACTAACTTCCTAAAAATCAGGGATACACTTAAGCCTAGATTGATTTTCTACACTCCCCCTCAAGCTAGGCGATAGATGTTTTCTAACCCAAGAATTGAACTGAGTTCAATTAGGTTAGGCCGGAACAGGGCCTTGGTTAGAATGTCGGCTGCTTGTTGCCTTGATGGGACATAGCTGAGTGTGATGGACTTGTTTTCAATTTTTTCACTGATAAAATGTCTATCAATCTCCACATGTTTAGTACGGTCGTGATGGACGGGGTTTTTGGCAATTGCAATTGCTGACTGGTTGTCGCATAGAATTCTGATAGGATCGTTAGTTCCAATCTTGAGTTCATTTAGCACCCTTTTCAGCCAAATTCCTTCACAGATACCCGAAGCCAAAGCTCGAAACTCCGCTTCTGCACTACTTCGGGCAACCACAGTTTGCTTTTTGCTGCGCCAGGTTACTAAGTTTCCCCAAATGAATGAACAATACCCGGATGTAGATTTTCTGTCACTAGGAGAGCCTGCCCAGTCTGCATCGGTATAAACTTCTAGTGTCCGATTGGCTGTTTTCCTGAACATAAGACCCTTCCCAGGATTCTTCTTTAGGTACCTCAATATGCGGTTTACTGCCTCCATGTGATCCACGGAGGGATTCCCCAAAAATTGGCTGACACGGCTCACTGCAAAGTTTATATCCGGACGGGTGTGAGTGAGGTAGATTAGCTTACCCACCAAGCGTTGGTACTGCCCTGTATCAGCGGCCAGTTCATCAGTCCGTGGCATTAGCTTGACATTAGGGTCCATAGGTGTCTCAACAGGCTTGCACCCACTCATTCCGGTCTCACACAAGAGATCTAGGACGTACTTACGTTGAGAGACTGAGATTCCTTTGTGGCTCCGTGCCACCTCCATTCCTAAGAAGTATTTCAAATGTCCTAGGTCTTTGATCTCAAATTCCTTGGACAGGAGAGACTTGAGCCTTCTGACTTCCTCTTCATGATTTCCTGTAAGGACAATATCATCAACATATACAATTAGAACTGTGAGTCTCCCATCAGTGAAGTGTTTCACAAATAGGGTGTGATCTGCTTGTGTCTGAGTGTATCCATCTTTCTTAAGAACCCGAGTGAATCACCATGCTCTAGGTGACCGCTTGAGTCCATACAACGCTTTCCTCGAAACACCTTCCCTCGTGTGTCCTTGGTCTCAAACCCACTGGTATGTCCATGTAGACTTCTTCAACCAAGTCTCCATTCGAGAATGCATTCTTGACATCAAGTCCAAAGGCCAATTCAAATTGGCTTGGACCAACACGAATCGTGTTGAGTTTTGCTACCGGGGCAAAGGTCTCTTGATAATCAATCCCATACGATTGAGTATACCCTTTAGCCACTAAGGCGCTTTGTACCTATCTATACTTCCATCCGCCTTACCTTAACCGAAAAATCCACTTACATTGTTTGTTTTCTTTCCCGATGGCGCTCGATATTACCCAGTGCCATTCTTTTCGGTCAAAGTACTCTTCTAGAATCGCCTTGTGCCATTCGGTGATTGTCGAGGCCTCATAGACCGAACTAGGAATCTTGATCTTGTCTAAGGAGGTCACGAACGCTGGAACTTAGGCGACAAGTTGGAGTATGAGATGCAACTCAAAGAGGATGTTGGGTGCATGATCTCACGCCCTTTCATTTTTATCATAGGATCAAGTCTAGGCTCATTTGTCTTGGTTCCTCGACTTTTCTTGACATTCTTTGGGATAGTCACTCACATTTTTCTTCTCTCATAGACTTTTCTTGCATCATTGGGAAGAAGGAGATGTTTTGGATAGACATGAGGAGAGGGTTGATCATGCTCGGAATTAGATGAGGATGGTGATCACACGGGTTTTGGGTTTGACTCGGAATGGGAGTGTTGTAGGTCAAGCTCGTGATATCGGGTGATGGATTTGGAGAGAGTGATGGTCAGTGACTCAAGAAGGGATGTCCACTCCCAATGCCGCAATTCAATTCATGTTATTCTCCCCCTCCTCATCCATGGTATTGTATAGTTTGCGTGTAACATTGAGTAACACTTGTACCCCTTCTTGTTGGTGAATACCCAAGGAAAATACATTTAACCGCACGGGCATCGAATTTTCCCCGGTATTGAGAGTGAATGTGGACAAAGGCGGTGCAACCAAAAAGTTTAAAAGAGACTTGTAGGCAAGAGAGTTTGTGTAATTTGTAGAGGGGTACGAAATTTGAGGACCCTAGAAGGTAGGCGGTTAATCAAGTAGGTGGCGTGAGGGATTGCCTCACCCCAGAATTTTTAGGTGCATGAGCTTGGAAGAGTAGAGATCGGGCCACCTCAAGAATATGAATTTTTCCGTTCGGCAACACCGCTTTTGCTGCAGTGTGTATCGACACAAGAGCTTTGTTGGACAATGCCATGAGAGGTAAGATAAGAGCCGAGACATGAATTGAAAAAAATCCTTGGCGTTATCTGTTTTAGAATTTGGATGTTGGTTTTGAACCCTTTGGATCATGGCATGAAAGGTTTGGAATATTTGTTTGGTTTCTGATTTTTCTTTCATTAGAAATGTCCAACTTAGTCTAGTGTGGTCATCAACCAACAATAAGAACCACCTTGCACCGGTAAGGCTAGGAATACTGGAATGGCCCCCAAAATGTCCCCATGCAAGAGAGTAAAAGGGTGGCTAGGTTGATATTGTCGAGGTGCATAAGTGTTTCGAGTGTGTTTTGCCAATTGACATACTTCACAATGAAAGGAATTCGGATTTTTATTGATAAATAAAGAAGGAAACAAATGTTTCAAGTACATGAAATTGGGATGACCTAGACGAAAGTGCCACATCATGATTGCACTTTCCTTATTGGATTGACTACTAGACTTAAGGCTATAGGTTGACTGATAGTTATGATCAACAAAGTGACTCGAAGGAAGGCTGACATCCAGAATATAGAGGCTGCATATTCAAGATCGCCAATCATCTTCCCCTTTGTGCTCAAGTCCTTGAATCGGCCAAAATTTAGTTTCCATTAAGGTCCCGGTTTAGCCTCTTTGACCGAGATAAAGTCACATCAAGGTCGGTACAAATAACACAGAGATAGATGATTCTGTTCCGACTACTTTGGTGCGTGTACCATTGGCTATCAGTTTTACAAGGTGAGAAGTTTGAGAAAAGTGATTTGTCACCGTCATGTGCTCGATGCACCTCGAGTCCACAACCCAAAGCGGAATGAGGAGATGTTATAGCATGCATGGCTTCACTATTTCCAGCGGTGTTGTTGATGTTTGCCCTTTGTATAAGTTGTTGGAGCATATTGATTTGTTCCTTTGTGAAAGGAGTCTTTTCCACGGATTGTGGTGCGTCACTTAGGGCTGCATTCCCTCTTGCTTCACGATCTCGATTAGGTTTCAATCTATTTGGTTTACCATATATTTGCCAGCATGCCTCTTTGAGATGGCCGGGTTTCCGGCAATGATCACAAATCCCTTCCTTGTTCGGTTGTCATTGGTGCTCCGTGAGTGGTGCGGGCAGCAAGGGCACTTGAGTCGACAATAGTATCCTTGACTGCTTTTTTTGGATTGTCCCATCATGACCCTCTTGCGACTTTCTTCCCTTCGCACTTCGGAAAAGGCCTCGCAGACTTGGCAGGGGGTTTTGTTCAAGAATTCTACCCCTTACTTCATCAAAGATTTGTCAAGTCCCATTAAGAATTTAAAACTCTCTTAGTCTCCACTATCCTTTTAAAGTATACCACGATCACTCGAGCACTTCCAATCATAGGTTTCAAACAAATCTAATCATGCCAATAGCGAGTAAGGGTTGTGTAGTAGATTGTCACGGGATTTTCACCTTGTCGGAGGTCTTGGAGGGTACTTTCCACATAGAAAAGTTCGGCCGTGTTCTCACTGCTAGAGAACGTTTCACGCACTGCCTCCCAGATTTCTCTGGCAGTTGTGTACAGCAGGAAATTTTCTCCTATCTCGGTTGTCATGGAGCTAATTAACCAAGACATTACTAGATTGTTTTCTGCTCTCCAAACCCTATATTCGGTACTACCTGGATCTGGTTCTGAAATAGTGCCGGTGAGGTATTCATCCTTGCTCCGTCCACTAATGAACATCATCATTGATTGTGACCATTGGAGATAGTTTTGGCCATTGAGTTTGTGGGTGGTTATTGGGGTGAGACTATTTTTCTAGGGCTGGAGTAAGAAGCACCAGTTGAGATATTGGGAGAGGGATTGGCCGTTTGATGAGAAGAGATATTGGGATCCGATCTTTGAAGAGTCCCGGGATGTTTGCTCGGCCGCCATGAGAATCAAAGTAGAAGAAAGAGGGAAGAAAGGCTTGAGAGGATGCGGAATTGAGTAGGGTTTCGATGAGGTGAGAGGAGAGGGAAGGCTTGTGAGGGCGGCGGAATCCAGAGTAGGGTTTTCTAGACCTAAAGCTCTGATACCATGAAGTTTTCCGGAAAAGGAATTGATCACTTCTTATTGATACTTCACGTAATAGGTTACATTTATATACACAAGTATTGACCTAAATCCCTAAGAATTAGGATCTACAGAATATCCTCTAGTAAATACAAATATTCGAATATATCTAGGAATACAAAATCAGGAAACTAACTTCCTAAAAATCAGGGATACACTTAAGCCTAGATTGATTTTCTACACATTCAAATATTTTATATGGCGTTATAGCAATCGATCAAATATAAGATTACTGGAAACCTACACCAAATGTTAACTATGAAACTTTAAATATCTTGGAAAAAAATATGGCCCCACTGAAGAACAAGGATCTCAAAAAATTATCTATAAATTATGCCAGATCCCAGATTACATTGATATGGAAAGACGTTGTCCTGCCCATAAAGTGAAAATATTACATTACAAAACTCCAACAATGTATGAAATAAAATACATACCTGCACAGCCCATTTTTCCAGATTTCCATGAGATGGAATCGAACAGCCAACATCTTGCTTAAGTTCCTTGAAAATGTTGACGAGACTTGAAGGCACCTTAACCCCCTCAGGCACAGAGAAGGATAGACCCATTGCTTGGCCCAGACCATGATATGGATCCTAACAACATTTATAGCGTGACCAACAAACCAAAGTTCAAAATGCAACATATTAGCTCCCTTATCCATAAATTGTAGTTCTGCTATTGTACAAGGGCCAAAAAGTTGTAGTTCTTGCTCAACTCTTATACAGCTTGACAATGACAATGCTTACGTTTTATTTATTATCATTGTTATTGTTATTAATTATTGTTATTATTTTGTACAGAAACCAAACAACACAAAACTTATTAAGCATTAGAAAGTAAATTATTGCCATATTTCCTAGAGAAACATTTGAGGTTCTGTTTTCTATTATTATTTTCTCAACCAAAAAAAAAACTAAAGCAAACCCTTTACTTTTTCGCTTTTTTCAACATTAAAAGCATAATTGTAGTAATGCATTAAAATCCGAAATTTCTAGTTTAATCAGAAACCATTGTTCAAAATGGCAACATCTTAATTCCATGATGCCGAAATAAAAGTCCGCAAAAGTCTAAAAGAATTGGCTCTTAGAGATTCATGTTCTCTTCTCTGCTTTTGCCCCTCATCCAAATCCACAACCATCAAATTCTAAATTGGTAACAAGTAAGGAAGAGCATAGAAAATACCTGGCCAAGAATAACAGCCTTGACCCTATCAAAAGGAGTGGAATTGAGAGCATTGAAGATCAAATGCGAAGGCGGATATACAGTAACCCCAACGGCAGATGTCTCAGACTCCAAAAACTTGGAGAGATTCTTGGCGTAGGGCTTCTGGAATTCGCCTGGAAGCGCCTCTAACCAGCTTTCCTCCACCAACAACTCCTCCAACTTCACGTATCCGCGACCTCCTTCACCTGAATAATTAAAAATCTTATTAATCTTTGTTAATTCCACATGAAATTCTCCGATTATGCAACGAAATAAGGTTTTTTTTTTTTTTTTTTTTTTTTTTTTTTTTTTTTTTTGTCTACTTTGGGAATTGGAGACTCTTTGAGAGCAGATTTTGAGGTTGCGCCTGGACTTGGCGAGGAGCTTTTGGAATTCCATGCGCGACTTTTGGTCGGCGGAGAGGCCGTCGGCGCCACCATCGCCGATGCCGGAGGAGGAGGAGGAGGAGCGATTGGGGATGATTCCATTTGCGTCGCATTTGTTGTTGGTAGAGGAAAGGGTCTGTTTGAGGCGCTTCGCGGATGGCTGTTGCAGTGGGGGGAAGAAATCCGTTAGGGTTTTGGCTTTGGACGCCATTGCTGGAGCTCGATTCTTCCTCTCTCTGGCTTCCCCTTCTGCTTCAGTGATTTGGCGGGAAAATTGCTGATTAGCAACGAATGTTGGAGTTCTCAAAACTCTAAGCCCAAAATGGTAAAAAATTATTATTTATATTACACGCTAAAAAACAATTAAAGACAAATTATACGGTTGGCGGGAAAATTAACTGTTCGTTCTGTTGAAAAATACTTGTACAACAGAATTTTTCAAAGGAAAAATAAATCATTTTAAGAAACTTTTTTTTTAAATAGAAAAATATGGAGTGTGCATGAAGATATTTATAGAATTATAAAAGGATTTTAATTTTAAAAAGAGAATAACTTCAATTTTTAAATATGTTGGGCGCTTTATTAAAAACTTGGGGTGTCAATAAAATTGTCATTTATTCAATAATCTTTCAATCCAATATTTGTGATGGTTTCTCAAACAAACTGCTCGAAAAGAACTATATAAAGATTGGAAGAGGAATTTGTAATTAGTGTTCACAAGTTTGTGCTAACTGAACCATGACCTGACTTGCTTGCAGCTTATAATAGTTGTAAAAATTCATTGTAAATTCATTGAGATAGCCCCTTGCTACAGATGTATATTAATGGAGTTGAGATTGATGGGGAACCCCAAATGGATATTATTTTTGAAACCGTATCCTGTAGAGAATCTTCTAATTGTTCTCGAGCAACTAGAAATAGATGTTTTCACCAGAAAGAACTCAATTCAAATGTAGGATAAGGAGAAACCTAAATAACATTCCCTCCACAAAGTTTTAAGTTTTACATCTACAAGTCCTACAATCGATGCGACATTAGAGTTTCAAATATCATATTGATAAAACAAGTTGAGGAGAAGGGAAAAAAAGCAACCCCCATAACATTTTTCCCAATCCCTAGTACAACTGTAGAACTTCGATGATCTGATTCCCGTTTAAAAAAACCGGGATCCACTTGAGTTCTATTGCAAAATTCAGTTATATAAAACCCAATACCCCACATGACTGTACACAAGAACCCAATCCTCTTCAAATATCACTACCAAAAAGAAGGGACCAAAAAAAAAAAAAAAAGCCTCCTTAGTAAAATCCTAGCAACCACACTTGTAATGCAGTAATAGAAGGGCATCACTTGGGCATATTAGTTATTACTAGTGTACCCCATTGCAAATGCTGTAAATGCCATCTAGTGTCCCATTTGATGCCTTAGTTGCAGTTCCATTTTGGTATATTATGGCTGTTTGGGTGTCAATGGTGCCTGCTGCCATTGGAATAATCCTTTTGTTCTCAGATCCTTGTAAGAGGAGACTATCCAACTGCCTGCATGCCGCTGCTATAAGCCCTGTTTTGTAAGTGAATCACAATGTGAGCTAATTTCTTTGCCTGTATTTATACTCGTAAGAACTTGAAAACAAACAACTACTTTGATGGAAAATGAGTGAGGAAGAAGAGCCAGGTACCTGAGAATAAAGCAGAAGGTTTCCCTGGTCTTGATTTAAATTCAGGATGGAATTGTGCGCCAATGTAGTATGGATGATTCCTTAGCTCAACAATCTGCCAAAACCAAAACGTCAAAACTCAGGCTGATGATTCATTAAACATACAAAAGAGTAATTAAGTCCAATATGTGAAAGTACCGACCTCCATGCGTCGACCTGATATGTCTTTTGCTGTAAAACAGAGACCAGCTTTTTCAAGGCGTCCTACCATTTCCGGATTCACCTGCAGCACAACTTATTTATTCTTCTTGCCCCAAAATATCAGTTTCTTGAACCACAGAAATCCATATGCAATTTTACACTACATACCTCGTATCTGTGCCGGTGTCTCTCATCAACAAAGGTCTTATTTCCATATCTAAAGCAACACAAAATGCAAAACATTAACCATTGAGGTTAGACATCTCCTTCCTCAAACTAGTACCTATCCAAATTTTAATCTGTATAAATAGCTACTAATTGATCCAATTGCTTTCTCTGACTGCTTCTTTATCCTTTTTGGTAATCCCAGGAGATTCAAACAATACAAACAACAAGCAATAGAGTACATCTACATGCAATGCACACAAATTTTCTGAATTTAAATGCTCACAGTTTAGCTGATTTGCAGTCCATAGTCTGAAAAAATGTTCTCCTTGATCCAAGGCGCATGGTGCCACCCATATGTGTTTTTGAGCCCTGCTTGAGTGGAAAAAAGATCAATACAGGAGAATTGCAGAGGACCAACAAACATACATTGAACAGATCAAAACACGTAAAATCTTGACCTCCGGCATAAATATAACACATGGATTCTTTGTTTGAGGATCGAATTCAGTGCTGTTAGCATCTTTCAGACCAAGAATGGATCGTGCAAACTCAATCACTGCTATCTGCATTCCAAGGCAAATTCCAAGATAGGGAATTCGGTTTTCTCTTGCATACTTTGCTGCTAGAATCTTTCCTTGCACTCCTCTGTCACCAAACCCTCCCGGAACAAGAACACCATCTGCGCCCTGAAGATAAGACAGGCTAATCAGAAGATGGGCAGAGACAAACAACTTAACAAAGGACAAATCTATTGAAGCTATATAAGGATCACATTTATAGGGTACAGAAAAACCAAGGCCTAAAAGCAAAGAAATCACAAACCTTCAATAACTTCCACGCAGCCTTGTAAGCATCAGGATTCTGGTAAGATGAACAATGTTTTGTCAAGACACGAAACATTGCGAAAGACAAAAACGTAAATGATGTGTAATCTGAAAATTAGTAACCTCTTTTGCAGTTGCATCTTCTAAGTCACAAGCTGCAATCCAGTCCACAAAAAGCTTCTTACGTTGCGCAACAGATGCATGCAAAAGAGCCTGCACAAAACATTATGGATTCTTAGCAAAAAATTTACTAAAAAGTAATTTTTCTGTGAGAAAATCTGGAGACAATAATGGAGGATCATGAATAGAAGAGAACAGTGCTGACACAATCCTAAAATGATTAAGGAGCTCTCAGTAAATAGAAGGTTTGCAAAAATATATATAAACATAGATATATTATATTAGGCTATCATAGACCAGAAAATACTTCATATTATCATCACTTACTAATCAAAACTTTGAAGAAAATCATTGAATCAAAATCTGGACTCATCCATACTCAAAAAAATGAGGACTCATCTATAGGTCAGAAATTTCATGGATATGACACAAGACTGAATTATAAAGGCCGTCATATGCAAGGTATTATTCTTAGAATCTTAACATGTAAAAACATATATAACCGAGCCAAAAAAATATTGTGAGAACTTAGTTTTATAAGTAGACATCAAAGCATGTGAAACATTTGGCTGTTGACGGTGCACCTTCAGGACAGAGAGGTAGGAATCTGATAGGCCTGTATACTTCCCAACCATAGCAATACGAACCTGTTAATTAAAAGAGATGAGACGATATTTCTGGCAAGCGAAAGACAAAATGATTTTACTTCGAAGATAAGACCTACCGGCTCATGCAGCAGATCGGCAAGTTCTGCCCTAGAAGTCCATTCCTCCAAGTCAGGCTCTGTAGCTATGCTGCAGATTATCGAACGTTATTGTGAGAGGATGCTAGAGATTGAAAAGGATGATGTCATATGGTGTAGACTGTCAATAGGCAGTAGTGACTTAAAAAGAAAACCCGAGACTGAATAAGCTCTTTAGACAAACCTTTGAAGGTTAAGAACCTTGAATATTGCTTCATGAGCCTTTTGATCCTAATTGACAAGAAGAAAAAGAAATAATCATTTGTACATATAATAGCAAAAAATAGTACAAGAGTGCAAAAAGTCGTGGAGAAGAAAAATACCCGTAAGAGCAAAGGAATGTGCCAAATGTTGGGAACGTCATACAGAGTGATGATATTCTCTCTCTGAAAAATTGGAAATTTTCAGTTAAGTAAAATACTACAACTCTGAAAGAAATGGAGAAAAACTTTCAAGTAATTTGCAGGACTCATTTTTCTGTATGATCACTTACCGGGACATGGCAAAACTGAGATAGCTTCACCTTCACATTCTCATCAAGTGCCTGCAAGTAAAGAACCTTAAGCTTAGCCAACACGAAAAATCATATGTGCTTATGTGCGCGTGCTCTAGTGTGTATCTGTGTTTTTAATAGAGAGAAAAGGAGGAGAGAGGATAACCGTCGTGCTGCGACAAGCCAGGAGATGTGGGATCAAACCCAGAGATCTGAGTCCCCGTACACTGTGTTGGGTCGGTTTCGTTTTCTGCACACGGCAAACATAACATTAGAACAATGACCAACCAAGTACCTTGTTCTGGTAAGAAAGGAAGATGCACATGGAGGTTTAATCATCTCCTTACGATATGTACGAAGCCATAAATTCCTCAAGATTACCTGTTCACCGACGACATTCAGAACAGGCACAAGACTGACATGAATCAAGCAGAAGTTGCCAGCTCCTAAAAAGAAAATTTCAAGGAGTTCAATTATTATTCGACAAAATGTGATCATTAACACACTCGTGTAACATAAAGTAGAAATAGAATAATCTGTCTTCTTACCTACACGGTACGAAAATTGTCCTAAAGCCTCGATGAATGGCATGGACTCGATGTCGCCTGCATCCAAGGAAAGCAGTTAGAAACCAAAACAAAACAGGGAAACTTCACGGTCCAACGGGATATGAATATTGTTGTCCTGTGTACCTATAGTTCCACCCAGTTCTATGACACAAACATCAGCTGGACCTGGCTTTCCGTCCACCGGCATTTGCGCCGCCCGCTCAATCCACTCTTGAATGGCATCTGTGATGTGAGGCACAACCTACATATTAAAAAAGAAAAACATTAGAAGAAAAGGCGCCACATAGTATGCATATGTACAAAGAACAGGAAGCAAAGAATATTGTGGTCATAGAGAAAAACCTGTACAGTCTTTCCCAGGTAGTCTCCCTTTCTCTCCCTATCAATAACGGACTGTAACAAAAGGCATTATTAAAAAAAAATAAAAGGAAAAAGAAAAAAGATTCAGTATCAATGTTTATTGAGACATAAAAATACACAAAAAGTGGTGTGTTATGAAAGGCACAACTTGCCTGGTAAATCTTTCCAGTGGTAATGTTATTATCACGGGTCAGCTTGATATCTAGAAATCGCTCATAGTTCCCAAGGTCCAGGTCCACCTAAAAAAAACACCCCCAAAAAAAAAAAAAAAAACACAAAAACAAAAAGAAAAGAAAAGTAGATAAGCAAAAAAAAAATGAAAAAGATGAAAAAGAAAAAGGTCATGTTTGACACAGTATTTGCTGGTTTCTTTGAAGCTCCCTTGTTTGTCGCATATTCATTTTCTTCTTAATACTTTTGTAATAAAGTTATTAAAAGGGCATAAACACGAAGTTTTAGACTTTTGTGTTTGGTTTTAAGAAAGGACAACAGGATATGTAGTTCCCATACCGGTAGAGATAATTTTTCATACTAATTCATTTCTGATTTATCCCACAAGAAACATCCTTTAATTCAAACACAAAAGTCCAACATAAAAAAAGGAGGAGAAATTTACTGTGAATATCAAATTTCTGGGCTTTCCCAAAAGCTCACCAAAATTTATGACATAAAAAAAAAAAAAAAAAAAAAAAAGAGAGAGATAGTTTGTGTACCTCGCCGCCATCATCTAATACAAAAACTTCGCCATGCTCGAAAGGGGACATGGTTCCAGCATCAGTGTTTAAGTAAGGATCTGAAATGAAAATTAAATAACAGCTTAGAAACCAAAAAAAAAAAAAAAAAAAAAAAAAAATGAAACATTGAAAACTTGACCATTTATCTGATTATTATAGTACTGCAATTTCAAATCAGTTTTTCCTTTCCACTCAAAATTGCAACAACTGATCTTTTTATGAGTTTTGTCAAAAAAAACAAAAACAAAAGAGCATAACCTTTTCTTCACGTTTCTCCTTCTTTTTTTCATATTTTCAACTCTCTTTCTCTCTCTCTCTCCCTTTTTTTTTTTTTCCATTTTTCAAGCAAAATGACTTTCAGAAAAAGGTTAGAAGAAGAAGAAGAAGAAGAGACCAATTTTGATAGAAGTAACGCGAAGTCCACAAGCTTTGAGAAGAAGGCCAATGCTACTGGCTGTCACTCCTTTCCCGAGTCCGCTCACCACTCCTCCAGTTACCAACACGTACTTCATTTTTCTTCACCCAAAAAAAAAAAAAAGCCAATATTTCAAACACCATTTTCCAACAAAAGAACGAAGAACATACAGACTAAAATGAATGGTAATAAACCTCTTTTTTTTTTTTTTTTTTTTTTTTTGGTGTCGATTTCTTCACTAAACAGAACAGAGAAACAACAATATGATATGGTTATTTGTTGAGTTTGGACTTCTTGTGTAGCTTTCTTTCTTTCTTTTTTTTTCTGGAGAATTGTCGTTAGAACGAAAACAAGGAAGCAAAAAAAAAAAAAAAAAAGTTATATGGTCTCCTTCTCTCTCCTAAAAGTCAGAGAAAAGAGGTGCAAAGATGATGAGAGATTAATTAAAGACGGAATGAGAATTTCTGTTCTTTTTCTTCTTTCGTTGTTTTCGCAGTTAATACGGGAACGAAAGAGATGAAGAAAACAGGCAGTGGAAGGGCGAGAATGAGAGAGAAATATCAAAGAGATATTGAAATGCAAAAAAGAAAGCAATGCTAATGCAATGAAGGAGTGAGATTTGCAGAGGCTATTGGCGGCTTTTTATATAGGAAATTGTGGAACCCGAAGAACCCATTTTTTTCCAACAAAACCCATGACTGATAAATATTTATTATTTATTTTAAACCAGCAATATTAATTCATAACGGAAAGAGAGATTTTTCTTTCTTCTCTCTCCTTTTTTTTTTTTTTTTTTTTTTTTTTCCCTTGAGAATATCGTTTTTAATCTAAAAACTGATATTATTTTTCAAAAAATAGTTGTATTTACACTTTGTGTGGCTCCTCCAACTGATGTACGGTATTCTTTTTTCTCCCCACTAGACATGCCACTCACAGCAATAGCACCCGCCTTTTTGTTTTGTTTTTCGGATATTTACCTTTTTAGGTTTATTTTAAAGTAATAAATGATCCTTTAGTTTGTTAATTTAAATTTTTAATTTAAATTAAAATGTAATTTTATATAAAAATTTTTTACTATAATAAAAAATTAAATGTAATTATTTATAAAAATTTTTAATTGTAATAAAAAAATTAGATGTGATTATTTATAAAATATTTTTACGTAAAACTTTATAAAACTTTATGCAACTTTATTAGCGATATAAAGAAGATAATTTTTTTATATCATTAAATAAATAATTTTAAATTAAATTTAATATGCAACTTTATCCGCTTTTACGGTCAATCCTCTGTTTTGGTCTAAAAATACAAAAATAATCTTAAATAGGGAGGGGAAAAAAACCTTAAGAAGCCAAAATACAATCAAAAGATTTTTTCTTGAGCACTTTTTATTTATTTTTTTTTTTCTAATTTTGAGAGTTAGAGCCTCCTTTTCTTGAGAATAGTTTGACCATTGTAAAGATAAAAACTAATTGTTGGCGGAGATAAAATGTAAATTTGTGTATTCAATCTAATTTAAATGAATATATTTGATAAAATCAAAAATAAAAAATATAATTTGTTAATAAATTTAAAATATAAGGTATAAAAAAATAAATATCCCTAATGTGATTGAAATGTGATAATATGACAGATATACTAGAAAATAATTAAAACCAGCTTTATCCTTAACTTTTTTTAATGTGATATAAAAAATTCAGCCTTTGGTTAGTTTTTCATTACAATCTGTCAAAATAATAAAGGACTATAAATCGAAATTCAGGTTATAAAATGAGGAGGCACTCAGGGGTATAAATGGAATCCCATAAATGAATCTATTTTTTTTTTTATTGAAATATTTGTATTGTCGTTTAAGAAAAAAACAAGCCTAAACTCTGGCGCACGGCTCTTGGTGTTTCTAAGTGGCTACATATTTTTTTTTTAATAATGTTGGAACGTGAACTCAAATTTAAATTTTTGTATATTAATTGTGTAGTATATGAGTTATTATTTTTATATTAGTAAATATTTAAAATATTATTACGTTAACTAATAATAAAAAATTATATTTATTAATAAAAATATGATAACTTATATACCATATTAATTAATATTTAAAAATTAAAATCTGAGTTAGTGTCACTAGCACTATTTTTTTTTTTTTTTTAAAAAAAAAACACCAACTTGTCTTCAGATTTATGCATCTATTTTACTCTATCTTTTGGTTCCTTTTGTAAGCTTCTGTTGTTTTTTTGTTTTTGACAAATCTCTTTGTGAGGTTAAGGCTTGATAAATACGGTTTCTTTCTCCGTACATGAAAAATAAATATTCATAAAAATGCAAATCTTGTGTACTTGAAATTTGTGACTCCGCGACCATTACATAAGCTCAATCTTATTTGTAAATATCCGAAACGACCATTACATTAGCTCAATTAATATTTTTCATTCTAATATTGTATCCATAAATTTTTGTATGAATTTAGCATATGATACACAACTTTTTTTTTATATAAAGAACCTAAATGGTTTAAAGATATTTAGCAACATACAAAAATTAAGGCGTTAAATTTATCTTCAATGTAAATACTAATGTCAATGACATATTTCATAATATTATAAAGTGTCAAAATAAAATATTTAATATGCTATTTTTATTTTTTTGTGTTCCAATCGATAATGCTATTTTAAATGCTAAATTTACAGTTTACTACTGTTATTAGGTTTTAAAAGTTGTAAAAGTAAACTTTTAATTCAAACATAATTTGAAAATGAAAATTTTATAATGAGTAAATGAAAAAATAAACATATTTAACTTATAATAATAAAATGCTAAATTTATCATGTATTATATGACGAGAAATTTACCAACAAATGTAACATATGATAAATTTAGCAGAAAGAATGGAGATGCTCTCACATTATTACGTGCGATAAATATTGATGAAGTTTGTTCTAAAATGGGAAAAAGAGGCATCATGTTTTGAGGAGGTGAACACAGCGAGACTTAGAGATGTGTGAGTTATGATTTATCTTCTAAGCTTCTTCTTCATTATAATAAATTTATGAAATTTGAAAGTGGCCATTAGTAGCTCTCACATTAAGGGTCAATTGTTATAAATTAATCTTGTTTATTTTACGTATTTCGTTTTTTATTTTATTACCATCAATAGCACAAAATTATAGTGTCTAATTCTTAACTGTTGCAATATTTTTTTTTAATATTTTATTCCTAATATTACATTTTCTGTTATTTTGATTGAGATGAAAATATAAACGGTTTGATATTAGAATTTATTATTTGTCATTGAATTGATAGTTTTGTAGAATTATAGTTATTGCTTATTAAATATAGATGAATTGATTCGTAATTGTTAGTGTTATATATATGCAATTGGTTTTATTATTGTCTCCCTGTTATTGATAAAAATATAGATGGATTTATTGATTTTGCTAATTTAATGTCAAAGCTTAATAATTAGTGTTATACTCAAAATTTGCATTATCAACATACTAAAATTTTATTCGTTCATTTGTACTCCGTCATCAATATCCATTTAGTACTAAAAACAATATTATCCTTATATCTTTACAATATAGTAAACCTACATTATCCTTACCAGTTACATTACATCATACCTTATCTACGAGATAATCCACTACAGTTCTATAATCAATTAATCTTATCACAAGTTCCACTGTTACTTTACACTCGGCTTATCTTCCTTAAATTCGGTTTAATTAGTTAATCCACAACTTCTTCCTTCAGATATATGTAGGGAAGGACACCGGTTTAATATTCTTGATTATTATTATATTATGTACTTTTTTTGTTGTTGGGAAAAAAAAAAAAAAAAAAAAAAGAGTAAACGAGCAAAAACAAAGAGACATCAGACATTCGTTATATGTATATGTGCCGACTTCAAAAGATCATGTTTTTGATGATATGTATTTGATTTTCATTTTTCTTATAACAACTAGTACTATTTGTGATTTTCTTATAAATCTTATCCATGGTAATTCCTAAACGGTAAACAAAAATTTGGTTTAGACCTAAACTTAAAAATTAACACTAATTATCTTAAACTTATTCACAAAAATTTTCATTATATTTAAGAGTAAAATATATTATTTTATATAATTATTTTTGGAACTTTAACAGTATAACAGAAGTCAATTGTTATATATGTACTCTGTTGTTTTAAATGTGTACACGAAAATGATCAAGAAAATATTGAGAAAGTATATTGTTTTATCAAGTACTTTAAGGTTCACTAATTCTAATGAAACTTCTAGAATAATTTATTGATAAGGCATAGAATTAATCCTCGTGGTGGAAGGAAATTTTGGAAATTTCGCTTTGTTTATTTAATCAATTTGAATTTATAATTTAAATTTTGTTACAATAAGGTCTCATTCATTTTACCGATTTAAGTTTTTAGTTTTAGATTTTTACACTAAAAAACTCTCAGAAAATGTCACATCTAACTTTTTTTTTCGCTACAGTAAAAAGCTCTCAGAAAATGTCACATCTCAGCTCGAATTAAAAACTCAAATTCATGAAGTGAACGATGCCTAAAAAGCTCTAAAAAATAATCACATCTAACTTTTTTATTACAGTAAAAAACTCTCACATAAAGTCATAAACTCAAATTAAAAATTCAAATTAACAAAATAAACGGTCTTTAAAAGACAAAAAACAGTAGTAGTTTAACGTGCGGGTGATGATACAAGAATAATATGGATGGATCATGTGTTTTATCCATTGTGGAAGTAAAGGATATTCCAAACCAACACTAAAAAAAAAAAAAAAAAAAAAAAAAAAGTGTCAATGGTTTCCCATTCCACTTTCCGAAAGTAGCACACCAGAAGTCACAACTCATTTGTCAAACAGAAATTTGATGCCAAAGGTAACAGGTATGCAAGGAAATGTCGAAGCAGACGGTCCATGGATAAAATAAAAGCACTTTTTCTTTTTCCTTTTTTCTTTTTTCTTTGTTCTTTTTTTTCCTTAATTTTTCTGAGGGAAAGTGGCTGGGGTACAAAGGATAAACTACCCACCAAAAGGATTCCAGCAAATTATAATAATAATAATAATAATAATAATAATAATAATAATAATAATAATAATAATAATAATAATTGAATAAAAGGGAAAATAAAAAAGAACCCCAAGAATCCTTGTATTCCAAGAAAATCACCTAACGACCAACCAGCCTCCAACAAAATATTAATCAATGACTCCAGTGATACTTGCATTTTACTTATAATATGATAATATATATGTAAGTGCCACTAAAGTATTATAATTACATTATTATATGCTTTTAACTACAACATTTGCATCCTTTCTTGACTTATACTGTATGTATAATATGAAATCTACATATTTTATCTACTGGCGCTATTAGATTGTAGTAACTTTTCTTTTTCTTTTTCTTTTTCTTTTTTTAAAATAAAAAACACATGGGAGCTGAACACACAAAATCCATAGAAGGGCATTAAAGAAAAATAACACCATTATAATTGGACCCATTAAGTGACGCTGACATTTGCGTTGATGAATTTGTATTATAATGCCATGCCTAAGTGTGATTAGATAACAACTTAGCTAGAAGAATTTAGTGCTAAAATTAAATGATACTGTTGTTTGCAATTTATTCTTTTTACTAATTAAAAAAAGGATTAGTGGTTGTTGACGGTGAAAATTCGTCAACAAGATTAATTCAAGTTTAGAAGTTATTAATGTGACTTAAGCGGCTTAATTTTACTTAGACGAAGTTTTTAAAGATAATCAAAGAGAAAAGAACAACAAACATTATAGTGGTTTACCTTTGTCGTTCAAGAGCTATATCCACTGTGAGGAGAGAAAAATCTTCACTATGAACTCCGAATATAAGTTTTTTTATAGATTATGAGCCCCCTGGCTCGCTATTTTTTCACATATATATTAGCTCTATCCCCCCTCAACTTTTGTCATTTTCATCATTACATTTCATCATATACGTCTCATATTCTTGGATGTAGCCATTAGCAGGTGGAGTGTCTGCCAGTCTACAGTGGTTTTTCTCCTGTTCCCCTACCAACTTTGCTTGCTTACAAGTCACGTAAGATATCTTGCAGGTTCAGTTTTTCCTCGGGCTACGTGCAATCGGCTCCTCAGGCGTCTATCGAGCCATCTTCGTCCACGTCTATCTGGAGGGCTCGACCTCTCATATATCTTGACGCCTCTGTATAGTCGACCTCTTGCCCATCTCCATTCTTCTGTACGGTCGACCTCCTGCCTAGCTTGCGGTCGGCCTCTTCGAAGTTCCATTTTGCGAATATTTTGTATTGAGCTAGCATGGCCATTAATCATCCAGTTGTGCAACGTGGCGCTCATCTAGTGCATGATGTGGAGTGTGAGATTTTTCCCTACAACAGTGGTGTCTTCATGTTCTCATTTTATATTTTGTATTTTTCTTATACATACATGTTACACACTATTTATTTCTGCTGATCTTGTTACACACATATTATTATATATACACTAAAGAAGAGGTATAGTTTATTGTGCATAGTACAGTAGAATATCAGTTTTGCCCCTTAAATTTGAATTGTCGAGTTTGCCCTTTTTTTTTTTAATTCTTTTCTTCTCCACAAATATCAGCTACCACAACAATAGATCTAAAAACACCGGACCTAAAAAGATTAACCACAAGGTAAGATATATTTACTAATTTATATCAATTATCAATAAAAATCAACATTTATTAATTGAATATATATATCTTAATTATCTTTTATCATTTTAGTTTTGAACCAAAGGCAACAGATCCACTCAGAAAACGGCCAAGGACCAAGTAATATAGCATCTTCTAAATTTTTTGATTTACACTACATATAATTAAAGATTTTCAACTTCCTTAATAATTATTATTAATTTTTTAAAAAAAAATTTGTATTTTACAGTTAAAAAGAACAAAAAAAAAAAAAAAATTATAATAAATTGTAAGAAACTTTTAAATAAAATATTATATAAATATAGCTATATGTATATATGTATATAAACTAATCCTACCTATAAAAAATTTTAAATATTTTCAATTTTTTATATAATACAGCAATATTTTTAATTTTTTTTATAATATAACAGTATTTTTCCCAACAACTCAAGGATTTTTGGCTTGTTCATATTCTAAGGTCCCCTAAATTCTTCTGACCCGCCAAACATTCAAAGCGTATGTATGGTTGAGACTAAACATCTTTTGTCAAAAGTCAAAAGGCTTTTTGTTTGGATATTACAGAAAACTTCCGTCCAAAATGAATCTTCGAGTCTAATCGTTTTTTAAATCTTGTTTAATTTCCAAGGTTAAATGAGAAAACTCCCAGCTCTTTAAGAATGAAGTAACGACCTGGTGGCTGGTGCAAAGCAAGAAAATTAGTAAGAAAAGATCAGATTATCCACATAAAAGTAAACGTAAATAACTATTATATTGTTATTCGATGTCTTCTTTTTTGTCTCTAGCATGGATAAGCTAGCCGTCCCTTTTAAAGCGTTTATTCATCCCATTTTGTTACGGATATTAATTAAAATTATATACCGACTACAAATTAGTAAATTAATTAACCAATTAAAAATAATAGGCCAATAATATAGTCTGTTTGTTTTGGCCCCATTCAGTAACGTCTTTCACTTTTCTGAACAAAAATTTATTTTAAATTTTTTTCTCTAGTTTCAATTTTTAATCTTTTAGAACAAAACATACATGGAGTAACCACTTTTTGTTTTATTTTGAATGGAGATTTTCAGATACGTTTAGTTTATCAGTTAGTTAAGTTTTTTTAATCGTTAAATATGTGTATTTTTTTTTTTTTTTATGTAATTTTATGTTAATATGAGAAACATAAAATCTTACCTATCAGTATATTAATGTACCGGAAAAGGTTCATATTTTAAAAAGTAAAAAAAAAAAAAAAAAATGATGTTGTTATAAATTTTTTAAGGCAAAATAATCAACGTGTCGTAGGGCCCTTTGTGTTAATTTTAAACGGAGCGTGTAGGTCATATGTGAAAATATTTTAGGATCAGCCAGTTGGCGTGACATAATGCAAACATAAGAGAAACATCAAATAAAAATAGGTTTGATAGTGAACTTTTTTTAACGTGACATCTGATAAAATCACATAAGGAACAAAAGGAGTTTGCAAACTAACATTTAAAATGATAAATTCCATAAATGAAACAAGTATATATAAATTCAATAAATGAAACGAGTCTATAATAACAAGAACATAAATTTATATTTTACGGTAAAATTCTCCTATTATATATATATATATATATTTTATCTAGAGTGGGATATTCGAGTTCTTTACTTCAATATTATACATAAAGCGTGTATTTAATGGGGCTGGTAATTCACGTTCACGTACGTAATGACCAATAAATTATGACATGACACAGTTAATATGAATACCTACACAACTCGATAAATAAGCGTGTTCAGAATCCAAACATGAATACAAAATATTTCTTACACGGATAATTCGACACACACACAAATTTATTAAATAGGTCATAACAGGTTAACATGAAAAGAAAAAAAGACGTTTATGATCTAACTAATAAGATTGGTGAAAATTTTAATTATTTATACTAAAAACTAACATTAATTTACTGCTAAATTTTAGCTATAGCTAAATCAAGCAAGCATATGATAACAAGAAGATAAAATCTTCAAATCTCCATAATGATTAACAAACACATAAATATATCTAATTAACCACAAAACAAATACACTAGGTATGCAAAGGTATCAAAGCACATCATACTAAAGTTTGAAAACATAACCAAACATCAAAACATCCACATCGAGACATTGGAATGCAAAAACCATCTAAAGCAAATAACACAGATTATATAATACAATCATAGGAATATTTCTTATTTTGTTTGAATACACATGTTAAGCTGGCTAATACAAAACCGATATTTTATTTTCATGTTATTTCACGCTAACATGATCATTATTAACCAAATATTAAATGAGTACTCTAAATTTATTTATTTTATATTGTTTCATATCGTGTTGATGTGTCATGTCTAAAATCATCAGCTGTAGTATTTACTATAAGGTTTTGACAACAACCCCTAATTAGTTTCATATGATTTGAATCGAAAATAGGAGCTAATATTTTGTTCAAACCAAGAAACTCCCAAAATCACTTGAAACATGTAATATATAAGTTTGAGGAAACATGAACTTATAAAATATGTACTATAACTTACGTGATATTTTTAGGGAAAAGTATGTAAAATTTTTTATGTGAAGCATATTTTATCTGATACTATATATATAAATATATATATGTATATATATATATATATATATATATATATATATATAAAACATATTGATTGCATATAAAATAATGCAATTTATGTTGACATGTCAAATGAAACCTAACATCAGCATCGAAGAGAAACTTTACACCTCAGATATACATGTATCCACGATAAACCACGTATTCATGGTATAACACAGAAATTGACTCTTTTTTTTTTTTTTTTTTTTTTTTTTTTTTTCTCTTTTGAACTTTGGGGGTAGAAGATCTGAACTTCAATCCAGCTCTTGTTTTGGCTCTATTCACTTCGCTTCAATCCAGCAATCACATCTAACTTTTTTGCTACAAAGAAAAAGCTCTCACATAAAATCAAATCTCAACTTTTCTCGAATCAAATAAGTGAACGCGGATCTTTTCCTTTTCCGTGCATGTCTCTTTTAATAGTCCCAAATAATAATTAAGTCAATGTTAACTGAAATTTCACATAATATTTTATTATCTTATTTTGTGCCAATTTAATTGATATGTCGTGTTTTTATCTCGGGACATCGACAACGCGATTTTAAATTGATATGTTAATGTTAAATTTTAATATTTAAGTAGAAAAATTAACATTGTTCAATACAATGTTATGTGTTATATTAAATTTGGAAAATACGATATTTAAAGATAAGTTTAACATCAATTATAGTAAATACTAAAATTTGTTGATGCACTAACTTTTTTGTTTAATCATATAATATTGTATGCATAAATAAAGATAAGAAATAAGGACAAGAAAGAAAAACACGAAAGTAAAAAGTCTTTAAACTACAGCTCAATCTTAAAATTTGATGTGAAATTATCGTTAAATTATGCTTACGATGATAAATTAAATAAATTAATTTGAGTGAATCACCCCCTATACAAGCTGGACACGTCATTCATGCATGTAACCACGTATTTAATCTTTTTTTTTTTTTTTTTTTTCTGAGTAGACCACGTATTTAAGCTTTATCATTAATAACAAAACAGTTGACTTGCATGAGCAGTTGAGCTCATTAGTAGTAAACAGTTTTTTGCTTTTCTTTTCTTTTCTTTTCTTTTCTTTTCTTTTCGCCCCCTGGTTTCTAGAGATTAGAATTTGTGGTCAAACAGTCGAGGGAATCAATTTTCTAACTTGCACACGGGGTCTACGCGCTACACTATACATAAGTTTACTTATATTAAATTGTTCTACCAAATAAATTATATTAAATTAAGGGGTGCAAGAGGAAAAGTTTGCAGTTGAAATGCTATTTGTAAATAATTTCTTTCCCTCTATTAGTGTCTCTAAATTAGTATTATGACCGTTTAATTTTTTTTTTTTTTTTTTTTTTTTTTGCCGATTGGTCTATGTACTTTATCTTAACATTATTGAAATTTAAGGCTTGCATTCAATATATAGACACATGATTATTTTCGTTAAATTAAAAAATTTTTGCTCTATAAATAAATATTAGATTTAAGAACTCACCACCTAAAATAATTAGAATTTAAATTTTCACTTTTTGAAAGGGCTTAAGAACGCCCAAAAACACATTTTTAAATTAGTGATCAGACAGAGAAAAAAAAACACCGCGTTAGACGTAGTCAATCAGAATACAATATTGTGGCTTCCAAACCTTTCCCTTTGTCGGTGTCTTAAGACATACTTACAAAATAATTGATAATGATAAAAGCCGCATAAATAGTTTTAAAGGATTCAAATCTCTTTTCAAGCCAAAAAGGAAAAAAAAAAAAAAAAAAATCAAATCTCCTTGCGAAATGATCATCCTTTTTAAGTATAAGATCATCTACGTAAAAGTTCTTTTGTAACTACTACTAGCTATTTGCCTAGTGAAGCAGTGATAAAATAAATAACACTTATAAAGATCCGTTTGATAAGGGGATTCGAACCATGATTTGAATTATGATTCGTGGTTTGCTACGGTATTTTCTCTCACAAAAAATATACGTAAATAAAAAATAATTCTAATCACATGGTTCTAATTTATAAATCAAACGTCTCATTAGAGTCCGTTTTGTTTCATATATTTGAACTTAAATTATTAATTTTGTTATAGTATTTTTATCCCATAAAAAATTTAAATTTTAAACGTCAGAATAAAAAATCACAGTTTGAATACATATTCAAAACGTACGTTTAGATATATATCCTCATAAGTTAAGGAGAGATACTTTCACCAACTACAGGTTTGTTTGTTTTGCGACTTTGAATCATAGTTTTAATTATTTTCTACTAAACATGAATTTTTGTCCAATCTTTCAATCAAATGAGCCATGAGATTTTGAATAACTGATTGATTTCAACTCTGCTACATTCACCTACAGTTTTGACGGAGATCCTCAAACTAATTTAGAATTAACGATGTCAAGTACTAAACTTGTTATAAACAAAAAAAAAAAAAGAAGACACATACTCGTAAATATAAATGTTTATCAGTTACTGTTAATTAATATTAACTTTTATTAAATAATTATTAATTAAAAGAATATTAATTTAGAATGAAGAATAAAAATACATATTCATCTACCCTAAAAAGTGAGTTCAATATTTTCTCTAAATAAAATAAAATTGGAAATGTAATTTGAATATCTTCATAGATTTGTCAATTTAAATTGTCTTTGTTTATGTTATTTTATTAATTAAGTAGTGATGTGGGTTGAAATTCAACTAGAGAGAGAGAGAGAGAGAGAGGGTCATGGGCGTGGCATAAAATTGAGAAGTAGTAATGACAAAACAAATAGAAAAGGACGAAGTCACGGTTATTGTCGGTTATGGCAGTTTGCCACGTTAGGGACACGTGCTAACTGATCTTTTCTTCCGTTAGGTGCGCCCCCACCATATGTCTGACGGTTGACCGTTCCTCTTCGTACAGCGGCTTTACCCCACCGATTCCATCTTCTGCCGAGTGCCGACAATATCCCCTCTCTTTTACTTTATTATTATTTGGGAGTTTCTCTCACTCTATGTCTCCATCAGTCTTAATTTTTAAACGTTAAGTGAATGTTTAGGTAATAAATTTAAAATTATGATTTAAAATTATTTTTAATTTATATATAATTTTTATAAGAGAAAATATTATAATGAGTTATGAATTATGATTTAAATTATGATATGAATTCATTAAGTTCCCGTTCATTTTGTTGATTCTGAGTTTAGAATTTGAGTTTTGCTACAGTAAAAAGCTCTCATAAACAATCACATCTAATTTTTTTACTACAGTAAAAAGTTCTTACATAAAATCACATCTCAACTCGAATTAAAAATTCGAATCAGCGAACTAGATGGATTTTAACTAAATGCATGTTAAATCTAATTAAAATCACGGCTAAAAAATAAAAACGTATTGATAGTCTATTTTTAGGGAGATTATTCGAAAAAATCCTTTATTATTTATCTTCTTCATTTATTTTTATTTTTATTAATTCTATTAATTTTGTATTATCTCACAACAATGGTCTTCTACACCTCCCTGCCTCGAGCAACACACTTAATTGACACGTGTTTTATTATCTTAATTCGATATTAAACTTGATTATACATGCTTATGATTAAATTAATCACCTTAGTCTCATAGATAATTTACATAATTTATAAATTTTATCGAAAGTAAAAAAGGGAAATTATTAATTTGAGAGGATTCGGTTGAAGATAATCAAGTTTACAGATGTTGGAATAGATACGTCCTACCCATAGTTGTCATAATAACATTTTTTAGCATTCAATGCTAAGGTATCTAGTTCAAATCTGATCTTCCATCCTCTTATGAAAAGTACTAGTAACATTTATTTATGAATTTTAGATAGATTTAATTAGTATATTAATCTTTCAAAAAACATTAAAGAATTGAAGAGTCTTATGAGAATCTACAGCCAGAAATAACTAAAATTAATATTTGCTTTTTTAGAAAACTTTCAAGGTAAGGTATGTAAACAATGATTATCTTTAAACTATTATAATTCAATCAAATTGTGTAATACATACACTTTTTTCTCAAAAAATATATATATATATATATATATATATTTGGTGCGATTTCATCCCATTTCCTATCTCATTGTCATTTTAAAAATTTCAGGACTTACTAATAGATTAGAAAAAACATGACTTAATTTTATTTGAAAGACGGGTCCAGTTTTAATAATACGTACACCTAAGGTCGCATAATAAATTAGCCATGCACAGGGTCCCAAAGTAGAACTGTTGAGTATTGAACTCTTGATACATCCTTGCAGCAGGATAAAGAAAGAAGGCATCGACTCATTGGTGATATTTATACATATATATTATATATTTTGAACTGCATTATGGTAGGTCCTAAAAAATTAACTATTGAAAAGTCTCTATTTTTAAATGATTTAAAAGTTATTTATCCTATATATTTTTTTAATCTGATGTGGTTTCAATTTGATAAAGTTTTGATCAGATCTAACGGTCAGAAACTGACTTTTCTAATAAGACGGACTTATAAGATAAACCCCCCACTAATTTCTATAAAACTTATAATAGGAAACTCTTAATATTATTACTTTGAGTTAAAAAATGAAGAATACAAAAAAAAAAAAAAAAACTAAGAGTATGTTTGTTTCACAACTTAAATTAGTGGACGTTTAGTTCACGAATTCAGAATCATTTTCGGTTTAAGTGTATTTTTTTGTGAGAAAAAATACTGTAGCGAGTCACGAACCATGATTCGAACCATAACACGAATCCTCATACCAAACACATAATAACTTGAGTTGTGTAAATGAGAGAAAAATATTATAACAAAAAATTAAATTTAAATTTTTGTGAGAGAAAACACTATGGCTTCGTTCATTTTACCAATTCAAGTTTTCAATTCCAGTTTTGTTACAGTTAAAAGCTCATAAAAAGTCACATCTAACTTTTTCTACTATTGTGAAAAACTCTTACATAAAATCACATCTCAATGATAATAAATGAAGACACGTGGAAAGAAAAAGTGAAACGAAGAAGTCACACCTAACAAGGCCTATAATAATAAAATTTACGTTGTGAAAAATGAAGAAGGTCTAAGGCCTCGTTCATTTTACCGATTCAAGTTTAGAATTTGAGTTTTGCTACAGTAAAAAACTCTTATAAATAATCACATCTAATTTTTTTACTACAGTAAAAAACTCTCACATAAAATTATATTTTAATTCAAATTAAAAATTTAAATTAACAAATTAAACGAGTACTAAATATTATAAATGAAGATAGGTGGAAAGAAAAAGTGTGATGTGACGAATCAGTTTGAATGAAAGGAGAAGTTGCATGTGTTGGTGATTGATATCCATGTGCGTGTAGATAAATGAAAGGAATGACCTCTCTCTCTCTTCTCTCTCTCTCTCTCTCTCTCTCGGGTGGTGTCTCGGTTTTAGGTTAGAGAGCGTAGAAAACGGCACAAAAATTGATTCTACGATTGGTCAAAATCGTCACATGACCAGCTCTCATGAGGAATGACTTTTGCTCATGTGCTTTTTTTTTTTTTTTGCCCCCTTCTTTAATTTCTTCGATTTTGTCAATCCATGCATATCGTTCTTATATTAATGTAGAACAAAAAAAAAAAAAAAAAATCTAGAAACTAATAAGACAAAAAAAAAAAAAAAAAAAAACATGTTGAATTCATAGAAAAGGAAGCAAAAAACAGCAGGCGCACGGCGGCCCCTAATTTCGGGAGAATTGACCAATAAAGCCCCAAAGTCCCTGAATTTAATTTGTTTGTGACAATTATCTATTACCTTTATTATTAGTTTTCTAATATAAATGTTATGACCATGATTTAAGGGTTGCCCTTTGTGAAGCAATGAATCTGCTTTGATCAAATGTGGCTCTCTTAACCTCTTTGCCGGGCATGCAGTCGTGTTTTCCGAGAAGACAACTGCTTTAACTAACCTATGTCTTCCGTTAAGAATAGAGAGAGAATTTAATTACAATAACTAATAAGATGTTTTATCGGCGGGTAATCTAACCAACTATTTAAGCCGTTTATAGTTAAGCTAGCTCTTGGGAAGTTAAAAATAGTGTTATAACCATATCTGTATAAAGAACCTACAAATGACGTTTTGAAAGAGCCAAAGATTCTACTGATTATGAAGTTCAATTGTCCATACAAATTAAGAAAATAAAATATGTATAAAGTTTCATCATGTTCCTTAGTTAAAGAAATGGTTTAACTTAGTTGTTTATGATTATAGATATTTTGTTATATTGATTTCAATATTTGATCATATTTGTTTTGGTTGAATGAAATTATAGTCTTCATCTGAAAATCTAAAAGCAATAAAAAAAAAATAGAAGCAATTAGCTAGCCTTGGTTAAGAGCATATCTCCGATATAGTGCCGAATTATAGTGTATAGATATCAAGTTTTGTTATTTGAGCATGAAATCACTCTTCAATAAAACATTATTTTTTGTGCTAAAATATTTGACATGTGTTATAAAATTATATTTGATGTCAAGTTCAACACCAATTATAACGTTAGATTTTGGCTTTTAATTGTTGTTGATTAATGTGTAGACTTATTCATGTAATCGTTACAAAATTGGCATATAAATATTTTTTGAATTAATTTTAAATCAAATGTTTACTTTTATAATTATGAGAGTTTAATCATAATTATGTCAAAAAGTAGATATAACATTTAAAATAACACTATGTAACCTAAAATCGAATAACGTATTAAATATATTAGTTTATATTGTTTAATATCAAATATAATATCACTGATATTCACATTTAGATTGGATAAGTTCCAATAAAATTAATAACGTCATCAACCATTTTCAAGCTTGAAAAGTATATTTATTCAACAGAAGTAGTGTCCCAAATTCAAGCTGAAAGTCAGATTATGTATGAGTCTAACAATGAACACGTGTTTTGAATATCCAGTAAGATATAGATATATAACTACATTCAATTGACTAAATTGGTTTATTTATGCACTATAGTATTAGACAATTAGTCCTTTTTTCTTTTGAATATGATTTATAATCTTCTCCAGTATACTAATTAATCTTTGCTACTGTATATTCTTACTATTAACACACGTAAACTCGATCTTTCTTTTCTATGCGCGGCCGTTGGTGAACCGTTAGTCAACATATGTAATCAAAACTTCTTCTTCTTCTTTTTTTTTTTTTTTTTATTCCTTTACCCTTTTATTTTTAGAAAACAATAGAGGGCGGATATATAATTAAATTATAAAAAAATAAATGACGATAAGGAACTTTAATTGATCATCCAAATCTCTGAATATTCTAATAAGAGATATGAAAATTAGAATGCTAAACAAGCAAGCAACCTAGTTTGTGCCATCGGGTTAATGATGAGTTTCCGTTATTTTCTATTTCTTCTCTCTCTCTGTTTTGTTTTTTTTTTTTTTAAAAATTAATCAATTTGGTTCCCGGCCTTTCCAAGATCCAAAATCTAAGGGGTTGTTCTTTTGGAGTGTCATTTAAGTGTAGTTTTTAAGTTGAATTGAGTTATAACTTGAGTTGAAGTTAGAATTTGAATAAAGCTGAGTAAAATTAAGTGAAGTTAAAACTTAAAAGAACGTGAACTTGAATAAAGTTGAAACTTGAGTTGTCTTTTTTTGAGTTTTATGTGTAAAAAAACATACCCTAAGTCTTCTTATCTTAGAAAATAGTTAACTCAAGAGATATATAATTATATGATTGATTATACTAATCCCTTCCCTCCTTATAATCCGATACAAAAAGATCATCGATCGATTTTTTTTATATTTTTAATAATTCTTTTTTCTCTTGCAATTAAACACACCTACAGATATCACATAAACGTCAAATTATCTTTTATATGTAGTTGAATATTGTATAAAATACTTAGCTATATATATATATATTCCTCATCTATATATAATTGCATTCATTCAAATTAATTATACATAGATATCTCTTAATTAGTATCATAAATATTAATTTCATGACCACAATGTTGTTCCCATATAATTATTAAGAGTAAATCAGAAGTTCAAGTCGATTGTGTCATAAGTTGGATCTGAAAGTCGAACATTGAAGCCGCCAAAGGGTTGCCCCTAGGTCAGTCTCCATAGGTCACTGCCTGACAGAAGGCGGGATCTACGAAATCACTAAACTGGAAAGATGGGATACCGTGGACGGTGATATCATGGTGTGTTGGAATGTTAGATACGGAAAGTCCTACAAGAAATCATTACAAAAATCAAAACCAGTTGATATATAGCGGGAGCTTAATTAGAGAGAACGAAATAATAAAATTTTAAGAGTAAATTAGTTAAGCTCATGTTGATTCACACAAAATAAACGCAATCGACACTAGAATCTGAATTTTCTAAGTAAATGTATAACGAAAGAAAAATTATTAAAAAAAGGGTAAGAATGCCACTTTGAAGGCTTAAATGATAGAATTAGACCGAAAAATATTGTAAAAAAAAAAATTTCCTAAGTAAAAATGTATAACGAATTTAAAAAAAAAAAAAAAAAAAAAAGATAAGAATGCCACTTTGAAGGCTTAAATGGTAGAATTAGACCAAAAAATGTTGTACGTGATGGCAATCGAAACTAGAATCTGAATTTCTTAAGACAACGAGTTTATTTATTGGGCTGTTTTCACTCAAAAAAACATATATTTTTCATACAAATCTAATATCCTTAAAAGATATTATGAAAACCTTATTTAATTTTGAGATGGTTTTAACGTGCTATAAAGGCTAGATTTCTCTGCACCGCACCGCATCACGAGTAGTGTTCGCGTGAGAGAATGAGATGACGTGAAAACAAAATGTCGGGTTGGTGGGGGTTCATGCATTGTCAGCAACAGCGTAGCTCAACCCATAGTCGCAGTTGCTCTGCTACAAATGCATGCTTTTCAACACAAGCGATGCCGTGCTTATTTTGATGATTATCACTTATTCTTTTCCTCGCCCCTTTTTATCTATATATTTTTTTTTATGTATATAATTATTTCCAATATTATTATATTTTATATATATAGGAATATTGTTTGTGAAGGGTTATTAAGTAGTAGCTAGTGTTGGCTTTCTACAAGGCTTTACTTTCATGTTATTATTATTATTATTATTCCTCCCAACCTAACCTTGTACAAATAAAATTAATCCTATCCATTCAAAGGAAAGAGAGCGTGACATTGGACTAACTAACTACCATACCTAACCTTATCCCACTACAGTAGAAGATTTTATGCCCACTTTCATGTGGGGACTGTTTTTTTTTTTTTGGCTAATCAAAATGTGGGGACTCTGGTTGTTAATGCTTATTATATTGTCACGTATGAAAGCATCGTTGCTCACTCTCTGAAAGTTACAGAGACGTTTGGTTCATAGATTAAAATCATGTGATTAAAACTATTTTCAATTTATGTAGATTTTTGGTGAGATAAAATATTGTATTGAATCACAAACCATGATTCGAATCAGGGAATGAATCCCCCAACCAAACAATGTTCACTGAATTAATTAATTAATAACTCTGTCTTTTTACCACCAAACTTATCTACTATTAAACACCACAAGAAATTATCATAAAAGTTTTGGTCTCAATTTGTTAGAAACCAATAAAAACACAAGGATTTTAATTTTATGTAATAACTAGTACGTAATTAGCTGTCTAAACATCTTATTATATATCAGAATCAAACTGTATCTAAATTTATAAGAAATTGATGAAAATATATAAAAAAAAAAAAAAAAAATTTAGGGGAATTCACTCCTAGGTAAGACTACTGCCTTTTCTTACCCTACAACAGAATTCACTAAATAGACATGCATCAACAAAAAGCTCACTACGAGAAGCACTTTACAAGATGACATGCTCAGAAATCTATGGTAGAGCATGAGAAAATATCAATCTACTGGTACTGAATATTTATGGATTGTCAAATTTAAATACATTTGATGATAAAACAAATAAAATCATGTACAAATATAACATAATAATATATTTGATAATATTTGCTAGGTGGGTAATAAAAAGACTCAGGTCGACCAGCAAGAGAGAGAGTGAGAGAGTGGCCAAGTGCACAGATATTATAAATATTATTGAAATTATACATGGTGTGATCAAATCACATGGGGCTGGTCGTACGTTCTAAATATTCTTTTTTAACTCATATGCAGGCGGTTCTTCAAGTTCCATGCATGTGACGGTGGAGGACGAAGAATGGGGGAATTTTTATTGTAATTTATATATGTAAATATGTGTGTCATATATATATATATATATATATACATATATGTGTGTGTATTTAACGTACAACTCGTTTGTGTCTCTCCTTAAGTACCAAACCAACTTCATTGATCTGGGCAAAGATCGGTAGTATACAAAAAATTAAAATATGAAAGTACATGCGTAGAAGACAGCAGTAGTCCGTGAGACATAATAGTGGTTTGTCCTTGCTATAGAAGATGGTCTCCATTGCCGCAGACACAGCCATGACATGACCATATATAATTTGAAAAGATGAATTATATATATATATATATATATATATATGTTTATATATAAGGATCACAAGGCCAATAGTATTTGTGGACCAATGAACAATAATTCCCCTTGCCAAAGTAATTCAATCTTATATAGAACTTTTTAAGACCATGTTACTTAGGGAATCCTAATTAATTGGGATTGTGACCTTGAACTTAAAATACCAATTAATGAAGGCAATCAATAATTAAGAGTTTGATCCCAAATATCCACATAGTTATATATATTTGTCTCATCCTTTGTCCTGCCACCCAGGTGTTTGTGTGTGTGTGTGTGTGTGTGTGTGTGTGTGTGTGTGTGTGTGTGTGTATATATATATATATATATATATATATACACATATATATATAAGTGAGGCATGAAATGAGAATTCTTCATGACCTAAATGAGAAATTGTTGCCAATTAGAAGGGAAACAAACACAAGATGGGGGATTGGTGAAGTTTGATGAAGTAGTTTGAAAATGTATAATAATATTCCTAAATATAAATGCGAATATGAGAAAATTTGGCAAAATGATGTGAGGGTAAGAAGAAGAGGAAGAGAGTTTGTCCGGTCAAAAGGGTAATATGTCGACAACCTACGTGGCCATGATTCGGAGCAGCTCTCATTACATTAAATGTCGTCCCAAGATGACTAGTCAGTGACTCAACCCTTCTCCAACATTATTATAAGCTTCTCCGAATCTCCCACCTAAGATTTTTTTTTGTTTTTTTGTTTTGTCATCAAAATTAAGTTTATGCTTTTTAGTAGTCCATTTTGGTGGGGTAAAAAGTGCAAAAAGGAAAGGGGATTGGAGATGAATTATGGGGGGTGTGCTTGTTTGATAGTAATTGTTGGAAATAAGCAATTGAGTCTCATTTTTTGTCCCTCTAAAATAAGAAGGATTATGGAGAGAGAGCAAATTGCACTTTATTCCTTGAATGGGGGGGTTTTCCACCTTTTTTTTTGTGTGTGTGAAAAGAGAATTAAGTAAATAAAGTTAGGCATATTGCCACATAAAATTTGCAGTAATTCTAATCCCCCAATTCAAATAGAATTTTCTATAAAAAAAAAAGTTTCCAAATACAATTGGCATGTAAGGAATTTTGTTAAGGAATTTCCTAAATATATATTTTTTTAAAGAAAAATATTTTAGTTTCAGCTTCTTATATTTCCTTTTGATAAATTAAAAAGAGAAAATAAAAAAAAAAGTTGAAAGGGACGTTTGACACCCGCAAACACAAAAGATTACAAAGTTGAGGAATAACGGGCCAATTTGTTCCGTGTTCTTTGTAGAAAATAATAAAAAAAAAAAGAAGAAAATAGATAAATCTTGAGATGAATTAAAATTATTAGGTTAATAGTTTATATAAGTTAATAAATATGCCAAATTACTGTTTTCGTCCATAACTTGTCAAGTTATGAACCATAACTTGACAAGTTACTGTCCATAATTATTTAAAACTTGTCTGGTTATGAACTATAACTTAACAAGTTTGTCCATAACTTATCTAGTTATGAACCATAACTTGACAAGTTATGACCTATTAATTTCTATAACTAAAAATTGACCTATATACTTACTTAAGCTTTTCATATTGGCCTACGTTCTACTATTTCCCTAAAAAGAAACCCGTTTGAATTTTTTTCAAAAAAAAACAAAAATGATGGAAAAAAGTCTCGTATTCGTTTCTACTTTCTTTCCCTACAATTTCGTCCTAATATTAGTGTGTGTGTGTGTGTGTGTGTGTATACATATATGTATATATTTTTCTTTTTTCTATCTGAACGTATAGATTGTACTTATGAACTCTATATCTTGTCATTGACTGAGGCGAGATTTTTATTTAGTGGAGGCTTAAATTTTTTCTAAGTATTTTATTGAGACAAATTGAATTTTCAATTTGAAAAGGGACATATTTAATGTAAATTTATGTAGATTTGAGTAGGGGTAAAATTGAATTTTTCTCAATTATCGTAGGTCTAATTAAAATATATGAAGATTTGAGGGGGTGATAAAAAGGTTTTTCTCCATCGTTGTAGGGGCTTTTGTTAAAATAATAAGACTATAGGTAAATTTTTAAAAGAACAAAAAAAGTCAGTGGTGGCTTGACCCACCACTTGTTGCAATGTAGCTTCGTTCATACATCTTCTAGGGTAGTCAAGTGTTCAATTACTTTAGACGTTTGATTAATGAATTAGAATCATATGATTAAAATTATTTTTAATTTACGTATATTTTTTATGAGAGATAACACTATAACGAATTATAAATTATGATTTAAATTATAGTTTGAATCCCCTAACTAAACTTCCCATGCATATATAATATTAAAATTTTTTTATCCTTCTTTCTTTGGAAATTTCTCATATAGGACTGAGAAAAATGTAGTACTGATGGTTTCTTATTTTCAACCATCAGTATATCTACATCAAAAATTATTTACTATAAATATTTTTTTTTAATATAATGTGATTTTAATTAAATTTAATTATCAAAAATTAAGTTCTATTAATAAGGAGACCTACCGAAAAAACTATTTTTTTCTTTTTATCATTTATAAAACACACAAAACCAAAACATATAAAACTAACAAACAGATCAACCACAAGAACAATCAAAATAAAGGTTTATTGATGTGATTTTGATTAAATTTAATTGTTAAAAATTAAATTCTACTGATAAAGAAACCTATCGGATAAACTCTTTTTTTTTTTTTTTTTTTTTATCATTTGTAAAACACACAAAATCAGAACATATAAAACTAACGAAGAAATCAACCACAAGGATCTTTGAGAGAAGGTAATATCATGTTAAATTCACTCCTCGCCGACCGTGTCTATCTTTGTTTTTTGTTTTTCGCATAAAAGCCACAGACAGATCAACAACAAAATTCTGCAAGAAGATAATATCATATAATATACATAAGTGAACCCCACTTATAAAAAATAGACATACAGGCATGACTCGTTTTACAGATTTTAGTTTTTAATTTGAATTAAAATATAATGAGGTTATTTTTTTTTAGCAAAACTCAAAAAAAAAAAAAAAACTCGAGTTACAACTTTATTTAAATTCATGTTCTTTTATAAAATTTGAGTTTGAACTCGAGTTTAGGGCTAAACTCAAGTTCAACTCGAGTTCATAAATTTGAACTCAAATTAATGAATAATATTTTTTTATTCTTAAAAATGTCATAATTTTTTCCTTTTAATTCTGATTGAGATGATTTTTTCTATACATTCACAACGAAAAGACAAATAAAACCCCGCCTATATACTTTATTAAAATTTTTCATCACCATTGAGTTTTTATTAAAATACTATCTAAATGTAAATTTAAATTTTGACTCACCTAAATACAAACTTAAAAAGATTCTCAATTCAAATCATAATTTTAATGTGCACGTCTAAACATAAAATTAAATTACAACTTCAGCTCAAGTTATAACTCAAACTCAACTCAAAATCATCACTTAAGTCACTATACTTAAAAATATAAAAAAATAACTCTAATATTTTTGAGAATTTTTATCTGTAACAGAAAAAAATTAAATATAATATTTTTTAAAAATTTTTGTAGATACTTAAAATTAAAAGATTAAATCTGTAAAAAAAAAAAAGATATGGTAATCATTCCAACCAAACATGACGTTATTATTTTATGCCGAATTTTATAAGCGCCGACAGGGACAAGGAGCGTCAGAAAAGGAGAAGGGGCAGGCGCATGTGATCGAATACCAATGCTGGTGGGAAAAGTCATGGGTGTGGTAGTTAATGGAAGTTGGAAAACAGTGTCCACAAAAATATTAAATTAAATTAAATCACCTTGAAATAAATAGAAACGTAAAAAGGGTTCCCGCCAAATGGACCTTTTAACCCAAAAAAAAAAAAAAAAAAAAGATAAGAGAAAAAATAATATGATATTTAGGATATGATTCGATCTAGTCTACTTTTAGAAGTTATAAAGAAAGGGATTTGACGTAATTTAAGGGCCACGTTTTGAAAGCTTAATCTTAATTTTGTGTTATTGGCTGGGTTAAGCGTAATTAATGCACGGCAGCCCCAGGTATGAGCGTGTCATTAATTAGGACGGAGAAGGTCGTCTGACAAATTACTATCTATCTCACCCCATGAGACCACATGATTTGTTGGTCCACTAAAAGGGTCCCACTTCGATCCCCATGTGGGCGTGGCTTCAAACAGACCAGAGCATTCAATTTCTTATTATGTTCTCAAACCATAATTGTTGGCAGTTAAAAGATTAGGTACACTTCTTTAAACCCTTTATGTTATTAAATATTTGAGGATGGTTAGCTTACTCTTTTTATCACACTTTATTGTCACGTAACTCTACTAACTTAACACATTATTATTTAAATAAAAAATAAGACGATAGAATTTATGTGTTAAATAATGAATACAGATAGTAATAAAAGAGTGAATTAACATTCTCTTAAAAATATTTTCGATAGAACTTGAAATCGATAGGTTTCTGTTTTTGAACCATAATATCTATATTAATAATTCTATATTCTGCATACATTTGATTTGAGGGTGTTTTTCACCGGACCTAATAGTCAAAAAGCAATGTTTCTATACATGGGGAAAAGAGAACCGGTTCACATGTAAAAAGGGTCAAGAGGGGAAGGCAGCAGGCAAATTGGAAATAGAGGGGACCCTGACCTTATCCAAATGCCTTTGAAAATGACCCTTCTATTAGATTTGGACCCATAAATATATATAAGAATATTAACATTATTTTTTTTTTAGTCTTAATATTTATTGTTTGACACGTGAATTATACTAATATGTTATATTAATTTTAAATAAAAAATAAAAAAATAAAATTTACATATCAAATAATAAATACAGAAAATAATAAAAAAATAATGTTAGTATTTTTCTCATGAAATGCAATAATATCAAATCTCTGTCAAATCTATCTCTCTGTGCTTGTCCCTGCGGCATGGACCAGACATTGTGGCGTACAAAATCAATAGAAAAAAAGGGGCAAGGAAGCAGCCGACTTAGATAGAACGCGCAACTAACCACCGAATGATTCCCAAGAGTTTGATATGTCTGTCGTTTCATTTTTTTGTTTCTATTTTCGGGCTTTCTAAGATTTGATACACACCAGTGTAAAGTATGTTTTTGAATATTAAATTTGGTCTAAATCATATTGAAACGAAAAAAAATTATACAAAACTATGTATGATTCAAAAATGGAGCTTTACGAGTAAAAGAAAAAAAATCTCGTTTTTTTGCTTAGAATTTATGATAACTTATGAAAAAGGAAAAATTCCAATTCATTGCGTTGAATATTGAAAAAAAATAAAAAGAAAAGAAAGAAAACCAAACGGAAACAATCCTTAAACGTAAGATGTTCACAATTTTTTTTTTTTTTTTTTTTGGGGTTAAATTACGATTTTTCTTTAAATCTGATATAATTTTGTGTAAGTGTAACCCAACAATTCAGAGAGCTATGTGATGGAGTATTATCAGATTCCCAATAATGGAATTGTCTGTTCTGTTTTGTTTTTCTCGTCCAAGTGTCTTATATTAATAAGTTATAAATTCTTCCAAGGTCTAATGTGAGACCAAATTAGGCAAACCACATGCATTGATGCATGACATACTAATTCTTATTATGAGATAAGATTCCGTCCTCATCTCTCTCTCTCTCTCTCTCTCTCTGTTTGCTTGTTGGATTACACATCCAAAACCATAAGTTTTTAGTGCAGCTGAGTTTAGCCCAATTCACTTTGAACTTGAATTAGTTAGCATCCCAACCTTCTAATCTCTTCTCCTTCTCGTACGAACTCGATGACATATATCATGGATTAACAATAAATATAATTACGTTGGTAGGATGCATGTAAACTACAGTTTTAAACCGCGAAATCATAATAAGACAATTTAACGAATTTTGACGATTCGGAATTGTGCCGAATAGAAAAAGGACAGAGATCACAGCTGAAGTTCGGTACACATGACAGTTTGACCAACAAACAAGAGTATCAACGCTCCGGAAAACTCAAAGGCTAGGAGTAGGGAGGGAGGAAGGGTAGTATCAAACTCTCTCTCTCTCTCTCTCTCTCTCTATATATATATATATATATATATTTAAAAAAGTAATGAGCCAAAAAAAAGCGGGAAAATTGCCACTTCTGCCAGATGTAAAGCAAGGGCAAAGCAGTGGAGAAAGAAAACATGCAAGCAGAACAACCTTGTCTGTCCTTGGTCAACTGCATTGATATCCCTTCAGATGGTTTCAACAATAACAGTTAGCTTTGCTGGCCCATCCTCACATGTCATACCTTAAGCCTCGTTAATTTCACCCCTCACAACACATATTTCAATTCTCGTTCATTTCAATTATTTTAAATTTTAAATTTTAGGTCTATAGTTAAATTTTTTTTAAAAATATTACATTTAGGATCTGTTCACTTCGCTGATTCGAGTTTAGATTTGATTTTATATGAGAGCTTTTTACTGTAGCAAAAAAGTTAAATGTGATTGTTTGTGAAAGCTTTTTACTATAGCAAAACTCGAATTCTAAACTCGAATAAGCGAAATGAACGGAGCCTTAATTTTTTCTATTATAATTAGTTTTTTATTTTAAATATCATGTATCAATTTAAATTGAAATCTCAAGTCTGCGACTTTAGTATTTAGATTTAATACATGTGCGTACAACACGTTTCTCGGGTCCTCCACAAACTCATACACCATAGATATATATTTGATACAAATGTGCACACGGAATAAGGTCCGTATCCTAAGACATTTCTTTCAATAATAAAAAAAAAGGTCCATTGATACAAGTAAACTAGCATATAACTTTTGTTTTATACCTCCTAAGCTCATAAACCATACTAGGTGCGTTTTAGCAATCTTTGTACATGGAGTGTTGCCTAATCTGAGGAATAATGCATTTACCTGTCTAACTCTAATATGTTTTTATACTTACTTTTTATAATAATACCGTCCCGTCTAGGAAGTTACCATTTTTCGATGGGTAACCAAAAAAAAAAAAAAAAAAAAAAAAAAAAAAAGTAGCTTAACCAGTTGAAAAGCACAACTCAACTGTCACACTACTAAAAAAGTCGAATACGTCATGTTATTCAAGCTGAAGTAGGTTTAACCAAAAAATAAAAAAAATAAAAAAAATAGAGCTGATAAGGTCAAATGTAATCTTCCTTCAGAATTAGAAAGAACAGAATTTTTTGTTTAAATTAGAGCTGATAAAGTAACATGTAACTGTTTTACAGATTATAACTTTACCTTCGAATTACAAAAATTTTAGGAAGATCCTGAAAAGGGTAAGCAAGCAAGTGAGCGTCCCGGCCAAGCAACATATCCGGAGAACTTTCCCCCTCTTGTTTGGACTCAACATTGTGAAATGGCAAAGAGCCGCATCTAAAAGAGATTCTCCATCCAGGAAGTACACCTAGTGAATGCCATGAAGATTAGACAAAAACAGTGTCAAAAGTCATATATTGCATTAGTACCGAACACTATCTCTTGAGGCTTGTAATTTTCCCAAGTGTTGGGACACATATTCAAAATGTAAGCATAATAATTATGATGGGAGGTCCAAAAAGGCTTTCATAAAAACAGAATAATCTTCCTAGTGTTCAGGCAAAGTGACACATTCAAAATGTAAGCATCTTATTCGCGGTGAAAGGTCCACAAGGACTTTCATGGAATCAGTAAACAGACAATAAAACATGGTGGTCTACAATAAAACAGACATAAAAAGAAAGTAAAATGGCTTTCATAAAACAATGAAAGAAACATGGGTCTTTTTCTGCAATTCCTCAATTTATTTATTTATTTTTTTTTTTTTTTTTTTTTAAAAGAACTTCAAGTTCTTTGAACATCTCCCTATCTGTCCATGTATGTAAAATATAAATAAAACTTGGACCAAAAAGGCCAGGCTTCGACATACACATTAATTATTTAATTATACTCGTAGTAAAAACCAAGGAGGAGACCAGAACTTTACTTAAAATTTATTCACGTTTATTGGTATTTTGGTGGCATAGATATTTCTAGAAAGCAACTCATCTATGATATACAATTGTGGTAAAGAATACAATTGTGCAAGTATTTCCCAACTAATTATCTACGTGCAGAGGTTGGTAATCTCTTCATAAAAGCTGATTATGATAATCTCTACAGAATTCTTACATCTATAAGCCAAGATGGAGGCCAATGAAATAATATGCTGCGTGGATGAAGAATCTATAATAATGGGTTGGTACTAAAAAACTCACCGGCAAACTGTTAAGAAGAGCTAGTGTTAGAGAGACATGGAACGTGCACATAAAAATTCTTTCTAATACATCTGGAAGATAGGGACTAAAGTATGCCCAACGAGGTTGATATGCGGTTAATCGAATCGAGCTCGCCATGGATATTATGTTACCAACGAAAACAAAAGTTCCGCCACAATTAGGTTCTACAAAATCAGAAGTCCTTGAAGCTGAAGGTAATTTCCTTCCAAATTGCAAGCATTCTGATGAATATGGGCTTGAATATGAGACTTCAACCCATAGCATGTCTGGTGTTTGAATTGGACTTAAGCAAGACTTATCCTGTAACAATAAAAAAAAAAAAATTAATTAATTCATTTGCATTTAAAATGCGAAGTCGGGCCTTGGCACCGTGGTGGGAGCGCTTTCGTTTGCACCCGGGGTCCAAGGTTCAAATCCCGGAAACGGCCTCTCCTTTGAGGGATAAGGCCGCGTACATATGAGATTGAGTTTTCCCCCGAACATGTCATAGTACGGGAGCCTCTTTGACACTGGGGTCCGCCTTTTTATTTGCATTTGAAATGCATGAAAATTTTCAATCAAGCTACAGTCGTGGAAAACATAAAAGCAATAGAATATGCTAAAATTTGCATTTTAATACAAGCACAGTCAGATTTCAAACCTGTAAACATGCACAACTACCGCCCTCTGTTTCAGCTCCCATCCAGCCATCACCACATTTATTGAACTTAACGACTTCCTTGGCATTCAAGCAGTGATTTTCCTCAACCCTTTTTGGAAGACCATCTAACAACCTTGTATCGGGACAAGGAATAGCAACAAATGAAGCAAGATCATCAGGACAACCGAACTGATTTTCTACTACCTTAATCTTCTTGTTTTCTTCCAAAACAGAATCAGGAACACAGTACCCCTTACTGCTATTGACTCTTCTGATGCTTTCGACAGATGTAGCATTATTCATACTTTCAAGTGCCAATTGATTTAGCAAAGATGATATCCCCATCCACTCTTGGGCGCTATTGATACGTATGCCATCTAACGAGACAATTATATCACCAGGAGACAAGTGTCCAGTTAAGGGTGATGAAGAAGGTATGGCCAAAACCTATTTTAGTTAATCATAATACACACGCTAAGCAAGAAAAGGAATGTGAATTTAAAAACATTTTGACCTACAATTTAAATAGCAATGCAGGTAGTAATGTACCATGGGGCTTTCACCGTGTTGGTAAAAGGGAAACAAAATCATAGGCAGGAAGAATAATATCAGTCCACAAACTGCACAGCACTAGGAGCAAAATGTGACAGCAATTAGCAAAAGACCAACAAGGTTATGATCTAATCCAAACAATTAACTATATATATGTGAACAAGAAAACTAAATGCATAAAATGCTAATGACTAAATACACAAGAAGAATGATCTTACTACTGCATTGTGCCAAATGCCAGCACAATATATACGAAGGGAAGCAAAACTTGGTAATGCTTGCAGCAAGTTGTAATTAAAAGCCACCAAAGCACCGGGAAACAGAACCACAATAAAGATGGCAATGTAGTCCATCTGGATGCCTTCACTGCCTTCCATTGAAAAGTTTCCTACCATACCGAGCATGAGAATCCAGCATTTCGTATAGGAAATCTAATTTGACACTAATCAACCTATTGGTGTTTCATTTTACAATTTCTGGAACACATATTTTGTCAGCTGCCTTGGGCAATGAAAGCTACAAACTTACCAGGGAATGTCAAGTTATTATTACACTCTTATTAGAGTGAGCCACTGTCTTCAATAAGAGAGAATGATCAAGCAATTGTCGGACAAGATTACATAGATTTCAAAAGCCTAATATGACCTGAAGTATCTCGAGATACTGAAGGAGTTGTCTTTGTTCTGTTTCCTCAATCCTTGGACAACAGCTACATATAAGTTTTAGTTGAGAGGATATTAGTTACTAAAATATCGAGACCAGTTCACAGGGACTTAGGTCTTTGAGTCATGATGGGGCGCCCAATTGGGATTTTCAATGATAAGGATTCAAGGTCTGAGGGAATTCGATGTTGATACTTTTGGGAGTAATATCTTATTAAATGTAACTAATCTTATCTTTATTCCGATCCAAAAGTGCACGTTCGTGTTATAGGTGTACACCCATATCCATATACAAACATAAATTCAAGGTTTGAGGGAATCATACTTTTATGATAATGACTGAAATTATACTAGGACTAGAACTTGCTAAACTCAATGGACCTGAAACAGGATTCATAAGATAGTAAGTGTTAAGGGATCTGTAATAATTTTGGAGAAATGCCTGAATTAATTGAGCATTTGACTCAAACATTAATTTCAACTAGATTTATTTTTGTTTATCTATTATCTATTTATTCATTTTTTTTTCACTTATTACTTGTTTATTGGTATCTATAACTTGAAATCATACAAATACTTGAAACTCAACCACAAAGAAAAAGAGATAAACTACCAACCCCAATCAGCTTATGGACCTCACTCAACAATAACATGGTCAAGCCAGTAACAAAATTTGACTGTTCAGAGCCATACAACTAATAGTATTGGCCCACTTGGAAAATGTATTTACACCCATAATTCTGATTCTGCTACAGTATTATCCACTCACAAAGAATTTGAATTAAAATATTTCCCATCAATAGTTTTCTTACAAAGTTCTCCCAAATGAATCAGCATCACTGAATTGAACGTGTGAACCAAACAGACCTCATGGCACTCAATACCCCACCACCACCCAAAAAATAAATAAATAAAGACAAGGAAGTTACGCAAAAAGGAAGTTCAAAGCCTAAAAGAAAATCAAAGTAGCAAGCTTTTAATGAATGCAAAAAAGGAAAAATAGAGGTCCTCTAAAGCCAAAGAAATATGTTGGTTATACATTCTTGTATATGGTAAAGCTATTCCCTTGGGCAATACACGACCCTATCTAGAACTTGAAACATGAAGAAAGGGAAGGGGAAAATTTTTTTCCTGCCAAGAATTAGAGGACCTACTTCCTTTTGTCATGCTTTTTCATAACCCACTTCGGCTTTTCTTTTTCAGAAATTCTTTTACATATTATCCGTTGAACTAAAATTCAAAGAAGACAATAAGAGCACATAGGTGTAAGTTCTTTAATAAGGGATTCAATCACAAAAGTTAACAATGTCAAGTATAGACAGCACAACACATAAAAGATAGATATGATAAACGAAACCTAATCAAGAGAGAAAGGAAACAAAAGACCTTGCAGCGGCAAGAGCATGCCCGAATTCATGAAGAGATACGGATATCAACGTAGAAACTAATAAGTATCCAGCATCAGCAAGTGAAATTCCCTGAAAAACGCACAAGACAATTAAGAACCCAATTCACAATACAGCACAATGAGCTTGAAAAACGAAGACCCACCTTAGAGGAAGGGAAAGAAGAGAACCCGAACAACAAGGAGCTGGAAAGATCGCCAAACGAGCACTCCGGGAGAACACGCAGAGCTCTGGCTATTTCCCAGAGGAGAATCTGAGAGAATCCCATTTTGATGTTAGGCAAAAGGGCGTAAATGAAAAAAAGAAAAAGGGGGTGATATGGGTAGAGGGTGAGAGGAGGTAAAAACCAGAGAAACGGAGAGGAGAGCGGTGAGGGCAAAGCCGACGCCGACGGAGAACCATGGTCGGAAAATGGCGGCGTATCGTCGTCCGAGGTGGAAGAGGGGTTGGTTGAGAGTGGAGATCTTGTAGTCACAATACCAACCTGAGAAAGAGATGGAGTTGGAAAGCGAAGGAGGAGGAGTGGTGCGACTGCGGAGGGGTAGGAGAGAGTGATTTGTTCTAAATTCCCTTTCACTCCCAAACCTTCTTACCCGCCTCCCTTCCGGTTCCATTCTTTGTGGCTCTTCTCTTCTGCTTTCTCCGGCTCATTTTATTATTCTCTATTAAAAAAAAATTGCTTCGACACATCACCGCGGCTAACTATTAAGCATCATCATTACTAATCTAACAATTAAGCATCATCATTACTAATAAAAAAGGTGTCTCGTATAAAATTCATATTTTATCAGTTGATGGTTTCTTATAATATTCTTCGATTATTAGACTTTTTTACCAAAATATAAAATCGAAACACTTTTACGTCTAACACTTCTTAACTAACTTAAAAATAATATATATAAATAACATAGATACCTTGTTCTATTAGTTCACAATTTTTTAAAAATAATAATTTTTAACACTTTATTTAAACACATTTTAAATTTGTTCATCTAAATTATAATTTATGTGCATATATAAATTTCAGTTAAAATTATAATTTAAATAACAACAGTTTATATTTCACAATTTAAACTAAATCACTATAATTCAAATAGTCAACCAAACAAGACTTATAAAATGCCCAAAGAAAAAGATATATAGAGACAAATGACTCTTTTCAACGAATTTTTTAAAAATTACGAAGTTTTATAAAATTAGTAAAGTGGTCGTTTTTTTATTAATTTAATAATCAATCATTAATTAACGATAAATTATTAATTAATTTAATAGTTAATAACTAATTTATGTTTATAATGTTTTATTATTAATTAAATTACTTTGAATTAAAAATTAAAAAATAATAAATTATATTTTTTAAAAAAAAAAATTCGGCCATGATAAAAATATAAATTTAAATGATAAATTATAATAATAGATTAGTTAATTACTGATTGATTATTAAAAAAAGACTACTTTTTTAAAATATAAAAAAATTCAATCATTTATTTAAAAACTAAAAAAATTCGGCCATCAATTAACAAAATCAAAAATCAGCCCCCAAAAAAAAAAAAAAAAAAAAACTCGCACAATACAAAATATTTAACTAAATTTACTATTTACATTATTTCCCCCCCCAAAAAAACTCGCACAATACAAAATATTTAACTAAATTTACTAAAATAATCTTAAAACTAGAATAAAAATACATTCTTCCCAAAAAACAAAAAACCGAAAAAAAAAAAAAAAAACAACCGTTCCGGTGCAAGGCCCGACAAGTGACGACCTCCGTCCCCTTGTGGAGCGCCCTTTGAACGCCGTCGGTGGCGATGCCTTGACTCTTCCTTCTTCGGCGATGCTACTACAACACCGCTTTTGGTACTTCTCCATCTCTTCAATTTCTTTGTACTGCTCAGTCTTGAATTTTGGTTCGTATAACACCAAAAAGAGTTTGTCTTTAATGCACTGAAAAATCGTATGGAACTGCTGAATTCTTTGTTCTTCTCATTTGATAGTAATTTTAATTTGAAATGCGTTTGGATTGTGTATATGACTTGTTGTATTTGCAAGGATATATAGATAGTGAAGTGGCTTGCTGCGATAGATTTTTGTTTTGTTTTTTTGTTTTTTTGTTTTTTTTGTGATTCGTTTTTATAAATTTTCTTACGCTGCTGCTCCGAGGTGGGGGATTCCCATTACATTTACAGCCAAACTCACAAAGGTTCCCATTACATTTACAGCAGCAGCAAATCTTCTTCTTCGATTTCGCTGCTCTCATCTAAGAATCTGGTAAAGTTCTCATCTTTGATAACATCACCTTCGATTGCTCTCATTCTGGTCCCTGCGTTCCTGAGTTTTAAAAGGTCTCTCTCTCTCTCTGATTTTATTGAAACTTTTGATATGTTTGTTTGGAAAATCTTAACAAATTCTCTCTTTTTAGGTGTATCATGTGACCTTAATTCTTCCATATATGAATCCTTTGTAACCGTTTTCTTATAACCTTTGTGGTGGTTTTTCTGTCTGTCTAATCGATTTTGTTTCTCTTCTGCCTGCCTATGGAAGATATATATGCTGCTTTACCTTTCAATCCTTTACTTTATCTTGAAAGTTGTGTTCAACTCTTGTTTGGCGCCGAGTGTTTACTCCGATCTCCCTTGATTGGAAGTGATTCTGTACGGTTCTAATGCAGCATTGCATTTAATCACTAATTGGATCCTCTCGGTTTGAGTCTCATCTCATGGATTTTCAAGTATTTTTTATCACCGCTTGTTCATATTTTGCTTTATTTTAAGAATTTGTTTTTTACATTCAGAAGTTTGTTTATGTAAATTTGTTTTTTCTTTGGGTAATTCAATTAGAGTACGGTACTACTTTGCATAATTTGATTGTTTTAGTATGATGTATTGATTATCTTCCCGTTACTTTAGAAAGTAGTGAAGTTGTACAATTTCTTTTATGTTTTCTTGACTAATTTATGTCTATACTATAATAGTATAATAGTATCGATCGATACTGACCTGAATATGTTATAGATCAATTATTTATATACTTTGCAGTTTCAAAATGGTATCTTCGACAGCTTCTTCTTTATGCAGTTTCAAAATGGTATTTATATACTTTGCAGTTTCGAAATGGTATTTTCAACAACCCTTTGATATTATGATCTTTATGTCTTTATTCTTCTTCCAGGCAGTTAAATAATCTTATGTATTGTTTTCCTAACATCAAATGATTTATTCTTACTTGCTCTTTGGATAGAAAAAGTCAGTATTTGGTTGGATTTCTTTCCACCATGGATTGTATCGTTTGATACTTTCTTTCTTCTATAAATAAAAAAAAAAAAAAAAAATTCACTCCCCTACACTACCATTGTGGCAGGCCAAATCAATTACAAATATGTTTCCTTCCATCTCCATCAAAGCTTTGGCTCGTTCTTTCTCCAACTCTGCCACAAGGTACTTTCTTTCTTTCGGTTTTACCTCCCTTTCCTTCATCTTTCCTTTTTTTTTTTTTTTTAATTATTAGTTTCTATTAATTTCAATTGGTGCTGAAATGCAATTCTTACCTTGACTGAAATTCAGTTTAAATTAGTAACATGAAATGTGAAATTTATTATTTTTCCCTGGTCTTTCTTTTATCCGTTATGTTGTTCAACATACGTTGCGTTATTTAGTATAGTTTTGATTGTAATGAAGCTCAGTAAAGGGGCCTTTAGTTAATGCTAGAGAAGTGGGGCTGAAGTAGTTTACTTGAGATGGTTTATAGGTTTCCAGCTGGATATGACTTCATTTGCTTATGGCCCGTTTGGTTCATGCGTTCAAGTCAGTGATTTTGATTTTGAATTCAAATTTTGTGAGAGAACCCATTGGCAGGAACTTTTTTTATTAAACCTTTTGTGAGAGAGTAGAATCAGAATCATGGGCTCAAGTCAGTGAATCAAACGGCCCTAATGAGTCTTACACTACAGTTACAAGAGTATTCTTTGTTTCTAATGTTCTTACTTGCGTTTTGTAAATAAAGGTGGACTTATGAACAATTGGAATCTAAAGGGAGCCGGAATCTGAATCTAGAAAAGAATTGGCTTTAGTACGAGTTCGATGAAACTATTCAGCTTTCTTCATCCTAACAGTTTGGCCATAAACATTTTTCTTTTTAATTCATGCCCTTGAGGAAATTTTTGGTTATGCTGCCCTTTCGTTTTGAAGGCCTCTAGTGATTGATTATGCATCTTCTTTATGCAGAGACTCTTTAGTTTTATGGCGTTGTTTGGCTCATAAGTTTTCAGTGCAATCGTTATTGACAAGCACTTGCTTTACCCGGTCTCTTCTCAATCTCATCTCTAGGCAACAGCACAGCTACAGAGTATCAAGGCCTCTCTTAGAAGTGCCATGTACATTATTGGAATTTCCTTTGGTGCGAAGATCATATATATTTGAATCCCGGGGTTTTGTTTATAGAAAAGAGATTCTTGCTAGGTACATGAGTAAAGCATCAATTGAACTAAAGACGGAGAATGATGTTGTCAGGTTTTCTGTCAGTAAACTGCCTCAAGGCTCCTCACGCGAAGTGAAGAAGGAAAAATCTAAACGGGCTAAAAAGTCCAAGAAGGCCAAAGTCAATGAGTTAAAATTCTATCGTTTGATGGCGAGAAAGAAAATGAATTCTCCAAATCCAGAAGTTCGGATCAGATATAAACTTGAAAAGGTTGGACGCTTGTTAATTATATGCGGGTAACGAACACATACAAACACGGATACACTGCATACATATGTGTATAGATGTATTCACTTCCGTAGTTTAAGATGTTTTTAGTTCTTTGTTGTTTTCTTCTTTATTTATTTATTATTACTATTATTTGGTTTTCAAATCTTACTATTGGCATGTCACCCGTGCCTTGCTGCATCACACATTTTGTGGTTTTTTTTATATATATTATTAATTGTCATTAATAGAGGTTTGGATGGCGTTAGGAGATGTTGGGATTGTGTGGTTCACTAAGTTTTTTAATGAGATACTAAAGAAGAAGTATATGCCTGATGTGTGTAGGAAAAGTATTATTGTCCCTATATTCAAGAATGAAGGAGATGTGCTGAATTGTAACAATTATAGGGGCATAAAGTTAATAAGCCACACTATAAAACTTTGAGAGATAGTTTTTGAAAGGAGATAAGGGCCACAACTACCATCTCAGGTAACCAATTTGGCTTCATGCCAGGCAGATCAACCACTGAAGCCATTTTTCTTCTTAGGTGCTGATGGAAAGGTACAGAGAAGCTAAGACGGACCTACATATGGTATTTATAGTTTTATAAAAGGCATATGATAGGGTATGAAGGGAAGTTTTACGGTGGGTGCTAGAAAAGAGAGGAATGTATGTGAGGTATATCAAGGTAATTAAGGACATGTACGATGGGGTGATCACGAGTGTGAGAACTGCTGGAGGCTACACGGCAAAGTTCCCCATTCGGGTCGGGCTTCATCAAGGATCTGCTCTTAATCCTTATCTTTTCACCATTGTGATGGATGAGCTGACAAGAGAGATCCAAGATAGAGTTCCTTGGTGTATGCTTTTTGCGAACGATATAGTTTAATTAATGAACATAGGGAATGAGTTAACTCTAAATTAGAACTGTAGAGACAGATTCTCGAGATTAAGGTATTTAAGTTAAGTAGGACGAAAACCGAATACATGCATTGTAGGTTTAGTAACTCAAGTAATCAGAGTGGTGGAATTTCTTTAGATGGTGTGGAGATTGGGGCATCTAGGAAGTTTAGGTACCTTAGGTCTATAGTGCAGTATGAAGGAGATATAGAAGAGGATGTTCAACATAGGATTAAGGCATGTTGAGTTAAGTGGAATAATGATACGGGAGTTTTATGTGATGGCAAGATACCTATTAAATTAAAAAGAAAGTTCTATAGGACTGCAATCTGCGTAGCTATATTATATGGTAGTGAATATTGGGCCATTAAGAGACAACATATATGTAAAATGAGTGGGCAGAAATGCGTATGTTAAGATAGATGAGTGACCATACGAGAATGGATCGCATAAAGAATGAAGTTATTTGTAGTAAAATAGGTGTAGCACCAATAAAAATTAGGTGCACAAATGCCGCTTGAGGTGATGCGGGCATGTCCAACGTAGACCGCTAGAAGCACTAGTTCGTGCTTGGGAGGACATTCTTATATCTAATACTAAGAGAGGGAGGGGTAGACTAAGAATTACGTGGACCGAAATAGTTAGGAATGACATTCTAGATCTAGGCCTTCAGGAAAGTCTAATTTTGAATAGAGTTGCGTGAAAAAGTAAAATCCATATAGCCGATCCCAATTAAGATGGGATTAAGGCTTGTTGTTGTATATTATTAATTGTCATGCAGTCATAGTGATGTAAATAGCATTTCCTGGCACTGTTGTGAATTTTACTCTCCGATTACCTTGCTGATCAAGTGGAAGTTTGAAATAACATATAAATGGTCGTTTTCTTTGAAATTTCTGTTTGAAATGGTCTGGAACACCGGGATGATATATTTTTCTTCTTTTGATGCTTTGAATTCTCCTGTCTTATAACCATTTTCAACTGTTATACAACCAATTTCTCTAACTATATATATGCTTTTTCTTGTTGTTCCTAAAACTCTTAGGCAAAACGCAAAGAAGAATGGTTGATTGAGAAGTTAAGAAAATTTGAGTTTCCCAAAACTCCGAATGAAGTATATGATCCTGAAATTCTAACTGAGGAAGAGAAGCATTACCTCAAACGTACCGGTGAGAAAAAGAAGCATTATGTTCCTGTTGGAAGACGTGGAGTGTTTGGAGGGGTTGTTCTCAATATGCATCTACACTGGAAGAATCATGAGACAATAAAGGTTATTTGCCGTCCTTGTATGCCAGGGCAGCTTCAAGAATATGCTGAAGAGCTTGCTCGTCTGAGCAAAGGCATTGTCATTGACATAAAACATAATAATACTATAATTTTTTATCGGGGAAAGAATTATGTGCAGCCAAAAGTAATGTCCCCTCCAGATACACTATCGAAAGCGAAGGTAAACTCATCTCTTGCTTAAGTGATCATTTTCCGAATGTACTACGTTTTTTTTTTTTTTTTTTTTTTTTTTTTTTGGCTCTGAAGTCATTTCTACCGATGGTTTTGCAAGTTCTAATCTTTCCACTGTTTTTGGATTAACTTATGTTTTCTGTTAAGCTTCTATAACTCGATCATTATGGGGGCATTAAACTGTTTTCAGTAACGTGTCATCGAAATTTCATTTTACATCTAATTCAGATTGCAACATCTTTTTACATCTAATTCAGTTTGCAACATTATGAAATTATAGTCTTGTTCTTTTCGCAACTCGTTTTTCCTAGAGTGTTTTCTCTTATAAAAATTCAAATTTAAATTTTTTACTACAATATTTTTACTCACATGAAAAAGTTTGATTTTTGATTTGAGTTGTGAAAAGAACACATTGTATATGATTCAAACCAACCAAGAGCAGGTAATTTTGTGATATTAGACTAGTTCTTTTTTTTTTTTTTTTTCCTCAGGAAAAAATTAGACAAGCTCTTTAGTGGCATGATATAAAGTTGCTCTAAAATTGCAGGCGTTGGAAAAGTATAGGTACTCGCAATCGCTTGAGCATACAAGTCAATTCATTGAAAAGTTGGAGAAAGAGCTAGAAGAGTATCGCAAACATATTGCGTGGTACAAGCGACAAAAAGAAGATGCTCAACAACATTCTTTGCTTAATACATAATAGAGTTGTACCACCCCTTAACCAAACTGCAAGGCCCCACGTAAGGTTTTTATGTTTGAGTAGGAAAGAGCTGCGAATCTTTTCTCGCTTTTAAATGTTTACAAGAACCAGAAAAGAGAGATGAAGGACGCTGTTATATTCATTGTTTAACACATGCTACATAGCAAAGCTAGTAACAGATGCAACTCCTTTAAAACGATGTTGCAAAAAAGTTGGAAAATATGACATGTGAACAAATTTATATTCTACAACTATCGATCTCTATTCCTGGACATCCTCCTTCGCATCATAAGAACTTGATTAATGTGGTTCAATTTGCAGACCAAACGAATGCTGAATTTCAAAACCATAAATTCAAAAGCAAGTTAGTGAGAAGAAAAGTCTTTATGAAATTCACAAGAAATTAGAGTATATTTTGATATTAATAATGCGGAAAGACAGTTGTGATACCAATAATGAAAAGCATAATATAGAATATGTTTATTTCATATATTCAAATTCAAATTATTAATTTTATTTAAGTGTTTTTTTCTCACAAAAAATTTGAATTTCAAATGTTAAAATCAAGAATCATGATTTAAGTATGTTTTTAAACAAATTCACAATGTTAAAATAGAATTCACGACGATCAACACTTGATCCAAAATCTCTTCACATGCGGTATCTAGAATCTTTGATCACATGTTTAATGCATGGCGTGTTGGTGTTACACGAACAACTAAACAACTAAACGCAAATACCCACAATGCAAAACCCCTAAGCTTAGTATGTATTTATTAATTTGCTTTTTCTGTGGATGGCTCTTTTCCTCACGAACGTCCATTATTATTAATTTTAGAGTTCAATTCTAGATCTTTGGCATAATTCTAACAATAATTTAAGAGTTCAATTCTAGTCGCTACTTTTCTAAGGATCTTGCCACCCCGTCGCAGAAAGTTGTTGGAGTCGTTGCAAAAGCCGCCATCTTCAAGAAACGTCAGCCACCTTCCAACTGTGGCTTGAACGAGTTTTGAGTACAGGGCCTCCATGCAGGCGAGGAGAGATTTTTTGGACGTCATTGTTTGGTCTCTCCTCCTCCTGGTCCTCGTTGTCGTTCTCTATTTTTTATTTTTTTTTTATTGTATGTTTTAATAACATTTATTAATTCCTAAAGGTAATATGTGTATTAATTTTTTTAAAAAATATTTACTATTGATTGAGTAAAATGTATGGATTGAGCATAAATTTACAATTTGAAGGTTTATATATATACACACATGTAATGAAACGATTCAAAATACGGGGTTGAATTTTTAGTAACCTAAAATTACATGTTATAGTTAATTTTACTTTCGGCCCCTGAACTAGGTTCGTTATCCCATTTTGACCTCAAACTTTTGATACACTTTGCATCTTAAGTTATACTCTTTGTCCCATGTTCGCCATTTAATCACAAAATCGTTAAAACTTCAGAGAAATTAACTGTATGCTTAGTTAGTGAAGAACCACAGTTAAATAAATTGAAAAAGGAAATATACATCTCTACACGAGTTCGTTGGCAAATTAAAAATGTGGGAGTTAAATTTGTTTAAATTTATCACAAAGGCATGGCATGTTTAAAATGCTTTTTATTAAAAAGTAATTTAGGTTTCGTTTAGTTTATGAGTTTTAATTTATAGTTTTGATTTTACTACAGTATTTTTTCTCTTAAAAATTTAAATTTAAAATGTTTTCACTAATGAGTTCTCTCACAAAATTTAAATGCATAATCAAAATGACTAGTTTGAATCCACAAACTAAATGGAGTCTTAAGGTTCAAAAGTTTGATTTCATTGCCCATTCATTTTGCTGATTTGAGTTTGTAATTTAAACTGAGATGTGATTTTATGTGATAGTTTTTTACTGTAATAAAAAAGTTAGATGTGACTGTTTTTTAGAAGTTTTTTATTATAGTAAAAACTCAAATTATAAACTCGAATGGTGAAGTGAATGAGGATCTTTATTGATTTTCATGATTGATTTCATTGAGGCCGAAGAGTCAAACATGAGACTTAAGAGCTAGTTAGTGTAAAATTTTAGAAGTTTTAGTATCAAAATGAGACATGAAACAAAGTTTGGGGCAAAAGTGAAATTAACCCAAAACAAAACAATAACAAGAAGACAACAGACGACTTTGATTTTCCGTGATGGCAAGTTTTTCTGGCTGAGAGACTCAACATATAAGTTCGAATTAAATTATGATTTTCTACAAATAATTTATTTCACATTATAATCCCTAAAATCTGGAAAAAAAAAAAAAAAAAAAAAAAAAAAGCTTGCTTGGTTTTGGAATCTGGATTGAAAATCACAGGAAAGTAGAAAGAAATCAATGATTCTTTTGCAGTCCCATTCAAGATTTCTCCTTCAGACCTTGCTCAATCGTCTCCACAAGTTCGTTTTCTTCTTCTTCAATTGCATTTAATGTTGTCTTTTGCTTTAGTTCTCTGTGTTAATTAGGGTTTGCTTTTTGATTTTGCATTCTTGTATCATCGGAGTCAGACTTGGTTTTCTATATCTCTGATGTGCTAAAATCCATATTACTTCTCTTAATTTTAGTAAGCTAGTCTAAATTCAAAGCTTTACTTTCAGCCTGTATATATATATATATATATATATATATATATATATATATATTTCTAGCCTATATTGATTTATGAAAATAGGGAAATTTGTAACTAAGTTAAAAAGAAAAAAAAAATTCCTGAAGCCCTAGTCTATTTACAATGTCATTTTCTTTTTCTTTCCTGGAAATGCAGAGGAAACTTAAGTACATTTAACCACAATTTTCTAAATTCCATGGCAGTGACTTGAGTATAATATTCTCAGTACCTTTTTGGTTGCTTATAATTTTCGTTAATGCCCAAGTCATATCATCATTTCCAAAAAAAAAAAAAAAGCCCAAATCAGAAAAGGCTTATTATGGCAAGCTCAGCCAGTTGTGCTCTCATATAGAAGGACCAGACTTGCCTCCCATCCAGTATAATTTATACATTTATGGTGTGAAGACTGTTTTTTTTTTTTTATAATATATACATATATATATATATATATTTATATATGTATGTATTTATGTAATAATGACTTTGGAAAGGTGTAACACTTCTCCGAAATAAGTGATTTTCTTTTTGTTAGACCTTTCCAAAGTAATTGTTGCATAAAAATATAGATGCTCTGATACACCCTTCACTTCTTGGTCCTTTAATAACGACCTTGGTCTTTTCCTATCTGTGAGTGTGTTTACGCACATAAATAAAAAGAAATATCTCATGTATTAGTTTTCACCTTTGTCACATTTTCAAAGTTGTTGCATAATTGGATGCTATATAGGGCTTGCTTTGTTATTATATATGATAATGCTAATTGTGTCTCACTTGGAATGCTGCACCGATTTTCAATCGAGTGATCTCAAACAGAATTTTTTATTTTCATCTTGTTGATTCAACAGTCTTGAAAAAGGAGTTGAGTTGGACTACCATTGGGTTGAGTTTGATGACGTCCGTTACCATATTCAGGTGATCTACCAGGTTTTTGTTTGACATTTCTGCATTAGGAAAAATCAATCTATTTATCCTTGTGGATGTTTTCAACTTTTCTCAATTCTTGAATATGAAGATGTTTCAAAGAGTTATATTTACAGGTGACAATGAAGAATCCATACCATGTTTTGCTATCGGTATCATTACCCACACCACCTCCGGAAACCGCTTTCTATGGTGGACTTCCCTTTGGCGCTATAGAAGCCATAAAAGCTGCATATACTGGATTTGTACAAATTCTTGATCCGCCAAGGGATGGCTTTAATCTGACTTTGAAGCTGAATCTTGCAAAGCTCCCTCCACATGAAGGTTCATCGAGTTCCTTTCTTAAGGTCATCATAAGCTTGCCATGGAAATGCTGATACATCTTGTGAAAAATAGTTTATCTATATTGCGACTTCCCAAATTGTGCTTGAGAAAATTTCTTGGTTTCTGTTTAGATAGGTTATGGCTTTATGCTTTTATGATAGCTGTGAGATTTTACTGCGGTCTAAGGTTATAACATGACGAGCTACGCCAACCACCCAGTTAGTTTATAGTGGTTTAAGAATAAAATGAGGTGTTGATTCCAAGCTGCTGCCCAAGAATGCAACATTTTGTCTTACTTAAGGCCCCACTTTGGGGATAGGGTTAATTAACAGCAGTAGATTTATGAGGATTTATGACAAAGTTGGTATTTACACATTTAACTCTGCAGGATTGGGGGAGTGAAAATTTGATTGAGAATGATATGATTTTTATGTACAAATGCTATCGGGATTGTTGTATGGAAGCTTGCTCTGCAATGTTGGTTGTTTCTAGGCATCTATTTATGATAGTTATTGGTCCTGAAGGAATTGCTATTGCTCTCTCTTATGGATTTCCTTCCATCTATTTATGTTGAGACCAAGTTTTTAAAATTTGCTACTGATGCTTATGCAGAGTACAAACATGCTATTTTGGTAAAAATTGCATCTGTGAGGGAAGTGGTACTTGGTGCTCCATTGAGAGCAATTCTGAAAACACTTGGGTCAAGGACTGTTGCTTCCAATATTGATCGGCTTGTTGCCCTTTTGCATCGACCAAAGGAGTCTTTTTTTCTTGTTCCTCAGGTTACATTGTTATTATAACAATCTTCCATTTCTATTTTTACATTTAACATTGCAAACACACACCATATATCTCTGAACAACTTGTTTTAGCATCATGCATTTTGCTGCTCATTGTTTTTCATCTTATGATGATTTTCTATGTAGATGGCATTTTTACCTAGCCTATTTTGTATTTCGGATTCATTCCTCTTGAAACTAAATCGACTCAGTTTTTGGTGTTCAATATGATCCTGTGTTCTGTCCATTCCCAATGCACTCTATACTGTATTATTGTTACTATATTTAGCTACTTTAGAGGCTGAATGGATGATGCTTGAGTTTTGACTCATAGATGAGTAACTGTTTTGACAGGCAGAAAAAACGACAGTGGTGTTTCCTATGAGATTTAAGGACTCGATAGACATTGTTCTTGCCACTTCTTTCCTTCAGGTATGGTATTAATATGAGTTGAATTTTCCTTGACAAAGCAATAGTTGTACGATTACATTTACCAACTTACTACAACCTTCATGACTTCCAAGCATGATATCTTCATGGAAAATAGGAACAATGTTTTTGTTTTACTTGATGCTAAAGGACTCTTAGTTAAGTAATGTTTATAGCATCTGTGTGCAACTATGTTGTAAATTCAGATTATGCTTCAGATATACTCTTTCGATTTGTATTTTAGTATCAAAATTTTGGTTGTCATTAGGAATTTGTGGAAGCAAGGCGGACAGCAGGGCTCAATAATGCCCCACTTTGCTTATGGTCACCTACTCCTCCTTTAGAACTGAAAGGAGCTCCTGCTGAAGCATTATCTGCAAACGCAGGTTTTGTAACTATTGGTACGTCTAAAAAATTGGTAACTGTCTTTCAGATATTTTTTTCTCACTATAACAGATGTAATGGATGTCTTTTATAAATGCAGTTATTTTTCCTCGTCATGTTGAAGGCAGAAAACTGGAACGTACTGTTTGGAGTTTGTCAACATTTCATGCATATGTTAGTTATCATGTCAAGGTGCGACATTCTTTCAGCAGACTTAATTTGACCTTTGCAACTTTGTCCCAATTTATTTGCTCACAATAAAATAAAGACAAATTCTAATCTGTTTAGACTGTAAGTCATTAATTATGGCTAGACTGTAAGTTGTTATTTACATATTGTTGGTGTTTGGGAGCCTACTGGTTGTTGTGCATAGTAAAACATTGTTCTGAAACTTAAGGTGTGTGGCAATAGTCGTTTAACATTTTTTTTTAACGAATTTTGTCATTTTATAAGCAATGTTCCTTGGGAAAACTAGATGGATGGGAAAGAAAAAAGAAACTAATTTTCTTGAACATTTCGTGTACATGCAAAAGGTTCAGATGAAAAGAAACGTAAATTTCCCATGACATGATCCTATCAAAGATTTAGGAATTGATGGAAAGTATTTTCTGTTGAAACAAGGAGTGATAGGACTCTTGCTTTGCTCAGAGATTGCCCAGGAATGGTTTTCTTTATGTTTTTCTTCCTCCCTTTGCTTTTACATGATACAAATCTACAGGTAGTTTTTTGTATGCTTGTAGTCTATAGAGGATTTAGCTTCAGTTGGAACTAGTAGTGGTATAAGACAATGTTAATGGTTGAAATCTATATTGCTGAGAATTTAGAATCTGTATTCTGTTATTATGATTCTTTCATCTGTCTCGTCGTACAATCTGATTATTGGTTATCTTTTTTTTTTTTTTTTCCTAGATACATAGCCTAGGCTTTTCTATATTGTTTCCTTGATTGAAACTATTATCAGTGTAATCCTTGTTTTGTTTGATTGTCAGCATTGTACGTTTCATATGCAATTTTAACATATTCCTTTTTTCCTCTAAATTGTTTAATATGTCTTTTTCATGCGCATGCTTTAATAGTGCTCAGAGGGTTTCATGCATACAAGGATGCGACGCCGGGTGGAATCTTTGATTCAGGTTTTTTTTTTTGATTCTGTTTTGTTAACAGCTTCTTTGTTTACTTGTTTTTCTATTTGGATTCATCAATTCTTAATTTTGTAAGAACTTATTCTAGGAGACAGATTGTCTGTTCACTCTGATAAATTTTTGTGTGTGTGAGCCACTTTTGTTATTGGGGTGTGTTTGACTGCAGTCGGCAGGTTGTTAACTGGGGTGTTATTTCATAAAATTCTTGGTAGTCGTATATATTGTGATGCCATGATAAGTTTTGAAAAATTTTCGAGTGGGGGCAAATGCCCCGACTGAACCTTGTTTGGGTCTTCACGGAGGTTAGTTGCAGGTTGTTTTTGTTGATTGACTTTATTTATTTATTTTCTGTTTCTTGAATCAATTGGGTTCCGTTTGGTTGGGAAATTGATTAGGTGGTTGTAAATTTCTCTCACATCCTGCAAATCACATGTTGTCAAAAACCTATTGAAAAGATTGTCAAACCTATTGATAAGATGCTTAGTTTGATATGGATGGCATCCAGGGTAGGTTACAAGTGCAGAAGTTTCTCTTTTCCACTAGTATCCAAATGTACTCGAAAGATAATTTTTGTGAAACATAATAAGAAGAATGTGTTTTGTTTTGTTAAAAGATTTTTATTGTTCGTTTGGTTTTTGTGTGTGTGTGTGTGTGTGTGTTTTTCTCTCTCTCTCTCTCTCTCTCTCTCTCTCTCTCTCTTTTAGTTATGAAAACCTGCTCAGATGGTATAAAAAGTTAACTCAGATGGTATAAAAAGTTAACATTAAGCTACAAGTAGTTTGTTCTCGATTCTCATATGAAGTTGGTGTGATTTAGTGGCTGAATTATTGGAGCCTATTGATCTATGGTACTTAATGCAAGTTAGAGCCTATTGACATAGATTGATTTAGTTTGTGATGACACTGCATTTATTTCTCGGGGATTGAGAGGATGTGGTATCGGTATCCTGGGGTTTATTTGTACAGCATGCATATTGCATGGCTCTGAGAGCACCGATTATCATCTGAATGTGTTAATAATGCAGTTTACTTCTATGTGGTTTTTTTCGGAAAATCAAATTGCTGAAATTTCTCACATAATTTTCCTTAGGCTTTGGATCGTGCGAAGCCAGTTACAGAGAATTCGAAGAAAACGGGACATAGCACATCCTTCAAGCGACTGGTTTGTCATGAAAATTCTAATATTGATTCTTTAAATAAAGCATTCATGTTGTGGGCTAATCTTTGCCAAAATGCATGCATAAAATGAACTTGTGTACATACTGGGTTGCAGAGTCTGAAGGACGGACGGAGTAAGCCGAAGTAGCCAAGGTGGATTACTGGAAAGTAAATAGAATGTGCTCCTGCTGTTCTTCGGAAAGATGGGTTGTTCAAGAAATCCCTTGCTTGTGTGGAGAAGATTGATGCAGGTTCATGTAGTTTATTCTTTGTAGAAGATAAGCGAGAAACATTTTGTTTAGTTGTGAACATGTACGATTAGTGTTATGGTGTTTCCGTTTGAACTCAAAGTGTTATTGTTGTTACTATTATTATTATCATCAACATAATTATGTTATCATTTTATTATTATTATTATTATTATTATTATTTGTTTTAGGTCGATTTCAGAGTCCATTTCCATGTAGATACATTTACTTTCGATACCTTTTTGCAGTTCAAATTTGTTTTTGTTTTTTGGTTTTTTGGGACCTTCTCCGGTAAGCCGGTTTATTGTTAGAGTTAGTTTCTGACCGTTAGATCTGATCAAAAAATCATATTAGATTAAAAAGTATGCAAAACATGTAATTTTTGATACCTATTAGACGGTTAAAAAGTAGAGATTTATTAACAGTTTATTTTTTCCGGTTCTATACGAGAAACTCTCTTTGTTTTTTCAGATACCTGACTATTGAAGTTAGTTTAAATCCCGCACCCCTAAAATTGTTGTTAAAAAAAAAAAAAAAATGGTTATTCTCATTCTGCTCCGTGTTATTTGAGCGAATAGTCACGGGCAGTTATCAGGTTTTATGAAAGCCCCAAGCTAAAGCTTTAAAGTAAAGGAAAACATGATTAGTTAAATTAAATATTCTAAAACCAATATTATTAAAATATTTTATTGGAGAACGCATAGTTAAGTCACAGGGAAAAAGTATCCTGACGTAATCATGTTTAAGCAACCCGTTTTAAAAGAAAATACTGAAAAGAGAGGTGGTGGGCTGAAATAGCAGGGAAGGCGACCTTCTCTACCCTTTCCAATTCTCACAATAATCGTTCCATAATCAATTAGAATTTAGAATGTATAATGTTTATGATTGTTAAGGGTGTGAGCGTTTGGGTGTGGACCTCATTATTTCATTATATTGAGGGCCACAAGTGGCAATAGAGAAAAGCCATTCAATTATGCATATAACGACATGCCATGGTGTATGTGATCTACATTTTATTTTATTTTATAATTAAAATAACAAGATCAGCGTGAGAGAGCAAGGCAACATATAGACAACGGAAGTTTAGTGTATTTGGAAGGCGGAAAAATAATGTAGGAACAAGGGCTTTTCAGTCATCTGATGAGAGAGAGAGAGAGAGAGAGAGAGAGAGAGAGAGAGAGAGAGAGAGAGAGAGCATTATGACCAGATCTTCATGAGATCACAATTCTCACAAACCATTTTGGACACTAAAAAAAACAAAAAAAAAAAAAAAAAAAAGATTTCAAAAGCAGCATAATTAATAAATGATCCAGGAACAAAATTAAATAGCGAAATAAAAATTTGCAAGAAGGTCCCTGAATCATGGTGAGGTGAGTATTGGCGTCTTCTTTCTTTCCACGTGCACATATGGTTGGCACGTGAGAGCTGCTGAACCCACAATTCAGAATACAAGCTACAAGTACAAAGCTTCAATTTCAGCTTAGACACTTGGTCGGCCAAAATCAAATGGATTTCCCTTCAGGGGCTTTAGCTCTTTGCTCGTTCACCAAAATGGGAAAAATGGTATTTCGAATTTTACAAGACTCTATAGCCTGAGTGCCTCTCTTATGCTCGCCTAATGGCTCCCCAACAATAAAAACAACACCACTACAGAGCACCCGAACTGCCACCGCAAAAAGAAAGTGAGTCCCGTTACGTGAAGGTCATAAAAATATTAATGATGGTGCTTAAAGCCGGTAGTATTCGAGTAATTTTCACAACAAAAATAATTCAAGAGGGACCGAAAAGCAACTGGATTGCAAAAGGTCAATGGGTGGATCCCACACACACCCACTTTGTATATTGTAATTCAAACCAGCTGAGAAGCCCGATAGACTTTTTCTTCTTTTTCTTTTGTTTTGTTTTTCTCTCCTCGATTCCAATTCCATAAGACTACACAAATAGAACAAATATATTATGATTTTACTACTCTGAATCGCTGTCCACGCTTTCCATTCCTTTCAGCCCCCTTCGCTTTTGCTGCATGTGCAAGCCACACCCAATCAATAAACATCATGCACCCAAAATTAAAAAAAAAAAAAAAAAAACCCAAAACGTCTTTAATTGATTTCTACTCCTTACACCAAAAGATACTAGGCATATTATGACAGGACATAGCAACAAATAAGCATAGTAAATTTGCTGTTCTCAACCACTTTGACTCTTGTTTTGGCTACCCATTTGGCAAAGAAGTGTAGATAAAAATAAAAATAAAAATTAATTTTTTTTTTTTTTTTTTAAAATAAAACAGAAGTGACTTCTAACTTTAACCACAGCAGCCATTCAAATAAATTCTAGATTCTGTTTTGGCTTGTGCAGGAACAAGAGAATATGCTAAAATCTTTGCTAAGATCTAGTGGATATGAAGAATAATAAAAATTAAAAATAAAAAAAGTTCCTAAGTTAATTTTACCACTTCTAAATAAAATCTATACTACAATCTAATGGTGTACCTAAATTTCTTGCAGAAGAATCCCGGAAGAGGTAAGACCAATGGAAAGAATTTTCCTAGAAAATTCCCAGAAACTAGTTACAAAAAGCCAACAAAACTAGAGGCGAAGAAGAAGAGCAGGAGTTACCTTCTTCACACATTTCTTCTCCCTAACTTCATAGCGATTCCTTGTCAAGTCAGACAGCCACATCCCCGGGAAACAATACTGCCAAAAGCACAACCCCACCACCAACAAAGTTATTTAATTTTCCCAAATAAATATAAGAATAGTTTTGATAAACGATAAGCAATAAGTTAATAATATAAATATATACCTGGAGTGCTCTATCAATATTCTTGGCCCTTTTCTTGGGCCTCTGGGGCAGCTTCGTGCCTTTCATAACAAGGAAATCATCTTCCTTCTCCTTTCTTGACAAAGCAATATGAATTCTGGGCCATTCCATCATCTCAACATTCACCTTCTCTTCTTTCGGAGCAGTATTAGTATGGGTGGCTCCACCTTCCTGTTCTGTTCGCAACGAAGCGGAATCGTTGTGATTGGAGCGAACTGGCGTTGAAGAACCATTTGGCTTATCATTTGCTGACCTTCCTGAAGAAAAATTCTTCCTCTCGTTCTTCTCCGGCTGCGGAGATCGTTTACCCCCCGCCGTAGATCTAGAAGCAGCACGGTTGTTGCCTGCATAGTTTCTTGATGGTGATCCATTTACAACACCAGATCGATCTTCTAAATTCCTAGTCATGTTAGGCCAAGAAATGATGGTAAGATAAGAGATGGCTGAGCTTGATATTTGCTTTTGCATTGGTTTCACAGAAGTGGGGGCTATTAGAATAGTTCTTCACTTGCAATACAAGACTAATAAATCAAAAGGTAGACCGTACACAGGGAAAACACAGAATTTAATACCCACCTAAAACAGGAAAACCATATAACTTTCCAACACAAGCAGAGAAACAAGAGAAATGGAATAATAATTATAATAATAAAAACAGAAACAAAGGTTATAAATACGACAACTTCCAATAAAAAAAAAAAAAAAAAAAGTTGTTTTAAAGATCCGTACAAAGGATCGTGAGGTGTTGGAAATATGATCTGTCAAAAAATGAAAAGCAGGGAGTTTTGGGCAAAAAACCCCAAAACTGATCAAAGCATAATAAGAAAGCAAAGAAACCCAGGGGAAGAAAAGGACGACTGGGAATGGACCTATTGGATAACCACTATAAGTGGGGGGAGAAAACCGAGCCAAACAAAGGTCATAAACGAACTTTCATAACATCTCTAGGGACAAAAAGGTAAACTAAAAATAGCACAACCTAGATCGAATAGAAGGTGAGTAGATTAGACCTAGAAAAACCATTATCCATCCAAAGCTTCAAAGTTTTAACCTTTCTCAAAACTCATCACAAGAAATCTGAGAGATCGTCACTGTGAGTGGCCAAAGAGTGGTCATATATGAGATTTTGTAGCATCTCTAGGGGCAAAAAGGTAAACTAAATAATAGTTAAATCGAATAGGAGGTGGTTAGATTAGACCCAGAAAAACCATATTATGATTATCTCTCCAAAGTTTCAACCTTTCTCAAAAATCATAACATAAAACATTAGGAAGAACACAAAAAATCAAACAATATTAAGAGATGATCGATTGAGTTATTAATTATTACCTGCCGGGGTGGGACCCAGAGGAGTCTTTCCTGGTTCTGCTATTAGAAGAAGATGAAAGCAAAGGCGGTGGAGGAGGAGGCGGCGGAGGCATGGCCGTTGTGGGACCCACCACTCTCCTTTGAGGTTTAAGAGCTTGTCGTGGTTGTTGTTGTTGTTTAGCAGATGATGATGATGAAGAGTCGTCGGTGAGGGCTCGGATCTCGGTCCTCGAGACTCTGGACCTCTTCTTATGACCCCATTGCAGCAGAATATCGCCGCCATGGCTGGGGCTGGGGCTTGGGCTGAGGCTGCTTTCATGGTGGAAATGGTTGTTATTGTTGTTGTTGCTGTTGCTGTTGTCAAAAGTAGAAGTATGCGGATGATGATTGTTGTGGTGGTGATCTTGGGTTGTTGTTCTTGATGGTGATCTGAATCTGAAGGATTTGGATTGTTGTTCAAAAGAAGAAGAAGATGAAGTTATGGCGTTCTCCACGCCGTTCGGCTTTTTCCCATTGCTTAAGGGGAGACAATCTGGACTTACTCTCTGATATCTGTAAAAACGAAACTCACATTAAGAATTGGTTGTGAGACTATACAATAAACAATTAACATTTGAACAAAGAAACAAAAAATGAAGAGAAAATTGAGGATTTGTCGAAATTTATCACAAAACCTCCACCACCCAAAACTGGAAAATTCCAGAACTAATTTACAAAATCGAATATCGCCACAAAAACCCAGCGAGCCGTTTAAGAGAAAAACAAGTGGAGAAACAAAAATAAAAGATGTAATGAGATCGGATTTGTTGAAATTCACGATCAAACAACATCGCATTACAAAATCATCGAATACCCAAAACTGGAAATTCAGAAAAACTCTCAAATGCAAAAAAAAGAAAGGCCAGAATAAATCTCTACCAGCGAGCTAAAAGAATCATCAGATCAGTAGAGAGTGTTATTGAGAAGGTGGCTGATTTTGGATCGAAATCAATCTGAAATTACAAATATGAGAATCGAAGCAAGTATGCAGAGACTGACACTACTGAATGACTGCTTGACAACAAATGAAAAGAAAGCCAACCCAAGGAATGGGTTCTTCGTCAACACAAATTCGCAAAAGAAACTAAGATGATCTGAAGCCGAAGAAAAAAACCGATCTCGAAACAAGAAATCCATTTCACCAAATCAAAACATTCTAGAAAAAAAAAAAAAAAAAAAAAAAAAAAAAGAACAAGAAGAAAACAAAAAGGAAAGAAAAGGAATTTGGAGGCTGCGAGAAGACCTCATCATTTGCGATTATGGCGGCGATGGCGAATTGATTTGGATCAGTGAGTCAGCGAGTCAGCGAGTTGCTCACTCACTGAGAATCTCTACTTGGTGTGTTTGGGAAGAGAGAAAAAAGAAGAGAAAATGAACAGTCCGTCATGTCCGTTCGAAGAACAAAAGCAAAACTGCTCTCTTTCTTTCTTGCTCTCTTTCCTTATTTATTTCATTATCGGGTGTTAATCAACAGCAATTCACAGATTCATTCTACGGAAGCAGAAACCACAAAATCTGACAGCCTTATATACAAAAACAACGAGAGAGAGAGAGAGAGAGAGAGAGAGAGAGAGAGGAGAGGTGGGAAGAGCAGAAGAGGAAGAGACCAAACAAAATTGTCCAAAACCCACGTAGAGAATTTGGCTAAAATAACCGAGTAAAAAGGTGAAATTAGATAAATTACTTTTTAATTTTATTTTTTTTATTTTATTTTAATAAATTCTTAATAATATAATTAATGAGTATTTATCTATTAATTGAGTATTATTAACAAAAATTAAGATTAAAATTTAATTGAAAAAAAGCAACAGAGGCCTTCTCCCTTCTTTCCTCACGAACTCGAGCGCTCAAAAAAAAAAAAAAAAAAAAAAAAAAAAAAAAAAAAAAAAAAAAAAAAACCTAAGAGGAACGAACGAAGAAGAAGGCAACAGAACGACCTAAAATCCTCATCCCCCTCTCTCTCCCCCTTCGGAACCTCCGAGATCTCTTCTTCCCCTACGACGCCAGTGCCGGAGTTCATGGCCGCCGAAGAAGAGAACACGACCATGCCGGAGGAAGGAGCTTTTCGCACATACTCACCCCCACATTTGTCGACGCCTTCGTCGGACCCTTCGTTGCAGCCATCGCCGTCTTCCCCACAGCCACCACCTTCGACTTCGCTGCCGCCGCCGCCGCTGCCATCACCTCAGGCCTAAGAACAAGTAAGGTTTTTTTTTTTTTTTTTTTTTTTTTTTTGAAGTGAACCCTTATAATGTTTTTGATTGCCAGTCTGACACCCAAACAATGAAACATCGAGAAACCAGGTGCAGAAATGTAGTTTTGAACACCAAACTTCCTCCAGGTCGGAGGTGAAGATTTTTGCTCATGACGCAGAGTGTACAATGATGAATGCAAAAGAATTGCAAATGCAATATATATTCTGTGTTTGTGTTTTATTTTTTTTTTTAATTAACTACACCGATCAATATGCTTCAACTAAGAAACATGCATTGCAAGAATAATGTTGTTGAAGAATCAGTATTAAGGTGCAAGGCAGTAAGAAGAAAAGACATACATTACAGATAATAAACGGATTTCCAATTATGACTAGCAAAGATATCGCACGCGTGACGGCCATATTAAACCTTCTCGCATTTGTCAAAAATCCCAAACGATGATTTTTGTCAAATTCATTGTGCTTTATTGTTGATCGGACAATAGATATTATAATAACTTGTTTCTTTTGTCCTTGAAATTGCTCTACGCTTCCGACTTTTATATCAGGCATGCCCAAATTTGAAGACATTAGAAATTTTGTGGTGCAATATGCAAGACATTAGAAATTTGTTGCTGCAATCTACAAAACATTATATGTCGGCATTCTTGTTTTGTATTTAGATAAAAAGTGTTAATATCCACCGAAGTGACCCTAAACGACCAATCAATATCATATGGTCATTCAAGGTTGTTCCTTTCCCACTAGGTGTGTGACCCACATTAAATTCTGGCGTAAAAAACACAATAGTCGTTCTATTTGAATAACGGTCACACGACATTAGACAATGGAGTAACTGAAATTCATTAATTTGATTGATATTTAAAATCTCCTAACAACTATTTGTTTCTATTAATACAGATACTGAGAATAATTCACACGTCAAAGCTGCCTGAACTACCTCCACGTATAATGACCGTGGAAGACTTTTCAGATAGAATCACGATTCGATCGCAACTGAATGTCATAAACAACATTTAGAATTGGCTAACAAAGAAAGAATAAGCTAAGTTTTGGAGGTTCCCTTAACTTGACCGCTTATTAGACTTGCCCACTGATGGGCAATTTTTTGGAGCATTAATGCATCATTTACTGTTAAGGCGAGTGGAATACTAGAAGGACCGTGAGGTTCGGTTTTCAGCATAAGGCAAACCATTAAGGTCTCTCTTAATGAGTTTGCCTTAATATCCAGTTTGTACACAAGTAGCGGTCCATTTAAAGAAAAAATTGAATCTCATAAGAACAAAGTAACACCAATGAATAAGTATTGGCCTAGTGGAAAAAGTGTTACCTTAGATGATGTTTCTTAAAAACTTGAAGAGTTGAGCAAAAGAAAAGACAAAAATAAGGATAAAGTGCCATTGACATTTGTCTACATGTTACTGGCTTTTTGATGCATGTAGACTTAAAGAAGCAGATTAATTCGTCTTGGTTTGAATATGTCACTGACCTCAAATTCTTTGATTAATATCCCTGGGGAATCGAATGTTATAATTTGATATTTCTAAGCCTGAAGCGGATAAACTTTGCAGAAAGGTGAGAGTATAAGTGTTAAGGGAAGAAGAAGGGGGCTGAATAATATAACATTTTTGGATGCCTTTGGATATTTCAGGTAAAGTTTTTACTCTAGACTTATATGTTTTTCTTTAGTTAAATATAATTTACTATTAAGTTGTTTTAGTAATTTCATTATATTTTTAATTCTAGGCATGAACTTTCGAGGCTAGGCCCGAGTTGGGAAAAAGCCTAGCCAAATTTGAAGATTAAGGTAAGCATATTTCACAGTAGTTCCGTTGGTAGCTGAAGGAAACCATTAAGAGGTCCTCGTGGTGTCCATGTTTGCAGTTGATGAGGTCGACTAAGGTAATTGTAACTGACATTTTACAATTTTATATTTAGTTTGATCCTTTTTGGTCTAATAGTTTTTACTCATTTCATTTTTTTCAATTTACTGTACAATCTACTCTGACTCCTTTGACGGAGGAAAGAGAATAAGATTACTATCAACGCCTCAGTACGTATGAGGATCTTATGGATAGATTTAGGGCCCGTTTAGTTCGCTGATTTGAGTTTTTAATTCGAGTTGATATGTGATTTTATGTGAGAGCTTTTTACTATAGCAAAATAATTTGATGTGATTGTTTGTGAGAGCTTTTTACTGTAGCAAAACTCGAATTCTAAACTTGAATCAGCGAAATGAACGGGGCATATTGATTGCCTCACTGAGTTTTTAGCAGGAGATGTCATTCTACATAGTGTCGTAGTTAAGGAAAAGGAGCGTAGACCAAGTCTCATTGCTCCCTCTCATTCTCTCCTTGCACCCTCGAGATCACCCCCTGCCAATCGGGTCTATGGCACGTCTTCTGCAGCCTTTACATCCTATGTTGCCCCCTAGACGCATGGCCCAACCTGTGCAACATCAACCCCTATAGGCTCTTAGAACCACTTACACCCTCCAGATCACCCCTAGCCATCCCATGTCACCACCCAAACGCATGGCCCAACCTTAGAGATGTTTCATCTTCTTGATCGTTGTTTGAGTGAACATGAGGACATGATTAAATCATTACATAAAAACCATGAGGAGGTGATATGATCATTGCATGCAAGCCATGAGGAGAGGATACGATCATTGCATGCAAACCATGAAGAGTCAATAATGGCCAATATTCGGTTAGCTATTGCCAGTGAAAATGAGGTGATTATGGTGAAGATCAATCTAGTTATAGCTAAAATCGGGTAGCTATGATACTCATTGTCTTGCATAGATGTAAGTATTAACATGCCCCTATATTTTGTTTTGACAAAAGATGCGTTTATACTAATCACTTTTCTCATGTATTTGAACCCCCTTATTGCCACTCCTAAAGCTATAAAAAATACAATAACTTATTTTTTGCATCAACTTCAATGTGCATAACTGTGCCCGGATTTTTCTTTTTAAGAATGTGACAATCTGATGGGAGCATGGCAAAGCCATGTTCCGAGGTCCCTCTCACCAAATCTTGAGCAAATTTTCCTCTTCTCCATGCCTTCCAATAACTAATGTGAATTTTTAATTCCTCGCGCATGAATCCCATGAGACTCTTTGGGTTGGGGGGGCTCTTTGTTTTCCTTAAAGTGCCCCTGTAACCTAGCTCCAATCACGCGACTGAATGCTTGTTTGTGGTTGATTGATCGATTCATCAAAGAGCAAGTGTGAATGCCATTATATTGTCGAATGACAGAAATTTGAACCGGGCCTATTTGTTGCACGTACTCTCCATGAGCAATTTTCATTAACATAAATAACTTCTTTCAACTTTTTTGTCGACTTCTTTACCTTTATTTCAAACTTTCCATTGATGGCAACAAGACTCAATTTAATATTCAATTCTTCCTTACTATCAAAGTGTCGACCTACCCTTAAATCAAATTCATTATTTCTTCTGCTATCAAAACTTATCAGTGTACCATCCTTTTCCAAGTCAAAATATTGACAAGGACTATCATGAATTGTTTCATCAATTACATCATCACTTCCCTCAGGTAAATCGTCACATTCATCATGTACTTTCTCTCGCATTGTTTCCTCCAGAGTTGGATTGGAACTAGTGATCAACGTTGGATTGGAACTGGTGATTGGCGTTGGATTTATGTCAGTGTTCTGTTTATTTATCTAGTGATCAGGTAAATCGTCACATTCATCTGTTTATTTATCTACAATGCATGTATATTAGGACCAAAAATATCCTCTTGAGCACATACTGCCAGCGGCGCTGGACACCTAAAATAATCATCATGGAGGTCTCCCACAAGATTGTTATCAGTGTTAATATTATCATCATTAACAACATATATTGCTTTTATCTTTCTCATTGTTATCTTTAAGCAAAACATGAAGAGTAATTGCTTTTTCATTCTCATACAAAAACATAAGATCCACGATATCCAAATTACTGGAAATAAGAGTTGGCGCAATCTTACTAAACTAGTCACCAATACGCTTATATGTAATTTCAATTGCATACTTACTTCGATCAATACTCGCTCTTTCATAGATTGTATTTACCAATTCAACAAATGTTTTGCTTTTGTCAACTAAAAAGCCCCTCGGTTAAACCACTTCCAAACCATTCTCAAGATCCGCTCTCCACCTTTTTCCATTCACAATTGTACTCTAGAAAGACGTAGATTGAAGTCATACCTATAAAGAATTTTGAAATATAATTATTTCAAGAAAAACATAAATTCAAAAATTATATAAGAAATATAAACAACATTAATAGTAAAAAAAAATTTAGTGTGACTCTGAACGACCTTGAATTACTCTAAATGACTAACAAATTTCTAAGGTCGCTCAGAGTCGTTCTGGAAAGAAAAAGGCGCGCGACCCTCATTATGCTATGGTCGCGCGAAAAGAAATCCTAGTCGTTCCTCCTGGTTGATATTCGCGTGTGACCCACTTTGAACGACCTCCGTCATTCGCGCGACCAAGTTTCGGCCAAAGAGGTCGCGCGTAATTTGTCATCTTCAACACCGCCATCTGACATCTTCCAAACCTAAAGGCTTTTTTTCTTTTACAAATAGTAAAATTTTTAGCTAAATGCACCTATAATATTCAAAATAAACGTCGTCCAAAACAAACATTCAAAGAGATTTAGGACAAAAAACTAACCTCCCAAATTTTGTTATCCAAACAAGTTCTTCCAATAATTTCTTCTTCTTCAAAGCACTTAATCAAACAAAATATGACGATAATTTCTTCAATCTTACAGATCTATGATGGCTGGGGAGAATGAATGAGAAGAAATTAAACAAATTTGCCATGACAGTATACGTGAGGGAGGAAAAGGGAGCTCGAGGGAGGGTTTGGGGTTACTTTTTTTCGTTTTTCTTTCTCCAAAAAGTTAAATTTGCCATGCCATCTCATTAAATTCTATTACTTATTATTTAATTGTCATATTTTAAAAGAAAGTCATTTTGCAAATAAAAATTTTTGAATTATCATTTTATGAATAAAGCTTTTTTATTAGACTATTTTTACAAAGTGCAAATTGAGTTAATCTTACAAATATATCTTGAAACTTTGTCCCTAATTTTTAAAACGTCATACAATTTTATTTAAATTTTAATCTTTCTGTTAAATAGATATTAAATATTAGACGAAATCTATTAAAATTAAAAACATTTAACATCTAGAGAGAATAATGCTATGTTTAGTAGGATGGATAGAAAAAAAGGAAGGAAAGAGAGGTAAATACTTAGACGAAGGAAGTAAAATAATTTTTCCTCATGTTGTTTGGTAAAAAAAATAAAAGTGAAAAGAAAATGTCAAATTTAAAGTATTTTACAATAATACCCTAATACAAATAAAAATATGATGAATGATGAATGTTAAAATTGTTATTTTACATCTCATTTTTTGTCAAACTTTTTCCCTCTTCTTTTCTTCTCAAAGTTGGAAATATTAAAAATTGGTGGGCCCCGTTGATTTTTATGTTTCTTTCTTCCTCGTTTTCTCTCTACCAAACAACCTTAAATTCTATTTTTCTCTACAAAATTCTTTATCTATTTTCTTTTCTCTCTCTTTTCTACCCTACCAAACACGCTGTAAAATAATATAAAAAAATAAAAATTAATTTCCTCTCTAAAATTTTAATCAATTTTAATCCATAATTTTAATAGGTAAATTTTAGAAACCATTTGTAGAATTAACTTCTAAATTAAAATGAAAAAATAATAAATTGAGAACCCTTTGATTGTGCTGCCTGATGCAATAACCAGGAAGCGGGCGACCAAAATTTATAAAAATATATTTACTTTTTCATTTTATTCCTTTTTATAAGAGAAAAGAAAATTGAAAAAAAAAATATAATTCCTTACATTATCTTTTTTTTTTTTTAAATCATTAACTATTTTATCATATATTTTTTATTAGTAAAAAATAAATAAGGTTTTCTTAAGGTAAAGTATAGAGTTTGTTTTTTTTTTTTTTTAAAAAAAAAAATCTATTAAAGGTTACATGAATTTAAAATTAATACCAAATTACTATATATACACATGAGTGTAGTTTTAATTGTTACTCCTATTTATTTATCGGTTGGTATTATTATTTTAATCGTGTAATATTAATCAAATGATTGTAATAAAATAGATAAATAACCAAAAAAATGTGTAATAATTAGTGAGATTAATTTCTTATCATATTACGTCATGTCATTAAAATTCTACATTTAATGAGTAAAGATCGGCAAAAACATAATATTAAAAACTCGTCCATCAATAATATATTTTCACCTTTAAATTGATAATAACTAAGAACATGTTTAGGTTGGCTTAAAAAAAAAAAAAAAAGTGAGTTTTAGCGTATTAGTCCAAAAACTACTTTTTAGTCTGTTTGAATGAACACCTTAAAGTTGCTTTCATAAGTTATTTTGAAACAAGTCACGTTTTCTACGAAAAAAGAACTTATGATATGAAAAGCATTTTTATTTACAATTTTAACTATTTTTTTGTAATATGAAAAATTAAAAATTCTATGTTATCCTTATGACATGTTACTTTTTTAACAATAAGAGCATTTAATTTATTTAACCAAACTAATTCAAAATTCTTTTGAAATAATAAACGTATTTTTTTTAATACACTATTCAATTGAAAAGTCTTGACATATATTTTTTTTTTTTTCTACGCTTAAAGCACAAGCTATCTTAGACAAACCCGAAATCATAACCATACACTAATAAATTATTGAATTTTAAAAACAAAAGAAGGCATAAAAAATTATTTCCAAGCAAATTTACAAAGGATAAATTCGTCAGTAGCTTTTGGCTATAGGTTTATCACTAAGCTGCAAAAAGTAAATTCATTAAGTTAAGGTTCTGTTTAGTTAGAGGAATAAAAAATATGAAAAAATGACGATGTTATAGTATTCATTTACTTTATTAAATGAGAGGGAATAAATGAACAATTGTTAGATTATTATATTGTCATTTTTATTTTAGATTATTGGCAAAAATGGTCCCCAACATATTTAGTAAGTGACAATTTAGTCACTTTTTTTTTGGCCAAACAACTTTCAACCTCTTTAAACAAGTGCAATTTGATCTTTACTGTTAACATGTGTTAAATTCTTCACAGAAAATTGTGCGTGCCCATCATGTGACCTTTTTTTTAATAAAATGACTTAAATGCCCCTATCAGAAAAACTTCTTCATCTTTCCCTCCGTCATATTCCCATCACCGACGATGAAAGACAACAATCGTAATTCCCGTCTCCAACTAACTCATATTCTCACTATTGCTCTATCTAAAAACACACAAGTGAGAGTAAGCCAACTTCATTTTCTCAAAACCAAATGGAGCGAGAAGGGGTCCCACCTCCTCCGTCGTCACTAACTGCTGCCACCACCATCCTCGTCAAGTACCGATTGGGTCGTTCTTGGGCTCTGGTAGCTTCACAAAGGTATATGAGGCCCAATCTCTTTCCGATGGCTCCACTGTCACTGTCAAGATCATTGATAAGAAGTCGAAGCCTTTCGCCGCGGCCATGAAGCCTCTGATCATAGGAGAGATCGAAGAAGAATCTCAATCACTAGCCCCCAATCTTTCACATTGTTTTTCATTTTAACAAACAAATGGACGACATTGTCGTCTTGATGACATGCTCGATGTTCAATTACCTCGAAGCAGAGCTGGAAAAGCGCTTCAAGCTCTTCAAGCTCTGACGATATCCTTCAATGGCATAATTCTTAGGAGAGAACGCTGATTCAGTCCAAACCGTGGTGGGAAAGACCAAAATCGGCACCAATGCGATACTAATCAGTTAGCTGCCAAGATTGAGGATCGTCGTGAGCTACACCGTGAAGTTAGACAAGATTTATTTGAGAAAATGCGAGGAAAGAGGGATTAGGGTCACCAATAGTCCTGACGAGTTGACTAACGATGTCGCCGACAAAGCAATTGTGCTTATTTTGGCGGTGATTGAGATTCTTCTTCAATGGTTGGTTGTGAAAATGTGGTTTTTGATATGTAGAAAACCCAATACGAATTGAGAGTTTTAGTAGAAGTTTCATTCAGTAAGACCGCCGTTGACTCATTACAACTTAGGGCCCGTTTAGTTCGCTGATTCGAATTTTTAATTCGAGTTGAGATTTAATTTTATGTGAGAGCTATTTACTGTAGTAAAAAATTTAGATGTGATTGTTTATGAGAGCTTTTTACTGTAACAAAACTCAAATTCTAAACTCAAATTAGTGAAATAAACAGAGTCTTAAAAAATGCTTTAGAAATGTGTTCACTTGGTCAATGATCGGTGCGTGAGCAGAAATAGAAACTTAATAGACTTTTTACTAATATGCCCCATATTAAAAAGTCATATGAGGAGCACGTATAATTTTACATAAAAAATTTAACAGATGTTAATAAAAAAGACTAAATTACACCTGTTTAAAAAAATTAAAGATCATCTAATAATAATAAAAAAAAACTGTACTGTTACTTACTAAATATTACGGACCACTTTTAGTAATAACCCTTCTACTTTTTCATACTAACTTTTTGAACAATAAAATAGTCTTTCTAAAATTTTAGCTGATAAATTGCAACGCTTTCATTAGTGTGACTATTGAATGTGGATGGCGCGGAAAGAGACAATCTCCCCACGTCTCTCTTCTTACTCCTCACTTTCCTCCGACCAAACGATAGATTGGTCCTCTTTTCTAAAGGTAAACGAAAACGAAAAAATTAGAAACCTACAGTAACCGACTGTTCCAGTCGAAACAAAGGGAAAAAACCGGTTTAAGAGGGTGGTGGCTGACACCGTCGGCCGACGAAACCAAACCGCAGAATGTTGATTAGTCAATCAACGGTTCTGAGACATTTTTGTCGGTACCGACCGAAAACTGACGTCTTACTTCCCCATCCAGCACCCTTCCATCTTCCCTTTTCTCGCTCGCTGCCTGCGCTATCTCGTTCCTCTTCTTAACTTTTGATTTCTTTTCTAAAACGCTATAACGAAAAAACATTAACCCAGTCCAACTAAAGCCCAATTTCTATTTCCCCATACCCAATCAAGTATTGCCCAAAGCCCAAGCCCACACAGTTGACACCACTCTTTCTTCTTCCAAAAATACATATTGTTTGCATATTTTATACAAATTTATTATTTATATTGTTCTAAATAATTGAATGTTCATTGTAATTTTTTTATTTCTCTTTAATAACTCATTGATAATTGTTTATTTTTGAATAGTGACATAAATAATTATTTATAGGAGTTAATCAGTAATTGACCTATAAAAATTAGTTATTGAAATTGACCGATTTCTTATTAATTGATTAATAATTTATCATTAATAAACTTGTAATTTGTTGATTAAAATTGATTAATTATTAATCATTTACAGTTAATTATTAACTAATACTGATAATAATGAAGAATCATCAAGCTAATTAGTGATAAATTAAAGTCTATCATAAATAGACCGTTAAGTTAATAAGTGATTGACCGCTAAGTGCTAAGTCAATTAGTAATTAACTACTAAGTTTATAAAAATGATTATTTTTACAATTTTACAAAATATAAAAAAAAAATCTTCAAAAAGGGTCATTTGTGCTGCAATTCCTTTTTTATTATATTTTATTTTTTGCTCAGTGTATTTATACTGCATATATGAATATGTAGAAAGTGTTTTTCAGTAACAATTCCGTTATTAAGTTACCCGTACAAGTTATGTTATTTTCTTGCGCAAATCTACGTTTATAATTATGCTTGTTTGGTGCACTGTATTGTGCAGCAATGTTGTATTCAAAGAAACCTCCTTAATTTTAAAGACTATTAATGCAACTCAGATTTACAAGCCATTATTTGCACCAGTCCAATTTTTTTTTTTAATAGATATTGATAAACTTGACAACTAAAATTAAGGAGAGAAGAAAAAGAAACTCCTTGCCAAAAGATGACTCAATTGAAGTATTTTTACAAACTTTCTTATTGTGATGGCATTTCATATTTTTAATGCCTTCTGTAACTAATTAAACTGTTGATACATGGATACTAATTCATCAAGTATGAAACAAGTACAAATTAATCTCTAAACTGCTCAGAAAGATCACTGTATTGCTAATTTCCATATCCTTGTAAGCTGCTCTCTGCCGTACTTAGTTCTTAGGCTGCAGTTCCAGATTGTTCCAAAACTCTTCGATTCCGGCAAGCAGCTTTTCCAACTTGTTCCTCCTCATTAGACCTTGATCTGGCCTAGATGTAGATCCCGTCTCCAGTGTATTTATGTATGATCTTATCGCTTTCACTTTCGGTTCAAACAATTTCCATATATAGTCCCCAACAACTTGGAACAATACTTTGTCTGCTGACGCTGCTAGAAAGATTGGACGAGAAAATGCGATTTCAGAGTTCAAGATTTCAAACAAGATCATGCCAAGGAGATCATCTTTTTTGCTGTATGTCGAACCGAGGAGTTCATGATCTTCACCTTTACTGTATGTTGTTGAAACGTCAATTTCTCTCCTTGCGTCCTTCTTTTTTTCACCTCGTTTCGCCATTTCTTTGCCCACAAAATCCACAACAGAGACGAAGGTGTCGATGATGACCGAATTTCCCTCCAAACTTTCCGATTGAATTGCATTCTTGACGACCTGAATCCTTCTTCCCATTGCTTCTTTCTGCTCCGACTGTGAAATCAACAAGAAGTACTCAGCCAGAAAGCGAGAGAGTTTGATCCCGATAACAATCGCCGTCGTCCGAACCCCATGGAACACCCTTGTTCGTTCATCGGATTCATTAAGCTGTTGTGCCAACTCAATGTAACTCATTTTTCCGTTTTCTCGGGCTTCCTCTGTTGCTTCCTTCTGAGTGCGAATTTGTTGCCGCAGCTTTTCCTTGTAACCCTCTTCGCATACGGCGTAAGATTCGAAACCAAACTCCAACAAATCGACGTTGAACTTGTGCTTCATGAACATATTGGCTGCTCCACCGCCATCAATCAACTGAGAGATGCGTTTCCGATGGTAGTCTAATCTCATCCTGTTTTGTTCTTGATCTTCTTGGATTCTACTAACTACAGTCTGGAAGTAATCAAGATAAGCAAGTATTTCGTTCCAAGACATGCTGTCCTTCTCCGGTTCTTCTTTCTTTTCCATTGGTCACTATTTCTCTGCAGGATCAGATGAAAACACAATGACGAATTAGAAGATATGTTAAACCATGCGACATATAAATGTTACCAACAAGCGCAAAACAATTAAGGGACAGAGAAAATCAAGTTTAGGAAGGAACGGCTTTTTACCTTTGTTTCTCTGTTCTTGTATTAGAATCTGATCAGTATCTTGCTTTCTTGAGAGAGAGAGAGAGAGAGAGAGAGAGTATAATGGGGATTATATGACAAACCGACTTGTGTGGCCATACAACGTATATATGGAATTTGATGGGAGGGGAATAGTTCTGTTATAGTCCGTTTTGTTTTTGACTGATCAAATTCTGTTATAATCGGTTGAGTTCGAGTAGTAATGCCCACATGAGACTAACAGATGGTATTTATCTTTAAAAAAAACGCATAGTATATAAAGGCACAGCATACACCTTAAGCAAAAACACTTTTTTTTTTTTTTTCTACGTACTCGTAGACTTAGAAATATACGCATACGTATATCTATCGACTATCCTGTAGTAAGTTAAGTTAACAAGTTCTTTACCAATGTTTGATAACTAATTAAAATTGCACAAACTATTCCTAAAGTAGTACTAGTGCAAGAAATGAAATCTTTCCATTTGGTGACATATTGTGGAAAGATGATTTCTCATATAGTTTAACTATATTTCTTTGGAGAATATTGATTAATTTGTTAGCGTAAATATATATATATATATATTTATATATATATTCTTATGGGTATTGTACACTAAAACCACTCCTTGATTAGGCATAAAACCTTTGTCTTCTATCAATACAGGATATACCGGAAAACTTAATTAGCCTCGGCTTAATTACCTGCAGCAAAATAATTATATATAACTGCCAGAAGAATATTAAAGGCAAGCTTTTCATCTCATACATTAACAATGCATTTTTGCAATCTGCTTGATGCAAATGAAAAGAAAATTAAACCAGAGGCAAAAGCATTGCTCTAAACTGTAAGAGCTGATCCGTTAGATAAGAACTTGATGGACGAAGCGTAATGCATCCCAAGATGTACCAAATTCATGCTCACGAAATGCTGACTAAGCTAGAGACAGAATCGGTGTTGGAACGACTTGGAGACAATCATGAGAATAACCGATTGTTAGTGTTACAGAAAAGTGTTATGGCACTCTCCAGAACACTTACTTAAAAAACAGAGTATTCACTTGGAGACAATAATGAGAATAGCCCTTATAAGGAAATATCAAGATCTTTATTTATCAGTTCCCATGGCATAGTACTACCAAGAATATGGTCGGAAGACATACAAAAAAGAGGAGACATAGCGGTTAAAGGGAGATAAATGAAATATGAAATCTTACTGTGCCAGCCATTTTGAAACTGCTATTAATGCCAATTTGTCAGTAAGGGAAAGCATGAAAATACATGCAACAGTTTTGTGACTGTTATGAAGTTGAAAGCATTTCTCCGGAGAATGTTTGTAGGGATTTAGTGAGGGGGGTCAGAGGAGAGAAGGGTGGAGAAAAGATGTGGATGGTTGGTAATTTGAAGAGGCGTACATCATATGATCATGAGGGTAGGAGAATAAAAAAAAAGTCACTGGTAAATAAAGATCTGAAGAAATCTACAAATTGTTGGAATAACTTGAGCCAAAATTTGAACAACAAAAGTCGTGATCACTTGTTCTTGGTCAACCGAAGATTGTATCCAAACCCAACCCTGGATTCCTTAAATTGCAATCAAAGAAAAGTTTGGTAGATATATAGTTTGTTAGGTCCAGTCCAACCAATAAATCTGTCTAAACAGCTTAGAAAACTTACAAACAGAAATGAATCCATTTAGTCAGATAAAATTTAAGTAAACAATAAACAAAATAATCACATGCATAAGTAAAAATAAGTGAACCCTGGATGTGACTATTTAATGCGGCGAAAAACTCAACTTGTGGAAAAACCACAGGTGTACTAAAGTACACCAACTCGAAAACTTAGACTTTTATTAATTTTGAATTTACAGTTACAAGGCAAATATAAATTTTGATTTGTACTCTAAAATTCTATTTAGTTCGTTAATTTAAATTTTAAATTCGAGTTAAAATTTAATTTTATATGAAAATTTTTTACTATAATAAAAAAATTAAATATAATTATTTTAAAAACATTTTACTATAATAAAACTCAAATTTTAAATTTAAATCGGCGAAATAAATGAACATAAAAATACTCCACTACTCCTAAAGCCATAAAGTGTTTCTAAATTACTGTTTCAAAGCAAATGAAATTATGAGTTGTATCCTAACACACCACCACTCCTTATTCCCCCTTTCTATTGGTCCAGCCAACCTACTCCGAGTAAAATATAACACGTCATAACCTACTCCAAGACTTCTTGTCTAGGTCCTTCTAGTAAAAATGCATAGCTACAAAAATAGTGTACTAGAAATGGTATATTATATGTTAAATCTAAAAATTAATGAAAAATTTCAGATAAATACAATTGCTTTATTTGATACATGTGTTGATCTGGACTGTATTAAAGAAGGAATTGTACCAACAAAATATTTTGAGAGTTGATTTGAGTTTTTAATTTAAATTAAAATGTGATTTTATGTGAAAATTTTTTATTGTAATAAAAAAATTAAATGTGATTATTTGTGAGTGTTTTTTATTGTAATAAAATTCAAATTTTAAACTCGAATCGGTAAAATGAACGAAGTTTAAGAAAATCCTTAGATCTGCTAATGGTACTAAATTATGATGTTAGCCCTTGTTTTTATAATGATGGGAGAAGAAACTTTACAATTTATTATCTTTAATATTACATAATTGAAAACATGAAGATGTGTATTAAGATAAATCAACTTTGGTAGATTGGATTTAGAAACTCACAAAATAGATTTGGAGCAGTCCCTTTGACTTGTGTTTAATTTGCTCCCCCGCGCCTGTTGGTGGTTTGCCTTTTTTAACGAAGTTTTTTCATGACCAGGTGCCTTCTTTAATGAATTGTTACGCTATTTTGCCTGGTTTTATATGTTAATGAACATGAAAACTTTGGAAGAAATTAAACTCAATTAAAATTAACATCTTAAATTTTGGAAGAAATTCAACTAAATTAAATTAACATTTTAAAAGTTTAGGTTTATATATGTATATATATATATATATATCTTCTTTTTTTATTAATTGGGGTTATTTTATTTTAATGTAATTTTATAATCAAACATGTTTTTTAGAATATAATTCTCAGTCACTTATTTCAGTGTTTGAATTCCCCATTTCAAAAGTACTGCAAGTTCCAAAATAGAGAAGATGAAACGTTTTCCTTTCTCAAACATTACGGTTTTTTCTTGAAAATTTTGGGACTAGTGAGCACAACAAGATTTATATCCATCATTTGGGTAATGTTCGACTTAATGGCATGTTTACTTATTAGGGGTAGGAAATGGAAATTGGGAATTGAAATCAACTTTTTATTTACTTTACTCATTTTTATCTTGAAATGAGAGTGAAAATGTGTGAGTCCCACACCAATTTGGGGTTGAGGAATGGGATTGACACTCCCTCCCACCCCCCGCTAAATTGACACTCTCAATCCTAATAGAAAATGTAAATTATGATATTACCTTTAATTCTACTAACAAATTTGTGAATAGAAAAGTAAAAAATTAAAAATGTCATAATTAGGGGTGTTCATAAACCCGCACAACCCGCAAACCCACCCCCCCGACCACCCCAATCCACCCCAAAAAGTAATCCGTAACATTATTTTTTATTTTTCGGGTTATTATATACCCAATCCGAGTGTTTTGGGGCGGATTGTGGGTTGAGCCCATAACACCCCTTAGGCTTATGTTTGGCTATTAAGTTGTCGTATATGTGATTTGCAGGGGATCACTCATGTTTTTCTTGATCTTTTAAGTGTTTCTCCATTCTGCAAACTCATTATGCCTAATATTTACTTAGAAATTAGAATTCCTTTGTCAAGTAGTTAGTTCACAAAATGTGAGCTAAAGCCCTTGTTTGATTAGAAAAAAAAAAAAAAAAAAGTGAAAGAAAGGAATTGGTTGGGAGAATACTAGTTAAGTGTCCAAATGTTTGCTTTGCTTAAGCTATTTGTTTTATATGTTTAAGACTAATTTATAAGTGTAGACTAAGTTATGTTTGTTTTGTATTTGATGTTTGATGGACTATTTTGCTTCATGTTTGATGTTAAATGGACTGAAAAGATGGTTGTTATTTCGATTTAATGATGAAGTTTGAATATTATATTGAACTTTAAGTCATTGATTTTTTGTGTTGAAACCGACCACCCCTTGTACCCAAGACCTTTGTTGAAAAATTTTCTAACATCGTTGGGGCCAAATATGTGCACCCCGCACCCTTTGGGGCGGGGGAAAAAAATTTCTACCCCGCACCAACCCAACCCATGAACACCCCTAGTCATAATTTACCTTCACGCTTCTCGTATCTCCTTACTCACTTTCTCTGATATTTTCTTCTCATCAAAACACAACATTGCATCCACAACAACCAAGAACATCCCTCTTCTCTTCAAGGTGAGTTAATAATATAATCACTGTGGTTATTTTTTATTGAATCGCAAGTTTATTTTTTTTATTTTTGTTTTTATTTTTTTGTGTTTATTTGTTGAATCTATTATCAAACCATGTTTTGTCCCTTGATTGCACAACATCATTTCAAGGATTCGTGGAGATCTATACCATTACAATTTCTAATTACTAATTAAAAAAATCTAAATGTGATTAAAAAAATAATTACTAATTAGTTATCCTAATATTAAGATAGTTAACATAATATACAATTTCTTTTTTTTTTTTTAAAGTTCAACACACAAAAATCTACTAAAATGGTAAGTAAGTAAATTTATAACAATATATTTCGATTTTAGATGTAAATAAATGCATGAATGAGATTGGGATTGATTCCGATTCTGATTCTTAAAACCTAAGTAAATAGTTTATTTTGACTCTGGTTCCTGACTCCGATTCGTTTCCACTCCGATTTATGTTCACTCCGATTAAAGATAAGTAACATGCCATAATTGTGTTTATAGTAAGAGCCAATAGGGAAAGAAAATAAGAAGTAAAGAAAGGCGTTTAACTTATTAGGTGAATAAAGGAAGAGAATTGGGGGGATCTTTCTTTGTGTAGGACAGATTGAAAAGGAAAGAACTTAAACTTTTTTTTTATTTATAAAATAGTAAAGGTCTGGCATGAGATTAATTAAACATGATGGTACTTTGTATTTAATTAAAACTTTTTCAGCAAAAACCATAACTCCTATAAAATATGTTTTGACTAGATTTTATAAAAATATATTGTTTATTAAATGGGGATTTTTTTTTTCTCTCTTTTGAGTGGTGTTTTGGGACAAAGAAGTATTGGTGGTCTCGTAAGAAAAACGGTTGAGACAACAAAAAATGTAATCTACTAATTTATCAGTTTTTGAGGTTGGAATACTTATATATACCCATTATTATTGTCATTGTTATAGATTGTCTAGTTATATATTCTGAAAATTGCCTATAAAATGAAATGAAATACCAACAGATGGGTGACAATATATGTTTGTGTACATCAAGAAAGACATCTTCAATAGCCTCCATAATAAAGACGTATTCTACAACACTTAAAACATGAAAGACATCTTCAATAGACTAGATAATAAAGCATTATACAATAATTAAAACATAAAAATTGATTCTTAAACGTCTATTGTATTTATTAATTTTTAATTAATAAATAAAGACTTCAAGAAAGACATCTTCATAGAAGATTGTATTTATTGATTGAAATTTTTTTCTAAATGTCTCTTGTAGTTATTATTAGCCTATTTGACAAAAAATCATGACTTCGTCACTGCTCCTATATATCCTCCTTTTTTTCTTCTTCTTTTTTTTTTTTACTTCACTCCAAGCTCTTAAGATTTGTAACCTTAGGTCGAATGAAGCATTATGCTTCCTCGGATGGGCCACCCTTATTTGGTGGTACGGCCAATTGACATCTTCTCCATGCGACAATTCACCCATGCAATTGCTCTTGTCACAAAACCCACATGTTTTCTTGCTCACGTTTTAGATGTGAGTTTGGTCTTGAATGAGTGCTAAGTTTGGATTTACATTAGATTTTATAACTATATATATATATATATATAACTAAAAAACCAATAATCTTTACATACTTGGGCTACTAAATGAAGTACGTGTTGCGATCACAAAAGACGTTTGGTTCATAGATTTAGAATCATGATTTAGAATTATTTTCGATTTACGAATATTTTTTGTAAGAGAAAATACTATAATGAGTCGCGAACCATTATTCAAACTATGACATAAATTCACTAACCAAACGTACATGTCTAAAGGCATAAAAGGATAAAAAAGTGACTATGCGTTCATGGGCATGCGAGTTCAATGTTTGGTAGATTCTTGGAAGTGATATTGGTTGAATATTTAATCGGATGGATAATATGCAAATAATTAATGCCTCAGAGGGGACCAAAAAATCAAGAAGATTCCGTGAATATTAATCAAAGATGATGATAACCATGGACCATTGCCATATATTGCATAAAACAGGGCGGTGCACTACCATTTCAATTATCATGGAAAAATGTGTCTTCAAAGCATGGAAACAATCACCCTTGCTTTCAATAAATCATCTGTGGCCTCTTTTAAGAAATCACCAGATTTGGAAGCCGTTGGTCCCACGTAATACTATTGGCTAATTGCCGATCAACCTAGTCGGATAATCCTGCAGTGCTAATTAACCTTATTTCTGATCAATGCTTTTCAAAATCCAATCATCTAATGCTTACTTCACGTTACACCTAAGGTTCATCTGCGTCCTTCACGAATTATAAACACGTAAAATTGAGGAATATATTGCTCTATTTATTAATGACTTTGAAAAGGTGTAATACTTATCAACGATATTAGTAAATTTCTTGTTGCTGCATATTTTTAACGTCATTTTTCATAAGCCGTGCCACAAAATTAAATGACAAAGGGTGAGTATGTGATTTTAGATTTTTATGGATGAAAGACATATATAATTTAGTATTTTTTGAAGAGCATGCGATAAATTTTAAATGAAAGAAAAAAAAAATCAGGCGTGGTAGCCGTGTAACTCCATCTTTGATTATATTAAATAAATCTTACTTTTATAATCTTCTCCTTTTACATATTATGGTGTCTCACATATTAGGGTGTGAGACGGTCCTTCTAGAAATACTTTAGCCTTTACTTTAAAAGATTTTTTTTTTCTTCAAAAAGGAAATTGTATTTAAACAAAAACTGAGAAACATACCACCCGATACAATGATAATAACCCATTGAAGGTACAGACGCACGTCTGAAGCCCAAAAATGGGAGAAAACTTTGGTACACTAATAACAAACACACTTAAGGCTCCAATTGAAGAAATCCCTCCCATTGAAATAGACTTCTGAGCTCTTGAGTCCTATAATGAGAGGACATCAACAACACGACATAGAAAAATTCTAACCAAACCAAAAAGTCCACACAATTAGAAAGCATACAAACGACCTTAAGCCCATGACCGAAAACTAACTTCTAATAACAAAATAAAAGAAAGTCAGGCCGGGAAATCACCGGCCTTATTACAAGCACAAAAATTTTGATACAAAAACTAGAGAAAATCAAAGATATCAAACCAACAAGAATAAGTCCCTCAGCATCTGAAATATGAGAAGAACAATTGAAATGATGCCCAAAAAAGCCTCCCAAGGTGGCAGCGAAAGTACTTGAAACTCGGCTGGGGCATACACGCCTCCGCTGACCCGCGGCGATTGACACACGCATCAGAGCACCTTCTTCGCCTCCCTCCCACAATCTAGTTCCCAGAGTTTCAACGAGACCCCGCAGCAGATGCTTCCTTGGTCTACGGTAAAAGATCGGCAGCCTCTTTCTTTTGAACGGCTTCATTCTGGTGGCTACCTACACTTACGTTGGCACAAACACGTGTCCGGTGACCGCTGCGATTTTCCTGTTCAGATTTGGAGGCCGACTCCCGGTGAAAAATCAGACCACTAACCCCAAAACTCAAAACTCTTGTGAAACTCTCTGAAGCTCTCTCACTGACTTTCTCACTTTAAACTGATCATTTTGCCTTAAAAGATCATATTAATCAAAGACTCGTTTTTTAAGTGCTTAAATGAAAACAATACCTTCTTTATTGGCACATATGCGATTCTCTTTGATCAATTATAGCGGAAGTCATGCCGCTATAGTTAATAAATTCCAATAATCATTTTTTGTCCTAACATCCTTCGATTATTAAAGGAGGGAGAGAAAAGTTTTGTGTCATGCAAATTGTGCAGCCATTATTTTCAATATGCCCTTTCTTCCGTGATGCAAAGGCCCCTCATAGAAATTTATCTTGTTTGATTATGATATACTTTTTCTGAAACGCAAGGAAAAGAAATGAAAAAAGAAAAAGAAAGGGCTGGTTGTTAGTACTCTTTCATTAACTTTCACGTTCTGTGAATGTGATCCTTCTGCTCGGCCATTAAACCCCTAAAGTCCTTGTTTTCAGCTGAAATGAAACTGTACTAATAGCCTCAGAGGTTACTGGAGAAAGGGTCATTGGGGCCAACTTGTCTGTTACGTAACTTATCGTGAGAACTACATGGTCTTGTTTGATTAGGACATACGTTAACCATACACACAGTTATATGTTGTTCATTTAATTAATTACTAAAATTTTTGTTCCTTATACGAGTTGTTTTTTTTTTTTTTTTTTTTTTTTTTTTGGAGAGAGGGGTGAAAACGTCTTTCTCCTTATAGAACATTCATTTATTAATGTGTTTTTTAATATTATTCATATAATTATTCATGACATCGTGCATGACAATCATTTATTATCATATACTTAAAATGAGTTCTGATTATTAAAATAATAACTATTAAGGCTTAATATAAGAGAAATATATTAATCTTTTAATAGATTATGATGACACATAGATGACAGATTCAGTCATTTACAAAGTGAAGGGATATAGCCAGGTCCAAATAAAAATAAGGAGAAGAAAAAAGAAAGAAAGAAAGAAAAGGGAAAGCAACAAAAGATTCAAATAGGTACACAACAGGAGAAAGTAGGACAGAGATAAAAGTGATGATTCTCCCAACTTCTTTTTTAAATTAAATCAAATTTTGCTTTTGCTTTTTCAAGTTGTGGCTTTGTGGTCTAAAGCCAGAAGGGGTGGAAAACGGTGATCCCACAACAGTACTAGTACTAGCTAGGCTTATTCCGATCCCCAGCAACAAAAAAAAAAAGTCGCTTTAGTCCCACATCCTGACCTCACCTAAGGAATCCACCTAAAAAGTCACCACAACAATTGGAGGCATTTCATTTATTTATAAATGCCCTAATTTCATGTGTTCTTGGCTGATCACCCTTTATTGTTAAACTGCAAAAGGACGACAAAACACACTCATTTATTCCGTTGACTAATGTCAACACTCTCACATTCTTCTTCCTTCTTCTTTCTCTCTCTTTATTTTTTTTTCATGAATAAGTTTTTTAAAATTTTTTTTTAAGATGGTGTTTTACATCTTTTCATTAGTGTGACATGATGATAAAATGAAATAGAAGAAATCCACTAATATAGTGGAATCATGCTTACGTAATGGTATAAACATGATTGGTGAGGTATGATTTTGGATATATTATGTTGATCCAAAAAGCTAATTATACTATACAACCGGATTAGTGAATTCGGATTAAAACCCCCTTACCCTCAACTGTTTCAGATTCAAAATCTCATGTCCTTTTTTACTCTGTTTGAAATGTATTCCATTCCAAAAGAAAGCAAAAGTGAGGTCTCTTGCGTAATTTTGACCTCCAAACCAAAAGTAAGCAAAAGTATATAAACATTGGTTGATCAAACGGTCTGTTGTTATCAATATTTTTGTTAGAACATAGCCCTTTTTTTTTTATTTGCCCTTTTCTTTTTTCCCTTTTCATAAAGTTAAAGATGAATCCATAATATATTGTGATGGAGAGATATAGATAGAGATAGAAAGAGAGAGAGAGAGAGAGAGTTACTTTGGATGCTGTTAATTATAAGGAACTCTGCCTTGTATAACTCACATTTCTATATGCATGTCCAAACCATTTACCAAAAAAAAAAAAAAAAAATGTTGGCTCTTTTTCTTTACTCTTACAAAACCATTTGGTTTTCGTAGAACCAAATCCATCTTTTCTTTGAACTAGAACAGATTGTATTTTCTTCTCTTCAACCATGAAGTTAATCTTTTATCATCATCATCTCATAACTCTCGTGTTTTTCTTTATTTCTTGCTCTCACTCTGTTTCTTCTTCACACAATCTTTCTCTCAAAAGCCAAGCCTCAATCCTTGTCTCTCTTAAACAGTCTTTTCAAACCTCCAACACTTCTTTTGATGCCTGGCAAGTGTCAAACCACTCTTTCCTTTGCTCTTGGCCTGGAATCCAGTGTGACAAGAACAACAGATCAGTCGTTTCAATTGACATATCCTCTTCGAACATCTCCGGCTCACTCTCGCCCGCCATCACGCAGCTACGAACACTTGTCTGCCTCTCACTCAACGACAACGTTTTCTCCGGCGATTTTCCGAACCAAATTCACAACCTACAAAGGCTCCGGTTCCTCAACATGTCTAACAACCAGTTTAGTGGTGAACTAAACTGGGATTTCTCCAAGTTAAGACAACTTTCTGTTCTTGATGCCTATGACAACAACTTCAATGGCTCGCTTCCTTTAGGCGTCACGGAGCTTCCCAAGTTGAAGTACTTGAACTTTGGCGGGAACTATTTTTCGGGGTCGATCCCGAGGGGCTATGGAAGTATGAAGCAGCTCAACTATCTTCACCTTGGAGGGAATGATCTGAGAGGTTTCATACCAAGTGAGCTTGGTAATCTCACAAGCCTTCAGCAGCTTTACTTGGGCTATTACAATGATTTCGAAGGCGGGATTCCGCCCGAGCTTGGTAAGCTGATCAATCTGTTCCATTTAGACCTTGCCAATTGTAGTTTGGAGGGTACAATACCTGAAGAACTTGGGAATCTTAACAAGCTTGACACTCTCTACCTGCAAACAAATGAGCTCAGTGGGACCATTCCTTCCCAATTCAGCAATTTGAGCAGGGTGAGAATATTCGATCTTTCGAACAACGAATTGACGGGAGAGATCCCGATTGATTTCTCGGGATTTACGGAGCTTACCCTCTTGAACTTGTTCATGAACAAGTTTCATGGTGAGATCCCGAATTCCATTGCTGAGCTACCTAGCTTGAAAGTTTTCAAGCTTTGGCAGAACAATTTCACCGGCACAATCCCTTCAAAGCTTGGCCAAAATGGTAACCTGACCGAGTTCGATTTGTCAACCAATAAGCTCACCGGGATGATTCCTAAGTCTCTGTGCTCTGGAAGAAAGCTGGAGATTTTGATTCTGCAGCACAATTTCCTGTTCGGGCCGTTACCGGATGATCTTGGCCGATGTGACACGCTTGTAAGAGTACGGCTGGGGCAGAACTATTTGACAGGAGCTTTGCCAAATGGTTTTCTGTACTTGCCTCAGCTATTACTCGTGGAGCTACAGAACAACTATCTTAGTGGACAACTTGAGCAAGTGAAAACTAAGGTACCCTCAAAACTTTCGCTCCTTAATTTGTCTAACAATCGCTTATTCGGGTCGATTCCTGCCTCTATTGGCAATTTCACTAGCCTGCAGAATGTCCTATTGAGTGGAAATCGATTCACCGGTGAAATCCCATCGGAGATAGGCCGGTTGAAAAGTGTCCTGAAATTGGATCTCAGTAGGAACAAATTCTCAGGCAGAATCCCTCCCACAATAGGAAATTGCGTCTTGTTGAATTATTTAGATTTGAGCCAAAACCAACTTTCAGGCCCGATCCCGGTTCAGATTGCGCAAATTCACATTCTGAACTACCTCAACGTCTCATGGAACCACTTAAGCCAAGGCCTTCCCAAGGAAATTGGATCGTTGAAGAGCTTAACTTCAGCGGATTTCGCTTACAACAACTTGTCCGGTTTAATACCCCAAACTGGCCAATATCCCTTCTTCAACTCCACATCTTTTATCGGTAACCCTGAGCTCTGCGGTTCGGGAGCCTCAATATGCAACCGCACGTCATCCTCCCGACGGGATGGTCACAACGAAAACGACACCAAGCCTCATGTGTCTGCAAAGTTCAAGCTCATTTTCGCCTTGGGACTCTTGGTGTGTTCGTTTCTTTTCACGACTTTCGCGGTCATCAAAACGAGGAAGTCGAGAAATGGTGGCAGCAAATGGAGGCTCACCGCGTTCCAGAAACTAGAATTCGGAAGCCAGGACATCCTGGAATGCATAAAGGACAACAACGAGATAGGGAGAGGTGGGGCCGGGATTGTGTATCGAGGAACAATGCCGAATGGAGAACAAGTAGCAGTGAAGAAGCTGTTGCGAATAAACAAAGGCTCTTATCATGACAATGGCTTATCAGCGGAGATTCAAACACTTGGCAAAATCAGGCACAGAAACATTGTCAGATTGCTAGCTTTCTGCTCCAATAGAGACACCAATTTGCTCGTTTATGAGTACATGCAAAATGGGAGTTTAGGAGAAGTTCTGCATGGAAAAGGAGGTGGTTATCTCAAGTGGGAAACTAGGCTGAAAATAGCCATTGAAGCAGCAAAAGGGCTCAGCTATTTGCACCATGATTGTTCTCCTCTAATTCTCCACAGAGATGTTAAGTCCAACAACATTTTGCTCAACTCTGATTGTGAGGCTCATGTCGCAGATTTTGGATTGGCCAAGTTTTTGCAAGATAATGGAACATCAGAGTGCATGTCTGCCATCGCTGGCTCATATGGCTATATTGCTCCAGGTATATATATTATATATATATATATATATATACATACATAATATACATATATTTACTTAAATTCCTTTTTAATTTCTTCTACGGATATATAACAAAACACTGAGTTGACTATTTGAGATAACTATAAAATGGGACCATGTTAAGTTTTGATATTTAAAACAATAGTCGAACCAACAACAACATTATTGTCACGTCTCGCAAAAGTTTTTAAATTTTTTTTAACTAATTTAATACATTTTTTTTATTTGAGTCTATTAAATAACGTAGCATAATATAATTCGTTCATTTTAAAATAATAAATGAAAAATATAAGTGAAAACTTTAAATGAATATACTAAAGTTGCCACTATTTTATTAGCTATTTTGAGATTTCACATTGATTGGGAAGAAATAGGGTAACAAAATTTGTCCTCATGGAAATGGCCATTGACCAAGCCTTTCATATCATGCACACCAACTTTGCAATTGTTACATATCCATGCTTGCTTAAAGCATGAGCGAATATTTTCAACTCTTTTATAAAGTAAAAAAGAAGACTGGGAAATGGAATATACCAGTTTGCCCCTGCACATGCTTTAGATAATAGATACTCTCTTTACTTTTTATGAAAGAAGTAAACGGCTGGGTAGGCATGTGGATTCCAAGAAGGGTAAAAAGCTAGGCTCCACTAACATAGAAAAAAAAAATAAAAAAATAAAAAAAAATCTGCTTTTACTTTTCTCTAACATTCGTCTACTCTAGAGTGCACAATATTAGATGGGGCTCTGAGCTTTTGCATGTCTTGAAACCATAAACCCAGTTTCTGTTCATTCAGACCAATCACAAACCACTTTTTTGACCCAAACTCAAATCTGGCAATGTCAAAATGAACTCTCACACATATTATATGATATATATATATATATATATATATATATTCCAAAGTACTCACCAAATTACAAATCCTGAGAGTGCTATAAGCTATATATCTTAAGCTCCACTTTTCCTAAACCCTAGAAAAAGAAACATATGTAGTCCATTCAATATACAAGCTTTAAGAATTATTCTCTGGGCATTGGAATATTATATTTACATGGTTTTTTTTTTTTTTTTTTTTTTGTCCGTCATGAAATTTTCAGAATATGCCTACACATTAAAGGTGGACGAGAAGAGTGACGTGTACAGCTTCGGAGTGGTGTTACTAGAGCTTATAACGGGACGAAAACCAGTTGGTGATTTTGGTGAAGAAGGGATGGACATTGTTCAGTGGACAAAGATAAATACTGAGTCTAGCAAAGAAGGGGTTGTGAAGATCTTGGATGAGAGGCTTATGAGCAACAATATTAATAATAATAATGATGATGTCCCAATAGAGCAAGCAATGCAAGTGTTCTTTGTGGCAATGTTATGTGTTCAAGAGCAAAGCGTCGAACGACCCACCATGAGAGATGTTGTTCAAATGCTTGCCCAAGCTAAACAACCTTCTACTTTTCACTTGCAATAAAACTACGTACGTATGTCTTCATCATCATCATCATCATCATATATATATATATATATATATATATATCCTTATAATGATTATGATTCCTAGCTAACAAAGAGGCGCAGTTCAAGAAGGCACTAGTTGCGCTATTGTAGTATTGATTTTGTCAGCGGTTCTAAGTGTATCACAAATGACACAATTATATATGTTAAATAACTTTTTAATTTTTTCTTTTTTATTTTGGATTATTTCGTTATGTAATAGTGTGGGGCATAGGAAGTATGGAATTACACTAAATTTGTAGAAATTATGCAAGTTTTGTATTAGAGGGTCTTCTCGTTGAGTGATCAATACAGTGAGTACTTTTGCAGTTTGTTGTAACACGAAAAGACTTGGAGGCAATTTAAAGGACATGTTTAACACATATATTTTGCTTTCTTTGTGTTAAAGAAAAGTGTATGCATATGTTGTCCCGTATAAAAAGTGAGTAGAGATGTGAAATAGTTTATTTATATACATAGAAGGATTAAAACTTAATATGTTAATTTTTTGAGTCAAATTAGGCTCTTAAAGTGTGTTTGGGTCAGTTTCACATGTATGTGAAGTATTTCCAATAAGTGGTATCAGAACTAATGGTTCATATGGATAAGTGATCACACTCGGCTGTAGTTTTCACGTTACTTCCTATGGAGAATTGGTGTTCTGCAGTTGGTACTATTATAGGTGCGAATGGTCGAGCATTAGTAGACTCATATAGTTTCGGTTCTCTTTCCCATGCTCGAGTTGGTTCCGGATGAAGATGTAAAATAATTTATATATATATAAGGACTAAGACTAATAGGTTAATTTTTTAGATCAAATTAAATTAATAAAATGTAGCAAGTCTATTTCACATGCATCTAAAGCATCCTCAACACTTTGTGATCTTTTTTTCGTCGTTGATGTAATAGTTGTGGCTAATATTAGTCAAAATTTTGTCGTCTATATACTGCCACGTGGATACAATGTTGCCGGTAAGATTGGTTATATAACCTCTATGTCATCATCTCATCATGCAGCGATCAATGACCACATGATAAGATTGGTTAGCTAGTTATTATGCTGGTAATTTTGGACAGGGCTTATTGGGGCCGCAAAAAGTTTTGTTTTATTTTGTTTTGTCTATATATATTTATATATATATATATATATATATTTTTGTTTTGTTATGTTATTCTTCTTTTTACTAATTGGAACTCATTTGTCGGCGTATATAGGAATCTCCTTAAGCACCAAAACGCCCTACCAGTACTTGCATTCTAAATGTCACTCAAGGTCATAAAAAATATATTTATATCACTTCACTAAAATAGACTTGTCCTTTAATTAATAAAGACAAAATAAAAAGAAAATTTTAAAAAATATCTTTAATAAAGTAATATTATTTATTTTTATTTTTATTATTAAATTTATTTTATATCACTAATAATCTGTAAATTATTTTTACATAACATTCACGTTATTTTTTATAATCTGCAGGTTATTTTTTATATCTTTCAGGTTATTTTTCCTAATGATATTAAAATTTTATATAGTAACATAAATAATAGAGTTGGAAAAAAAATTATAATTAAATTTGAAATTTTCTTCCAAAAATTACAGTCAATTACTTAGAAAGTGTGCAATGGTACCATCTCCTTACTAGCTTCAGCCACGGCAACAAACATGGTCAGTAATGGAAAGAGCAACTACTGTCAACAGTTTAGAAAGGCAACTAGTTGTTGTACCATCCATCGCGTGCGCATATCTAGTAGTACCTTTTCTGCCATCATTGTCATCAGTACCTACATAGCGTAGCTATGTAAACCCAATGACTTTCTGAAACACATGGACGAATATGCAGCAACTCTTTAACTACCTGAGAATCAGCTTCGTGGCCTTTCATGCTGTTTATCTGGATTCCTCATATATATGCTCATAACTCCTACTGCATGCGCGATTTATTATAACTGCATGTGAAAAAAAAAAAAAAAATTAATGCAAGATTTTGATGTCCAAAACAATACATTAAAAATAAAAATAAATAAATAAATAAAAGTTGCTGGTCAAGATGCCCTTACAAGAGCACTCAGAAAACTAGCATGGTAGTGAGTAAATTGGGGAAATATGTTTTTATACTTAGGTATCCAAGAAATTCCCTTATGTCAAAAAAAAAAAAAAAAAAAAAAAAAAAAAAAATCACATTTAAGCAAAATATTCTTCCGGAGAAATATGTTTATATAGCAGATAGACTCAACAATAAATATGAACAAAAACAATAATAATAATAATAATAATACTAACCTGAACATCAAAGCCAAGACTTGGGGGTTACTCTCAGCTACAATCTCTAGCTTCGAGCTGAAATATTTATGAGACCATTGAGTAAGAATAGGAACAATTTCCTACATTTCTAAATAGACATTCTCTCACATACAAATCTCAATTCAATATATATATATATATATATATATATTTTTTTTTAAATCCTAAAAAAATAACGAAGGGTACCCTTAAGCTTTAATCTATCCTTTCCTACTAGGATCATTGATCTTTTTATGGCCTTCGTACTGGTATATTACAGAATTTGACTGCATGAAAAGAAATGCTCTTTACCAATGCCAAATGCTCTTTTTTTTGAATTATATCTAGATGTCATCTATGCATATATATAAATTCATTATATAAATACATGCATGCATATATGTATATGTTTATAATAGTATTACATATATATGTATATAATTGTATGACGAAGATAGGTTGCTTACTTGTTTAAATATTATTTAGTCATTTTGCATTCTCTATAGGTTCAGTTGAAATTTCTAATTTTTTTATGCAAATATCTTTTTTTTTAAAAAAAATTTACCGACATCAACATCTACATTGTGTTAAGAATTAGGCGCCCTAATTCTACATAACCGAGAGCAATAAAAAAGTGAAAAGATAAATCAAGCAAAGTTGACACGGAAAATTTATAGAGGTTCGCCTCAATGTGAGACTACATCCTCTTTCAGCCGCTGTAGTTTTTCCACTATGATCAAGAAGAAGTTACAAGAGAATCCTCTGTGTAGGACAGTAAATCGTCAGAGCAATTAATTAGACTCCACAAATTAACACTCTACATATCAATATTTCCTTAAATCCGTCCATAATTCCGTAGACATCGACATTTTCATCTTTTGTGAAAAAACTGTGTGTTTAATTCCGCCTCTGCTTCCTTTTCTTCTCGTCTCTTCTCCTGAAAGCACAAAGGATTGTTGTGAACGAAGTAGAATTTAGACTGAAAAGTTAAAGCAATATACCTAAAATAATATCCCGTTTAGAACAAGGAAAACTACCCAAATCACATTTTTTTTTAAAATAAAATAGTGCTTGAATAGTGTTAAGATCTACATCGTCGTTCATCACTGCAACAAATATATATAGGCAAAAGTTGCAGCCACTAGTACTTCAATTTCTCCAATAGAATTTGATCAATCACATTGCCATAGTTCTTTATTGTAAAACCATGAAAAAAAAAAGACAGAATACTTCAGGTTCAAGAATTAGGCAAAAACTTTCAAGGTAGAAAGTATACATTAAGGGGAAAATTGATGACTATAGCTAAGAAAATATGTTTATAGAAAAGGAAACTAAGAAACCAATTTATGTCTGGAAGATAGGCAACAATAAAACATTACCTAGTTACAAATCTAGAAAGGACGTGCAAGCATTTGTTGCAAGCAAAAAAAAAAAAAAAAAAAAAAAAAAAAAAAAAAAAAAAAAAAAGAAGTGCTAGGATTTAATTTCTTTAGAAATTTCTAAAAGTGCTAAAATATAAAAATTATTATTAACACACCTCCTAACAGTTTAAACTTTTGAGATGGATTGGTAAACTAACATAGTATCAGAGCCGGAGGGCTTGAGTTCAAACCCCCGTAATTGCACTATTTATCCTCATTTAAAATTATCATGTGTCGGGTCTTTAATATATTTCGGACTTAAATATTCACGTGTTGGGCTTTCTAATTAATTTACCTACACAATTGCCCATTGTCCAGCCCACACGTGATGGATCAGTAAACTAACAAAAAGTGCTAGCATGTGTTTCAATATGCTTAACAACAAATGTCTTTTATTTTATTTCAAAAAATAAAAATAAAAAAACTTGGAGATCTAGCAAGGAAAAGTAAAAGAATTAAACAAGCCTTACTACCTGGAAATCTAGCAGCTAGTAATCCGCTCGGAGAAATCGCTTTGCCAACCTACGTCAGATATGCTGATAGTGATAGTATTCCAATCAATTTTCAGACTCCAGGAAAGGAAATTCCGTCTACATCAAACAAACTTTTAATGACAAACGTGCACATATCTGAATCACTTATTTTAATACAACAAGGTTTTCCAAAATTGACTAACCTCATTAGTCGTATCTTTAGAGCTCAATTTACAAAGCTTTGAATATGTGGAATCCCAAGTATTCTCTAGTTCCCAGGAATACCATCTGCCTGATTAACAAGAATATCAGAGGTTCATCTAATCCCAGATTCTCAGTAGAACACTATCCATTTTCCAAAGCATCAAGATCAAAGAAATGCACTAGAGAAAGCTGTTGTCACCCTCTATAAGTTCCACAAAGTGCACCAACAAGCTACTAACCCTGGGCGTACTCAGAAAGATACATGTATAAAAGTTATTAAAGTATTGTTTCAGAGTTAAGAAATGTTTTGGAAATAGAAATGCCCAAAGAGCAATGTATAGGCGCATTCAATTCATTTATAGAAACTAATTTGAATCATAATTCATAAGGACAACATGTTAGTTACATTGATAATTTTGTCTAATAGGTGGAGAAAAAGGAAATGAGAACTTGAAGTCTTGAACAACAATCATTTCTTTCCCAATCATAGTAACTTAAGTCCGGAAACCATTTTCTGCCAATGCTTATCGTAATAGTTTTTTTGTGTTTTTTTTTTCCCGAATAAAACTGGACATAAGCAAGTTCAGCCTTGCAGGGAAAGCAAAATATAAATGTTTGTAGATGTGAGAGTTCTAACCTCAAACCTGTAGTCTCTACAGGAATATATGAAATTGCAGAAAAGTCGAATAATAAAAATAGCAATAAAAGAGAAAAGCTTACATTATCAAAACAATAATGAGAAAGAAATATGGGGTGTACATGCAATAGTATGGTCTTTCCTACAAATGACCATTCTTTCTATTGGAACTATGATTACAAACAAAAAATACAAAAAGGGTTATGAACGCTTCACGTAATTTCATAGCACCTTATTAAGGAATGAGATGTTTTATGGTCAGTAAACTTAATTGTTGCATAGGACCAGCTATACTACTGAGTAACAATTCAGATTCTACAAAGCAAGAAAAATTTAATTAGAAATGCTCTTTACAAGAAACAACAAATATATGAACCAACCTGTAGATGTGAAGTACTGATGTAATCTTGAGCTAGTCCGGACCAGTTTCAGAATCGTATTTTTGACCCCAGGAGATGAGCCATTGCATCTATCCTCAGTCAGTGCAATACTTGCCATTGACAAACTGAAGGAATGGGAGGTTGCCTATACTCGTAGGCAGCCTCGATGCTGAGAGACTCGAGTGATATGAGGTTGCTCAACCCTTCAGGAAGTGACTCCAAACTGGGGCATCCCCGGATACTAACAGACTGGAGTGATGAAAGATTGCATATCTCCTCAGAAATTGACACCAAAAAGAGACATCCATGAATTTCGAATGAATAAAAAAAAGTGATGAGAGATCCCCTATCTCCTTGGGAAGCACTCTCAAATTCAAACAAAGTTCGATATTTAGAGACTGAAGTGATGACAAGTTGCCTATCACCGTTAGCAGAAATTCCATATCCCCAACATCCGAAATTATCAAATGCTTCAATTTGAAAAGAGGGGCGCAGGATCAGGAATAGTGCATGTCTGAAAAAGAGGATGTTGATGTTCCTGGCATGCTATCATTCCTCGCCATAATTGTCCACTGTAATGGCTTGGAGTTGGTTTTATATAATTGCAGGCTTTCAAGATTGGGACACAATGGCATAGATGAAGAAAGAGCAGGAAATGAAGGTTGGTGTCAATTTTCTATTATAGACCCCACAATCTTACCCTTGTCATCTGTATACCCTCTTGTACTCGGCCGCCATCCTTGAAGATGATCACAGTTACTAATTGTAAGTTCTCCTATTGATTGGAAGAACGACATTATCGAAGGCGCAGATGAAGTAAAGAAAAGATCCTCCAGTCCATCCGATACATATTTCAGCGGAGGCAACACACTAAGGGTAAGTTTTTCAAGAGAAGATAAGTGGTGCAGTGGCGGGAGATCATGACAATTTCTACAATAAAGTAATTTGAGTTCAACAAGATTAGTGAGAAACGTAAGCCAATTACAATGTATCACTCCCATATAGTTGTGTGAATCGTATTTTCTTCGAACAAGGATGTTGGAATTTCACCTGATGTGTTGCATTCAAACTTCAGGGATACCTGACGAGCTTTTCCAAGAATGTTTTCTCCATTTCTTTCTGAAATAGAACTGTCCATCCTTCCAAATTATCTGCAGTACTAAGTACGCCCGCTTTTGCTTCGTTGAAGGTCAATCCACATAGTTGTTTCTGCATCAAGACAATATTTAGGCTCCACAACTTAACATTCTAGTGATGCTAGCTATTACTAGTTGCATGTGCAAAAAATTATATTAATTAATTAATTTTACAAGGTTTTGATGCCTAAAACAATGTATTAAAAATGAAAAAACAACAAATAAAAATAAAAGTTGCATGACAAGATGCCACAACTAGAGCAGTCAGAAAACTAGCAGGCTAGTAATTAACATGGAGAAATATGTTTTTATACGTAGGTATCCAAGAAATTCCCTAATGTCAAGAAAAACTATCAAATTTAAGTTAAATTTCCAGGGAAATATGTTTTTATAGAAGAAAGACTCATAAAAACAACTAGAAAGAAGATGATGATGATGATGATGATGATAATGACCTGAACATCAATGCCAAGATCTACTTCCTGGGCATTTTCTTGGAACTTGGTGGTGTTATTCTCAGCTTCAATCTCTGGCGCCAAGCTGAGATCTTTAGGAGACCACTGAGTAAGAATAGGAAAAATTTTCTTTTATTTCTAAACAGACATTCTCATACATACATCTCTCAATTCAATAAATTTTTAAGTTCCTAAAAATAATCACGAGCACCTTAAGCTTTAAATATATCCTTTCCTAGTAGGACCATGATCTTTTAATGTCCTGCATGAAAAGAAATGCTCTTTTGTTAATGCCAAATGCTCTTTCATTTCTGTGTTGGACAAGTACATAGAAAAGAGAAATAACACAAACACAAAATTACCTTGCGTACACAAGCACGCATGCATGTTGCTCCATTTTCATAAGGACAAGACATTGCTTCTGTTGCCCTGTTTTCTCCAACTGGCTCAACATCAAATATCCATTTACTTTTCCGATCATTGATTTTGAACTTCCTTTTAGATTCCTCATATGCATATAAAGCTGAAAATGATAGATATACAAGTAGTTTAGAATCTACACTAGGTAACTGATGAAGTTTGTTATTATCCATGCAACATCAATAACGACTTTTTGAATACAAAAAGGATTTACTAACTTCATTACTTTTTCTTAGCTATGCTTCATAAGCTGCATCTAAGAAAACTCGTGTCTTATTGTGCTTCTGCTTCCTCCTCTTCACCTCTCTTTTCTTAGAAGTACTTACGGATTGGAATAGAAAAATTAAAACAAGATGTAAAAATAAAAAATAAAATCGCCTGTTTAACAAAGAACGAGTAACGGATTCATTAATTATGCAACATTTTCTACATTTCTAAACAAGTAATGCATAGCATAGCAATTTACCTCTTCAGCAACTCGAGGCAAAAGGTGAATCCATTTTCCTTAAATCTCTCCAACAAACTCTTATCCACCACATGGAAAGTATCACATGTTTCATTATTTCTTTCACATTATGCTCACAAAAGTATTGTGTCAGGACAATCATATAATATCACCAACCATCCTCCACTTTACTTCTTTCGTGTTTGAGTACGTCAACTGTCAATAACATGCATGGATTAAACCAGAAAACGATTCAAGATTCAACTGAAGATAGAGAGAAATAGATTCCTTTGCTAGTGAACATAGAGCAACTGAATGACCGGCTGCCACAAGTAGAAACATAAATTACCAGATTACTTTTGCAAGCATCATCGAGAGTACTTGGAAAAATGTTCTCTTTTTTTTTTTTTTTTTTTTTTTTTTTTTTTTTTTTTCTAATCATCTATGCACCATGAAAATAAATTAAATTAACAATTTGAGATCCATGCATTATAATAATTTATATGACAAAGAAAAGGTATTACATGTGAACGAACCTGTTGGAACAAATTATATCTCCACTTTTAGGATTTAGGCAATAGAGAGATCGTCTTCAGAAGACTCACTTTCACTGCATCTCCTTCATTCATATAAGCGGCGGGGAAAAATCCTACAACGCTTTTGTGCATCTAGGAGGTAGTCAACAAATCCATCTAAAGGCATATCATCATAACGTTGACCATTTACCAACTTGATAGATGAGAGGTTGCATATCCCATGCGGAATTGATGTCAAACTGGTACATCGTTCTATTGTAAGATATCTAAGTGATGAGAGATTGCCTATCCCTTCTGGAAGTGAGGTTAAACTACTACATTCTTGAATTGTAAGAGCTCGAAGTAATGAGAGGCTACTTATCCCTTCTGGAAGTGACGTCAAACTAGTACATCTCACAATTGTAAGATCTTCAAGTGATGGGAGGCAGCCAATCCTTTCTTGGATTGAGGTCAAACTCGTACAATCTTTAAGTATAAGATACTTAAGTGATGAGAGGCTACTTTTTCCTTCTGAAAGTGAGGTCAAACTGGTACATCCTTCAATTTTAAGTTCCCTAAGTGATGAGAGGTTGTTTATCTCATCTGGAAGCGAGATCAAATTCACACATCTTTCGATTTTAAGATTTGTAAGTGATGAAAGGCTGCCTATCTCTTCTGGAAGTGAGGTCAAACTACTGCATTCATCGATTGAAAGAACTCGAAGTAATGAGAGGCTGCCTATCCCTTCCAGAAGAGACGTCAAACTAGTACATTTTGCAATCGTAAGATCTCCAAGTGATGTGAGGCTATTTATCCCTTCTAACCGTGAGGTCAAATTGGTACAATCCTTAATTTTAAGTGATTGTAGAGATTTAAGTTTGCCTATCCCCTCTGGAAGTGATGTCAAACTAGGACAGTTGATAATTTTGAGATGCTCAAGTGATGTGAGGTTGCATATCCCTTCTGATAGTGATGCCAAACTACAACAGAAAATAATTCCAAGCGACTGAAGAGATACTAGTTTCCCTATCCCCTCGGTAATTGATGCCAACTTAGAACAATTATTGAATTCCAGATACTGAAGACATAATAGATTGTCCATTGCCTCTGGAAAACTTTCTAAATCATGAACACAAGCGATACGCAAATGCTTTAATTTGGAGAGAGGAGGGGAGGTAGAACGCTCTGATGTTGCTGCCACATTCTCAAACATAATTTTATTTTGTAATATCATTGAGCTTGAAAAATTCAGTTTTACGTTCTCAACACTCGGAAATGGTGGCATAAAAGTCAGATTGGGGCAACCAGATATTTCAAGATGGGAAAGATTAACGAATGAAGGTTTTTGATGTTGATGTTCTGCTATTGCTCCTACCACTTCATTTGATTCCCATATTTGGTTAGGCCACCATCCTCTCAGGTTGTAGCACCCTTTAATGTGCAGTGTTCTTAAGGATGGGAAGAACGATATTGTTGAAGACTTGGATGAGGTGGATAAGTGATTATAACTCTTCATGTTCCACTCCACATTTGACACGTACTTTAGAGCCCGCAAATTGACCAGTCTAAGTTGTTGTAGCGAGGATAAACGGTGCAATGGAGGTAGATATTGGCATCTTCCACAAAAAGATATGTCCAATCGGACAAGATTAGTGAGAAAAGACAGCCAATTGGAAAATCTCTCTCCTGGGTACTCGTACACTTCCAAAACTTTTAGATTTTTAGGTGGTTGTGAGCCATCTAATGCCATTTCAGCATTATTGATAGCATCTACATTATCAGGAGATCTCGACCATCTCAACCTTAAGGATTCAAGATGTTCTTTGTCTTTCAAACATGCGGCTACTGAATCAGATGCAACGCTTTCATTATCTCCCAAAAATTTAATGGTTAAATGGCCATGCAAGTTGTTAAGCTTGCACAATTCACCGAGCCCGCCACTTTGTTTAGACACGACTTTGTTGTTGCCGCCCACTAAAAACAAATCTAATGTGTGAAGCGAAGTCAACTCACCAATCCCACGAGGCATATGATCTAAAAGAAACGATCCCTCAATCTTAAGATGCCTCAACTTGATTAAGTTTTGTAAACCTTGAGGTAAACTTTTAAGGTTACTACATCCCAGGAGTATCAATGTTTGTAAATTATACAATCTCGTTATGGAATTTGGGAGCGTCGTAATGTTACAATATCCTGAAAGATCAAGATATCTCAAGTGTTTTAAGTCACCCAGTCCCTCTGGCATTTTCTTATCATACACCGAACATAACATAAATGTGCGTAGAGACTTAAAGTTTAACAAAAAAGCATCACAATCTGAGGACCGTAATGTCTCAGAGTTGGGTGAAATAAATGTGCGCATCTCTTTTTGATCCAACAAGGCTGGTGGAATTTGGCATGATCCAAGGGAGTTAAAATCAACAAACATATGAAGAGCTCTACCAAAAGAACTTTCCCCATGTCCATCTAACTTGGTACTATCCATCTCTACATAATTACATGAACTTTCATCTAAAGTGATGATTCCCTTTCCTGCAATTGAAATTGCAAGATCATGCATGAGGTCATGCATTTTACAAGAATGTATAGTACCTAGTATATCTTCTTTTGGCTCTTGGAAAAAGGAGCCCATAAGTAACTCCATGAAATAATTATAACCGAGATCTTCGAGACATGATCTGTAATTGTTGTCTTGGGGTTTAACAAACTCGTGCGCTATCCATTGATTTATCAATGTCTGCACTTGGATGTCAAAACCTTTCGGAAATAATCCACAGTACACAAAACAACGTTTTAAATGTGAGGGGAGATTGTTGTAGCTTAGCTTTAGGGTAGGTAAGATGCCACTATCGCTTTCATTCTGATTAGCTATTTTTGAAAGTTCATTCTGCTTAAAACCCATCAACACTTTTCTTGGATCATTAGAGCACACTAATCTTTTAAACAATAACCCTCCTATTGTCTTTATGGCTAGAGGGACTCCCTTGCACTTATCTACAATGTCCTCTCCTATTTTAGCAATCTCTGAGTTCACCATGGGCTCTTTTCCTTTTAAAAAGGCCGTTTTTTGAAATAAAGTCAGAGAATTCTCTCTGTCTAAACCACTTAACTTATGGAATCCACTTGCACCTGTTATCTTAGCTACCATTTCACTACGAGTAGTTATTAAAACTCTACTACCACTTGCACCCCCTTCCAGTAATATTTCTAACTTATGCCATTTTCCGGCATCTTCATTCCATACATCATCCAAAACAAGCATGAATCTCTTTCCTTTTATTTCTTCTCGAACTCTTTTTTGCAATTTATCCATGTCAGGATTTTCCTCTAGGGTTTCACCAGTTATCGACTTAATAACTTTTCTAACAATCAATTTCACATCGAATTCCTTAGAAACGTACACCCAAATTTTTAGATCAAAATTTTTTTGGACCTCCTCATCATTAAATACGAATTGAGCAAGTGTTGTTTTTCCTAAGCCTCCAATTCCCACTAAGGCAATTAGGGAAACATTCTCTATGGTTTCAGTATCATCCAACAAAAGTTTTAGAATCGCCTTTACATCATCGTCCCTCCCAATGACCTCGTCATTCCTAACAAATGAGTGAGTCTCCCTCATTCTCAGAATAGGGGAGAGAGGTGCTTCTTCAAATTTTTCACACAAGTGAAAAGTCCTGTTGGCTTTAATCTCCTCTAGAGTCTTTCTAATTTCCTCCATTTTACTAGCTATCTTCACCCGAAAAATAATATGGTTTGAGCTCGAGAAGAAAATGCGTACCTTCTTCGCCTTTTTCTTCCCACAAACCACCTTACGATGCAGTTCTTCGTAACGATACTCATCCACCAGGTTATCTGCACGGAGAACAGCATCTTCAAGCTTTGCAAGCAACAATCTGACCTCCTCATTGGCCTGCTTGTCCTCAGCATCAAGGAGTACAGCTTTGATGTTGAAGATTGCGTGATTGAGTTTCTGAAGCTTGCCCTCCACTCCCCAAGGAAGTTTAATCTTTTTGAGAGCTTCAGAACCCAAGTTTGCAACGAGTCCTTCAGCAACAGCAAAGAGAAATAGCGCCATGGATTCTTGATTTGTAAGTCGAGGAAAACCAGCTCGGTTTGAAAGTGCTTAGAGCTATTAACAACAAAGCATATGGTTGCAGTTTAAATTAGCAAGATATATATATATACACACACATATATATTATATACGTATTATATTGTTTCTTCGTAGTTTCCAACGTTTTGAGTTGAATTGTTTCTGATTTATTCAATGACGTGCTTGTAAATTTATCATGCTTATGCAGATTATTTGTTCTTATCTGACTACTAGTGGTTCTTTTGTACAGCACGCCGGCCACATGCGTGTAGATATAAAGAGAGATTAAATCTAAGTATATGACCGGCTTACAGCTATATCTCGATTCATGACTTGTAACTTGCGCAAATATTTATGTTTAAAGCTCAAAAGAAGTAAATATCGACAACTTTGTCCATATTTCTTCGATAATATCACCCTTTGGTATTAAGTGTAGGGGGATAAAAGATGTATATTCCTCGAGTAGCCAGCTAAAACGAGGGTTTCTAGGCAAATATATCTTACTTACGTATTCGGATATATGGCCACATTCCTATGGATTAATATCTTTATATATTGATTCTCAAAAAAATAAATAAATAAATAAATCTTTGTATATTTTAAGAGGCGGTTGGTGTTTTTTTTAATCATTTTATTTCATTTATTTTGATTCGAATAACTTACAAGTGGTATAATGTCTATATTACCCTTCATTTGGTCTAAATTTCCAATCTTACAGTTAATCGCCGATTAACTCCAATTAATTAGTGATTAACCATACATGTAGTTGTCTGGAGTAAAATTGTAATTTTATTTATTAAAAGTGATATATTTCAAACTTTTCCACAGAGTGGATAATTGAATGACACTACCACAGAAGTGGTATTTTCTTAATTGTCCACAAACAAAACAAATATATATATATATATATATATATATATAAAGAGCAAAAATAAGAAAAAAATTTTAAAATTCATATATTTACTCGAACTATTCTTGCAAGATTAAGAAGAATTTTTCACGATTAGATAAAAGATTGTAGCAGCCTATTGACGTAGTCTAAATTGGGTTAACCACATAAAGAATAAAATTTTTATGTAGTAAAAATAAATTAAAACCAAAAATATTTTGATGACACATTTTAAAATGAAGATAGAAGATCGTAAATAAAAAAAAAAAAAAAAAAGCCTGTTTCCTCTATACTGAGGCTCAAAAATTTAGACCCAAAAGCACGTGTTGGTTGAAACATGCATTTTGTTCCCTTTTTTTTCTTTTATCCTTTTTCCCCTAAAATATTAAAATTTTTCGTTTTGGGGGTTTTTTTTTTTGCTTTCCATTCTTTTTTTTTTTTTTTCCATTTGCTTTCCTTCCTTTTTACCTTCTTTTAACTTTTTTGTCCCTCTCATGTACGTCGATTCTAATATTCTAAATGTGATCTTACTTAAATATTTCTTTCTAACAGTGGCCTAAAATATTGTCATACCATAAGTTTTTTTTTTTTTTTTTTTTTTTTTTTTTGTTTTTCTTTTTTTCTTTTTGCGTTGAAATTTTATTTTATTTTTTTTTTCATTTTGGTTCTTTTTGCTTTAAAACTTATTTCATTTTACATTTTGATCCTTTTTTACTTTTTTTGTTTTTGCTTCTTGCCCTAAAACTTTATTTTTTTTTTCATTTTAGTTCATTTTTAGGATTTTATATGTTTTTAAGTATACCTCATTTCCAAAACTTTATAAGAAACCCTAGTCGTTTTGACAGAAAGGAACGAGAGAGAGAAAAGAAGCTTGAGTTTTGGCCGGAGTTCCGACACCGCCTCTGAGTGCGTTGCCATGCTCCCGGCCATAAAAATCGATCCCCGAACTCGTCTTGTCGAGGGTTTTTCAATGGTGGTAGCAGTGTGTTGTGGGATGGATTGATTAGGGCAGATCGGGCTGTGTTTGGAAATTGGAAACCGAATGTTTGGGAGGCATTTTCTAATACCGTCAATGTTGGGTGGCGAGTCCATTTGGAGGTTCAATCCTGGCAGTAGGGGGGCTTCCTTTGGCAAGGGTGGTGTCGTCTCTAGAGGTTGGCGACAGCAGCGAAAGTGAACTATTTGTTGCCATTTGATGGTCTCTTTCCAACGGCTTTGCCGTTTGACTCTCAAAGCCTTCTTCCTTCCCTTGTGGTCCTCTCGCCGACTGCGTCATTGTTGGAGGCTTGCGCCAGCGATGCTTTGGTTTTCTTTTTGCTTTGCTTTGTGTTTTAGAATGTAGTAAAGGTGTGGCGAAGTTGTTCTTGCCACTTTTTATTTGTTTTTTTTTTTTTTTATAATAACGGAGGTGGTTTCCCTATCGTCCAGTGTTGGTTATGTCTCTCACCCGATTGAGTGTTTCTCCGACAGTGCGGATTGTTTGGTCAAGTTAGAATATTATATATGTCGTGATGTTTATATCCTCTCTTAGTTGAGTTGGAGTTTTGGCCCTCCAACGCTCAGAAACTTATTTTGATGGGAGAGTTCTAGTGTACTTGATCTTAGTGTGCCGAAATTATCTTCCGTTCTCGGGCCTCATGGGCACGTCCGTCTCTTTATCGGGTTATTATCCTTGCATTGTACTGTTTATTTATCTATTTCTATTTGAATACAAGTTTCCCTTAAAATAAAAAAATAAAAATAAAATAAAAATAAAAACTTTACTTTGAAAAACTTATTGTGGCATGTACTTCTCTTCTTCTACTTCTTATTTAATTGCAACTGTTATTTCTTATGCATTCTCTATTATTTGTTTCTGTGAGGTGATTTCAAAATTGGCTTTTTCCCTCACTTTACTTTTATTAATATAATTTTTTTCATATGTGTCCGTGCTTAAATTTTTGTTTTATTTTCATTTTGCCAAAAGATTCTCTAGAACATATTCCTTTTTAATGTACTTCTTTTAAATAGTTGAGTAACATCATAGATTTCAAGTAATTAGAAACTTTTTCGTTTCACTGAAAATCCAAAAACAAGGAAATTGGAGAGGCGAGAATAAAGAAAGGAGTAATACGCTCGAAAGCGCAGGGAAAAACAGACAATAAATGAGAAGAATAGAAGAAAAACATTCATCCAATTCAGCTGATTATACTAAAATGTACATTACTTTGGTTCAATCTTAATAGTTTGTCTTGTGAACAAACTGGAGGAGAATTCTTAACAAAATAAACGTATCTCATCATTGTAATCGTCACATGATAAATATACTTTCCCAATATCATAAAGGTTGAATCTCTTGCAGGAAATATCTTGAGAAGAAATGTTAAAATTGATACTAGAATAAAACCTATATGCTTTAGTACAATTTTTTTTTTTTTCGCAATATCGAAGTGGCCCGCCCAACATTTTGTGGCAAAATCTTTTTGACAGTTCTGTTAAAGTATAAAACTACTGTTGGTCTATCTTCTAACGACTTAAACTTTTAACTATAGGAGGTGAGCTAACAATAGTTTTATAATTTAACAAGTTCTTAAAACAAATAATCATGACAACTATTTGTCCACCTCCGAATTCCCCATGACACTCCAACAAAAAACGCATGACTTTGTAACTAGTAATCTAGCGGAAGAGCCTTGGTACAGATCTCTTGGGTACTTTCCCTTCCAGTTTCAACCGTCTATATGCTTCTCTAATGTGGCACGGCCTAACTGGCCCGGATTCTTTCCTCTCAGACATAACTATTCTAGCTGCAAGTAAGTTGAGTAACAAACAAACAAATAAATAAACGAACAGCGCCTTGGCAGACATGTCAAATGCCATACCATTTTCATTTCTCAATATGTAATTCATCTAAAACAGAAAGGTTTCCACATGAAATTCCTGGGCGTGTGATTAATAATGGATCATAAAACTGCTACTACATTATCTGGCAATATTTGTTTTCTTTATTGTTCAAAGGGATATAGTATTATTCTTACACAAAAAGGAAAAATGGTAAAATAATAGACATTTTTATTTTCTTCGTTCCTATCTGTTTTTCATGAGGGAGTGATTGAAATATTGTAGATTATGTCAAACATAAGCTGAAAATAGAAAAATACCTGTTTCAACAAGTTCACCAACAAATATCTTCGCTATACCGGAGACTACAATTGTCATCGGTATGGATATTTTCTGGGTTCCGGTGATACTAGTTAACAACTGCACTCAGAGAATATAATGCAAAAATGAATAACCTTCTACAAGATCGAATGCAAAAATTAAGCATCTCGTGAAAAAACCTTATCAATACTGCTTAGAAATCTAGCAACTCCTAACGAGTCTGCAGATATCGTCATTTTGCAAGCCACTCAAAATGCATATTGAAAAACAAGAAGCTTTCCATATCCCAGAAAAACTGAGCTCGTTTAAATGCATATCTCTTTTGCTTGAAGTTTGTAAGGCAATCATTGCATCTAGAGTTTTTAGAAATCTGATGACAATTCAAAGTAGAAAATTAATCAATTTTTTGTTTCGAAAATAAAAACTTCAACCAGCCTAATAGAGCATACATATCCATAAAAAAATAATAATAATAATAAAATTAAAAAAAAAAAAAAAAAAAAAAAAAACCGCATTAAAACATCAAATCCCACTAGCAAAGATAAAAAAAAGTTAATCAAACATCTGATACCTATTTCACATTGAACCCAATTCAAATTTGGTCAATTGTAATTGTAACTTTCTCCGATAATTGATGAACACAACAAAATGCTTAGTGTGAGGAATCAAATTAATAAGAAAGAAGAAACTAATGAAAATACCCTTTTCATGTTAGATTTCTGAAACCCGGCTCTCCGAAACGACTCGTATCTACTCATCTGTTCCTCCGTGAACTGCGACAAAATAGCCCTAAAAGAAGAAAACAAAAATAAAATCACAATTTAATTAGAATTCCCAAATTCAAAACCGGAAGGGGAATCAGAATTAGAAAACTGACTGCATCTTTGCCATCTTATCGGGATCGGCGCTGGAAGGGAACTTGTCGAGCTCGACCTCCATGTGTTCCTCCTCTTCCTCCTCCTCATTGTAGTCTCTATGGGTCTTGTGGGCCCCCCGAGAAGACGACGGCAAAGACGGCGCCGTCGAGGTGGGGGGGACGGCGGATAAGGAAGAAGAAGAAGATGGGTCTCCGGAAATGACGACAGGAAGAACGGTGTTGTCGTCGTCGTCGCCGTCGTCGTTTTCTTCGGGAGGAGGATTGGGAATGGATTCGGAATTGGAAATAATATTGGGAAGAGGAGGAGGAGGAGGAGGAGCGGGGGAAGCGGGAGGAGAGTCGTAGTCGTCGTCTTGGTGTTGCTGTTGCTGCTGCTGCTCCTCCTCGAAAGCCGCTTCGAAAGGGTCTTTTGATTGCTGCTTCGTTAGCTTTTTGCCTTCCATCGTTTCGTCGTCTGAGAGTTTTTCAGGGAGACGGGGGACTTACTGGAATTTTTCTTTTGTTTCTGGGCTCTTCCAAATCCCAAGTCCTAACACTACTTATATTAAGTCCTGAACTTCCACAATTTATTGTTATTTTTTTTTTTTTTTTTTCATATTTGAGTAATACATAATTTATCATGATTTTATGTGCAAATACTTAAATGCAGCAGTTTATTTTCTGTATTTATTTTTAATTTTAAATCATAATTTATTACTTTTCACACGTTTACTTAGTCTTTTTTTCTCTCTTCTCCCCTGCTAAACAACTTATAATTCCATTGACTCTCCTTTTTCTTTTACTTTTTCTTTTTTTTTTTCCTGCACATGTCATCTCTACCATAGTGTTAGTGTGAACCGTTCACCACTGCTTACACTATTTATAGTCACCACATAAGATGAAATTTTAATGTTATAAATAGTTTTTGTATATGAAAATCACATGATAAAAGAAATTAATAACCTCTTTATCTTATAGATATAAAAAAAGTTAAATTTTTGTGATAGAGATAATAAAATTTTATTTATTTCATCAATTTGAATTTTCAAACGGCGCCTAAAATCACGTAGAAATGACGACACCTTCCAAGTACCATTCCTTAGTTGAGATCTCTTCCCCTTTCCATCGCTTTTCACCTTGTCGGGCACGGAGCAACGGATTTCTTGTCCTCGGCCCAAAATCCCAATTGACATACTAAAATTCCATTGCTACGGCGACTTTTTTTGTACTGATGTCACCAATAGACGAGTCCAAACTGGATTTCAATACAAGATCTCTTCACCAATATACAAGATGTAGCTGACCAAAATTACTACAATTCTCCAGCCCATTCAGTTTTTTCTTACGGTAATAACACTGCCAAAGAAGCATATTAATTATTACATGAACTTTACAGGAGCTCGGTCGGACGCGAAAAGATTCAGAAAACCCACGAACTAATCTCAAACCTGCACATAACTACATTTCCTTTAGGCTAGTAACCGAACAAGCTCACAGAATGTGCAAATCAAATTGCAACTGGGGCTACATGTTGCAAATTGTATATCATAAATTAGTGAGCTTTTTGGTCCTTTTCACAGCGGTCTTCGCAAGAGCATCACATATTTCTCTTCGTCGTTTGGAGTTGTTCTTTCTGTTGTCGTCATTGTTATTGTTGGCTGTAGCATTATTGCTACCATGGTTGCCCTGAACTTTTAGCGCTTCCTTCACAAACACTTTTAATCTCCATAACGTGTATTCACTCTGCATACAGCGGGTTAAACTAGTCAAAATGACACATTTAGAAAACTATGAGTATGGCATAAACAAAATACTGCGCTATCGTATTAGACTAGTGCGGAATGGCCAAAACGATGATTATACGAAGTACCTGAGCATCAATGTCGAGATCCACTTCTTGGGCAGTTGGTTGGAAGCTTGGGTTATTCTCAGCTACTATTTCCAATGCCTTGCTGAGATCCTCGTGAGACAATCGACTAATGGCAGCTCCGAGCTTTCGTTTCTCCTCAGTAGACATTCTCCTAAATAAATCAAGGGAGCATTTTCCATAGTAATAAGCAGTGCTAGCTAAAAAGAGGAAAAAAGAATGAATAGAAACTGCAGCTACAACCAGTCAATCACACAGTGCGCATACAATAAGCACACAATAATGGAAATTGCACTTTTTGGTTTACCAAATGCCCATTTATAACACAATATCTCTTCTAATACCCTATTAAAATTTTGATAGGTCACAAATCAGTTACCCATGTGCTTTCCCTATACTGCTTCATTTTACCATTGAAAAATTTTATGTTTACGAATTTGAAGGGGGAAAAAAAAAGTAGGAAAAGGGAATTCATCATGAGCGGTACGAGCTGAAGATTAATTCACATAGACATTGGTCTATTCAGCAACACGGCGCACAAAAAAAAAAAAAAATATATATATATATATATATATATATAAAATAAAATAAAATAAATAAAAAGAAGGAGTTGAGATGGATCTGGAACAAACCTGCATTTTTGAACCACTGCTTCTTTCAGCTGCCTCAATTGCCCATCTAATTCATAAAGCTGCAACACGGTGGAAGATCAAGTATTTCAGAATACAACACCCCATAGACCATTACTGATAAAACCTATGACTGTCCTCACTCACATATATTCACATAAAAAATAATAGATACTGAATATATATACATCCATATTCTATATACAGCATCCACCCTTCCAAAAGTTTTCTTTAAGTAAAGAGAATTTTGTGATTTGACTAACCTCATTCCTAGTATCTTTAGCCATGTCTGCATAAGCAGCCTCTTGGGTAAGCTGCATGTCTAATTGTGCTTTAGATTCCTCCTCTTCTCGTCTCTTTTCCTGAACGTGGCTTTCGAGTAAGTATATATATATGCTATGTTCAATTCACACCTCTGGAAAAGTCACCCATATTGACACGTGAATTTACCTCTTCAGCAACTTTAGGCAAAAGCTGCAGCCATTTTTCTTCAAATTTCTCCAACAAAGTCTTAGCCATCACATGGACGTCATCTTTTTCATTGTTGTATTTCATTGCGTTCTTAAAAACCAACCTCACATCAGCATATATCTCCCGGACATTCTTATACCCGCCCCCATCCTTAGCCTCCATTTTAGTTTTTATTGTGCCGATGTCCATGGGTTTCTCAATAACCTAGGAAGGATAACTTAATCCAAATTAAAATAGGAGACAAAATCTGAAGGTACGAGAAATTTTGTTAGTAAGTAATTCCAATTCTTCTAAATTTATCTATCACCAATTAAGTTCTCTGCATTATAAACGCATAAACTTCAGTCTTTTTTTCACAAAGGTACAATAAAGAATAAAAATAAATAACCTTAACAAACATATGAATATGATATGTTCTCTTCTCTGAGAAAGAGAAGTTTACATTAGAGCTCAAAGGCACATCTTACAACTTCCAAATTCCAAGTACATAAAGATTACAGAGAATGCAGATCAAAGAAGATGAATTAGCAAATGATCTGAAAGAGGCACAAAGCTTTTACCTCATAATAGTCATGCAAACCTAGACCTTCGACATCTACAGGTTCCATAAAAGGCCATGCCCACTTGTGCTGAGTGATCTGCTTGCAGAAAGAAACCGTATTAACTAGCAGTTACACGTGACAAAATGATAAATTGCCCGCCAAAATGATTCAGCCCCAAAAAGCATTTGCGTTAAAGAAAACTAGAAAGTGAAAAGTTCCTTTTGAAGCAAAACCACATCAGTTCCAAATTACCAGAGAAAATAAAAGGGCCATCAAGGACTGCTTGGAGTTATATACAAACTACACAAATATACAGCATATACTACATTTGTGATGTGTGTGTGTGGTAAGATGACAATATTTTTTGCGAACAAACTTTTGTAGCATGACTGTGACATCATGTATTAAAAAGTTCTGCTTTAAGTAAGTAGTTACACCCTCCATCAGATATGTGCATATAACCATTTAAGTTTTCATATGAAATAGAATTTTGTATACGACAGAAAACATCACGCTTTAAAAATAAAAATCTAAAGATAACCAGCAAGAATCCAAAGGATCAAGGCACGTATGTTTAAAACTTCCTCCACAGTAACATATGCCTAGGTACTTTTTTTTTTTTTTCCTTGCTCGAAAATATGCGTAGCTGCTTGTGCCCAAATTCCCAAGTAAAAGCCCTGTCTAGCAAAGACAATTAGAAAGCTTGAGGTGTTTGCCTGGCGCAATATTGTGGCAAATTGGCGCATCAATTCTTGCATTCTCCTCGCTGCAGCCGCTTCCCTTTGTGATGCATCTTGCTGCTGCTGCTGCTGTTGCTGCTGCTTAAAATTACTGAAATATTTCTCTTTGTCCTTCAAAATTGAGCTCCCTTTCGAGAGCTGCGTATTTCCCGTAGCTGAATAAAACTGTTCAACCTCATTCACACTTTTTTCAATCTGCATAGTTTGTTAACAATTTCTGTCAACTTAAGGAAAAAAAAAAAAAAAAAAAAAAAAACACCAACTGGTATTAAGCAAGCCAATTGGCAGGTTGTTTGAACTCGTTTGAATAGTTAAAAAGAAGAAGCTTCAACAGGAATGCATTCTTAAAATTTCTCATCGCTGTAAATGTAACAAGTCGATGTTCTGATCACTGTAAATAAGCCTCACCTTATCGACCCTTGTGGATATTTCAACAACACAATTCCCAAGATCCTCCACCTCTGCCGCACTAGCGTCAGCCTTTCCTGGATCCACCTGATTTATTTCTGGGTTCAAAGAATTTGGGGGCTCCATCTGGTAAAAAGAAATGAAAGAAGGCGGTGAAAATTCATTAATGACGAAAACATCACCCCCATAATTTCAGTAATCCCAACACTAACTGCGAATACTAGAACATTCAATTCACAAGCTACAAATTCGGTACATTACAAGTACTTCATTTTTCATTTTTCTTTTTGGGTCTTTTTGAAAGAACAATATCAGTTAAAAAAATAAATAAAGAAAAGAAAGAAGGGGAAAAAAAAAAAAAAAAAAAAAAAAAAAAGGACATTTTGCACCACTCAATGAACTAAGATTTCGATTCCAGAGCAACCCACTTTGAGAATTGTAAAATCTATGAAATCCCATCATAAAATAAAATAGAAACAAAGGGAAATGAACGACCGTATTACAAGAGAAACGTTCACAACCATCTCCTCAAAGGGTTGAAATTCCACTACAAAATCCGAACTTTTAAACAAAATTTACAAACAGAAAACCAACCTTGGAGGAGCTCTGGTTTCCGGGAGGGTTGGAATCGGCTCCGGTGCTCGGGGGGGAGAGACGGGCTGACGCGACAGGCGCAGGGGGAGGGTCGACGGCTGGGTCACCGATGAGGGTCGCCGATGAGATTTTACTACCTAAAATGTTAGAATTTCAATTGTTATTTTTATTATTCTTATTTTCTTATTCTTATTATTCTTATTTTTGTTTCTTTTGTTGTAAGAGAAAATGTAGGAATTTCACTTTTCAATTTTCTCTTGCTGAACTTACCTCATAAGAGCGTCTTAGGATTTTTATCCTTTATCTTTTATCATTCTTAATTAACACCGATTATTAATATAATTATTTAATTAAAAAAATTATTAATTAAGAGAAATAGGTAAAAATTCTAATTATGTACTTGTGAAGAGAATTTGTCTCATTTTCTTTATTTGTAACACTTTAGGTTGCTTTCGAATCTTTTTAGACTAGGATCATGTTCATTTTACCGATTTAAATTTAAAATTTGAGTTTTGTTATAATAAAAAGCTTTAAAAAATAATCACGTCTAATTTTTTACTGCAGTAAAAAATTCTCACATAAAATCACATCTCAACTCGAATAAAAAACTCAAATTAGTTAACCAAATGGGCATTAGAGTCAACATCATGCAGGTTAAGTATATTTTTAAAAGATTTTTTAATCTACCTAATCAAGTTTAAATAGGTTGATTTCAAATTTAATCCACGTAACAACTTAAAATTTAAAATTAACTCACCTAATTAAATTTTAAATGAAATGGATAGATTAAGTAGATTGAACATTATAAAAGAAATAAAAAAATAAAAAATGAAACTAACAATTTAACCCAAATAAAATTAACCCAAGATAAAAAATAACTTCCATCACATTGTTAACAAATTATAGTGGAGTTTATGTAAGATTAGATGCTTAGTAAGTGCTAATCTAATTTAGAGGTGTCAAATGGGCCGGACTGTCTATGGATGGCTCATCCCAACCCGTAATAGTATCAGATTTGGTACGGTCCGGTTTGTTACTATTAAAGGCCGTGCCGGCCTGGCACATGTAATGGGCTAGGGCTGGGCCTCAGCCCGCGGCCCAAGCATGGCCTAAGCACGTGAAGGCCCGCGCACGGCCCCTGTTCGGCCCGATCCAAGCTCACGAAACGGCCCATGAAACAGCCCATTTCATTTGGTCCAGGGGACCCTTCGCGGGCCCAACGGGCAGCATGTGACGGGCCTCCCGTTTGGCCCTTCACATGCTTCCCGTTTGACACGTGACGAGCCAAACAGGAGGCCAGTCACGTGCTGCACGTTAGGCCCGCGAAGGGCTCAACGGCAAAAAATTGAAATTTCACCCCAAAATTCCCTATAAATACCCCTTAATTCTACCACAAATCCCACACAACAATTCACTCCCAACTTCTCATCTCACTCTCATTTTATCTCTCAACTTGTCTCTTTGATTTTGATTCTAAGCTTTTTTCTCGCGTTCATTCATTTTCTAGCTCTTTCATTTACAAAGTTCAAACAAGTTTTATCAATTTCCAGAAAAATAGCCGCGCTAAACTTCCATGATTTCACTGCTCTTCCTAAGCTTGGTGATGAGACATTTTTTGAGGAAGAAATGATGCATCCCAACCCTACCCCCACTGAACCAGAAAATGTTATGGTGAATAATGCTTCAGTACACAACGAGAAAGCTGAAGAACGCAGCAGAGGAAAAAGACCGTGAACTTCTCTCGCATGGTAGCATTTCACCTAGGAGCCCCGACCAAATCCAAAAACAGGTGAGATGAAAATTTGTGCGGTATGTAAATATTGTAAAAAGCATTTTTCTAATAAAAATGATGGGGGTACTAGTCATCTGGATAGACATTAGAAAGTATGTCTACTGTTGCACTAAGGTGGGAGAGTGGACTCCCGCCAACAAACATTATCACTCACATCACAGGGGTTATAAAATTTTACATACGATGCACAACGTGCTCGTGAGGCACTAGTTAAATTTCTAGTCAGTGCCGAATTGCCTCTTTCTTTTGCAGACGATGCCTCGTTCGAAGAATTCATCCATACAGTCTTTTGCCCACAATTTAAATGGGTAAGTAGAAACACAACTCGTTTTGATTGCATGAAAGTTTTTTATACAATGAGACAATCTCTTGTTGATAATTTTAGGACTTTTAATGCTACTGTCTCTTGCACTTCTGATCTGTGGGATGGGTGCAATAAAATTGGATATTTATGTGTCACATCGCACTACGTTGATGACGATTGAGTTTTACAAAAAAGAATAATTGATTTTCATTTATGTCTATATCCTTGTAACGCAACAGCTATTTTTAGTACAATAATGGAAATTTTTAGGTTTTATGGGATAGAAGATAAAGTTTTAACAATTACTTTTGATAATGCGTCAGCTAATACAGCTGCAATTAATCTGTTTAAACGTAGTTTGAAACCAGCATTTGGAGGGAAAATTTTTCATCAACGGTGTGCATGTCACATAATTAATTTAGTAGTTCAGGCAGAAATTGAACATATCTCAGCTAATCTTACAAATATTAGAGAACCATTATCAATCATATCTAGTTCTGGAGCCTAGCTCCAAGAATTCAAATAATATTGCAACAACAGCTAGATGCGCCCAAAAAAGTTTCCAACTTATCACGACATATTTAATGTGGAATTCAACATATTTAATGTTGAAGGCAGCACTCCTGTATTCACAGTTTATCACGACATACGTAAACAGTAAGAACGATCAAATTTTAATTTTTGATCATGATTGGTAGATTGCTGAGTATTTTTTAAAATTTTTAAAAGTTTTTTATAATGCTACTGAATTACCTTCTGGAGTTTATTATCCTACTGCACATTTAGCTTTACATCAACTATTTAATATTTTAGAAACATTTTCTTATTATAGGGATACATAACTTTTTGGAAATATAGTTAACTTAATGAAAAATAAATTTAAAAGTTATTGGTCAAGTTGTCTTATGTTATATGCATTGGCAACCATTTTAGATCCTAGGTGCGAAGTAGATGGAATTGAATCATTGATGATTGCTACCGTAGAGAATTTAGAAATAGATATGCAACTAAGTGTTATTGACGCTAAGAAAATGTTAGAAAAAGTTTTTAGTTTGTGTGAAGTAAAATATAGCACAGGTCAAAAAGAATAGGGAACTTAGTCGTCAATTCAATAAAATCACATCTTTTGGGGCATATGATATATTTTTTTAATTAAATTTTTAAAAAAATACAAGGGTTGGGGTCGGCTTGTGAAGGGCCTGGGCCCAGGCCCGACCTTGGCCCTTATGGACTAGGGCCAAGGGCTTGGACCAGGCCTAAGTTTTTCTTCTCAGGCCTGGACCGGGCCTGAATTTTTCTTCTCAGGCCCGGCCCACACATGGCCCTGCACTGTGCAGGGCCGTGCCAGGCACAGCCCAAGCCCGTAATGAGCCTGGGGTCAAGTGCGCCGTGCCGGCCCGGCACAGACACGTTTGACAACACTAATCTAATTTAGGCGTGCTAAGTTCACTTACTCAAAAAAAAAAAATATATATATATATATGTGTGTGTGTGTGTGTGTGTGTGTGTGTGTGTGTGTGTGTGTGTGTGTGTGTGTGTGTGTGTGCGCTGACAAAGTTTTTCAATGGATGCACGAGGCGCTTATTAAATTCCCTCCCACCTACAAGTTTAAAAGGCAGCAAGCGGGTTTAGCAGGTGAGACACATTGATAAGAGCCTCATTTTATATTGTTCTAATACAAGTCTATAAGACCGTATTAGATCGATCAACAGGTTTTGAGCTTAATGCTACTTCTCTACATTTATATATTATTATTATTTTTTCGGGATATGATTCTGAAGAGAAAAAACGAATTCCTAATTGGTGTGACATAATTATATATTGAGACAAGCGGTCGGCTCCAGTATCAAAGTATAATTATTCTTTATTTTTATAAATAAATAAGCTGGTTTTATAAATAACATTTTGTTTATGCATCAAAACACATAAACGCTCACTAATCTACCTAAAATTAAGTAAAATGAAATTGTTGAAATGGAAAAAGGAGATTTCTCAAAAGTATGTGTTGAATGTTAAGATTACAAATTAAATTCCTATTAACAAATTGTTAATGTGACAGAATAAACGAAACAAAAGATATAATAGAGTTAATCTCCATAATGGGGATGCAATGAACTTACTAAGATGACCTTGTCTAGTAGCAATGTGGAACGGATCATGTCATTGCTTGTCTAGCAATAATACTAAACTATACATTCAATTTTTAATCTCGTTAAATATATATTTTTAAATTAGATTTAATACTAACTTTATACGCCTCTTGCATGATAACTTGAAATTTGACAAAAATAGCTGTATTGCGTGTGAGAGTGTCCTATTCACTGCTGTTAAAACCCATCGACGAACATTTTGCTCTTAATATAAATGTTTATGTGAAATGTTCATTTATTATGCAAGTGCCAATCACACCCATGTATTTTGTCAGATGCCCAGATCATAACATTTGAACGTTTTAACTCTTTCTCTTTGGCTTCATTCCCATTCTGCCAGATAAGCTAATAATTTTGAATGCTTTAAAAAAAAAATTAAAATCATTTTGATAATCTTATATTTTTTTATAATAAAAAAATCAGATTATTACTTTAAGGAAAAAAAAAAAAAAAATTCTTTCATGCACTCTATCAAATTAAGGAGCGTATCAAGTTTTTTAAAATGCTATGCGTCTCTAGCTGTAGATCTAGATTTGATAACAATTAATCTAAACGAAAACGAAAAATCTCAACAAAAAACCTCAACTAACAAGATAGATAAATTTATATGAATCAACCTATCATCATTGTAGATTGACATTTAAAGGGACGTTTGGTTGGAGGATTCATACCATGATTTAAATCATAGTTCATGATTCGTTATAGTGTTTTCTCTAAAAAAAATACACGTAAATCGAAAATGATTCTAATCCATTAACCATACATCTCCTAAGTGGACATAAATATTTAGTCCTATAAAAGTACTAAAAAAAATTTAGAAAATTCATGAGAAAGGATATTCTCTCTTCAATGAAAAGAGTAGCTCATATATATTATCTAAGATGAAGATGGAAGAAAAGAACAACAAAAGTTTATTTTTTCTCCTGAGGGAAAACCCGATATTTCATTAAGAAATTACAAATTAATTCACAAAAAAGGTAATAATACACTTACACATGAGAGAATGTTTTCCAAATAATAATACAAAGAAAGAAAAAAACATATAAGAGAGAGAAAGAAGAACGTTACAATGTGGTAATGGACAAATATAATATAAAGAATAACAAATCATACTCATAGAGTCATATATATGTTCTTTTCTCTTTCTTTTTGAAAGATAGTAACCTTTACACAATTTGGCGAGCGAGCAGATATCACATTGTTGTTGTGTCTCAAGGTTTTGGTGGTTCTGCCGTCGCAGCTTCCTCCGCCTTAGCTGGAGGGTGCGGCCGCCGCCGCCTCATCGGCCTTGTGTGGCTCCGCGGGGGCAGCTTCCTCACTAGCCTTTGGGGGTTCTTCTTCTTTCTTTTTTTCTTCCTTCTTCTCAACAACAATTTCTTCCTTCTTCTCTTCTTCAACGACAATCTCTTTCTCTTTGCTGCTTTCGGGTGCTTCATCAGTAGTTGTTTTTGGCGCTTCCTTTTCTCCTTCTTCAGCAGTAGTTTTGACTTCTTTCTCAACTACTACTTCTTCAGTGACAATAAACGTTGAGAACTTCTCGAAGACAAACAACACTGGGCCTGATACCAAGGCTGGCCCGTATTTCGAAGATGCTTCTGTCGCTTGTTTTGATCCTGGGAATTCTGTTCGTACACATTATTGCCGCAGTCAACAAAATGGACCATAATAATTAGTTTCCACACACACAAAAAAAAGTGCAAACTTAATTGGATTTGAAAAGATATTCCAATTTAGACAATGCACCATAGTTAGTGAGATCAATTTTTGTTTCCTAGAAAGATACCAAAATTTTAACTAGCAGTCTACCACTAATTAATACTCTCGAGACATTTTGTGCATGGCAAATTTATGGTTGGATACAAAGAAAAAAGTTTATATTTATTGGTATGGTGCAATAGACTGACGAGTTTTAAAAAAAAAAAAAAAAAAAAAAAAAAAAAAATTCCGTTAAATTTTTTTTTTTTTTTTAAACTATAATATGATCTAACAAACTACTTTTTATATTCTATAATAAATGTAATGGAATCGATAAAAATCTGACAGTTTTACTATGACAATTAGGTAAATGTTTTTTTTTTTTTTTTTGCATAATTAAGAATTTCCTGTAACAGAAAAGAAAAAGTCTAAACACATAACGATAAGGGAATTAAAATTAGATGAGAAGTGTTGATTGTACCGATTTTAACGAGCTCTTCTAAAAACTGGTGGACTGCAGCCGAGTTCTTCTTCAGCCCCGCCTCCTTCGGTTCCTTGACAAAACTCTGCACAAACAATAATTTAAAACAAAATTATTTCTTCTTCTTCTTCTTTTTAATTGTGTTTCTATTTATTCATTTGTTTTTCTTTTTTAGGCATGTTGTTATGAAAATTCTCTAACCTTGATTTCGGTGGATGAAGCTTCATAGATTTCAAGGACTTTAGGTTGAAGCTCATCTTTCTTCTCCTCAATTTGCTTATTGATTTCCTCCTGAAAATAACCACGTGAATAAATTAATACACAAATATTTGTACATGAAACGAAAATAATAGCAAAAAAAACAAAAACAAAAAAAGTTGCATATCTATAATATAGAAATACATATTCCATATACACACAGAAAAGGAAATATATATATATATATATATATATATTTTGTGCAAATCCAAACTCTATAGGAAACTAATACCCACATACGGATTAAATTGAAAGGTTAATTCTATATATAAAAGAAGAAATAATCACACATAAAGCAAAAATTATTGAAGAAGAGATGGATGGATATGGATGGATGCACAAAATATTATATATATATATATATATATATATTTATTTTATATGCATGAATATGTGAAAGATTATTATATAATGTTTAAGGGAATTAATTAATTACCTTAGAGTCGTCAAAGGACTTGACAGCCTCAGCAGCTGCAGCCTTTTTAGGACCATTCTTGTCGAAGACCTTTTTGATCTTCGGAAGCACCTTTGATTTCCAGTAACCCATGATCTCTAGCTAAACGGGTTTAATGATATTTTCCCAACACCAAAAATCCCAGAAGCCAAACAAAGTAAGCGGATTTTCTAGGAAAAAAGAAAGATTTGGATCAATATTAATGAAAATCACACCACCCTAGCTAGGCAAAGAACATATGTAATTAACAAAGATATAGAAGCATAAGCTAGGAAATAAAACAAGTTTATATAGGACATGTACAATATTTGATGAAACTGAAAATCCAAGAATCTCTCTCTCTCTCTCTCCTTCTCTAATTTCTCTGTTTCTCTCTCTAACTCTCTCTCTCTCTCTCTCTCTCTCTCTCTCTAACTAATTATAATTACTTACATAATGAAATGTTGGAGGGTTTCCAATCAAAGAAATTGTCGACCTCAACGTAACTGTTGCAGCCAACTGTCTGTCTCCCCAAATTAAGAACTTTCTTCTCATATATGCTTAAGACCGTGGCATCAATCAACATATAGACAACCCCATCCACCTACCAAACAGCCCCCACATTCACAATCTAATTACCAAAAGGCCTCCTTGCTCAATGATTCCAGCCTCGCCACCATGCGAAATGGCCATCCTAGCCAGGAGTTGCGGGCCGTTCCAGGGGTAAAATCGTCAGTTGGGAAATTGGAGGGTAGGTTTTGCATGATTGGTGTGATGGAAAATCCAGGGTGGATTAATAGGGGAAATGAGAGGAGTTTGGTGGCCTTTTGGGGGATTATGTGAAAAGAGGCAGCGAGAGTGTGAGGTGGCGTGGGGGAGGTGACAGCTGGCAATCACCTCAAACAGAGGTGTCCACACATTCGTGGGGCCTTGTGGGGTCCTTTCAATTTGGTTGCTAATTTTGATGTTGATCATTTTTTTTTTTAATGGTGTTGTTCATGTATTTAAATACACACACATATATATAAGTGAAAGCTCGGGCTGGCCCTAAGCCGGTTGAAAGTTGGCTTGGTCTGATTGTAATACTCAGAATTTATGAAGTATTTCTTTAAATATATATATATATAAGAGCTATTTGTGTCGGGTCGGGCCAGCATGCATAAAATTTCGTGCTCAAAACTTCAGTTTAATGACGAGCTAACAGTAATAGATTTCAGACAGATTCATTTGACTAGATCTAAATTTATAATTCTATATGTACACATATTATGTCTTTCATCTTTTTTTGGTAACATTCTATTAAGAAAAGTAATAACCTAAGGCACTTAAAACATATGGCTTTTTGAAGATAAATGGTTTCCTTTTTTTTTTTTCCCTCTAAATTTATTTAAATTATAATAAGATTAATTCTTATTTCATTAAACGCTTTGATGTAACAAAGAACGGATTCAGTGAGAGATTGCAGCGTTTATCAGTAAAAATATGGAGCTTATCTATAATCTTATAATAAGGATCATACTCACGTTTGAAAGATGTAAATCAAAAAATTTACTTATCTACCCTATTGTTACATTCTCCAACGCCAGTAATACTTATCATTAAAAAAAAATGATACTAAATTATGATTTCAAGCGACAACTTACATAATATTAATACTTTTTAATTTAACAAATTATTACTTGATGTGACTTTCAGAACTGCATAATATCAAAGAGAAAATTCTAATAACAAAATTCTCCATAAATATATGTAAATTTGAGGAAATCTCTATTAGAAATTGACAGCCTTGCTTATTATTAGTATGGCGTATTTGTTTACTCTATAACAAAATTCTTTCTTGCAAAAATAAAAATAAAAATAAAATAAAAATAAAAAAAAATGTTGACGCCTATTTTTTGTTTAGTTGAAGAAATCATATAATACTTGTAAAATTAATTATTTTCTTTTAAAATAAAAGAAATTAAAAGAAAGGACGTATATAGTTATTTGTTGTTTATCGTTTGCTCTTGGGTTTATTCTCGGACTGGCCACATGGCTTCGCTGGTACTACATGTACAAGGCCACATTCGCTTCAGAAGCATTTAAATATCTACATATTTTGATTGATATATATATATATATATATATATATATAGTTATACATGATGAGGACAAACATTGATGCCGACCATAGTAGTCTTTGTTAATTGTGGGCATTTTTTATAAAATAAAGTGTACTATATTCTCATATATGTGGAGCATTGGTTGGACTTGGCTTCATAATAATATTGAGTGATTAAGAGGAACATGATAGATCCACATGCTACTGATGTTGTGGGGTATTGCTATATAAATACACACACACTTACAACGAGTTGGAAACAAACAACACATATTAGTTAATTGGTGGGGTTTTCGTGTTAATCCTCATTAAGCTGATTTTGACTTGATTCTCCATTTTAGTGTACTTATCTTTTTGTTAACTTATTCTACATCAAATGTTACTCCTATGCTTTATTAAAAAAAGGAGGGGAAGGTTGGGGGTAGCTCTCATGGGAATGGCTTAGTGGTGAGAAGACAAAGGTACGTAATATTAAAAGATAATTTACCAGCCCAACAAAGATTTTGACATTGTAAACAATAAGTTACTTTCTAGTAAATTGACGATTTACATGCTAAAGTCATTCTTTATTAAAATAAAGAAATTGAGTTTGTTTGATAAATGAAAGATTTATCGGGTAAAAATATAACATTTACTACATAAAAATTATACAAGGACAAAATTAGAACATCACATGTTGAAATTTTAAAATACACTATTTATTTTCATTGTTGGGAAATATGCTATTCAAATGGTTTAGTAAAATGGCCTATATGTACAATTTCCCTTCTTTTTATTAGATAATACTCATATGGAGATCGGATTCACTCATGTTTGTCACCCCTGTTAAGTTGATCAAGTAAAAACAAAATCCATTTTGAAATAAAATCTTAAAAACCTACCTACCATAACATAATAAGATAAGCAGGATATATATACAAACACCTTCTAATTATTAAACAAATATTATATGTACAGGGATGAGATTGAATTGTATCCGGATAAGGATCGACTTTTGAATATTTTTGTAAATACTGGATATTATTGCACTTAAAAAAAAAAAAAAAAAAACTAAAAATACATCTTATCAAGATATCATTTATCTAGGCTAGACCGTGACCATTGATATATTATAGTCATCTAGAAAGATCACAGTGTTTATTATAGCATATATATATATATATATATATATATTCAATTAATAGATGGCTTCATAATTTTCCATTGATGCGTATACGTCATGCTGTTTATCAGCATATGTATCTTTTTCCAATATTCAGAATAATCAAATATAAAATACAATTTCAAATCCAATTATCCTAGTCATACATACGTACATATATTTGACTGGCCAAACAAATTCAGTTTCGTGAACCAGTTGGCAAAGAACGAAGAACAAATTAGACCACACAGATATATAGCAAATATTGGTCTCTCTCTCTCTCTCTCTCTATATATATATATATATATATATACACACACACACACACACACACACACACACACATTTGTACGTTGATCATCAAATAATTCAAGTAAAAATCGTGAATATTCCTAAATTTTGAAAAAGATGTTCAGTGTCTGTCAAACGTCATCTTTTTGAACACGCAAGCTTGATCATTAAGCCATATATAAGTGACTAGAAATGCGTACTTGCAAGAGCAAATTAAAGATAAGTCTATAAGATACAAATTGTCAAGAATAACTTTAATCAGTTGGCCTCGTTACAACCTTATAATAAGCTCTTTCAATTCTATTCATCTGTTTTTTTTTTTTTTTTTGGTGGAACATTTTTATTCATTAATGCTTCACGTCATTTGTTATTTAAATGTTGAAATTGCCAGTACTATCTTTAATTTCTTACTAAACAAGAACAAGTTGCTTCCCTAAAAAAAAAAAAAAAAAAACAAAACAAAACAAAACAAAACAAAACAAAAAAAAGTAAAAATACATTCAAATAGAATTAAGAGAACCGCTTTCACTGTTTTAATACTTAGAATTAATGAAGCATAGAGAGGTAGACCCTGTCATATATTTGAGTGTTAATTATAATAATTATACTTACCACAAGACAGAAGAATCAAAATAGATGAGAGGTAGCGTTTGAGTGTGAAACTGTTACTGAAAACAACATGACATATAATTTTCATAACTCTACGTCATTGTGAAAAAAATGAAAGAATAACATTATTTATTTGGAGCGTAGTAGTTTATATCTATATATTATAGGTCTTGTTCTTCTCTTTAGCAAAAATAAAAATGGTCATATCATTTCTCTTGTGAATATGAATATGGATTTAAGTTGCATAACTCGTGTGAGCAATCAATTCTTGAAGAAGCGGAGTTGATAAGACCATAACACACATTTTTGGACTTTATAATAAATGTACATCCTCAAAATTATCTACCTACCTATATTTCAACTATATTTTCCTTCCTTTTAAGAAAATTCTGAGAAAAAAAAAATAGAACTCCAATGGCATTTTGTTGTTTTGAACACTTTGAGTTTTTATTAATTCTGTTAAATTTACACAATTTTCATTGTGAGACGAATTTGATCTTGTATAAAGTCAAAAAGGATACAATACCAGTAGAGGTTTTCTATTATAGAATGACCTTTCTATTCATTTACTTTTTGGTGTTTGTTCCCAAAATCAAAACTAAATTGGAAAGATCCCAATAGTGGCTGCTGACATTCAAAAGAGTAGCTTTAGGGTTCAATGTTGGATAGTAACTTCTTATTACCGACCTACCAAATATTAGTAAAGGAAAATACTAATAAAATTTAGGATTGAGTTCTTATGGGCGCGTTTGAAAAAAAAAAAAAAAAAAAAAAAAAAAAAAAACTTCATAAAGTTGTGGGCCACCAAGTATTACAAAGGATTGCATTTTTGACATATTCACTTGTCAGTAGTGGCATTTTATTTTAAGTAATGCCAGTTGAGTACATTTTCAGGGACTTGCCATGAATAAGCCTTTCTTTAAAGCAGTCCTGAGTTCAAATGAGCCATCAAACCATGCCCAAATTAAAGACACGGAAGTTAACTAGGAGACACAATTATGATCTTACTATCAAGATAAGTAAGAGAAAAATAAATGTCGACCATCAAAGAGATATGTTACAATCAAGAATGCTGTCAAGTCGTCAACAACTACTTAAATGTATTACACCAACACTGGAGTTGACAGTTACAACCCTTCACCTCTAATATATCCATACCTACACTTGTCTTGACCCAAAATAAAAATAAAATAAAATAAAATAAAATAAAACCCTCTGTTTTCTCTTACATATTTTGCACTACACACACACACACACACACACACACACACACACACACACACACACACACACACATATATATATATATATAAGCATGTAGCCAAACTTGCAGTACAACAGAAAGGCTGACTTACAATTAATGAGGTGATTCTAAATTTAGAAGTTTAACAACATCAATCAATGACATAGTTGGGAGCCACCGCTAATATTCTGTCGTTTCTAGACACGGATGATCGCTGTCCTGCGCCTTCACCCTCTGCCGCTTGCCTACCGTCGTCTACCACTATTAAGTGGCCTTCTCTTCGGATCAAACTCTGCATGACAAGAATTTGGTTTATATAAAGTTAGTAGACACTAGAGATGTTTTTAACAATGCTCTTTTTAAGCACAGGATGTCACCTCTATAATTGCTTTGATTTTGGAAACTTCATTTGCAGCCTCCTCCATCGAACTGTAATTGTTTTTCTCATTCTGTTGACTGATATACCACTGAATCAAGTCCCTCTGCCTCATTCCAGCCAGTCCAGTCCCTGCATCAAGAAAAGGCTCCCCACTTCGTTAAAAAAGCAAACATAAAAAGAAAAATGTTGTAATTATGGCGACTTTTCTTTTTCTGGTAAATCAAAACGAACGCCCACTGAGGGACTTGTGCAATATAGCCAAAATCTTGGACCCATGTTCAAAAATCGTCCATATTTTTTTTTCTTTGTCCATTCTTTAGTAAATCGTTGAGTTACTAAAAGTAGATTATAAAGTTACTCCATAATATAACACTTAGAAAAAATTGGACTTTTATTTTTCATTTTGTAAAAGTAAGCAAAGTGGAAATTTATGTATCAGAATTTGCTTAATGATATGGCTTACCTTCTTGCATAACAGCTTCTTCATGCTGTCTAAGACGCATGACAAGGGCTTGGGTAACCCTCTGAAAATACTCATCACTTATCACAAGTTTCTTTCCTTGTTGATTTGCAGAACCTCCTCCATTTTCTGCACCACAATTTGATGACCGTTGGTAAATGACAATAAAAATAAACACTTTGAATGGCAAAACAAATATAAAACTCACCACGGTCACCAGAAGCTGGCTCAGAGGCAGCAGCATTACTTGGTTGGTCATCTCCCTCACCAGAACCATGATTTCCATCACCACCATCATCACCGTTACCACGATTTTCTTCTTGAAACTCAGACAGATCAATCTCACTGGACTCCACACTGCATGGCAAACAAATCCGCTCATTAGGGAAATGAAAGCAGAAATATGAAAACAGAAATATGAAATATGAGAACATAAAATTCTTGCCTGATTATGGACGTTTTCAGCAATCTCACAGCTAGGCGGACATGGCGTGGTTGTGCCTATAAAAAGATCACTGTAAGCCTGATACTGAAAGATATAAAACAATCAAGTTAAAAGAATTGGCTTGCTAAATTTATAGGCACCGTAGTTTCCAAATGAGTTCTAGCAATGGCCTCTGAAAGCCTGATCAATGCTTCCAGTTGCCTAACAGTCATGCGGTAAGCAACTCTATTTCCAGGAGCTGTATCACCTCTGCGAAGAGCAACATAGGAGTCCACCAACAGTTTTCTGGCTTCTCCATTTAGCTGCAATGGAGAAATCAAAGTTAAACGAATAGAATTTTCAAGAGGTGGATGATAGTCATGGATGAAAAATCTGAATAACAGACCTTGGGTTTCAGAGTTTTTGCATATGCAATGTAACGCTTCAGTTCCGCAGTAGTGAATGCAGGAGTAAGTGCCTCCTCACGTTTCTGATGTACTCTCACAATGTGGTGCGCAATGTGGTAATCAGTTTGATCGTCTGGGTCATCAATCATGACGTATACCAGATCAAACCTTGAAAGAATAGCAGGAGGAAGAGCAACATTGTACTGCGAAAATGCTCCAAAATGGTTAGTCATGCATCAAAGGCTTCTTCTAGTAAATTCATAATACCCCATAATACTCAGCAATCAAACAGCGAAAACCTGACAACTTCTCAAGAAGAAAGAAAAAGGAAAGGGAAAATTTTAGAGAGTTTTCCATAAGAGGTACAGGGTTCCAATATCAATTAGCTTGGATATGCTTTACCTTAAGAGGTTTAGATTTATCATAGCGCCCCCCTGTGGGGTTGGCAGCAGCAAGAATTGATGTTCGAGCATTCAGTGTTGCTTGTATTCCAGCTTTTGTAATGCTTATAGTCTGTTGTTCCATGGCTTCATGAATGGCAACCTTCAAGTCAATTCGTGAATTAGATTTCCAGGGTTTCTCTATACATAACATACTGATCAGGGTTTATACAAGATAATAGCAGGATACCTGATCTCTAATGTCCATCTTGTCAAACTCATCAATGCAACAAATGCCGTTGTCAGCTAGCATCAGGGCACCAGCCTGGAGTAACAAAAATTTGTTATTGAAGAAAATACCAGTAGGGGGAGAAAAAAAAAAATCAACTTGGCCTTTTATCTTCTCTTTTTTGTTTCATCAATTTTCTGTTACTCACTTTTTTCCCAAAATTGATTTTACTTTGTTCCAATTTGATGCGATATTCTGTTGTTATGATTGGATACCTGATGATGTTTAAATTCACTGAATCAAAACGGTACAGCATAAGCTCTTATTACGGTTTTGTTTTTCATTTCTTTTTTTGCATTTTGTCTACTTGGAAATGGGCATGACCTCTTGTATTTAAAGGCACGCTATCAAAAGCAAAGGACAAGTAGAAGCAAATTATGGTATAATCTGATGTGCGAGTGTGCACTCTCTCTGATGCAGATATTCGGATATAAGATCCTTTAAAATTGGAGTAGGAGATCAAACTAACGCATCCCTGATATGTTATAAATTGGATATTCTGATGCATGTCCCAACTTGGATATTCTGATACATATCCCAACTAAACTATATTTAACACGTTTTATCTTAAATGCTACTAGTTCTAGTTACAGATACATTGATTTATTCATTGTAAAGTTACCATAAATATAGTTATAACTTTACCATGAGAAATACTTCCATTTTCTTCCTAGTGAAATAAGTACCTATATTTGTGAGGTTTAAATCTGAGATGACACCCAAAGAGCATAATGCTCTTATTGTGCCTAAAGACATTTCATGGGAAATATAATAGCATCAAGCATCTTGAAAACGAGTATGTAGTATATAATGGAATGCTGACTTTATACTAGGAGGCTAAAAGTATGAAAAAGCAAGCGGTGTGAAATCTTTACAGTAAGAGCATACTTTTCAATTGGGTTCACTCAGAGATGTTTGCTAAGATTATAGTGCCTAAAAAAGTCCAAGTAGCCAATAATTTCCTGAAGAATTAACCTGTATCTGCAGGTAATATATGAGTTCTTCCTGGGTTTCTAATTTATTGACTGAATGTTTCAAAAAGGCGGCTAACAGCCCTGCAGATAAAAAATCCAAAGTCATGAATCCCCTAACAGGTCCAAGATACTTGCAATCCATTATCAAGACTGGAAGATTTCCATCTAGCTTCTCGATCATTGAAATGGAGGAAAAACTAATAAGATTAGGAGATCCTAGCAAACCAGTATCAAGATCTTGTGGAAATTTTCCACCCAGGTCCTGGATCATCACATTGGAGGAGCAACAAAATTGCATAAAATTTAAAGATTTTCAACACGGTACCTCTATGCAGAACTCTCCAGTTTCTGGTTCTTTGGCCACGGTTGCAGTTAACCCAGCAGCTGACGAAGATTTGCCAGATGTGTAAACAGACCGTGGAACTATACCGGAAGTATACCTGAAGTATAGAGAATCATTATAAGTAATCTAATCTGTATAACTATAAATGATATGATGAAAAGCAGAAAACTCGTCATACTTTAGAAACTGAGATTTTGCACAACTAGGATCTCCAACTACACAAACGTTGATGTCCCCTCTCAGGTTGATGCCTTCATGGGTGATTTTGTGGACACCACCCATAAGCATCAGCAGAATGGCTCGCTTTATATCTTGGTGACCGAAGATAGTTGGGGCAACACTATCAACAAGTTTATTGAAGAAATCCGGGGTGTTCCTCATTCTTTGCACTTCATCCAGCTCTTCCGACTGCCAACAAAATAATACAAGCAAACCATGGAATTAGCTCTTTCTTCTTCACTTCAGTAGCCAAATGAGCCACGATTTGAGATTAAAGAAAGATGGAAAGCATTAAGTATTCTAGAAAGTACCAAGATTTCTGCAAGTAACTATAATTCTGTAGAGTGTTGACAGCACATACAAGGTGCAAACTAAGGCATGCAATTGCAATATCCCCTTTTTTATAGTTCAATCGGGCAATGTTGCAGATACAACAGATTAGAAAGGATACATGTGAACATGAAAGAAATCCTACCGGTTATTTTTTTTTATTTTTTATTTTTTTGATTGAGGCACAAATTCTTATAAGTTATTCTACAAGTAGATGATACAATACAAAACCGTCATGTAGTGTGCTACAAGTAGATGAGGAAGCGCCAGTGAAAATATTCAGTGAATGAAAGGAAAAAAAAAAAAAAAAAGGAATCAACAAGGCAGCTACAGTAGTTTTAAAAAGTATTCAAATAAAAGTTCGTTAGTTCCTTGGGTTACAGGCTTGGTCTAGTTTAGTTGTTGATTGGAAATGTTGCAACATCAATGAAAAATTTAATGAGTCACAATAACTACATCCGAGATTACGAAATAAAATAAATATAGTACAGATAGCAGATCGTGAACTAACAGTGAATTGCTGGTTCTCATCTTCATCCGCATCCTTCTTTCTATTCCTGATGTCGATGTCCCTTCTACCATCACAAATCTGAACACTAATCAAATATGAGAAACAGATAATGGAGAGACACTCATCATACAATAGCTTGAGAGTTTAGTGGGATTCAAGTTTAAACGAAAAGGCAATTAAGGACCAACCTGAACTGAATTGGCAATAAATGCAAGACGATAAGAGAGATCTCTCACTCCTAATGCTCGAAGTCCCCTCAAACCTTCATTTCCAGCCATTGAATTCCTCTGCTGAGGACCTTCACGGCGGCATTCTGCTCTCTCACCAGGGGAGGCCAATGCCATTATATCGGGTATCACAACCACAGTGCCCGTGAACATGACCCTGTAAAGTACATATTACAAACCAACAGAAAATAATCCAGTCTAGCTAAAACTCAAAACTGAACAGGATCATTTAAGAATTCAGTTTGACTTTTATCTTACGTGTCGCCTGCCCTGGCCTTTTCCACAATCTCATGGCGGAGAATAACGTCCAAGGATCTGGGAAGGGAACCAGCAGGTATCTCCTTGGAAGTCTCCTGCATCCGTACCCTCTGCCAGTCTGCGAATTTGCTCTCCTGCTGAAGTAATGCCCACTTTGCTCTATTGGCGCAGGTTGCGTTCACACAAATTGTTGGCTGTGACAGAATAAACAGAATCAATTAAGCAAAAGTATAGTAAATGAGAATCAAGCCACAAAAGGAAAAAAAAAAAAAAAAAAAAAAAGAATCAATCCACACATGTATATGTCAGTAGAAAGAACTACTTAGTATACTATGTCCAAGATAAATACCTGTGTATACTTAAATTGCTGTTCAACGTTCTTTATAACTCCTCCGCATTCCAAGCACTTGAAAGTCCCTTGGAGAAGCTCTGGGCGAACCTCACTCGTGCGAGTCACCACTCCAGTCACAGAGACTAGTTTACCAATCTCAGCGGTTTTTAGTTCCCTCAGCCTGTAATTAGAGTTGTAAACCAGTTAAAAACCTCACGCACTTTAAGTCAATCAGATATGGATTAGAATAGGGAAAGAATGAGATTTTTCCATGTTCCACCAGCTGAAAGGCACTAAATACAACTAAAAGGGTAATGAAAGAAGATGAGCGCCCAAATTTGATAAAAATTGAGTTGAAATTTCATAACAATCAAAAATTTAGTACATATCTCTAAATTATTGGAGATAGTCTGAATTACAAGTATAAACTGAGTATTGGCACTCTCTTCCTGTACTAGTAAAGCTAACTCGTTATAAGCAGCTTCAATTGGGTTCAATTCGAGATTTTCCAAACCAAGTTGAGAGCCAAGGGAAGAAAATGGAGGACAGAAAAAGAAACTAACACCAAAGACCTGAGAAAATCCACTAATTAAGACAATAAAACCCAGGAAAAGGTAACCCAATTGAAAAAAAAAAATGACTATAAAAGAAACAAAAATTAACACCCAAAACCCGAGAAAATCCAGAGTTAGCAGAATGTAACTCATTACGGAAAAGGTTCGCACATTAAAGTTTCGAATTTATCTCCAATTCACTAGGAATAGCCTCAATTACGAACAGAAACTTGGTATTGACAAAATCCCTTCCTCTAATAAATAGGTTAAAGTTATCACGATTGAGAATTTCATCAATTAGGCACCAGAAGAAGAAAACGAAAAGGAAGAAAGGAAGAGTAAATGGACGGACCTCTTGCAGACGGGAAGGTTGAAGAAGGCGAGGTTAATGTCCTTGTTAGGGTTGTCGTCGGAGATGAAAGTCGGCTTCTGATCCATGACGAACCTCTTACAGGCGTTCTTCAGGTAAGGCTCGAACCTAAAGAATTCATCGGAGATTGCCTTCTGGAGAATGTTGCTGAACGACATCAAGTGAGAGAAGTCCACGAACACGGTGTTCGACTCGCTCGATCTCATGGCCTCGATCTCCGCTTCGTAAAACAACTCGCCCGACACCCTATAACTGTCACCATTTTCCGCCATTGAAATCGCCCAATCGGAAGATCATCAGACAACGAATAACACAAAACAAAAACAAAAACAAAAAAAAGAAATCGAAATCAATGGAAAAGAAAACGAACCTCTTGAGGAAGTCCAGGAAACTGTTCTCGACTCGCACGGCCTTCTCGTCCAGCATGTATCCTCCGCTCCCGTAGGCCTCCATGGTTCTACTGCTCCTTCGTCTTCTTCGTGGGTATCTTTTTGTTAGGGTTTGAAAGTTTAACTCGGAAGAACGAGAACTGTTCGGTGGGATTTTCACTTCGCAATCTCTTTTTTCTTGGCGGGAAATCTTAGGATGTTTCCCGCCAAAACCAGGGCTTCTGAGGGCTCCCGCCCTTTTCTGGTTATGGGCACTTTTGTATTCACTTGTTGGGCTTGGGCTTTTTGGTCCGTGGAATCAGAAGGTCCATTTGGATGTACATGTTGGTCCTTATGCTTTTGAGAAATTTTAGAGAAACCATGGCATATTTACAAAAGCGAAATTGGAAAGGGTGAATGAGCGAAATCGTAGGTTTTGTGTAATTGATTAATTATTAAAGAAATTTTCTCTCTCTCTGCCACCCTCCCTCTCTGTTTCTTTCCGATTAAGAAAGGCAATGATATTTTAGATGCAATGGTGGGGTTTGACTCTTTTCATAGCTGGTATGCACTAACACTCTAATGAAAACGTACACTTTAAACGAATATTACACACGCATAAACAAGTAATATATGTATGTAAAATTATTTTAGTGGGCAAATTAGACATAAAATTAATTAAGTGGTACATATGAAAAATAATAGCTGAAAGAGTTGCGTGAAAAATGCTTAAATTGAGACATATTTAAGAAACATTATCTCAGCGAGAACAAATAAGAAAATAAGTGTGAAAAAACTGTTAAAAAGAGATAAGTTTGTGGAAAAAATTATTTTAGTATACTATAATTATGAACAAATTTATTTATAAGAATCACTTAAGACATAATAAAGAGTAGTCCGGGAAAAAGTTAAGTAGAGACACCTTTAAAAATTTATTTTAGTATGAAAAATGAAGAGTGTGTTTTTTTCATAACTCAAACTTTTTTATGTTAGAAAAAACATTACAACAAAAAAGTTAAATTTAAATTTTTATAAGAGAAAATACTGTAGCAAAAAAACTTGAATTGTGATTTGAGTTGTGAAAAGAACAATGCCTGAGATTATAATTATGATATAAAAAATAAAAAATTACTTAACCTTAGAAGTGCAGGGATATAAATTTTTACACATTACTCTTGATTAATATCTTTTTGATGTATTTGATTAAAAAAATGTGTGATCAAGAATAAAGACTAAAAAGTAAGATACATACAATTTAAGGGGTTATTTATCTCTTTTTCCCTATAAAAAAAATTAAAAAAAAAACTGTTAAAAAGAGACAATGTTGAAGAAAGAAATTGTTTTAGTGTACTATAGTCCAATTAGGGAAGAATTTATTTCTAAGATTCACTTGGGACGTAATAAAAATTAGTTACGAAAAACTTAAGTAGAGTCACATTTGAAAATTAATTTTAGCATAAGAAAGTAAGAAAAAATTAATAGAGGCACATTGAAAAGAATTACACTGTAAAGTTGTTTTTAGTAAAAATGAAAAAAGAATAAATAACGATACATTTAAAATAAATTATTTTAATAGAAGTTAAGCGAGTAAAAAAGTATTTCAAAAAAGCGTGGGATTTTTGGCAAAAAGTAATGAAGAGGCAAAAAAGAAAGGAATAGGAAAATAAAAAAGCGAATCATAAAAAGTAAAATAAAAAAAGAAAAAAATTAAGTGGAGTGACACGCGGCAAGTTGAGGAAAGTGGATGGAAAGGGCCTTTACTTCTGTAATGTATGTTAAGATGAGATTAAAATTATGATAAGAAAATATATATATATATATATATATATATATACGTGTGTGTGTGTTAAAATTAAGATGTTAAGATAAGAATAAATTTAAGATTAAGATCATATAGGATAAGAAAAGAAAAGAAATCAAGTCGACGAGTAAATGTTTAAAAAGAATACATTCAAAAAAATGTTTTAATGTGCCAATTAGATTAACAAAAGGATCTTCTTTGATAGGCCAGTCTATCAGTAGTCTTAATTTTTTTTATCATTAAATATGGTTAAAATCACATCAGATTAAAAATATATGCAGAACTAACAAATTCTGATATAAATTTGACGACTTAAAAATAAAAAATTATCAGTAAATTATTTTATAAGGACTATTATAGAAACTCTTTAAGAAAAAGTTTATAAAGATAACTTTTTGATATATAAGAATTGCACATAAAATAATAAATAAGAACGCATTTGAAGAAAATTGTCTTAACCTTTTAATAAAAGGAAAAAAAAAAAAAAAAAAAAAAAAAAAAAAAAAAACTTAAATGAGAACACATGTAAAAGAAACTATTTTCATATAAGTAAATGGGGGGACAAAATTTTTAAAATGAACACCGTAAAAAATATTAAACTATAAAGAAACATTAAAATAATAAAACACAAAAAGCAGTGAAAGTAAAAAAGGAAAAAAGAAAATGATAGAGTAAAAAATTAACACGTGGAAGTGAAAAAAAACACGATAAAAAAGAGACTCACCATATGTTAATTGATAGATTAATAGATAATAAATAGATTAAAGCAATACCACTTCAAGCGAGTTGGATCTAGATATACAATTGTTACGAAACATTTAAGCCTAATTTTTATATCAAAGTAATATGGGTTAATAACTAAAAATGGTGGCCTTATATAAGTATTTTCCAAAAACTTTAGACAAATCAATTGTGTGTGTGCATCCTAAGTTTAAATAGAAAAATTAAAACAAAAATTTAAATTTTGTGAAAAAAAATAATATAATAAAAAAGTTTAAATAGTAATTTATACATACGAAATAAACGCATGGCATGTGATTTTTTCTCCCTACGAAATAGAAGTGAAGTCCCACTACCATTTTATTTCCCTCCAATTTTCACGGCTGCCAAACACACTCGGAAGACTGGAGATTATGAGAAGCCCTGTTTGGAAGCAAGGATAGTGGGACTAATCAGGCCGGGATATTTCACCGTCCCTCAATGCACATTGGCATAGCCAGCCCCAATGTAACGCTCTGGCTTAGCTTAGGCCAGCTAAGCCTAACACACAAACACACAAGAAACGCATGCATCGTAGGACGGACACGTGGCAAAGAGCCACATGAACAAAAACCGAAAAGGCAAACACTTGGCGTACACTTTTGCGCCCTGGAATCCAAATTTCATATATGGCAATGGCAGGCAATTAATGCAGAGCGAGATGTATTTGGTTTGTGGACTGAGACGCAGTGCATGAGGAGGGGCATTAGTGAGCAGTCAAAGTGGCCGTTCCAAATTCCCATTCTGTCTACTTTTTGAAAATTTGCACAAAATCCCAACTCCTAAATTTTGCTACCCTCCAAAACCGAAAAAGAAAAAAAAAAAAAATTCCCAAAGTAATTTGCATATGTAAATCCCAACTCTCTCCACCAACCACCTTTGTCCTTATCTCAAGCAAAAAAGGAAAAAGAAAACCCCTTTATCCTCATTAACTCTCACCACACTTTCTCAAAAAGCTTGAATGAATGTTACCTACTTAATTACACTATAATCCTTTCCTTCTGATCTTCTTTCATTTAATGACCTACCAATTACTTACTCCTTTACCCTTTTTTGAATAAAAGAAGATATCCACATCAAGTTCATGACTCAATCTCAATGGGGTACCTTCATTTCATTCACCACATCTTCACTGCAAAATCAAACGCCGTAAAAGGCCATTTGATAAACCGGCCCCATTGTCTGAATGTTCATATTCCTATCCTCGGTGTAAAGAGTACGTCAAATTGTTTTTTCTTTTTAGTATAAATTGATCAAGAGAATAATCAAGCATTGCATTATTCACTCACAAATCACAATCCTTGGATTTGGGTCGTCCTCTCCTAGTCCTACCCCACTTCTCTACCTGCATAATATCACATCCGTCCGTCACTAGAGAGAGAGAGAGAGAGAGATGAAACAAAGTGAGAGAGAATCAAATCGACTTCTCATTTTCAAACCCCTCCTTTAATTTTTTTTTGTCCTCCCTTTTCTTTTTCCTTTTCCCCTTTTATAATCTCAACCAAAAACATTAGTTATGGAAACCATATCCCCAAATCCCCCCGGAAACCACCAACCCCACCGCTCTATACCCATCAACATCGACCACAACAATACCCATAATAATCTCCAAAACCAATCTTCTTCTGCTTCTTCTTCTTCATTTGTCACAATCAACAAGCACAATAATAGTAACTATTTCCCTCTCTTGGTGATCAACTTCATTTTCCTCTTTGTGGGTTCCGTTTCTTCAAGTTTGCTCTCCAAGTACTATTTCATCCACAAAGGCTCAAGCATATGGGTCTCAACGTGGGTCCAATCTGCCGGATTCCCTCTCCTTTTCCTCCCCATTTTCCTTCCATATTACCTTCTCAAATCCACCCAAAGAAAGCCTTTCTCTCGCTTCACCCCAAGACTCTTCCTTCTCTCTCTCCTCATCGGCCTTCTCTTAGGCCTTAACAACCTCCTCTTCTCATGGGGAAACTCCTATCTGCCCGTCTCAACCTCGTCCCTTCTTTTATCCTCCCAATTAGCCTTCACCCTTATCCTTTCCGTCATAATTGTCAAACAAAAAATCACTTTCTCAAACCTCAACTGCGTTGTTCTTCTAGTCACCAGCTCATTTCTCTTGGCCTTAGGCTCAAGCCATGACAAGCCACAAGGCCTCACCAAATCCAAGTACTTTCTAGGGTTTGCCTCGACCGTTGGGGCGGGCTTGCTGTTTGCTCTCTACTTGCCCGTCATGGAGATGATATACCGCAAGGTCTACTGCTACGCCATGGTGGTGGAAATGCAGCTTCTGATGGAGGTCGCCGCCACCGTCCTCGCCACCATAGGGATGGCGGTGGACGGCGGGTTCTCGGCGATGAGGGAGGAGAGCCTGAGGGTTTTCGATAAGGGCCCCGCGGGGTATTGGGCCGCCGTTTTTTCGAACGTGGTGACGTGGCAGCTTTGCTTTTTGGGGACCGCCGGGATGGTGTTCATGACGACGTCGTTGACGGGCGGCATTTGCATGACGGCGCTGATGGCCATGAACGTGCTGGGAGGAGTGGTGGTGTATGGGGATGAGTTTGGAGGTGTGAAGGCCGTGTCCACTGCGCTCACTTTATGGGGCTTTTGTTCCTACGTGTATGGCATGTACATGAAAATGAAAGAGGAGAAAAATAACACCATCATCAACAACAACGGCAACTTTCATGATCATCACACCAATGCTAGCCGCCAAGGCATGGAAATGGTTCCTATGGTAGACATCAATGATCGCGTCTGATAATAGATTAGAATCATTAGATTAATTAATACTAGTATTGTTGTAATGTCTATGATCAATGTTGACCATATACTACAACAACAATAAGCCTTAATTCCAACTTAATTAGGATCGGCTATATAAATTTTACTTTTCCACGCAATTCTGTTTGAAATGAAACTTTTCTTAAGATTTAGATCTAGAATGTCAATCTCAAACATATATTATAATAAATTATTAGTTCTTTAGTATTGTTACATGATAATCGAATTTAGATAGTAATTTTGGAAAAATCCATCACATAAAATTATGTAACATGAGGACTAACTAATATCAATGTGTCTAGTGAATAGTAATTATGAAATGCGTTAGTAAGTGGTAATGAATAATGCGAGTTTTCCACTGATTAATTCATATGTATGCGCTGTAAATAACTTTGTTTTGATTAGGAATTCGGATGAGTTTGATGGGGCATTTTAAGGGGTTTTGGAAAATTTTGGAGTTTGAAATCATTGTGCTTAACAATGAACATCGTGACCATTTTTGGCTGTCATTATCGTTTTGTCTCTTCGAGTAATATCACTTAATGGACGTGGTTGATTTTTATCCATTTGATGGACATTATTTGTAAATATATTATATGTACCAAAGTAAAAATTTCCTTTTGCGTCTGGTTGGATACTTATTATATAGTGTCAGCTACTTAATTGATTGCTAAAATAATCTAGAGACAAAGGTGCTTACTTTAATTATGGAAATCTTATCTAATGATACATTGAAATGATAGATAGAAAAGTTTTGAAGATGAGACGACAATGGTGTCAAGCTTCTATGGATATCTATAGTAGGGTCGGCAATATTGGTCATGACACGACAACACGATTTGAAAACGATACGAATTTTTTCGGGTTATGGTTGAGAAAAAAAAAGGTTCGTGTGTCAGAAATAGGTTGACCTGAAATTGACAAAAAAAAAAAAAACACGGGTCAATTTCGGGTTGAACTTGCCTAACCCAAACATGACACAAAACTCATAAAAAACTAAACAATATATATATTTTAGATTTTATTATAAACTTGTGATATCATGATAGTTATACTCAAAATTTTATACTATTATTTGCTTAATTTTGAGGGGTGTTATTGTATTTTAGTGTGTTATGAATTTTAAGTTATTTCTAATATGTAAAAAAAACTAAAGAAAAATATATAAATTTCATGTCAATTTCGGGTTCACGGTCAATTTCGGGTCACAGGTCATTTTCGTGTCGTTTCGTGTTAATCCGTAAAGTGGTTGTGTCATGTCTGTGTTGTGATTTTTAAAAAATTTCATGTCACGGGTCATGTTCGGGTTGATTGTAAATTTTTTATAAAAAAAAAAATCAAAATACGACACGAACACGACACATGACACGAATTGCCACCTCTAATCTATATTACAAAAAGTAATGAATAGAGTCATTTGTTTTGTTTTAAGTACAAGACAAAAAAATTGTCTTTTTCTTTTCCTTTATCAAGTTAAAAGGAGTTTATTTTAAACATTATAAGCTAGTTATCATGATTAATTTGATCACTGTTGAACTGGTTTGTATCCATGCACTGTTCTTTTTGGCCTATTGAGGAAAATTTTGCTTTGCAGTACTACTTTTTTAGTAGACATGACTTTTGCTATCTTTCTTTATCAACTTTTTAGGGTGGTTTTGTTGTATCTCAGTTCCTTTATTTTTTTCAACATTGATTTCGTCGTTTATGTGAAAATTTTTATCCTGTGATCATTGGAATATTGCAATTAAAATTATTAAAGGACGAAGAATTATATGTGTTGAATGTAATTGTGAACCATACAAATTAAGAAAGTACGGTCAGCAAGCATTATTATATTTATTATAAAAATTATCGTAAGAATAGGTAATTTGTTAGGACAAGTGGTAAACGGTTTTGTTTCTAGACTTACACGTACGATATATATGACACCACTAATTGCATTCTTTTTATTTTTTTTTCGTATTGATATAGTTTATCCAATTAATTAAGAGCAGGGTCTCATGAAACTTAAGTAATATCAATTAAATTTTGTTCTAATATATACTTCTAACGAGTGAACAAAGATAAGACTGTCGTAAAGATTATCCTTTATATATTTTTCATCATAATTTTAAAGAAAACGACTTTTTGATCACCTTCATTTATCTATTTATTTTTCTGTACGGCATAATATGTTTATTCTCTAGTCCTGCAGTTAGGGGTGACACAAGCGAGTATTTTCGGCGCAGCTTATTATGAAAAAGTGATTAAATTATTAAATTAACAAATTAGACAAGTCTTTGGTGGAAGGTACGTACACACACACACATACACACACACACACACACACACACACACACACACACACACACATATATATATACACACACATATATGCTTAATATGCTATATAAACTTTTGACGTACAGAACGATTGAGGAAAAAAAAAAGATGGTGGGAGATCTTTATATGAGAGCACGCCGGATTATATAATATACGATCTAATTATAGACAAAAGTGTGACACATGCTTGCTCTTGAACTTTCATAAATATATATATATATATATATTTAATTTTATTTAATAACCAGGATCTGCTAATGTAATTGGCTGTATAAAAGGGTTTTGCCTGTTGGTCGAGGCTGATTTGGCTCATGGATCTTCCACTTTGCAAAAGAGACAATTGCTTACACAGTGCTATTGAGTTGTGATCCTTCCATTATCCACACACACACACACACACACACACACACACACACACACACACATATAAAGAAATTATATTCAAATTAGAAATAGAGCCATGAAAACATAAAAATTGATTTTTAAGATACAACAATCCTATGAATTTTATAAATAGCATATACAATTCATTACAACACTCTAAAACTGTTGTATCAATAGGCACATTTACTACAACCAAATTTACTGTGAAACAGTGTGCTTTATATTTAATACGTTATTTTTATTTCAGATTTTTAATATAGGACTTTTGACTTTTAAACATTTCATAAATATATATTATAAATTCCAAACATGCATGTCCATGCATACTGGCTACATATGTGTGCGAAACGATAGGGATGAATTTTTCATTGTAATTTGATTACATATGCATACATATTTATGTTATTATTCATTTGGTGAAAATATAAATTGTTATTATTGTTAATTAAGAACATAAATTATCTGATGAGGTTTTATTTTTGAGGTTTTTCTGTTGTAAGAAATATACTTATCGATGCGTTTATTTCTGATTGTGATATCAAAATCTGAAATAACTAAATCAAATTATTAGGGTCACGTTCATTTCACCAATTCGAGTTTAGAATTTGAGTTTTGCAACAGTAAAAAGCTCTAAAAAATAGTCATATTTAACTTTTTACTACAGTAAAAAGCTCTCACATAAAGTCACATCTCAACTCGAATTAAAAACTCAAATTAACGAACTAAACAGGTCCTATAAATTAAATAGCTCGAGCAACAATATTTAGTACGAACACAATCTCAAACATACTTAGAATCCCTATTTTGTGGGTTTTTCTTTTTATAGTTCTAGAAAGAGTATGTCTATACATGCGGAGATTTGATTGTAATTTTTTTTTTTTTTTTTTTTTTTTGAGACCATGCGTTAAGAGAAATACATAGAATTGATATAGACAAGCTACCTATTAAAAGAAAAAGAACCTTTTTTTAATATGACCAGACTATTAATAATTTTCTATTATCAGTCCTTAAATTTTGTATTATAAATTATCTTTCCTTCATATATATTTTTAATTTAATGTGCTTTTAACCTATTCAATTGTTAAACAGTAACACCGACCTACCAAAAAACTCTAAAAAAAATAAAATAGTTAAATGTTGACTTTTTAGTGAGTTGATGTAGTGATAACGTGATACACTAAATTTATTGAATATATTCTGTCATAATAAATATAGACAAATGATGCTTTACGAGGTGGCATTTAATGGTGTACGTATTTCCAACTTGTAAAGAAATAGATAGAGAGCCAAGTACACTTCAATCACATACAAACTACACAATTGTATAGAACACATGATAATTAAATAAGTGCACCCCAGTCTATCACAAACTACACCTCAGCCAAATTAGACGTCGTAATGATTACTTTTAATCATATCCAATCCATAAACCAGAAAAAGATAAGGAAGGTGGCATAATTCATATATATTTTCATTGGGAATCAAACAGTAGTCCACGATCAAGGAACAGTAAAGAATTTTCTGATATGACAGCGTGGACTTTTGTCGGTCTATTGCGCAAAAAAGGTAGGCTGTCCTCTCCTCTTTCTTTTTACTTACCTTTTCCTTTATATTTTTCTCAAATCCTCGTTACCATCAGTCGAGCTAGCAAGGTAGTATAGGATTAGCCGCCACATATATATAATGCATGTATACGTGTACTCTCATACTAAGGAAGCTTCTATTATATATATATATATATATGCATATTGCATATATATGAGTTATTTTTTAGAATTTTAACTACTTTAGTTATGAATTTAGAATCATACTTTAAAATTATTTTTAATTTATATATATATTTTTTTAAAAAAATATTGTAATGAATTATGAATCATAATTTAAATCATGATTCAAATCCTCTTATCAAACAGATTAAGTTTAATGCTATATTTGGTGGGGTGAAAATTGAGAGGAAAGAAAAAATGGATGAGTTTTTTTTTTTTTTTTTTTTTTTTTCAATAGAAAATAGAATGGTAAGTTGTTTAATAGAAGCGAAAAGTAAAATGAAAAAATTGAACAAAAAAAAATGACCCTGGATTTTAGTTCTCACTATTTTTTTATCCCTCTAAAAAATACTCCTTTTCTTTTTTTTTTTCACCTAACTATCAAAACCTACTTCCTCTCTCTCTCTTTCACATTTTTTTTTCTTTCTCGTATGTTTTCAGCCCGTCCTTTTTTTTTCCCCCCTTTCCTCTTACAAAGGGTACATAATTAGTCGTCAATATTAAATAGTAATTGTTGAAAGTCGTCTACGGAAAACTATGTCATCAACAATCATCGCTGTAAATTCACATAACAGTTTTCATGTTGTCGTTGACTCGTTTTATTGCAAAGAAACAACACAGACTTCTCTTCATTAATTTCTAATTAGATAACTTTGATAATCTCTTAATTATACTTTTTCTTTTTGAACAAAAATAATCAACTATAAACAGCATTATACATGATAAAAGTCAGACTCCTCGTTCGGATTTAGGCTATTAATTACTATAAAATGCATGCAATTAGTGGCAATACATTTATTATTATTATTATTTCTTAGAGAACTTTTACCGGACAACTTCGAACGGTGATTTGTACGTCTTTGTCGAAAGTTGATAATTAACGAAAAAGTTTGTCATAATAATGACGGCGGAAGCGCTGACATGATCCACAGTCACCGGTCCAAGACACTATATTTACGATATTAATTAGGAATTTGACAACAAATGCCAAATAGGTCAAACCTACTATGGACGCCCGATTGACCACCTTTAAAATGGAAAGTACAACATATCTCAGTCACACATGGCGGACACAAAACATGCATCTTTCTTATCGTTGTATTCACTATTCCAATCATGCTGTATTGATGAGTGATGCAATTGTCGAGGCATTTACAAAGAAAAGTCTGGGAGAATTGTACTACATCTTACCCTGATATAGACATCTCCTATGCTCCCAAACCCAATTAGTCACGTCGGTTTTAGCATCCCCAAACTTTCTCAATGATCTCTCGGAGCTATGCTATCACTTTTAGCTTTTCCGCATACTTGCAAAGATGGTTTTTCATTTTATTTTATTTTATTTTTATTTTTGTATATAGAAATCGCAAAGCCAGTTAGTTATTTTTCACTACAAAAAACGGTGGATTTAACAATGCTCAATAAATGACGGTCTCGTCTAACAGTAGAGACACGTCCCTTTTCAATTTTAAGGGTCCGTGCTGCATATAAGGTGATGGTTTCTAGTGAAACCGTCGTCTAAAGTCCTTAAACAAACGATAGTTTATTTAAAACCATCGTCTATGTTTTTGTAAAAACCTTCAGGAAAAGATGAAAGTTCACTCTTCCTCTCTTCGGGAGATCATTTTTGTTCCCATACCCGCCTCCACCCTTATATGACACTATTAAGGCGCGTACCCATTATTACAAAGATCATTTTTGTAATAATGTCATCCTTATCCAACAGCAGAATGACTGGATTTGTAGGTTTAATTTTATATTAGCATAACTAAACTGTTTCATTAGAGTATGGTTTTGTCTTTTCTCATGTTGATTAATATTCTTTGCATTCTTAGCACGCAAAACGGTTAGATTTTATATTTTAAGAAAAATAAAGTAAAAATATGCACTTTGATTAAACAGAAAGATACTTTTGCGAATTATGAAGAACAAATATTGCAAGTTTTATTTTACTTGCTTAGTTATGATCATTCTGACTTCCAATCTAACTTTCCTCTTTTTATTTGATTCTTAAACGAATCCACATTTAATATTCATGACCATTAGATATTTGCTAATCATTATTCTTGAGCCCCTAATTAGAGAAAGGTAACTAGTAGACAAACATATACGTAAATCTCAGCACCTTTACTAATCTCTATTAGCAAACAAAGCAAATGTGCTAGCGAGCATATTAATCATAAAGTGAAAGCGACGGCAGGCTAGGGCGGCCCGTCAGGTTAATTAGTGTTTAATTAATTATTTGTTAAAAGAATGATGAACACGTTAAAAGTAGAAGAAGCCAATGATAATAAAAAGGCAAACACAATAAAAACTTGCATGTCTGCTAGCTTAATTAGTGGTGAAGATTTAAATTAATGATTTTATTAATTAGTTGTATGTTTGGTGCTCTTTAGCCTTTTCTTTTTTGGATAATCCTTTTGCCTTTTGTTGCTGATCATAGGTTAAAAAGAAATAAAGCAAAAAACGAAAAAAAGGCAACACCCACTACTAATTATATATCGTTTGCTTCACCATGCATATGTAAGAGAGGATATAAATATTATCAAGAGTGGGTTGAGTTTTATATCTCCTACGAGATCTTATGCATTAGAACTTGTCAGAACGTCCATTTAGTTAACACAAGTGATTCAGGCAGAACTCAAGTACTCAGCAAATAGCTTTTCACAAGTAAATGGTAATACTCAAAGTTGATGCCCTTTAATTAACAAAAAAATTTTGAGAAATGAAATGTTTTATTTTTCTGAAATAATTACTTAATTTTAGGGCCTTATAATCTTCTTTATACATGATGATATAAGGAAAAATCCGGTACTAACTAGGCACCACCTTATTTAGGAAATGTTTTGTACCATTCAAGTTTGTCTCTCAAAACAATTATAACACCAATTCTATGTTATAGATACCACGGTCGCTAAAAATTTCTAATACCAATATATTCTAAGTTACAGATGCCACGGTCGCTAATTGATAACTAGAATGAATAAGACCAGCAGGATGGGAGCTGGGCAAGCGAGGTCGTAGAGGCTGCATATTTAAGCTTTTTTCATCTCTTTAAATGGTTTGATTAATTTTCTACAATAATTTCGTTTATTAATGTATTTCTTTGTGCTTAAGTACATGATAGGATGTCATAGGATGGGAGAGGAAAGGAAAAAACTTATGCATGAGCTGCATGGAATGCATGTGCTAGGGTGAATGTCCAATTGATTGGATGGTCTGGGATTTCATGTGAGCGTGTGAAGAATAACCTGGTCCGATTTATTATTACATTTGATTTTACCTTTTTGACTTCCAACTGGCCATCTGTTTATTTTTTTTATATATTTTTTTAATCTAATGTGATTTTAATTAAATTTTACAGTTAAAATATGAAATTAAAGATAAAACAAATTAAAAGAGAAACCCGCAAACTAAAAAGTTTGGTAGCTTGCTTGATAATCACAATAATGGTCAGGGTAAAGTACGCTAGCTTGCTTATATTGGTACGAATTTGAACTATTCTTCGACATGACTACGCATAGAGCCAGTGTATTGGTATGAACTTCTTGCTGACACATGCTACCTTACAAAGACCCAAATAAAGGCAAGCGCACATGATCATATATATAAATTCAGATCGACAGATTTTGTGCAGTACGTGGGAATCAAAGAGAAGGCCATGAATGAGTGATTTGATCGTTGAGTACAACCAATAGAGTACATTTTATAAGCCATGTTAAGCGTGATATGTGGTGTTGAGAAAGCGGGAAACACAAAAGAAAGAAAAAGATGAGGCAAATTTTGCAGTTCGTACATTATTCCCATGGCGGATCCAATTCGTCCGGCCAACGGCCAATAGTGGTGTGGAGGACGAATCCTTGTCACACACACACACACACACACACACACACACACATATATATATATATATATATATATATATGAGATAGATATTTGACGTTTCATGTATCTTTGCTAAAGGAAAGCTCTGTTTGGCTACCAAGAATTTGGCACCCAAAACTTCTGCCTCTCTTTATTTCACATGAAACTCTTTAAGTCTCGTTCATTTTACCGATTTGAGTTTAAAATTTGAGTTTTCTTAAGTAAAAAGTTCTCAGAAACAATCACATTTAATTTTTTTATTATAGTAAAAAACTCACATAAAGTTATATATCAACTCGAATTAAAAACTTGAATCATCGAACTAAACAGACTCTTAATGTATTATGTGTTTGTGCGTTTGTACTTGCAACAATGACCAAATAAGTCTTTGGATTTGTTAGATGGAACAGACCATTAAAGCCTCTTTGTTCACAGAAACACTAAAAAATAATAAATTAATTAACATGTTACGATAATACAAGTGTTAGAAAAATAAATATGGCCATAAACAAAAGCCCCGGTAAAGAAACCAGCTGTTAAGTCATACAAGATAAACCAGCTGTTACTTTTTACTGAGCCCTTGAAATTCTATTAGGATTAGTTTCAGACTTTCACAACTTCCTTTTGATGGAAATGAAACAATTGAATTGTACAAAGAACTAAAGAAAATTGCTGTTCTTTCGGTCAGGGCGTTTAGGGCAGGCTTGTCAAACATTAACTGATGGATTTTAGGACCTTAAACATACAGCCTACATTACTTGCAACAAAAAAGGTGTTTCACCTTGTAAATGCTCATAAAATGCATCTATGTTCTGTTATTGCAACCATTATTTAGTGCTGTAGAAAAATAGTTGGCATATTCAAACTCCTCCTCTGAACTGATTCACTAGAATCAACTTCAAAATCGCGCTTGTATTTCAATGGATCCTCTACCATATCATCTCTTCTAGTTTTCTTATACAAACCCTTGCTCTTGTCCAATAGCCCTTCTCTAAGCATGCGCGCGAATTTTTCCCTAATTTCCGAGAGTGAATGTCTCTGCAAAAGATTCTGACCATCATAGGCTTCTCTAAGAATGACAGTCTGAGTATCACATTTCTTTGATATGTAAAAAATACCAGGATGGCGCTCAAACACTTTAGTGAACTTCTGAGGAAGGGCCAGTGGCTTACGAAGGTTGCTCACATTTTTGCGCTCGGTTTTCTTTTGTATGGTGAGGTGAAGAAGTTCATGAAAGACTCCAACAATCCTCTTCTCAGATACATCAGTGCGTGGATCCAAATAGGAGGCATCCGAGTATGGAGAAGTGTAGGGGAGCCTCTGCCACTCTTTTAGCCACTCCATGCATTTTCTTTTCAACCCAAAACCCCTCGTGAATCCGATTGTAAAGGCTAAGCAGTCATTCTTTGTGTCTTGTTGCTTTGGTTGCGATGCAGAATTCTTCAGCAATTCGGAGACAGCAAGGTCATCGTCCCAGATGTTGAGCTTCAAGCCAACTCGTTTGTCAGGAAGTTGGACAAACGAGAATAGATCAGGGTGACGAGGAATAAACGAATGCTGGTAATCATACGGCAATCCAAAGTCCCATTTCAGCTGGTCTATGGTTTGTAAAGGAAGGGTCCAATCTCTGGTGAGCATGAGAAGTTTGCGGAGCCTATTGAGTAGATCCATCTCATTTTGCTCGACAAGGTGGAGCTCTTCCTCATGTAGCTCTACAGCTTCGCAAGTTAAGCCAAAGCATGGGACATGAGTTCCTCCCGTGTCGAGAAAATGTGACTCAAGAAAAACTGAAGGGTATCTCCTAATAAAAGTGGAGAGCTTAAGATCTTTGGGAAGACCTAGCTGTCCACGGTGACGGGAGAGATGATAAATAGGAAGGCGACGTTGAGGTGTGGAGGATATAATGGTAGCGAGAGTGCAGGCTGCTTTGAGATCTTTCTCAACTATCACGGCAGCATCTAGCGCCTTATCTTTCACCCATTTCAACTTTACGTTCACCAAACTACACTTCTGCTGATAACTAAATCCAGACTGAGATTTACATAGAAATCCAAAGCTTTCAACCTTACCGAACAGGAACCACCTAGCCATATTCTTTCAACACATATGTGAAGCATTCTCCAGTTTCAAAGCAATAATGGTTACAATAGATCTGTGAAAAGCCAATATCAACAATAGTGTTACTTAAATTGACACTCGAGCTCTATGTGTAACAGAAACTCTAAAATGATCCAATACAAAAATCAAAAATAAAAAATAATAATAATAATAATAAAATAAAAAAATCCTACGTGTGGGAAATAAATTGTAAGTTGCATGATGTTTAAAATTTATCTAGTGTTACTGAGGAGTACATTTCACTAACCTTTGGAACATAGGAGATTTTCATGGTCATCAAGAGAATGTTCATATTTCATAATAAGATACTTGCATGAAAAAAGTCATCCTCAACACAACTAGGTTCGACATTTTAGTAAATTTCTTGTGGTTTTCGAATTTAGGGCATGTTTACAAACTTGTAATGGAATGTAATGAGAAAGGGAAAGGTCTACGGAATGGAAAAAAAGGAAAAAACACAGATGATCACTGATTCCCTTTGTACTTTGTAATGTTATTTACCTATTAGGAATTCAAAAGAGAGAAAAAAGGGGGCCAAAAAAAAAAAAAAAAGAGCCCTTGCCCTGGAAGAGAGAGAGGGAGATAGATAGAAGGCTGAGGTTTCTGCAGTTTGCTCTACGTCTGGCTAAATGACAGTAAATGGCCTATCAGAAAACATTATTACAAGGGAGAAAAAAGAGCATGAATACATAACATTCTGCCCAATTCGTTATTATGCTTCTGTCATGTTTCAAATGTTCAGCTGGGTACTACTTCCAAAGCTAAACTTTCAAGAAATTTAATGCTCAAATTACTGCTCTCAAAAACATGAATATATACATATTACATAAATACATGCATGCAATATATATATATACACATATATATATATATACATATATACGTACATATATACTTGGAGAAAAATCATGATAAAAGAAAGAAACTGTTTGCGTGCATAACGAAGAAACTGTTTTTGGGTCTCTCCAGCATTCCGTCAAACAGTTTGTGTGCATAGCTTTCAGGATCCTTAAAGAAAAAGAATCTCGCATTGAATGGAGAATATAAAGCCAGAATATCAATCAAAAAGAAGAAAAACTAAAGAACACGTAGAATCCAAACGTGATTTGCAGCATCAAGAAGCTAAAAAGAAGGACAAAAAAATGAAGACTATACAGAAGAGATGAATTAGATTTATATTAATACAGCTTTGTGTGTAAATTATTAAGACTTACTGTTATTTGTTTCTACGGAGGAGACGAAAACGAAGAGGAATTGGGTGCGACGGCCAATGGTCTCCCTCGGCCGCGCCTTTCGAGGATCGGCGTTAGATGGTGGCGCAGAGTCATTTTTTATTCATTTAAATAACTATTCCTTTTTTTAATAATCTTGACAAATACCATTTAAAAATGTATTGATCAAGGTTTTTAGTTTTATTTTTAATTTATAAATTTTTTATTAATAAAAGGATATTTATTAAAAATAAGGTATAAAAATTCAAAATATATTCTTAAGAATAAATTTTTCATTTTTTTTAAAGAATTTACTTTTAAAAGTGTATGAGTTTAGACATTTACCATTTATTCTTGATAAATAACTTTTTATTAGTGTAATTATTTGACTAAAAAATTATGAATCAAGAGTAAAGAATAAAAATTTTTATCTATATAATTTCAAAGAGTATTTGTTAAGATTATCCTAATAACTAACAAAAGGCAAAGTAAAATAAAAATTTAAAATGAACTTTAGCATACTTAGGCTCTTTCGGTTATATTTTTGAGTTATGGTGACTTGAGTGTAGATCTTGAGTTGAATTTGAGTTATAATTTGAGTTGAAGTTGTAACTTGAATTTGTGTTTGGATGTGCATATTTGAGTTATGATTTGAATTGAGAATCTATATAAGTTTGCGTTTAAATGAGTCAAAACTTGAATTTATATTTATATAGTATTTTAATAAAAACTCAATAGTGATGAAAAATTTTAATAAGGTTATGAGTGAAGTTTTATTCGTCTATTCGTTGTGAACGTATAGAAAAAAAATGATTTCAATCGGAATTAAAACGAAAAAATTATGACGTTTTTAATAATAGAAAAAATATTATTCATTAACTTGAATATGAGTTTAAAAACTTAAGTTGAAGGGGAAACTTGAACTCAGATTTTAGTTCCAAACTTGTTAGGCCACCTCTCAGATTTGTGTATGCTAGAAGAGGGCAGAAAGGCAAGCAAGGGTTGGTGGGTAATTTGTAGTCTTATTAGCTTCGGGATTAGCATTACGGTTAAGATATTTGTCATTAGGATATGGGGTGTTAAGGGGATTCGTGTATGCTGGGAAGATTACTGGCTTGTTAGTTATAAGGCTGGTGAATAAATAGGGAAGGGATGTAGAGAGAGGGCATCAGGATTTCTACCAATAGGAGACAGTTTAGAAGGGAGGTTAGAAGGTCCTCGAATTCCCCTACTATCTGTAATTTCCATTTCTGTCGTTCAATAAAAGGATCCAGACCAGTTTTCTGGCTATTCTTCTCACTTTATTTCCGGAGTGTTCTTTTTTACTGTGATTAACTTCCATAGGAAACTAAGGGTCCTAACAACTTGGTATCAGAGCACGTCGATCCATGGCCAATCAGTAAGATCATTGTGGGCAGCTAGAGAGGAGATTGAACAATTTCCAGGACGCTCTGCAAACGTTTGAAACCTTGGTGGATCAAGTGCCAGGGTTGCAGGAAGAGGTGGCGACCGTAGGAGTGAGGCTTGGCGAGGTACAAGGGGAGGTTACCACGATGGGAGCCAAGGTGGATAGGTTGCAGGCAATGGTCAACCAACTTGAGGAGCTATTGATTCAACAAGTTCGCCTCCAACGTGCGCCTCCGATGAGGGCAAGGGAAAACTACTTACCCGCAGGGGAGGACAGGAACGAACTGACCCCACCAAGAAGGGATTCAGGATGACCAGTTCGTGGAGATCCGAGCCTGCTGAGAAGAGAACATGGGCGGGGCAGAGGGGCTACCACCACGATAGGTCACCGGAGAGGCCACGCGCGCGAATGGAACACCGTGGTAAAAAATTGGAATTACCCTTATTTCATGGCAAGGATCCACATGGGTGGATCTTTAGGGTTGAACGTTATTTTCTGATTAATGAAATCAATGAAGGATAAGGGTTATGGCGGCCTCCATTTGCATGGAGGGAAGGGCTCTTGGGTGGTTTCAGTGGGTCGATGGACAAGAACCCTTCGTCGGTTGGAGGGACTTACGGGAAGCCATCCTCTAACGTTTCGGCTGTTTCCGGGAGGGTGATCCAAGGGAAAGGCTGATGGCCCTCCGACAAGGTGGGACGGTGGTGGAGTTCCGGGAGGAGTTTGAGACTCTTGCGGCTACAATGCGAGGAATACCAGAGAATGTCTTCTGCGAGGCATTTTTAAATGGGTTGAGGGAGGACATTAGGGCTGAGGTCAAAATGCACCGGCCCAGCAACCTGATGGAGGCTATGGATTTGGCCCAATAAGCAGAGGACCGGTTGGAAGCTGTGAACCAAATCCAGAGGGTACGGGCGGGGCGAGTTAACAGACCTGAGTGGAGCGGGCGAACTAGGTCTAGTAATTCAAACCCGAACTCACCAATCTATAGCCCTGTAGAAAGATCTTAGAGCTTCCTTCGATCCCAAAACTCACGAGACCTAGCGACAACTCCTCGAAATCGCAAACTCAGATCGATCGGCGGTCCACCGGTGGACGGTGGCTCTAATTTCAGGCGATTGTCCTACAATGAAGTCCAGCAGAAGCGAGCACAACGGCTGTGCTTTAGATGCGACGAGAAATTCAGCCCTGGCCACCGCTGCAAGAATAGGCAGCCGTAGGTGCTTCTCGCAGTCGGAGAAGAAGAGGGAAACGAAGAGGAGGACCAGGAAGAGGAGATGGCGCCGACGATGGAGGCGAAGGGGTCGACGGAAGAAACGTTGGGGTTATCAATGAACTTGCTCAAAGGGATGGCCATGGCGAAAACGATGAAGATAAATGGAACGATCGGAGAGAGAGAAGTGATTATTTTGTTAGACAGTGGAGCCTCTCACAGTTTCATTGCTGCAGACTTAGTTCATAGCCTTTCCATAACCACATACTTGTCCGTCCATCACAAGATAGAGGTAGGTAATAGTATGAGTTTCCAACAGAGAGGCATGTGTCGGGGGGTAAGGGTGTTAGTACAAGGGTTCTGGGTCGTTGAAGACTTCTTCCCGTTTGATCTAAGAAGTGTTGATCTAGTCTTGGGAATATCTTGGATGCGAACTTTAGGGGAGGTCCATGCGGATTAGGCCAAGTTCACCATGTGTTTTCAAAAGGGGGCTGAGTGGGTATGCTGGACATGTGAGATCCTTCCCCGAGTTTCTCCCAAATCAGCCTACGCTCCTTAACACAGATTTGGACCAACACCCAGGACGAGGTGCTGTTGGAAATTCGCGCAGCAGACGATAGTCAGGCAGAAAGAGAGACCCGCCCAATTCCTCTTCGTTGTGAACAACTCATCCGGGAATTCCACTCGGTATTTAGTCCGGTCGAAGGCCTACCCGCACAACATGCAAGGAACCACTGCATCTTCCTACAAGAGGGTGCAACACCTCTGAACATTAGGCCCTATTGTTGCCTGCATGTTCAAAAGGCTGAAATTGAGAGGTTAGTTGTCGATATGATGGCCTCTGGGATTATTCGTCCCAACAGTAGTTCGTATGCTAGCCCAGTGCTTCTGGTCAAGAAAAAAGATGGCAACTGGCGATTCTATGTCGACTATAGAGCCCTAAATCAGCTGACAATCTAGGACAAGTTCCCGATTCCAATCATTGACGAATTTTTGGACGAATTACATGGAGCAGTGGTATTTTCCAAACTGGACTTGAACTCCGGTTGTCATCAAATAAGGGTTCGCGAGTGTGACGTGGAGAAGACGACATTCCATACGTACGAGGGGCATTACGAATTCTTCATCGTGCCCTTCGACCTTACCAACGCTCTAGCCACTTTCCAGGCATTAATGAACTTGGTATTCCGCCCCTTTCTACAAAAATTCATTTTAGTATTTTTAGACGATATCTTGGTTTATAGCAGGTCATGGGAGGACCACTACACTCACCTGCGGATCGTGTTGGAGGTACTGCAAAGTGAGGCGCTGTTTGCTAACCACGAGAAGTGTGTTTTTGGGCAAGGGCAGATCAATTATTTGAGACATATGTTGTTAGCTGAGGGAGTGTCCGCAGACCCCTTCAAAATCAACGCCGTGTTATCCTGGCCATCACCGCAGAATATCCGAGAACTCCGAGGATTCCTCAACCTCACCAGTTACTATCGGAGGTTCGTATAGGGGTATGGTTCTCTTGCTCGGCCACTCACTGACTTGCTCAAACGAGGTAACTTCAATTGGACGTCTGAGGATGAGGCTGCGTTCTGCCAACTAAAGCACACTATGACAAAACTCCCAGTTTTGGCTATGTCGAACTTCACCAGGGAGTTTATCTTAGAGACGGACGCATCGGAGAGCGGTGTGGGTGCGGTTCTGATGCAAGAAGGGAGACCGATCGCATATTTTAGTAAGACCCTTTCCCCCTCTTCCCGTTTGAAATATGTTTATGAAAAGGAACTCCTCGCCATTGTCCTGGCAGTCCAAAAATGGCGTCATTACTATTAGGGCGCCATTTTATCATCCGAGCAGATCAACAGAGCCTGAAGTTTCTTTTGGACCAACGAGTTTTGCCCCCGGAGCAGCTGCGACTGATCACCAAACTGATGGGGTACGATTTTGAGGTGCAATATAAGCCGGGTGCAGCCAATAGGGTGGCAGATGCACTTTCGCGCTGAGGAAAGGACTCCCCGGTACAGTTGGCAGCCCTCTCCGCCCTTCACCAAGTCGACACAGAGGCCCTTAATCAAGGGCAGCTCGAGGATGCAAATTGTCGTGCCCTCATCAGCGAAATTCGCCAGGGTAAAGCCGTGAAGGAAGGTTATGTGGTTTACCAGGATATGTTGTGGTTTCGGGACCGGCTAGTTCTTCCAGGCGATTAGATCCCTCAAGTGCTCCATGACTTTTACAGCTCGGTCATTAGGGGCCATTCGGGATTCTTGCAAACGTACAAACGAATTGCAGTAAACTTCTTCTGGAAAGGGATGAAATAGGCTGTCAAGGATTATATTTCCAGTTGCGAAAAGTGTCAGCTGGCTAAAACAAAGGCACTATTACCAGCGGGCTTGTTACAGCCCTTGCCCATGCCGCAGCAAATATGGGAAGACATTGTTATGGACTTCATTGGGGGATTGCCAAAATTCTAAGGGATGGACACCATTCTGGTGGTCGTTGACAGACTTTCCAAGTACGTCCATTTCTGTCCCTTGGCCCACCCCTTCACAGCTAAACAGGTGGCCATAGTATTTGTTCGTGACATTGTCCGCCTGCATTGCTTTTCGCATTCCATAGTGAGCGACCATGACTCGATTTTCATTAGTATTTTTTGGCACGAGCTTTTCAAATTGCAAGGCACCAAACTCCAGCCAAGCACTTCCTACCACCCACAAACCAACGGCCAGTCAGAGGTGACCAACCATTGTCTGGAGACGTACCTTCGCTGTTTTACTTGCGACAAGCTGCGGTTATGGCTCTCATTCTTACCACGGGCAGAATACTAGTTCAACACCTCTTATCATGCATCCCTTCGATGTTCCCCTTTTCGGACAGTCTATGGACGTGACCCACCTACTCTCTATCGTTTACAGGATGGTTCCACACTGTACATGAAGTGGCTGCCCAACTTCAGGAGTGTAATCAGCTGCTGGGTGAACTTAAGGAGCACCTCAGGCTGGCTTAGCAACATATGAAACACTTTGCAGACCAACACCGCCGAGAACTACAGTTTGCCCCGGGTGATCTGGTCTTGGTGCGACTGCGGCCCTATTTCATGAAGTCCCTGGCTCACAAGGTGAATGAAAAACTGTATCCACGCTTCTATGGGCCCTTCCCGATTCTGGAGAAAATAGGATCGGTGGCCTATCGCTTGGAATTGCCCGCTTCCGCTAAGATCCACCTGGTCTTTCATATCTCGCAGTTGAGGCAATTCAAAGGAGAGCAATACAAAGGTCAACCCCTCCCTGCTCTGTTGACCGTGGATCTTGAGCTTCTCATGCATCCAGCTGGCGTTTTGGATTCTCGCAAGGTCACGGTCGGGGGTCGTTGTGTCGACAAGGTATTGGTTCAGTGGGCCGGGCTTCCTGCGTGTGATGCCACTTGGGAGCCCATCGCGGTCATCTAGGAGCAGTTTCCAGACTTCAAGCTTAGGGACAACGTTGGACTCGAGGAGGAGGGTAATGTTAGGCCACCTCTCAGATTTGTGTATGCCAGAAGAAGGCAGAAAGGCAAGCAATGGTTGGTGGGTAATTTGTAGTCTTATTAGCTTCGGGATTAGCATTACGGTTAGGATATTTGTCATTGGGATATGGGGTGTTAAGGGGATTCGTGTACGCTGGGAAGATTACTGGGTTGTTAGTTACAAGGTTGGTGAATAAATAGGGAAGGGATGTAGAGAGAGGGCATCGAGATTTCTGCCAATAAGAGACAGTTTAGAAGGGAGGTTAGAGGGTCCTCGAATTCCCCTACTATCTATAATTTCCATGTCCGTCGTTCAATAAAAGGATCCGTATCAATTTTCTAGCTATTCTTCTCACTTTATTTCCGGAGTGTTCTTTTTTACTGTGATTAACTTCCATAGGAAACCAGGGGTCCTAACAAAACTCAGGTTAAAATTTGAGTTAAAACTTAAATTCAAACTCAAATTTTATAAATCAATATGAATTTAAATAAAGTTATAATTTAAGTTTAATTTTTTTTAAAAAAAATTTTACTCTAAAAGAACATGCATACGAAGTCAAAGAAAATTATGAAAAATAATATGATAGACATGAAAAGGAATAGCATTTACGACCTTAGTTGAAATAGATAAACCAATTAGTAAATAAAGCAGTAAAGAGACGAAAGTAACCGGCAAAAATTAGGTTGCGTCTAAGACCACTCAAATTTCTTGAGTTCCATTTTAAAAAAGAAAAGCTTGATTAAGACATTCTATAACAAGCAGCTTCATATTGGTGCAGAAATTTTGCTATGTTCTATTATGTTCTGATTGTAAGACATTTTCCTTTCTGTTCATAAAGTTTCTGCTTATTAAATTAAATAAACGCTTAAAGTTGCAAAATAGCATAATAATAGGAATCTTTAAGAGTTCTTCTCTAGGCTCCTATCCCAAGCTCCATAAGGGCTGTTACATATCTAGATGATCTCAACAATTTCGTTAATCCTGTTAATGCTCCATATATTTCCTCTCTTTCAGGATGCCTCTCATCTAGGGAATAGAACTCAACCACTGTACCATTTAGTTCAATCAAGCTGCATCCAGGAACCTTTTCAAATCCGGTGTCCCTCATCGCAACTTTCAGTCTTGCCACATCTTTCCATCTTCCGAGATCCCCATATACATTTGAGAGCATGACATAGTTTGCTGGGTTCTTCGGTTCAAGTACGACGAGCTGTTCAAGAGCCACTTCAGCTAATTCAATGTTTTTGTAAATCTTGCAAGCGCCAAGCAAGGCCGCCCAAATAATAGCATCTGCTTCCATGGGCATTTCCTTCACGAAGTTTACTGCCCGATCTAAAAGACCAGCTCGAGCCAACAGATCGACCACACAACCATAATGCTCAATTTGAGGCACAATCTGATACTCATCTACCATGGATTGGAAATATGACAAGCCGTCTTCAACTAACCCAAGATGTGTACAAGCACACAAAACGCCAATGAAGGTAATACCATCTGGTTTTTCTCCAGTATTCTTCATTTGACTAAACAAATTTAAGGCCTCAACCCCGCGTCCATGCATTGCCAAGCCATATATTATTGAGTTCCAAGTGATTAAGTCTTTCACATCCATGCTGCTAAACACATTAAGCGAATTTTCCATAATTCCACATTTTGCGTACATGTCAATCAACGCATTTCCAACATAAACATTTCCCTTATACCCAATACTCTCTGCATACACATGAACCCACTCACCCAACTCAAGAGCGCCTAATCTTGCACATGCAGACAAGACATTCACGAGTGTGGCGTCATTTGGAGGCACATCACCCTCAACTAGCATCCTTTTGAAAGACCCTACAAGTTCAAAGAAACACCCGTTGTGTGCATACCCTCCAATCAAAGCATTCCAAGAGAAAATATTCCTCTCATGCATCTCCTCAAACAACCTCTCACACGCTTTAATGTTTCCATTCCTTGCATAACCATTCAACATGGTATTCCAAGACATCACATCCCGGTTCGGCATCTCATCAAAGAGTTCTTGTGCACTCACCATATTCCCTAACTCAATATATCCTGAAATGACAGTGTTCCACAACACGACATCACGCTCAGTAGCCAAGTCAAAAAGTCTCCGTGCCGAAACCATATCACGACACAAGATGTACGCATTAATCATCGAAGTCCAAGCAAATACATTCCTTTCAGACATTTCAAGAAACACTTTATGAGCAGCTCCAATAAAACCCCCACCAGCATACATTTCGATCAACGTAGTACCCACGTACGGGTTTGCCCTAAAACCTCCCTTTATCAACTCACAATGTATCTCTTCGCCTTCTACCAACGCATTAATCTTCCCACAAGATTTAATCACAACAGGAAAAGTGAAACAATTAGGCATTACGTCCAAGATCTTCATTCTACAAAACAAGAGTATGACTTCTCTATGCCACTCATTTTTAGCGTAGGCCCTGAACATGGCATTCCACAGCGCAACATTTGGGTCTGGAATTTGATCAAACACCTTGTGGGCATGAGCCAGATGCTTTATCTTTGCACATGCTGTGACTATATTTGGTGTGATATAATCATTGTACTCAAGACCATGAGTGATTACCTGGGTTTGGATTTGGTAAAGGTGTTTTTGGGTCCTACATGATTGCAAGAGTGATATGAATTGTTCTTCGAGAAGCCTGTGAGGAGGCTTTTGCACTAGAAGATGCTGAAAAATCTTAGCTATTTTCACCAACTATCGAAAGCGAAGAGGATGCGTGGAGAAGTTTCCCTTTTTTCAGGCTTTCTTGGAAACTTGAAATAATAATTTTCCAATTTCTCCTTTTGTTTACTTCTTAAGGAGTGCATATGAGTGCATTGTATATTTGTATATGAGTGTTGGTAATTGTTGATAACTGATGAACCGATGGGCGCGTAATAAAATTTTTGAGTTTTTAATTTGAATTAAAATGTTTAAAAATATATTTATTTTATAATTTAAATTATATTATTATAATATTTTTATTTTACATATATAATTTTAAACATAATTTAAATTATATAAAAAAATAAATTTTAGGATCTGTTTAGTTTGTTGATTTGAGTTTTTAATTTAAGTTAAGATGTGATGTTATGTGAAAGTTTTTTACCGTAATAAAAAAGTTAAATATTATTATTTTTAAGAGTTTTTTAGCGTAACAAAACTCGAATTCTAAATTCAAATCAACGAAATAAATTGAACCTAAATAATATGAGAATTTTTAATTATAATAAAAAATTAAATATAACTTTTTATACAAATTTTAAACTATAATACAATTAAAATTAAAAAACTTAAATAAAATCACGGAGCCATCGACATTTTTAACTGCATCAAATTTTATTAAAAATATTAATAATAATTTAAAAAAAAAAACTACGCACTTCCAAATAATACATAGCTATATTTATCTTTCATTTTTCTTTTTCTAAATGTCATTGCGTGAAATATAATACAAGCCATGTAATTACGAACTGCGACAAAACAATCGAAAAAATGGGCTCACAAATGCAAATCCTGCAACCACTGCCACTCCCATTCTCTTCTTCTTCCTCTCAGAGCTGCCCTGCACTCTTCCTCTTCCGCCATAGCCATCACCGTCTTCGATCTCTCTCTTATTCTCGCATCCATGGCTTCCACTACAAAAGAAGACGCTCTTTCTCTCTCGCGGCCGCTGGGGAAGATAATGCGACAACCTCAACTTCCGCTTCGATTTCCACTTCCCCACAAGACGAAAAGCTCACCCAAGACGACCCTGACCCACAAGACCTCGAATACGTCGGCCAAATCAAAAGGGTCCGTTTCATTTTTTTTTTTCCTTTTCTATTCATGGTCTTGAATTTCCGTACTTTTTTTTTTTCAATCTTTCTGGTATATACCAGGTGTTAGAGCTTCTCCGCAAGAACAGAGACATGCTCTTCAGTGAGGTACTCCTTTCTTCTTTCTTTCTTTCTTTCTTTTTAGAATTAAATGCGTTTATGGGGTTTTTTTTTTTTTTTTTTGTTGAATATTTTGCAGGTGAAGTTGACTGTTGCAATTGAAGACCCGCGAGACGTTGAGCGGAGGAGATTGCTTGGGATTGAAGACCAAGATGATGCTCCAACAAGGGATGATTTAGCTGCCGCTTTGGAAGAAGTAACTTTACATTTTTTTTCTTTTTTCTTTTTTTTTTTTTGCTTTTCTATTTTTGATTTAATTCGCTTTAACTGATATTTAACTTATTACTAGTCCATAACGGACCCTGTGTACATTTTTCTAAGGTACTGATATTCATGAAAAGTAAATTTTGTGCTGGCTATTAAATAACACAGCACGTTTATATATGCGTGGGACAAATCTAGAGTAAGAATGGGTGCAAAAAACTCGAGTTCTTCTGAGTGGTTCTTACCAACTAGTAGAATAAGAATGTTTTGGTGTAAAAACCAATGTTGGCCTTACTCTTCTAAGCTTTAGTTGTTGATCAAGTTTTTGAAGAGCGCCTGCTTCAGATGAAACCACCCATGAGAAATGCAAAGTAGCGGTCTTATAGTCATTTATGAACCTCTATGTTAAGCAGAGCGATTTTCTTGTCTAGGTTATCTTTATTGACCTGTGAATTTATGTAGTAACGTATATTATGCTTATATCCTTCATAAGTTACTAATATTATTTTCATTTCAACTATGAGAAGAGCAAGTAAGAAGGCTATCTTTCCTTTGACATATATGATATATAAACTGAACTAGAACTATGGCTAAAAAAAGGCTTTACGTAGTATTATGACTTGTGTGTCTGCCCCTTCTCTATCTTGACCATCATTCTTGTAGCATTTCCGAACACCATAGAAGAAAAGAACCTTCTCTTTCCTGTTTGGAAAATACTAGAACTATGATTTTTACTTGTTGAGAAAGTCAATTTGATATTATTAATTTATTAGGTGAATGAAGGCAAAATCCCAAAAAATCGGGCTGCTCTTCAAATGCTTGCAGAAGAAATGATTCAATGGCCTAATCTAGAGGTATTGTTATTGTTTTCAGAATGAGTACTATGCATTTTTGTTTCTTTTTTTGGATAAGAAAAATGCTAAATTTACTGATGCAAACTTCTTTGGAGTTTCTTTTTCTATTTGTAATTTACTTTTCTGAAAGGTCTAATTAACCATGATTCTTTTCCACCATCCTTTTCTCTTATTTCTTTGTTCATTTTTTCTATTGGGCCTCTAAGAACGGAATTTCCATCTTCTGATCACAATTTAGAAGAGCAGACCAAGCTGTAGCTGTTTGCCAAATTCAAGAGTACCGTAGGCTCTCTTTTGGTCAACGGTTTTAAACTATCATAGTTAACCCTCTTCTTCACTAACACCCTTTAATAAAGGTGAAAAGTGGAAGGGAATTAAAGAATGGAGGAATTTTTGATGAAAAAAATGAATTGTAGGTAGTTTAACAGAGAGAAAAGAGAAGAAAGTGAAAGAAAAATGAGAATAAAAAAGAACCTATGGGTCCCATCATTTTAATCCGCCCAAATTTAGAGAAAGTTTCAGAGAGAACTTGTTATCACTCTTGCATAAATAGGAGAATTACATATTTTTCCTCATTTTCAAACCGAAATGATATTAATTAATTGGTAAAGCAGTCACTTTATTGTCTATTTTCTTTTCTTTCTACGGTCTCAAACAAGGTAAAGGAAAAACAATATACTTCGGGATTTTCTTTTCTTTCTAGAGTCTCAAACAAGGTAAAGGAAAAACTATATCCTTTCTCTCATCCATATTTCCAATCCTTTGTTTTTTTCCTTCTTACCAAACAAAGCGTAGGAGAACTCTATCTAGTTCCCTGCACATACACATCAATGTTCTTTGTTCAGTTTATCGCTAAGAAAAGGAAGAAATCTGTAATAGTGAGAACCCAAGAATGAGATACAAGTACTTTTTGAATGGATTATAGACTTAGAGTAGGCCTCTGCGTCCTTACCAAGCTAATAGCTTGGGTGTTTTCTCTTACTCAATGGGTCTTCTTGGGAAGTGGCTTCGAAGATAGTCTTGAATGGATGGAGCTTCTCGTGCAGATTCATAAAGCGTTCAAAGAGCACTATGGGTATCCCCTAGTCTCGGTTTAGGAAAATCTATTATGAGTAGATGGGATGAAAGTAAATAGTGTATTTTAGATTAGTCACGACGTTGCGTCTTCGGCAGGATATGGTTATAAACGTTTTGCCTTATGCACATCCGCTCTAATTTAACTTTGATAGCTGACGAGGAAGCTGACATGACTTACTGCGTAGCAGAAGAATCAAAAATGCTTTGGGGCTCCTAGTAGTTGGTGAGGCTGGCATGAAATAAAGGTGGGGCCCAGCCCTATAAGATGCGAGCCCCTGGCTCCAAGGAGTGTAATATCATTTCTTCTAAGGAATAGGCAGTCAGTGTATTTGGGTGATACTGAATATTCAATATAAAATTCATAGGTGGAATGCAAATCATATTTTTTAAGGTCTCATAAGAACTTTTTTTGCAAAAGATGACGCTGATCCACCCCCGATTAAGCGAAACTTGTTCCTTTACTTTTCCTTTGTGAGCAAAAACTTTTGTTTTTTAAACGAATGTCAAGATTACGGATTGAATAAATGTTGAATTAGGGATAATTTGATGAGGTGTTTTTTTTTTTTTTTTTTTTTTTTTTTTTTTTTTTGCAAGCCTGAAGGATATAAAGGTGAAGCATGTTTTGAAGTAAAACTTTTGCATTTCTGAAGAGTTGAATAAAATAATTGGTTGGTATAAGGAGCTCAAAGTGCTATGGGTTCAAAATAATATTTTTCTAGGTGCAACAAAGTCAAAGAAGATTTTTTCTTTGTTCGGATCACAGTGGAAGTTTTGAAGTGCTTAGAGTGAAGGATTCAATAAACGGGCTTGCCTCTAGTTGGATTTGTCATCAGGACACCCAAGATATAATAACAACTACAATCTAGGCAGCTCTATTTTGGCTAACAACATATTATAGTCCATTAATTTCCTAAAGGGGCAGACTTTGATTGGTCCTAATTTTAATGCGGAGTTCAATTTGACAGGGAAAAAGTTTATGATCTGCTTTTCGTAGCTCTTTGGACAAGATAAGCATATTCTTTCTGGAATATGTTATTTTATAGGAGGGTTGGCATAGTATTAAATCCGGTGTCACTCTCAGAGCAAATATATATATATATATATATATATATATATATATATGGTGTCACGGTCACTGCCATGATTGACTGTTTTTATTAGGATATAATAATTTGTTTTCTGTCTATATAGTAGGCCCTTATGCTGTATTTTCTCACGGGGAGACATGTTGGCTTAGCATGCTTAGAATTTTTTTCCCCCCCTTCTTTGATGGCCAGAGTCTGTTAAAAGTAGCGGCAAAAAAACAAGAAATAAAAAGATAAGAAGACGATAGATAACATTTTAAATTCAACGTCCATAATGACAGCTTCAAGCTTATCTAATTGGATTAATAGCTTTTACTGATTCATAGCGTCATACCTAATTAGAAGATGATAAAAACATTACAATTTGTACCACGGTTTGATAAGCCTTTCTGCCTTTGCATGACAGATATCGCATGTTAAGCAGCGTGTTAGCCCATTGTCAACAAATATGTAAAGTCTACTGACAGAATGTCCATAACCCCTGTCAAAAGTGCATATCCTTGTTTGCAGGAAGTTTACTTTTCAAATGAGTAGGCAGTAGCTACTAATTTGTTAATGCCCTTTTTTCCCTGCATTTTCTTGTTTAGGCTGAAGCAACAAAGAAAAAGCCTAGCAAATCCCTCTATGCAAGAGCCACAGACACCGGAGTTGATCCTCGAGTGGCTGCAAAAAGACTGAACATTGATTGGGATACAGCGGCTGAGTTCGAAGATACTGACACCAAGGATGAGACCGAAGTGCCTCCAGTCGTGGTTGGTTAGCTATACATTTCTCTTCAAAACTTGAGATTGTTTCACTTTTGCAAGGACCAAAATAGGCGAATGGTACAATGTATTTTTACTGCTAAGTCTTTTGCAATCAATAAATAACTAACACACTCGCACACAATACAGTCTCCATAATCCTAATCTTAAAATAACATAAGTACTATATCTGGTATGAACCTTGGTTTCATTCGATTCATGAAGTAATTGCTATTAAACTGCCTTTGTTGGAACCTTGGAATTTGTTCTTTTTAAATGGCACGTTTATGTCATAAAAATGTATACATACATACATATATATATATATACATATATTTATAAGAATGACAGGAGTATTCAGAATCCTCCTTGTAATTAATACTGTGAGTAAACTTATAATGAGGCTGTTAAGTATGCTTCTCTCTCTTGCAGGGTTATGGTGCGCTGTATTTAGTTACGGCTTTTCCAGTCATCATTGGTATCTCAGTTGTATTGATTTTGTTTTATAATTCTCTTCAGTAGAAATTAACTATCTAACTACAATGTACAATCTATGCCTCAGAGTGGATCCATTACTGTTATTCTTCTCTGCTAGAGTTTGTATATCTCAATCATGAATATGAATGATTTTTTTTGTTTTTTTTTTTTTTTGCTATAATGCAAATTTTGTATTTTCGTCTTTTTTTTCTCCCTCCCTTAATCCCCAAAGAGAAAAGGAAAATAAAAGCCTTTTTTTTTTTTTGAATAAAGGGCTCAATTATTGTCATGACTTGGTAGTTTGGTGTCTTTTATTTATTTGTCCTTTTCTTTTTAATTAATCACATTGCCTTCTATTTATCACTTAAAAGTTAAAAAGTTTTCTTTCACATTCTTGCATGCTTGCGTGTAACAAATTATATATATAAAGTGTTTAAGCGTGCACATCAGACCTTAATTTCTTCTATTATATGTTTCTTGGGAAGTTTGGCCGCTCTTAGACGTGCTGAGGAGAAATGTCAACTCTCACTAGAAAGGAAAAACCAATTAAAGAATTATCACCTCGTGGCTTGGCAGTTGACTTCTCTCATGAAAAAGAAAACCCATTGTATGTTCTCCTTAAAAGAACATGGTTAACACTACTAGGTTGGTGTTGGTGGGAAAATGCAGGCCACGTTTTCTTTCACTTGGGTCTTCCTCATTTTAAATAGTTCAAATCCCTCTAACCATTTTTTGTACTATTCCCATTTCAATTCATTACCATCTCCTCTCCATGGCTCCTCCACTTTCAGATGCTTCTTTTCTTGCCACAAACAAGTACAACTACAAACCAGATTATGAAATCGACCACAATGATGTTTCCGATACCTTTGGAGAGATGTCCGTAAAGGTCCAAGCGTTGAGATTCTCGGCAAATAATGAGAGCCTGCAAAAGGAAAAGCAGATCTCCATTGACCCTATTTCACTAAGGGAGTTGCCTCCTGTTGTTGTCACAGCTCCAAAAGGCACTAGATTGTTGCAGTTGCCACCTTCACTTCTTCCCGGAAAACCCAAGTTTCTGAGCTACAGCCTTCCAAACTCGGCCAATTCGTCACCCAGGTTCAGCACGTCTCTGTTGAAGAAGAAGTTGAAGAACGAAAGCCAATGTCAATCCTCTCCTCTTCAACACGAGACTAATCTGGGGGCGCAAAGCACTGAGGAACACAAGCAGCTGAATCTGCCATTAGAATATTACTTGAGGAGGAGCAAGTCATGTGGGGAAGGAAGATCGTTTGCTCCATCGGAAGACTTCGATCTTTGGCTGAACAAATCGGATTTTGCTAATTATCAACTCGACGACAAGAAGCACTGCAATAGTTTTGCCAGACCTGATCAGATGAACAACAAAGCCAAGCATCAGAACTACAACAAGAACAACAACAAAGACAGCAACATGGATCTTTCTTCTGATGATGGGTTCAAATGTGGCGCATTGTGCTTGTTCTTACCAGGATTCGGTAAGGCAAAGCCGGTGAGAGCTCCAAGGAAGGGAGAAGCTGAAGTGGAGAATGTCATATCCCGGACGGTGTCCTTGGAGAAATTTGAATGTGGGTCATGGGCTTCGTCAGCCATAGGCGACGGAGACACCATGAGTCACTACTTTGATCTTCCTATGGAATTGATTCGAAGCGAAACAAACGATGCGCATTCGCCGGTTTCTGCAGCCTTTCTTTTTGACAAAGATCTCAAAGGGGTTCTGAAAAATAATAGCAGCTCATCAAGAGCAGCACAAACTGCAGCCAGGAAATCGCATGACTCGTCGCGCCATGTTCGTTTCTCAACGGCTTCTCCCATGTCATACCCTGCTTCGCCCGCTTCTTGCATTACGCCTCGCCTGCGTAAGGCAAAGGAAGAGTTCAATGCTTTCTTGGAAGCACAAAGTGCTTGATTTATCCTGCATTTTTTTTTTTTTTTTTTTTTTTTTTGGTTGGGGGTACTTTGTTTTTAAGCATTTCAATGTATGTTCAATATGTGAATGAGAGCTATGTCCAACATTTTTCCTACCGATTTTTTTTTTTTTTTTTGGTACTACATGTTTTTCCTTTGCTAATCACCGCATTGTAATTTATTCTGAGGATAAAAACGCTTCTCTTGAAGAACACTTTTTGGCGGGTAGAAACCTGAGGAATTTTTGTAGTTATAAATTTTTTAGGAAAACATGTTCTTCCCAACAAGCTTCTCTTGGGACAATGCTTTTGTTCGTACGAAGAGGAGTTTAACCATTGGAAATCCAAATCCTTAATAGGAGAGGATGAAAAAAGGAGAAAAATGTGTGTGTGTGTGTGTGTGTGTGTGTGTGTGTGAGAGAGAGAGAGAGAGAGGAGGGAAATATATCCTGTTGACATTTCTTCAATTTTGAAAAATCAGAATGCAAAAAAAAAAACAAAAACAAAAACAAAAAAAAATTGAAAAATACTATCAATAAAGTAACACTATTTTATTTTGTTATTGTTGTTAAATTATTTTTATGCCAAGAGAGAGGAGAAAAGAAAAGAGAGAAATATATCCTGTTAACATTTCTTCAATTTTGAAAAATCAGAATGCAAAAAAAAAAAAAAAAAAAAAAAAATACTACCAATAAAGTAACACTATTTTATTTTGTTATTATTATTAAATTATTTTATGTCACTAATAATCTACAGATTATTTTTTATAACTTACAAGTTATTTTTTATAACCATAAATTATCTTTCGTAACTTTATTCTATAAGTTATTTTTTTATCGGTATTAAAATTTTATGCAGTGATATAAATAATAAATTTGAAAAAACAATTTAAGAAAGAAATTTCCTGAAAAAAGTTACTTTTAGGCCCAATAAAGACGTTTGGGTTTTTGTGCTTTATGTTCATTGAGCTACCAAGTTTGTCGGCCTGGTTTATTAATAGGTGGATGATCCGCCAAGAGGGGGACCGACAACAATGAAATTAGGGTGGAAAAGGAAAATGGGTTAAAATTTAAGATGAATTAAAATTAATAGGTTAATAGTTTATATAAATTAATAAATAGACTAAATTATTATTTTTGTTCATAACTTGTCTGGTTATGAACCATAACTTGACAAGTTATTGTCTATAATTATTTATAACTTGTCTAGATATGAACTATAACTTGACAAGTTTGTCCATAACTTATCTGGTTATAAATCATAACTTGACAAGTTATGGCCTATTAATTTCTATAACTAAAAATTAGCCTATATACTTTCTTTACCTTCTAATATTGGTATATTTTCTACTATTTCCCATGAAATTATACAAATTAGAAGGAGCAAACTAAAGGGATAAAGAAAGAAAAGAGAATTATGTATGAAACAACAAGAGTCTTCAGTATGAAATCTTCATTTGTCAAATTTTCAATGGAGTAATTAACATGCATGATAGCTCATAAGCAACTGCTTTTGCATTATGTTGCATATATATATATATATATATATATATATATATATAGGCATTGGTCATGATGGTCCAAATTCCATTTTCTTCATGAGATGTTTTCGCGGAGGCAATAAATCCGTAAACATATGATGAGATTTTGTATGAATGGCTTGACCAACATATAATATTGTGTCTAACAACTCTACAAAGAGGGAAATAGCTATAAAATTCTAAGAAAAGGAAACTAGTACTTTTTTTATTTTTTTATTTTTGCTTGAAAAGGAAACTAGTACTTAAAATACAAGAATATTGTTACTAATAATTACAACACCATAATTCACAACTCTGATTAAGGTTGACTACTTTTCTTATTACAAACAGCATGGGATTTCCAGAATATTAGAGAACACCACCCTATAACGGCTTCATATGTCTTATAATTGCTTCCAATTACATGATTTATAATAAGCGCATACAAAATGATGGTTCAATACCTTAAAGAGGATTTTTTTTTTTTCAACGACACTATTACACTTGTTTCATTTACACCACTAAATCTAAATCATATAGGGGCTGTTTCGGCGACCCTTTTTTGAGTTAAAAACTCAAAAAAAGTAATTCGAATTACAACTTTATTTAAGTTTATGTTCTTTTAAGTTTGAACTCGAATTTGAACTTGAATTTGAAACTAAACTCGAGTTCAAGTTTTCCCTTCAACTCGAGTTCAGAAACTTGAACTCAAATTAATTAATAATATTTTTTTATTTTTAAAAATACTATAACTTTTTCTTTTTAATTCTGATTGAGATGATTTTTTTCTATGCGTTGACAACGAAAAGATGAATAAAACCCCACCCATATACCCTATTAAAATTTTCCATCAGCATTGAGTTTTTATTAAAATATTATCTAAATACAAATTCAAGTTTTGACTCACTCAAACACAAACTCAAAAAGATTCTTATCTCAAACTATAACTCAAATGTACACAATTAAATATAAACTCAAGTTATAATTTAAACTCAACTCAAAATCTACACTCAAATCACTTAACTCAAAAACGGTAAAAGAACAGCCCATAGTTACGACAAAATAGCTACTCGCAACGATAAGTATAAAGCATATTCATACAAGATTAGTATAGACACAGCTCATGTGGTCCGTTATTTCTATCTCATATAACGTTTTTCTAAATAAAAATATCATATTAAATCAACCAAAAATACTATATCAATTAAAATATCATTTCACATCATTTAAAACGATGTAAGTTACAATATTATAATTGATGTATATAATGGGACGGAAGAAACAGCGGTGTGAGTTAAATCCATAAACATATGACAGAATTTGGGTGGTTTTTTTTTTTTTTTTTTTTGTAAATATAGTTAACACGAATTGAATGCGAACAACAAGTTCAAAAAATGCGTACCAGCAAAGCTACCATGGTCCTACCAACATCAAACACCACAATTTTATACGGAATGGCCAATATTCTTCATGCCCTTCATGTGATTTGATTGTGATATTGTGATTAAGTGTTCGTTTGGTTCGTGTATTCAGAATCATAATTCAGAACTATTTTCGTTTTACGTGTATTTTTTGTAAGAAAAAATACTGTAGCGAATCATGAATCATGATTCAGAATCAGAGATGAATACAGAAAATAAACGGACACTAAGAGTCTTCCCACCGCCATTTCTATTCATATGCATCACTAGTTGTTTACTAAATAATTGCTGACGGACCATAGTCAAAATGTCGTCTATAAAGGAATTTAAAAAATAATTAAAGATGTGTTAATGAGTGTCACGATAATTTTATTTTTCATTACAGCTCAATAATGGACGGCTTAATCCGCGGGTTTTAATGGTACTCATTTGTCGGTGCATAGCTTATGCCATACGTACGTGATACGAAATATATTACTAAACAAAAAGTGCACCACCAAAGGGGGGCAAAAAAATAAAGAAAGAGGCTCCTTGTGTGTGGGGGCAAAATATGAAAGGAAATCAAATGTGAATATTGCTAGCTGCCATGCATGCTCATTGAGCTGGGTTTTAATGGGAGATTTTTTTTACAAGGTTTAATAAAAATATTCCATATTAGTACTATACCATTTTGAACGATTAAGTGACATTAAAATCATATTAGAATTAAAAAAATAATTTAATTTAGATAATTTTTCTGGTGTTTTTTTTTTTTTAAGAACACTGAAGAACACTAATATTTCTTATTTATCAGCTGTCAAATCAGTATGACGCTGATAAATAGAGAAGTGTTCCTAAAAAACAACACCAGAGAATGCATCAATGTTTAGATTTTTGTTCTAAGTTATTATAAATTTCTTTGTTAGATGGAGAAGATGGAGACTCTTATAAACGGTTTACATGACTCAAAGTCTAAAGAATCTCATGACATAGTGGCTACCTCCACACGTTCCTTCACATGTACTCCTTTTATTTTCCCACCCTTAGAAAACAAAAATGTTCACCATATTTTTTCTTTGTGTAATTTCATGAAGACGCAATTTTTATACTAATTAACTATATGCTTATGTAAAGTACGCCTGATGCAAATGTGTTAGTAGTGACGCAAATGACAGAGCCATATAGAAACTTATTTTTTTTTTTTTTTTTTTTTTTAGTCAATTACTATACATGAAATTCCTCAAAAATCAAAGTTTGCACCATTTAAGGGAAAATGTAAACAATTTCGTCCCCGTCTACTAATAAAAGCTTCAGTTCATTAAGGAAACTATTTTATTTTTCATATTGCGTTCATACTAAAAAGATTTATGAGTCCGTCACTATATATGTGAGTACAACTAAACTATTATATCTTGTAAATCAAAAAAAAAAAAGAATAAAGATTTTAACGTAATTTCGCAATTTAACTACGTTTACGGATCAAGAATATGCTCACTCTTTCATTCACTATATTTATAAATAATTGTACGTGGGTATATATAGGGATGAATTCTAAAAATATAACTTGTAAATCAATCAATCAATCAGGATAAATTATAGTACCAATTAGACAACCAATCAATCCCCTATAATTCACTCAAAAATATGTCACGCTTATATTACAACCAATCCCTCTAAAAATGGAAAGAGCATTAAGAACTAATTACACAATCAATCAACGTTATATAGTTATGCATGATCCAATAATTTTTTCAACGTTATATAGTCATGCATGATCCAATAATTTTACTTTTGTTAATGTGCTATATTTAGCCTACCACTACACATGTGTATATATAGTAGTGATGCGTCAACGATGATGATAAATAGGAGGCTATACCAACTAGTAATTTTAATGGTACAACTATTTATGCAAACTAGTATTAGTAGGGATCCCATTACCATGAAATCTGGCAGCTAAGTCTTAATGGATCGAGCTGGCATTCTTCATGGCCAACCTCAAACGTTCATACTTCATAGTTATTATGCACACCAGCCCTTTGTTTTTCTTTCTTTTTTTTCTTAAAAAAAAAAGGGGCAATGCAATTATTGGACCACCAACTAGAGGCTAGAGAGTCTACCCAACACAATTATTGTAGCGTGGACTGTGGATATAGCTAACTTTTATAAGTGGCCACATTCGGGTAACAAACAACCTTTGTTCTATATTAGGCAGAAGTTCCACGGCATGGGAATACTCTCATTTCACGTACTAGTCACTCTCAAAAAGTCTGCTTTCTTTATCTTGTTGAAGTAAACATCAAACTTGAAACCTTTTTTTTTTTTTTTTTTTTTTTTTCTCTTAAATATAGTTACTCTGGGACATTAAAAAATTCTTCTTTTTGATATCTTCATAATTTTTCTCTCTCATGACTTCTCTCTTTCATTGTGGTCCTTCTAAAGGATCCCAATTCCCATGCTTTTGTCCAGAGTTACGGATGCTAACAGTCTCCATAATAGTTTTGTTTTGAGCCAACAAGTGACCGAGCCGCTTAAAAATGAGCGGATCAGCTGTCTTCATTCAAATTTATTTTTTAAAAAAATATTATTTTTAAAAATTTTAAAATTTTTTATTTAAATTCTCACTAAAATAATATATGACACTATTAAATAAATTTATTTTTTTATATATTTTTATTAAGATAATTTATTAAAAAAAATTAATATACATGTCCTACTCCGTTACTGCCAAACAAGCAGATGCTCTTATTAAAATGGAGATGAAGTACGAAGGGCAGCTCCATTTTTATAACTTTTAGATAGAAGGCCCACTTTGTGGTTGCAGTAATAAACAGCCTTGAAAACTAAGTTAGTATCATTAATTACTTTTGCCAACTAATGTTACAAGTAACAATAATTAGGCATAGTGATTTTTCGTTTATGAGCTGCATATACATTATTTGCCAATTTCATATGGTAATCATGGTAGTTTTTTGTTTAAATTCAAGCCTCAAGTAAAAACGCAAGAGAAAAAATAAAATAAAATAAAATAAAAGGCTTGAGAAGATGACCGTTAGAGAGAATAGTGTGGGGGAAAAAAAGTATTAGAAACCAAATTTATCCTTATGAATTTGTTGGTTGTATAATATTTGAGAGAGAATTTGTTTGGTTGTACAATTTTAAGGCCATGTTATTGTTAGATATCTCTTATATATTAACGGTTAAAGGACTATTAATGTAATTAAATTCGGTCAAGTAAGTAATACTATAATATCAACAAAAAAAAAAAAAAGAATATTTTCAGTTTAATTTCGCAAGTTCTCTCCTTTTTTCAATGAATATATCATGTTAGGTACCTATTTTCTTTTAAAAGTTACACTATTAGGAAATGTAAATAAATGAATAATGACACTATTAGGAGAAAAGGTGCATGAAATGAATAAAGGGAAAAATGGACTGAAGAAGCCTCGGGAACTCAGATTAACAAAATTTCTTCATTACGGGATCGTCATTGATTTGGTCTGTTCTTTTGTCCCATCTTTTTTTTTCCCCCTGCGTTGGTTAAGAATGAAAGATGACTAAGATGCCCTCAAATATGATCCACACCACACGGCCACTTTTTTACTTCAATAGGGTAGATACAAAAAAGCAAACACTTTCTCATCAACAAATAACAGAACCAACATAATAGCTCATTATTATCAAACACAAAACAAAACTCCACCGATATCCTTTCTCATCAACAAAGCATAAATCATATAAATTTCATAACATAAAGTAAGAAAGCAGATCCGAGCAGCCAAATTACGCGAGAGAGAGAGAGAGAGAGAGAGAGAGAGAGAGAGCACTTTCTTAATCAAAGTTCAAGTCACCTAGTAGGGTGGTGCAATGGGGCCTCTTTAGGCCAATCAATCTAATTTATGGATGGTCCCTTTTATTATATTCTAAGAAATAAAGAATCAGAATACTAGGCCCCAACGTTGAAAACTAAACAAAAGAATGGAAAAAGCTCTCGCGTGATATAATGTACCTACCACCTGTATCTATACTCGAGGAAAAAAAGGGAAAAAAAAAAAAAAAAAAAAAAAAAAAAAAAAAAAAAGGGCTATATTACAGGTAAGAACCTTCCCTATATCTCCCAACCCCAAAAGAATTCTCTTCTACATGGCTTTAATCTAATAATAGAAAAAGAAAAAAAAATAAATAAAATAAAAGAACATGGGTATCATTATTGACGAGTCTTTTGTAATCTAGATCCAATCATTTTCAGCTCAAACTTCTTGACAAAGCCCGCAATGTTCCTCATGGTGGTGTCCAAGACATACGGGTTGTTTTCAAAGGTGGTTTCCGTCCAGTTGCCGAGGTTCCGGCAGGGTTCACGTCGTTGCGCGATGGTGCCATGGTAGTGGAAGTACTTGATGCGGCCCTCCGTCTTGTGGGTGGTCTTGCCGGCCAGGTTCTGCGACATGTGAACGCCTGCCGCATACACGCTGCGCGGCTGCACCACATACTTGCGGTCCCTCCTTATTCCTCTCTTTACGTCTCTATATACAAGCTTCTCAAACCCCCATTTCCTGCAATAGATTTTATTCACATCAACCAATTAGTCAACGAAAACCCCACCATTCTGTTACTTTTTAATCTAAAACAAAGAATTTAGGTTCTCATTAATAGGCAAGAAGATTACTCTTAATTCACATTATAATCCATCATAATTGATTAACAGGCAATAAATTATAACGCACGAAACCAAGCAGTGTATTTAGCTCTTTTTTTTTTTTTTTTTTGGTTTGGTATAAAATGTGAGAATAGACTAAAAGCCAAAATCACTATCAGTAAACTTTGGCAATGTTTCATGAGGGCAACATAAATAACAAAAATTTCATTTCACTTGTCGACAAAGAAAATTCTTGCTAGCTACTAGTTATGTTTCCCATTGCTCTTCTTGGCAAAATTGGTCATCATCAACAAAACTTTCCAAATCATTCTCATTTGCAATCAAGTAATCACGAAGGTTAAAATGATATCAGCGTCAACTTGATGTCTAAACTAACATCATTTTTACCATGTGACCTTTCACGAATAGAAACACCAATCATTGAATATGGTTTTAATCTTTCAGTAATCTAAAGACACATTTCAAAAGAAAACAAGACATATTTCTTAGAAATATGCCATTAAGAAAGTATAACACCAGTCAAATTCGTTATCAATAATGCTCACCGTGCTACCATCACCAAAACATAAATTGACATAAATTTATATCATTCCAACACTTGAAGAAGATAAGAATCATCAATTATTGAAAAAGATTTAACGAGGTCATCATCATGAACAAGGGCCAAAAACCAAATCATTAGAGAAGAAAAAAGTTAAAACAAACCCCACTTCCACCTGTACCCCTTTGACAACGAAGGAAATAAACAATCAATATGCCTAATGACGAGGCAGAGGCATGTGCTAATAGCTCCAAACAAGTACTCACCACTTGATCTAAATATGTCTCCAACATCAATATTCAAATTACCAAAACGTTTCACATTATAATCTTCCAACCACAGAATGAATAAGATTGCGACATATTAACATGACATGTGTTACATACCCAACTGGTTTAAAAGGATCCCAACATCCAGCAGCATACAACTGGCAGTACAATTGTTTCAAACCGAACAAAATTCTCACGCAATCTATACATGTATTGTTCATTTTAAGAATACAAATTTATGTAACAATTATAATATAAATTACCAAAACATAAACTTTAATAAATTCAACTATATATTCTCTTAAATCTCTTTCACACCAAGTTCTGTAAAAACTAAAATTCTCCTTCCTAGGTCCTTCTACCCAAGAAATATATTCAAATTTCAACCTAAAAACAAAAATTATCATACATAAATTTTGACTCTTGTCTTTACCGTGCCTTAACAATTAAATTAAAAATACAAATAATAATAATAATAATAATAATAATAATAATAATAATAATAATAATTAGGCTCTGAAAATACCTGTAAGTTTTTCCGGCATCGTCAGAAAGGCAGAGCTTACAGCTCATGGGCATTTGTTCAATGGTGAACTGAGAATACTCGGAGAGAGAATCAAGCACAGACTTAATGGTATTCTTTCGTGGCACATAAATAAACTCATCAACATCAAAGAAGAACATCCATTTTGCCATGAACTTGTACCTATGCAAGCAATCATTCACAACCATGAACTGATTATGGTAATACCCATCAAATCTCTCTTGTTCCCTTATATCCTGAAGCGTCACGTACCCCAACTCAATCCACGGCTTCAGCACCTCCATCACCTCCTCGTGGACCCCACCGGCGTCGTGGATGACGAAGTGGGATTCCGGCCCGAAAAGCCGGACATGGTAAGCCAACCACTCCCTCACTCTCTGCGGGCTTAAATTCCCGTACAGAGAAGATCCACAATACAGGTATTTGTACTTGGGCTTCGAGGTGAAGAGCGTGAAGTCCACGCTCCCCGGCTTCTCCACGAGCGCGTCGATGGTGTCGGTGACGTTGAGGTTGCGGTCCCCACCGCCGGAGGTGGAGGCGCGCAGGACAAGTTTTCCGCCGGAATTTTCGCCGTTGATTAGAGGATGGTCGGGGAATGTGCAGTTGACGACGACGACAGTATAGACCCGGCCGTAGCCCCAATCGGGGAGAATCTTGTATCCGTCGGCGGAGATTGGTTCCTGACTGTGGTTAGATGGGACCCACACGCATTCATATGTCGGCCTACCGTAAACATGGAGTGGCTTGGAAGCTAATCCGACAATGGCGAAGGTGTTGGGTCCGCCTCTGTAAGCCCCCATGATTATGAAGCTGTACGCGGCGGCGCCGTACGGGTTGAAGGCCCGCTTTACGACGCCGTTTGGGAGCACCGTTTCTTCTTGTAGTTCATTTTCAGGATCTTTCAAAACTGGTTGTGGTGAGGGAGTTGGTGATGAGGAGGAGGAAGAGAAAGAGGAAGAGGAGGAGATGAAGATGGAGGAGTTGGAAACGACGTCGTTTTGCTGACGACGTCGTTTTGCTGGGCGATGGCTTTGGAGATGCAGAAGCGGAGATCGGAGGTGGAAATGGCAAGGAAGCGAGAAGGGAGGAACTGAAGGAGAGTGGCTAAAGAGCAGAGGACGAGAAGTGCTGTTAGAAGGAGCTTAAGTTCTGCTGCGTAGCTTTTCCATACTACTTTCACAAACAGCTTATTCTCTCCTCCTCCTCCTCCTCCTCCAGATCCTCTCTCCTTCGCCATTGTTTCTGTTTCTAGAGAGAGAAAGTTGCAGAAAAGGGGGGGTGGTGGACTGGTGGTATTGTCTAGAAAGAAAGAAGACCTCTCTCTCTCTCTCTCTCTCTCTCTGCCTCTTTTTATGTCGTTTTTACGGGGTCCTCCTCCTCTTTTCTGTCCTTCTGTTTTGTTTTGTTTTGGTTTTTTTTTTTTTTTTTTTTTTTTTTTTTTTTTTTTTTCGGCAAAAGTAGGGATTCGGTCCTCGGAATAGGAAATTGTATTTTGGTTGTCAATTAATCACATGTGGCTGTATTATTAGTGCTGGGTTCGGTACTATAAAAATAAAAAAGGAAAAGAAGAAAAGAGGAAACGGGTGCTTTTTAAAACACACAAATTAAGTAGTACGCGTGAAAATAAAAAAAGACCACATAAATGGTTAAATAATAATTAAAAAAAAATTGATGATCTAGAAAAACTATCACTGTTTTTAAGAGTATTTTGTGTAAATTTCCCAATTTCAAAAGAGTTGAAGAAGTATAAATATAGGAAAAAAGCAAGTTGTTGGAAATGTCAGTTGCTGATTTTTCATACGTGAGCGTATATGATTATTCTTTGTTTCGGCAAGAAAAGGAAGGTAGTGAATTTGGACTGTAATTGTGGTCAAAACCTACCCAAGAAAAACCAAAGGGGAATACGAAAAATGATTGCAATAAACGGTCACGCTTATTTCGTCGGCATTTGTTTCTGCTTTTTCAAGAGGAAGAAGGAGGACAAGAAGCATTACGAAATTATTATGGCAAGAGACAATAGGAGCATAATTTCTCAGAAAATTGTATCTATCTAATGCATATGTTCTAAACAAAAATAAAGCATAAATATGCGTGATAATCTCATGGTCTCAGACTAAAGAATGTCCAAACGCTCACTCACACGTTCAAAAATTCTTTAAAATAGTATATTTTTTAAACTTAACATATTTATTGATGAATAATTTATTTTCTGATAAACACTTGGCCTAAATAATTTATTTAATTATTTATCACTAAACATGCTATTTACTTTAATCATCTTAAAATGAAGTATTTACTTCAAAAATGTTTCGAAAAAATGCTTGTTGCTTTTTTCTCCCTTTTAGAATAATTTGTGTATAGTATTAATAAGGAAAGAACTCATGAAATACATTAGTTTTTTTTTTTTCTTTTATATTGTTATTTTACACCAAATAAGTATTGTAATTAACATAGATAATTTATATAACGTAATATCATGACTGTAAATAAGTATATTAATCAGTCGAAAAATTTAAAATGACGGTAACAAAAAAAAAAATAATAAACCAGTCTTATAAATGTGCAATAAAAATTCCTTTTTGTTTAAAAGTTTAACAAAAATAATCAAAGAAAGAGATGATTTCATAAATAGTCTTTGAGATTTACACACAATTTAATTTTGATATTTAATTTTTAAATATGCCACAAATGGTTTTATAAATGTGAAATAAAATAAAATTTTAAGGATTAATTATGGAGCATTTATAAACTCAAGAGACCAAAATAGATTGAAAATAACTTTAGAATGATTCAAACTATGTGATTCAAACTATTTATAATTTACATGTATTTTTTATAAGAAAAAATACTATAACAAATTACGAATCATTTAGGGTCCGTTTGGTTCATGAATTTAAATTATATGATTTAAATTATTTTTAATTTACATTTTTTATTTAAATAATTAAAAAATTCAAATCGAATTCAAATATAAGAACCCTAAAAAGAAATGAATCTCCCTACCAAGTAAAGATGAACCCAAATTGTAATGATGTTTGTGACGATGCTTTATCTGATGACGGTTAATTTATTGATTGTCTCTTCGCCAAGAAAAGAAGTCCTTTCACAATTCTCAAAGAAAACAATTTGATGAAACTCAAAGAAAAGGATTTGGAGAGAGCCCATTGGTTTCTTTTTTTTTTTTTTTTTTTGGGTAAATAAAGCCATTGGGTTTCTTACCGTCTAACGAACGTTACCTCAAGACTCAAGACCGGTGTCTTAACTTATATTGTACGTGTAATATTATTGCACTTATACTTTATCACTATTATTTTCACTTCCTCTTTTCTTTTCTTTTTGTTTTTTCTTTGCCTTTCCCCAAATTTTTGTTTTTTTTTTTTAATGAATCATTCTACTTTCTTAATCCTTGGGACCCTACTAAATTGTACACATTTCATATAATATGTGTATAATATGTGTAACATGTGTAAAAACATATGCTATATTATATGTCATTTAAAATTTATTTTAAAATTAAAAGTTTATCTTTATAAGTTTTAAAACTTACTAATTATGACAAAAATAAATAAATATGACATTTGGATAGTACTATATATTGAAATCTAAAAAAAAACAACACAATAAACAAGTTTTGTTCACATTTTTTTAACACCAAATATAACGTTAAGTAACATTGTCATTTACATTGTAGGTGATGTTGATTAAGTTTCATAAGCCAAACATAGAACAAAACTTATAGTATAATTATTTAAACTAAATGTTAGTCCTAATGCATATGACATATCAAATAACTAGCAAACCCAAGTTCAAACATAGAAAAAAGGAAATAAACAGCAAGGATATACAATGTCAGTTTTATCTAAGCATAATTTATAGTTTATTAGGTAAGAAAACGTTTTCTAATATTTATCAAAAGAAAACTTTGTTAGCAAAACAAGATAATGAAATGTCCAGAAAAAAAAAAAAGCTAAAAAGAGTGTTTTTTTTTAATCAACTAAAAAAAGTGTTAAGTGTCCACACACACACATAAATATTGAGATATATATATATATATATATATATGAATTATGAATTATATATACACACACATTCTGTATTAGAAGAGATGTTCAAAATTAAAAAAAAGTCTCGTTCATTTCACCAATTTGAAGTTCATGGGTTGGGTGTCCACACACACACACGATAAATATTGAGACATTCAAAAAAAATCATAAAGTATATATATTCAAACTTCATCATTAAATCGAAATAACAACCATCTTTATCACCCATCTAACATCAAACATAAGCAAAATAGTCCATCAAACATCAAATACAAAACAAACATAACTTAGTCTACACTTATAAATTAAGAACATATAAAACAAATGTTAAAGCAAAGCAAACATAGAGGCTAAAATTAAAATAAGGTCAAGGGCTTTAGCTCACATACCGAACTCAAAAAAAAAAAAAAAAAAAAATCTGTGAACTAACTACTTGACAAAGGAATTCTAATTTCTAAGTAAATATTAGGCATAATGAGTTTGCGAATGGAGAAACACTTAAAAGATCAAGAAAACATTTTGATCCCTCGCACATTTATACGACAAAAAAGCTAAACATAAGCCTATTTTGTGCGGGTTGGGTTGGGGTTGGGGGTGTTAACCCACAATTAAACACTTTTTGGATTTTTTTAAAAATAAAAAATAATGTTGCGGATTAAAAATTTTAAAAAATATAGATTTGAGTTTTCAATTTCTGCTCCGAAAATATCACATTTAACTTTTTTATTACAGAGACCTCAACTCGAATCTGCGAAATAAACGAGGCCTAACGTAAACATTTTTTTTTTTTTGTCGTTTGAAAGAAAATTGGAAGGGAGCATTTCTGCCAGGATCTTAAGAGTTGGGACTTGGGACATTTCTAAAAATTTGAACATAAACAACCAAAATAAAAGGTAGAGAGGGATAAAAGCGTTACGGGGAAAATTGTACAAAATTAAGACGGGGGGGATAAGAGCATGATGATTGATGAGTATAGAAAAAGATTTGGAAATATGGGAAACTGCAGGCAAGCAAGGCACGTGGACATGAAGGAACACTGTTTGTCAAAATCTCCCAAAAGAGAAATAAAGAGAAAAAATAAAATCATAATAATAAATAAAAACAGTTATACTAAAAAAAAGAAAAAGATGTAATGGTTTAAATGAATATTTAATACTTATGGTGTATTAATAGATTAAAATTTTTTAATTATTAAATTTACGTATTTTTTAATTTTTACATAATTTTATATAAATTTAAAACAAAAATTCTACCCTGTTAACGTATAAAAAAAGTCTTTTATTTAAAAAAAATAATAATTTTTGTTGCGTGCTGTGCTGTCAAAAGGACCTTTGTCTCCAAGCCCTTGAAGACGTGGGCTGTCATCATGGACTTTTCAGTCTAAAAACAACATCTTTGTTCGTGTGGGGGACGTTATTATGTTTGGACGATTATGCCCCCTTCGGTCCTAATTTCTTCATGACTTATGGTTCCCACACGTATTTCCACCCGCCACGCACGCTGTCTCACCTTCCCACACGTGGCTGTCGGTGATATTCATATTTTTCTCATATCAACGAATTTCTCATGTTGCAAAAATAAACCAAAGAAAGATTAATGATAGATCAGAAAAAAAAAAAGATTATGATAAAAAACCGAAAAAAAATAGAAAATGAAATAGGAATTTCTTTCGTTTTTCAATTAAGGTGAGGAAAGTTAATGCATACAACAAAAAATTTTCTTAGAGGGATTTTCTCATGTAAGCTTTTTTTAGTGGTGTGTGTTTTTAACTATTAAATTTAATTAAAATTATATCATATTAAAATATATAAAATAAATAATTTTTAATATAGATCTAATAATTAAAAAATAAAAAATTAATGATAGTTTATTTTTTAAAAAAACATCATCAAAAATACAAAATATACAAATATTGTGACCGGTACTTGAGGGTTTTTTTTCGTATAATGAATTATAATAATGACATATTTTATTCTAAACTAGTAGTGTGTTTGTCCTAGTTTTTAAGGTTATTGATGAAAATAGTTCTCAATCTATTTAGTAAGTGACAATTTAGACTTTATATATTTTTTTTTTAGTCAAATGACTCCCAACCTCTTTAAACCTGTACAATTTAATCTTTTCTGTTTACATATGTTAAATTCTTCATAGAAAATTGCATGTAACCATCATGTGGCAATTTTTTCAATAAAATGACTTAAATATCCCCATTCAAAATCATCAACTGTGTGAATTAAAAGGGATAACAAGAAAACCTGTTTGGCAACAAACTCAGGATAATTGTCCTAAAACAACTGGAGGGCTTGTTTAGTGGTGATCCTTAGCTCCTTCTTTGTCGGTCCAAGAGAGTTCTTAAGATCATTAACTTAGAAAATAGTACAAACACCACCGGGGCTAAAATCAAGATTTCTAATACTTCTCCCTAAGAACTGATAGCATATTTACTTATTAGGATTGAAGAATCAGAATGGGGAATGAGAATTAATCTAATGTTTACTTGCTCTTTTTTATTTTGGAGTGGGAGTGAGATTGATGGTCCCACTCAAATTTAGGATTTAGGAATGGAATTGACACTCCCATGTCTCCTTTGGAATTGAAATTCTCATTCCTAATATTAATATTAATTTACTCTCATACCCTTATTTTACTTATAAATACACAATTAAAAATAAAATTCAAAAAATAATAAATGCAACATATATTTATTATTTTATTTATTTTATAATTTAGCATAATTATTGTTAATTTAATATAATAAATATGTAATTTATTTTTTAATAAATTAATAATATATTTTATTTTTAGCACTATTTTTTTTTTTATTTATTTTATTTAAATTTTTAAAAAAATATATTTTTATATTTTAAATAGTTGTACAATTTATATTCATTATTTTAGTACCCATTTATTACACTAAATATTTTAATTATGATTAATTTTAATATAATAAGTACACTATATATTTTTAAATTGAAAATATCAAATTGATTTAAAGGGTATATTAGTATATTTATACTTTTTCATTCTGATTTTGAGTGTAAGTAAACATATAAATGAGATTTAGAATGACTCCGATTTGGAATCCTATCACTAAGTAAACAACTTATTCTGACTCTGATTTCTTACTCCGAATCATACACATTCTGAATCTTGTCTCACTCCGATTCATGCTCATTTCGATTACGCATAAGTAAACATGCCATGAATCCTGTACCTCAAAAACTTGGTCCTCTTTTCATGATCAGAAAACATTTTCTTATACAAATCCTTGATTTGAAACTCCCTGAAAACATTGTAATAGACGGGACAACCTTCTCTATCACGTTTGTTTTGTCGTCTTTCAGAAGAGGAACTCTTCAAATGGAAAGTTCTTCAGTTTCTTTTTGTTGTTCTTGTTCGATGAGATGCTTTAGCTCCTGAAGAGCTTTCGTCTCGGAGTATGAGAGATAGGCAATTTTGTTGCTTTCCTTTTTGAACGAAATCAGAGACTGAGGAATCTTTATCGGTTCTTCTAGATCCTCCAAACCCAGTTTGGATTTCTTAGAATCGTCAGCCAAAAACTCTCCCAGTTTCTCTCTCACCTCCTTCGACTCTGGCACTAGCGCCAATGACAGTGGAATCAATTCTTCCTTCACAACCACCTCCGGCTCCGGTGGTTTCAAGGTAGGTCTTCTTTCTCGACGTTCTCCGGCACCGGCGGTGGATCTTCCTTTTGGGTCTTCGTCGGAGATTCCGAGACTATTACTATTACTGGTGCTAGAGATTCCGGCAGTGGTGGAGGAGGAAAAGGGTCTGATTCTGACGAGGGTGGTGGTTAGGTCACATAATGGGCAAGAAGTCTTTCTAATGGGGCATTTAAGTCATTTTATTGGAAAAAAGTCGCATGATGGGCACGTGTAGTTTTTTGTGAAGAATTTAACAGATGTTAACGGAAATGACTAAATTGTACATGTTTAAAGAGATTAAAGATCATTTGGCCAAAAAAAATAAGAACTAAACTGTCAATTACTAAACATGTTAGGGACTCTTTTTGCTAATAACCCTAATTTTTAGTATTACTGGTTCAAACTACGCACATATTTTTTATATAAGAATGAAAAACATATTTATTCGAGTCTCATTTAGAGAAATAAAAAATATATAATAAGATAAAAATTGTTAATATTTATTAGTTAATAAAAAGAATAAATTTAATATTTTACATTTAAAAAAGACTTTTAAAGTGCCAAAATGTAATTTATTAAAACGTTAAATAACCAATTTAAATTTTTGAAAAAAATGCTAAAATACAGAGTACTAATATGAAAATTTTCTTATAGAATATTGTATCAAACTTTTAAAAAGTAACCACCCATTTACCATAAAAGCTAATATGAAAAGTATGAGCTATTTAAAGAACAATTTATTGATAAATCATGCCTATAAATCTTCAAATATATACATTGTCGGTCTATGCTTCTTTTTAAGTTTTGTTTTTTTTTTTTTTATAATTTTTATTTTACTTTTATTTTGTTGGCCTTTTCTTTTAACTTTTTTTTTTTGCTGATTTTTTTTTTCTTTTTATAACTTGATTGATTTTTAGTATTGACGAGTATTCCCGCCGTAAAATTACCTATGGATATTATAATTAGATTTGGATTCCACTGGGGCCCACACAGGCAAAGGTCTCAGCCCATAGTCCACGGACGACGCCTTTGAACGGGGACCACGCCGGGCCCATTTCTGAGCACTGCAGCAGCCCATATTGCGCGGAGAAAAGATATAATAAATCATAAATATTATTTTATTAATATAATTATTTAATTAAAAATATTGTAAATTAAAAAATAAATAATAAAAATTTTAATTCATACATTTTTAATAAGTATTTGTCAAATTATCTTAAATAAATAGAATATTGTGATTTTGGTGTAATGCTCTTTTATTCTCTAGACTAGATTACGTTATATTGAAAGTTTCAAATTTTATTTTTTTATTATTTGGAATAAACTACTCTAAATATTAAACAAATCACTTAACCATTTAACCACCAGCATTTGGAGACGTCTGCCTGTTTGATGTTAACATCTTCTCCATCAAATATTACTTTTGAAAAGTACTACAATCAAGAAAAGTAAATGACATTGAAAGAAATAGTAATTGGTCTTGAGCTCTCAAATTCAATGAAGAGGTACTCGGCAATTTGTATACACACACATATATAACAAAATACCCAAAAACATCCTTATGTTTTACCAAAATATCATTTTTACCCTTCTTATTATTTAAATGCTTAAAACACTCCCAAAAAATTAAATTTGTTAAATATCAAAATTACTCTTCTCAACCTATATTAAATACATTTTTAAACATTATTAAACAGGAATATTAGATAAAATTATTCTTAAAAAAATAAAAATTTTCAAAATAATTAAATTATTTATTTGATGGAAAAAATTTAGGAATTTATAAAATAAGAGGGACAAAAGGGGTATTTAGATAAAATAACGGGATTGTTTTGTGAATTTTACCTATATATGTGCGTGTGTGTAAAATGTATAGAAAATATTCTTAATTAAGCTGTTCGGTTTGTAAAAGATTTGATGTATGTCGAAATAAAAAATTAAAATAAAATAGTAGTTGTGAAAAGAAAAATTGTTAAGAATTAATAATCCTATGAAAATAGTTTGGGGTAATTTTGAACTATTAAGAATGTGTAGAAGAGAGGTCTGTGTTTAAAAAGAAGGTATAAAAACTAAAAAGGAATTTATAAGTAGATCACCCTCAAATTTATTGTGACAAAAAAAAAAAACAAAAAAATCCATCTTTTAAATAGGCAACTTAAACGTTTTTACTCAAACACGTATTTATTATTTTTAAAAACACACACACACTTCTTATAAATTTTGGATTAACGGTTTTGTCTTGACAAATTTCGCGCCCCTATTTTCTATTATTATTATTATTATTATTATTATTATTATTTATTATGGAAGAAACCGATTTAAAGGGGAAAAGAAGAAAGAGATTAAAAGAACGTCGGCAGCAGATAAACATATGTTTTGCATGAATATATGATGCATGGATTACATAAATGATAAAGCCAAAGGATTTCCGTTTATGCTTTAAAATTATTACAAATTTAGGAATAATAACCAACGTGGATGTCTCTTTCATAATATGAGCCCATTATGTTATATATATATATATATATATATATATATATATATTGGGGAATTATTATTTATATGGCTCCATAGGCAAATAAAAAAAGAAAAACAAAGAACAAAGAAGAAATATATGTAACAAAAGTTAGGGAACCTTCTTTTTAAAAGACAAAAAAAAATAAAATAGAAATTGTAGTGATTATAAACTTAGCTTGATTGGTTTACATACGCCTTAAATAATGTTTTAGCAATAAAAAAAATAAAATGCACCTCAAATAATAAAATTCACGTCCGAATTCCTTTTTAAAAAAATAAGAATTCACGTCCGAATTATCTTCTTTAATGAAAAGAAGGAGCGTTAACATAATTATTCCACGTTAATTTTTTAGAGAAAAGTTAATATTGGAACATGGTTTTAGAAATTAAAAGTCCGAATTATGTTCTTTAATGAAAAAAAAAAAGACAACTTAACATTTAATTATTTAAGTTCGTTTTTTTTTAAGTTTTAATTTTTAAGAATTTACTCAGTTTTATATTGGAACATGGTTTTATAAAAATTAAAAAACTACACTCAAATTAATAAAAAAAAAACCCCAAATCTTTTCATCAAGGAAAACAATGAAGAAACTTTAATGTTGAAGTCAAGAATTGTACAGTGATTGGATGAAACTTTCATATTTGCAATATTTTGATCATCAAAGAATGCTGATACAATCCTATTTCCTATTATAATATAAAATCCCCTCATTCCGGCATAAAAAATATATATAAAATACAAAATCTCCTCAAAATAATATTCCGAAAATTTTATTTGGTTAATATATGAAAAATAAAAAGGGAGCATATGTAATTGAAAAGGCACCGAATAGAACAAACAACAAATAATTGTAAATGGTGGAGACGTGGACGGCTAGATTTGATTAAGAGGTGTCATTAATGTGCAATCAATGAGTTTTGTCCTTCTTCTTCCTGCTGTCCTTTGATGCCAAGAGCTAACAGACACATTCAATACCAAACTCAACCTTTGACAGACTGGGGGGTCTCATCATCTGGGTCCCATTTCTCAAATCTTATTATTATTATTATTATTATTTTTTTTTTTTGGAGAATATATATTGCTCAAGACTCAAATCCTTGTGCAAAAGAAGGACATCTTTTAAAGCAAGTTATTTTACTACACTGAACTGAATCGTTAGATTATTTTAACAATTAAATTTGTATAAATCAATATTAAAAATATAAAACACGTCATAAAAACTATTTATATTGTAAATTTAATAATTAAAAAAATTAATTTAATAAAAAAATACAATTTTTATTGGTAGATAAATAAAATAACTTGTTCCACCTTAAAGACTCCCGCTGAAGAAAGGAGGAGAAAAAAATAGAGAAAAATAATGTACAATAAATATGCCATGTTCAAATGGGTATGGTATACTATGCAAATGGGAACCACACTCTGTAGGGCCTTTGTGGGGGTAGTGGTCTTAAGTTGTATTTATTGTGTATAACTTGAGAATTTAGAATCAGAGAGTACCTCTTCTAGAAACTATGGGGAATGGTTTGGTTTATACCATGTACGGCTTCTCAGCTTATGATGTCGGTCTATCTTATTGGTCAGTCCTGTCTACTTATCCTTGTAGAAAACGATGACAGAATATTTTGTCCACCCGTTTCTTAGCAAATTATCCAGTTTAATTCGATAATTTACGATTACATCTGCCTCTGAAAATAATGTTAGGTGAACTTATTCTCTTATTAAAGTTATGTGATAGGTGAGTTTTCATCACCTCGATTAATTATCTTTAATGCTTTCACTAATGAAAAATGACAATTATAGTAAACATTAATTCATGTTGGATTTAATTGCAGTTAAAAGCTAAAATTTTGATGATTTATTCTTTGCAGTTAAAAACTAAAATTTTGATGACTTATTCTCAATGATAATTGGAAATTAAATATTGTTATGCAAATATTAAGGCGACTTAAAAAAGATCTTTGAAATGATGAACCCCTTAGTTTGAAAGTGACTTCAAATGGTTATTGGTTGATTAGTGGTGATTTTAATAAAGTCGTAAGGGTTCATGAATTTAAGTAGAATAAAAAGCCTCTTTATAATCTTTCTCGTTTAGAATTCAGAAATTTTATCGACCATTATAGTATGCTAGATGTTGTTATTTAAGCCACTATATAGCTCAATTTCTAACTAGAAAATTGGTTTCTTTCCTTAAAAATTCCCTCATATATTCTTCTTTTTTCTTCCCTTTCTTAATACTAATATGATATTAGAGCAGATCAATAGTTTCAAGGCATAGTGTTTTTCTTCCCTTTCTTAATACTAATATAATATGATAGTATGCTAAATATTTTTGAAATATTATATTCATTTAGTTTTAAAAACACATATTTTTAAGGCATCATCCGTACTTTTTGAGAAAAAAAGAAGAGTATGACTAGAACATTTACATGTGGACCAATGTTATTATTACAAAAGCGAGGTGCCAATTCAATCTTCCCACCTCAAAAGTTAAGACTCTTATTTTCCATTACATGTCATCAAGCATATGCAACTAATGCTCTCCATTAAAACAATAATACAATTAAAAAAAACCTACAAACCCTAGTCTGAAAGCAACCGCCCTTTCATTTTTTTCTCTCTCTCTTTCTTTTGTTTTTTATCTTCTCTTCATCTCTCACTATACTAGCCTGTCATCCTAACTCGCTTCATACCTCATTTTTTCTTTCTCCTCTCATTGCTAAATCTCTGACCATCTTTTGTCATTGGTCAGTTGAGTTTTCATCGAAGGTTTTGCCCTATGAGTCAGTTCCGCTTGTATGACAATGGTGTGAAGAAGACAACACAAATTTTTAACAATCTTTAAGCCTAACCCGATACCTCGAGCTGAGCCGAGCCGAACCTGAGCAAGTCGAATCAGTTCGGATACGTTGGCCTGGTGGGATAGTTCGGCCTAGACTTTTATCAACCCAAAGAGATCGGTTCGGCCAAAACTTTTAGGCTAGCCCGGCCAATAATCTTATTGATTATTTATGGTAATCTAACAGATTACTCTTTGGCTACCCTGCCCGTGAATAAAGCGGGAGATGATCAATCATATATTTAATAACCTGGTAGATTACTCACATTTATCTACCAAATTATTTTCTAACGACCGTTAATGGATGATGGCAGATAGCTACATCAGGTAGACTACTAATTATAATCTAGTCGATTATCTTTGATCAGCGGGCGCAATTTCAGTTAAATCCATTTAGTTGCTCTTGTTTTGATACGCGGGATCTAAAATTCCTATAAAAATGGGGAGATAGTAGAAAATAGGCCAACATGAAAAGCTTAAGAAAAGAAATAGGCCAATTTTTAGTTATAGAAATTAATAGGCCATAACTTGTTAAGTTATGGTTCATAACCGGACAAGTTATGGACAATTATGAATAATAACTTGTCATGTTATGGTTCATAACCAGACCAGTTATGGACGAAAATAATAATTTGGCCTATTTATTAACTTATGTAAACTATTGGCCTATTAATTTTAATTCATCTCAAATTTTAGCATATTTTCCTCTTTCTCCCATAAAAATGGCAGAAATCTAAAAACTGAATACCATCTGCCACATTCTTAAGCATACTTTTATATATGGATAAAAAGCTAAAAATATCACTCGAGATAAGTCATTGTGCCACTCAATTATTTAAAATGATATAAATAATAAGCCCGTATAAAATTATGATAAATTGTGTATATTTTTTTAGAGAAAATTGTTGAACTTACATTTAAAGTGTATGGGTGTAAATGTTTACTCCGCACTCTTGATTAATACCCTTTTAATTAATATAGTTATTTGACTAAAAATCATATTAATTAAGTGTAAGATGTAGAAATTCAACCCAAACACTGTAAAGGCATTTGTCTTATTTTTCCCTCTGAGTAATTATATTTGCACCCACCAAATTCATTAATACCCCCCACCAATTCATAATTTACATTTATTATAATTTTATCCTACAATAAAATATTGGTTTCCGAAATGATTTCAGATAAAACTTGATAATTATCTCTCACTTCTAATTGATTTTGGAACAAAATCCACTATCTCTCTTATCTTATATGGCCAGCCACCACAGACAGATTCCTCCCTGTGTTAGGCACAGATAGCAGGTAGGGAATGAGGTAAAATTATGTTTTTATCCTACAGTCCAATTTTGACTCAAATTTAAATTTTAATTTAAGTCAAACTTAATTTAATTTGAATTTCAATTGGACAACTTATCAAATAAGTCAATTGGATAACGTAGAGAGCAAGCAACTGAATTCCAGAAGGATTCACACTGTGCTAGGCGTGTACACCATGTGGACACCTCCACATGTGTATTCCAAAATTCAAATTTAAATAATCACATTATTTAATTTATAATTAATTCTCAATTAATTATTATTGAGCGTTTTATTTTAAAATTCCATAATTCTAAAATTTTCATTTTGCCCTTAGTGTCTTAGTGTCTTGTAAGATTACAAGGGCGATACGGGGACTCATGGACCTATAATTCTGAGTTCCAATAAAATTAATAATTAATTAAAACTCTTTACCTAATTAATTAATTCTATTAATTCTAAAAAATTACTCCACTATAAACTTAGAATTGTACTCTCGTAATTATAGATATAAATTACTTCTAAATTGTGAAGTGTCAATTTGATATAGTCATTACATATAGATCGATCCTCCATAAATAATTCATAATTAGAGTTAGGTGAAATCTGTTAACCTCTCTAATTACATCTTTATCCTTGAGTACCATTGATTATCTAATGGACATTAATTCATAAAATAAATTCATGATTCGGAGCTTATACTAGTCAAAGTACCGAATCAACCCTTAAGAAAATTATTTATCTACTTCTTTCTCAATAAAGATTAGATTCCATCTCGTATATTAACATTCTTAGCTATCCACTTCATCATGTTTCCAAGATACAAGGAATAAGATTTAGTAATCTCGAAATTCATACCGAATAAGTCAAAAGACACAAATCCAGAAATAGGAGTCTGCTAATAACTCAAGATTAAGATCATTCTATATATGACCATCGGTAGACTCAATTAGAATTTCTATACTTAACGGAAATTATAAAAAATTTATATTGTGTTTGTGTCTTAATTCCACACAATCTCATTATGCATAATACACTCATTTAATATCTAGCCATACTAACAATGCGGATAACACCATTTCATTCTAAATGGGAACGACATGTATTAGTAATGTTTTAATTAAAATTCTGAACTTTAATTAAATTCATTACGAACATTGTTTTGATTATTATATTATTCTTAAATATTATCATCTTGCATATAACACTTATATATAATATTTAAGGTCACATAAATAATTGTGAAATTTTTAATAATATTCATAAAATATTCAATAATTATACACATAAAATAATAAATAAACTATTTTATTAAATAAATAATAAATATCTTATATATCTCATCCCTCTAGAATACTATTCCCAACATAAAACTACGTTAAAATCCATTATAAACCATCTGCTTCTTAACTTATTCCTATTGGTAAGGGCATTGATAGTCTAATGTTGGTGGCTATAGAAAACCGCATGAAATCGACTCCTCACACGCCCCAATCGGATGCAATTCTCAATTTCGACGAATAACCGTTGTCATAAGCTTGCAGAGTGTTTTGTTTTTGAAGCGGAGCTTTGACTATCATCAATGCTATTTTTCTTGTTTATTAGAATGGTTAACATAAGTTTTGACTTTAAAGTGATTCTTTTATGGCGATTTTACTTCTTAAATCAGATTCTTTAGATGTGCCTTGAAAAATGCGGAATGAGTGGAATAGGGTTATTCATGTTATCTAAGAAAATGGTTTTTAGGTTTTTTTTTTTTTTTTTTTTTTTTTTTTTTTTTGTATCTAGGGAAGCTAACTATTGTGCTGACAAGTTAGCTAATTTTGAGGTGATGAATAGAAATAAGATCCAGCAGACTTCTTATCCTGATTCTCTTGATTTTTTTGGTGTATATAGATGTTTTGGGTTGCCTTTTTACGGATTCTCTTGAGTGAGTTTCTGTTTTTTGTTTTGCATTCTTTTCCTTCTTTAATAATATTCTCCTCTTTTTGAGGAAGTTTCATTCAAAAACGAATAACTGTTGTCTAGACCCCAAAGCCGAGGCTGCGGTTGGATAGATTTTGAAAAATTGCACGAAATTGGTCTCTCACACTCCCTAATCGGACGAAGGAGCCCAGAGTTACTACCGTGCTTGCATTCCAAACACAATTATATGCACTTTGTCAACAATTTTGATTTAATCTAGTATTGATACAATGATATTTATGTTGCTTGCTTAAGTCTCAATATTCTTTATGATCTCCAAACATTTAGGACCTGTTGTGAATGGCTAAAAAATGAAAAAGCTGCTGTTCACTTATGTAGTTCAAAAATTGCTTTTGAACTTGTTTAGATAGAGATTAAGGACTTTTGGCTTTTACGTCTTTGGAACAAGCTAACTCACCAGTGTGTTTTCGTTTTTTTTTTTCTCTCTCTAAAACCAATTCTTAGTGTTTATAGAAAAAGCGCTTAAGGAAAACATTGCGAACCATCATTCTAGCAAGTCCTACTAATGATGAATATAATCTTAGAGCTAGATTTTGATTGAGTAACCATATTCTCGAAATTCCATTATCAAAGTATATTATTGAACAGCTATTGGAAGTGACCATGAAACAGTAATTGACTCGGGTGGAAAAAGTTCTTCATATGTACATATTTTTTAACGAATAAAGCTTTCAGAGTTGTTTTGGAAAGAGTATTTGGTGATAGGGTTACTTTTCACCTTCCATGAAATTTCTTTAGAAGCCAACCATCAAATGTTTTCTTTATTTTTTTTACAGCTTTTTCTTGCAAGATTCGAGTTTGGACCAGGCAGAGAGGCAGGCGTGCTTTTCGAAAATGCTAAGATTTCCCTCCAAAGTCCAATGCCCACTTTACAGCCAATTTCGTGTGTAATATAATATATTAACTGTCGTCAACCATGCAGTTTTGTTCCTTTGCTTTGCTCATAAAAGTTACAGAAAGGAGAAAAAGTGAAAAAAAGAAAGTGCTACAGAAAACTTTGATAGCACATGCTAAAGATGCTCTTGTTTAATTCAGAAAAGCTTAAACTGGATTTCGTAGAGATTAATGATCCATAAAACACAACTCGGTGAGGAGCGAAGCAAAACCTTCCTCTCGATAGGCGGTCGCCCCACGTGATTTTTATTCTCTTTTAATTTGTATGTATATTTTGTTAAAATTTATAATTTAAACCCCTAAAAATCTGCTATTATATATGCCTGCCCTCCTTTAAAATCTGAAATTATAAGCAAAAAGAAGTATCCGCTAAAAAAAAAAAGAAGGAAGAAAATTTATACAATAAGAGATAATTTCATTCTATAAAAGACAATAACAAGCTCAAACTTACACGCTACATTTATACAATCATAGCTTCCAAAATCAAAACGTTAGAGATTAGAAAACAAAGGACAAGTGGTGCAAGGACTAAGCATTTAAGTCTTCATGAGGTTGGCATATAGCAGCGTGTGTGGCGACGTGTCACAATTTGGCGTTGAATGCTTGAAACTTTGGCGCCTCGACTGGGCACCAGAGTTATATATATATATATATATATATATATATATATATATATTCTCTGAAGCAGAATTGACAAGTCTTGTCCACTGTCAATCAGTCCAATTTGCACTGATTATTCTCTCACAATCTGTGGAAAAAGAGAAGCAAAATAATGGAGCCTGTGTGTGTACATGTTGTGGTGGTCACAAGCAATGAGAGCCATTTGCCTTTGCCCATCTGCACATGCTGTCTGTCCCCAAATTCCCTTCTTTCCATGTTCACATCCACACACATTGTAACCCATACTTAGCCCGTCATTTTTTCCACTAAGCTTTTTACAAATCACAAAAGGCCAACTAAGCAACCCTCTTTTTTTTTTTTTTTTTTTTTTTTTTCCTAGCTAGTCAGGCAAACAAGCTTACACTACTATGCTTATGGGGTTATATATTACATGTCAAATATATTTATTAATATGTTATAGACATTAACATTAAGTTCAACCTTTTTATTATTATTACTATGATTATTATTATCAATTTGATTGTTGTTGACTTGGGTTTTGTAAATTGCATGGTGTGAGGTGGATTATTTATAGAGCTGGGGCTACTGAGGGAAGCTGAGATGCCAAGGCAAGGCATTGAAGGTGTCTTGGGCAAGTGATCAAGTGGTCGTTTGTGAGGCCAGCTGCTTGCATGAATGAGTAGATCACTGTGGGGCCCACAAACCGAAAACCCCTCCTCACCATGTCTTTGCTTATGCTCTCTGATTTTGAGGTCTTCACTGGGATCTTCTGGCATGATTTGTATTGGGTAGAGATTGGTTTGTTATTCACAAATCCCCACAAGTACTTGTCCAAGGACCCAAATTCTTTCTTAATCTGCAATATCAGTTGAAAATTAGTAACAGAAGAAAAATTTCTTTAGGAACTTTTTTTTTTTTTTTTTTTTTTTTTTTTTGTTGCAACATGGCTACTATGTGACTAAATCCTAGCAATATTGATTGCTACTGAAAAGTTAAAAACTATGCTCTAAGGTTTTGATTCACTTAGTAAGAGAAAATAAGAATTTGGTTCTGACTATTTTAGGAATACATTTTAATCCAAGTAATATTTATGGTGAATTCATACCAAGCTCTCTTCAAAGAAAACAATGGTCCCAAAGTTCCCATTTGCAGATTGTTCTTAACTTATAAGCAAATGCATCAGAAAGATGTTTTGCAACAAGGGTATTCTGGAAAACAGAGCAAGTGGATGAAACTAAGGAAGTTTTTTTTTTTTTTTTTTTTTTTTTTAAATTTTTCCTACCTCAAGAATTCGGTTAGCATTATCGACAGCTCCTCGAATAAGGCTTAGTTCAATGCCGTAGTTGGCGCCAATTGAGGTGATTTTCTTTTCATTATACTTAGAAACTGCTTCTGCATCAAACCCTGAAAAGGCATTTCTGCATAAAGAAGATGGTCCCAGAACCACAAGGATGAGTACTAATCAATGTCAACAACCAACAAAAAAAAAAAAAAAGAAGTATATAGTTAAATGATGAACAAATGAAACCCCACCTGAATATTTCTCTTTTCTTCAATACTGAAGTCCAATCTGATCCAACTTGAGCTCCAGTCAATACTAGCAATTCAAACAACAACCTGTATATGTTTGTAACAGACAGTCAAAACATATAATATATATGTTTAGTGTTTTTATGTGGAAGAAAAAAAGAGAGTTGAGAGAATAGAAAAGCAAGTATTTACTTGTCATCATGGACAGGGACACCCCATTCTTCATCATGGTAAGCAACATAGATAGGATCTGCACAAACAATTATCTCTTTTGTTCATAAAGAAACCAAAGGTATCTGAATTTGAGCAGTATATAATTTATGGTGAAGCTTCAATACCTGAATTAGGAGTGATGTAACTGCATCTCTTTTGTTCTTTACCAACCGAAGAATCGAGCATCGGAGCCACCACCTTCTCTTCAAACTTGGCAGACTTTGTCCTTCCATAATGCGCGATTCGGATCTTTCTTTGCTCCTGCATTATAGCAACTTGCTCTCTCCTTGCAGCAGCTATGCTTCCCGGAGCCTCAACTATCAAAGAGGAAGAGTTCTTCAAAGTCTCGGCAACAACTCCAGCACCACCACACTTCTTTGACTTCTTAATTGAACTCGTCGACTTGATTATGCACCGCGGTATTAGGACCTTCTCGGCGCTTGAATTCAGCTCATAATTAGGATCTTTTCCTCTCTTGATAGCTGGGGGCCTAGGCGATGGCAGCTTGGGAGAGACAGGAGGGGAAAGTGTTGAAGGCTTAGTTTTGCAAGCTCCATTTTGAATTGGCAAGGCTAGTGGCGGTGAAGTAGGAGATTTTGGTGTAGTCTTTTTGAGTGACATTCGTCTCTCCAAGCTCGAAACTCGGTTGCAAGTCGGTTGAAGAACCGGGCGGCCATTGATCTTAGGCTCGGCTGAAGTTATGGTGTTAGTTCCAAGGAGAGTTTTTGGTTTAGATGAACACATTTTGGTGTGCAAAAAATGAAGTGGTGGCAAAGAAAGCAAATGAAGATTGAGAAGTTGAATGAAGGAAGGACTTAAGGAGGGGTTTTGGGGGTTGAAGAGAAGTGGGGTTTTATAAAAAAGGAGAAGAGTGGGGACATGAAATGTAAGTTTGGGAAGTTTGGAACATGGAACATGGAGGGGTTGGGGTCTGCCATACACACCCTTTTGTGAAGGGCATTACTTTTTGGCTAATGCGAGCTTAAGGCTGAAAATGACAACTTTCTAAAAGAGTCAATTAGATTTGTTTCTTTTTTCTTTCTTCGTTTTTTTAGGTAATCTAAAAATCATACCTCATGTTTTGAAGTGTATCATATTTATATGTCCATATCTCAAATTCATGTTAACTTAATACCTTTTACGGTTAAAGATATTAAGAGAACTAATATCTTTCACATTTTGAAATTTTAGTCTTTTCATATTTCTTTTCTTATTCTTTTTCATTTATTTCTCAAAAGATGTTTGGATATTTTTTTTTGTGATCAAAATTAACGTTGACCAAGAAAAAAAAAGAATTCGCATAAATTTGAGAACTCGGGGTATAATTGTGATACAACCCATGTTTATTATTATTATTTTTTTTTATAATGTCGAAATGCATGGCATAAAAATGAAAAAAAAAAAAAAACCCATTAGATTATTATTATACATACTTGGTCAGTTCTCGCGAACTCAAAAAAAAAAAAAAAAAAAAAAAAAAAAAAAAAAGGTGTTGTGGGGTAAGCAGTGGTGCCACTGCCAGCCCTTTTAGGGGGGCCTCTCCTTTTCTTTCCCTCAAAACGGTTTGTGCTTTTACTGCTCAATGTATCCATGAGTTCTCTATCCCAAGCTGGAGTAGGGTCAACTAAAGTGATCAATCAATGCTTCTTTTATTAGCTGGCTTAAAACAGAACCCCAAAAAAAAAAAAAAAGAAGTTATTGCTTATCCTTTTTATTCCTAATCAAACAAATAATTCAATATCCAATTTCCCTGTATTATACTTCTCTCCCGCTTTTTTCCGTTTATATGTTGAAATTAATATTATGGTAAGGCTATAATATTAGTTTACCAATACCATCCAAGCTTGCTCTTATGAAATGGACCAACCTTGGTTTTTATATTCTTCCTCTTATGTGTGGGTTGTACAATGAATAATTATATAATAAATATCAATCGCACTCGAATTGTCGGATGGGTTTATTGTCATTCTTTTGTTTACTCTTTTGGCATCTTTTCTAAAATCGCCCCTCATTTAAAATTTAAAAGCTAAAATACTGCTTATTAAAGTTCTTAAGGTTTGTGAAGAGTATTTTTGTTAAGTACTTTTATCTTCAAAAGTAATTTTATTCGCGGATAATTTTATAGTAACACAATTATAAAGGAGTGTTGGCAGAGTAGAGTTGAGGGTGGCGATAGAATCCCTCATAGTTATAAGTTCAAAAATGTATTAAAAATCGAGTACCTGATGATAATTTTAAAGAATGCGCGTTCTGCTTTCATACCATGCAAGTTGATCAATAATCTTAAAAGCTTGAGTTTTTAGAGAGACTCACCTTCATTGGTTTATTTATTATTCTAACATGTAACATGTATGAGAGAAAGAAGTTTTCATAGAAGTGGGTTCCAAAAGCCGTGTTTATGTCATCTGCAGTTGAAGTTGTGGGATGAACCTCAGGCACGCGTTCCAATCAAGTGTCATTTCTTATTTGGATCCAGAAACAATGGAATAAATTATACTCTTTTATGTTGAGATGAGTTAGGGAAAAGATGTACCATTCATGACTTGAACAAAATCTAGACAGTCAAGTGATCATGACTTAGGTAGATAAGTTCACTTTGGTCCCAAACCAATCCAACATTTAGATCAACTTGGGCGGCCAAGTTTGCTCTATTTAAGTTTTTAGAAGTATTTTTTATGGTTGAAATTTTTGCTTCCTGAGAGAACAAGCCATGTGGCTGGTTTTTTCCTCAAATATATGCCTGCATAATAGGACGCATTTGGAAGACAAACTTTTGCAAATAAACATTTATTGTATTTGCTTGGAAGTTCCTCTTTGTCTTATTGACTTGCCAATGGGAAAAAGGGGCAAATATTTATTATTAGTTCATCATTATCCAGCTTTTTAACCTATTTTCTCATATAAGTTAAACTTTGTATTTTACATGTACGGATATAAAAAGCTCAGCCTGCGAATCTATTTAGCAGCACAAAATTGATCACTTATGACAGAAAGAAACTTGGTTTAATTTGAGTTCTACTTCATTATTTATACGTATTTTTTTTTTTTTTTTTTTCCTATAAGAAAATGCTAAAAGGGAAAACAGAGTAGATGCGATAGTTACTCCATATACCTATAGGAAAATTTTTTCAGTGCAGGACAAGTGAAATAAATTTTTTGTTTGAGTTTTTATTATTAATGGCCCTTAAAACTTTTCGTAAAATGGTACTTTCATCTTTTAAGTTTTTTTTTTTTTTTTTCTGAGCACTTTAGTCCCTAATTTTTTTAATTGCAATTAACTTTTTATAATTATAGAAATTAGTCCCTAAATTTTAAAATTTCAATTAACTACAATAGTTTGTTTTTCTGAGATTCAAATTATAATTAAAATTAAAATCATTAATTTAAATTGCAAACGTGTCCCAGCATATGTGCCCCTACCCCTTATTTTTAATTATCCATGAAATTTTAAAACAATTTGTGTCTTGGAGTGAATTATGATCATTTTGTATTTCAAAGAAACCAATACAAGGAACTAGACTGGCTGTAACGCGAACATATAATATGTGGCTATAAACCTCCCTGGTTACAATATGTACTTGTGTAATTGGGAAATATTGCTCATACAATTATTGAGCAATATTTAAAATTATAAATAGATAGAATACACGGCTCCATTAACCATAGTTTGAGAATGACAATGAACACTTTCAGACATTATGCACATTATTAGGGGATCATGGTGATGTTCTTTGAGGCTTGTAATGACTCTTGAGATAATAAAATTAATCCTCACCTCACACATGTCACATACACATTGCATTATTGGTGTATGTACGTACAAACACCAAATGCTCAGTTTGTCTATTATGCATGCATACGCGTGCATACACACACATATATATGATTGGTGTGTGTGTATATATTATATTTATATATATATACACACACACATACACGCACACATACTATATAATTCACATTTTTGTGTGACGTCCCGACGGGGAACAAGAAAGACCAAGAAGCCCCATCTATGATTGGAGAAGTTCGTTTATAACGTATACATACATACACACACATATACTACATATATACATACATGTGTGTTCTCTACATATTTATATATATGTATATATGTATATATGTGTGTTTGTGGGATCTTAATTTTATTTTTGGTATGGACATGACGAAACAACGAATATGTATATATGGTGATCGCTTCATTACAGTTACTCGAAATGTATGTTTTTTTTGGAAAAAAAAAAGAAATAAAAGGGATTAACTGTTTTATACATACAGTCACTGTATATATGGCATTGTTGCCACATGATGTATGGTGATGCTTTCATTAACACAACTACTGTATTATTTTATGCATTTATGGTAACTCTTTTGATTGGAAACATATATAGATTGAAAAAGTTTTTGGTCTAATTGGGTTAAGGCATTTTTTAGTTGTCCTTGATTAATTGACATGCTAGTAGGATATGATTTTGAACGTTTATAAGCTTTTAAAGACAAAATTTAAGATTCATGTGAATAAGTGATATCAGATAGAGAAATCTAGCCACTTTTAAGACATTAAACAACATATATGTTCAATTCGATGTATAGGTATACATATATATATATATATATATATATGCGCGCACGTTCAGTAAATACATATAGGGTGCATCTACAAATAGTCTTGTACTTGTATATGTTAAAGTACAAAACTATTGTTGGCCCACCTCTTAATAACTTAAGCTTTTGTGATGGATTGGTAAACTAACATGGTATTAGAGCGGGAGGTCCTGAGTTCAAACCTCCATAATTGTACTCTTTATCTCCATTTAAATTGTCATCATATGTTGGGTCTTTAATATATCTTGGGCTTAAATGTTCACGTGTTGGGCTTTCCAATTAATTTACCCACACGATTGCCTATTGTTCAATCCACACGTGAGAGGGAGTGTTAAAGTATAAAGTTATTGTTAACCCACATCCTAATAGCTTAAGTGTTTGAGATAGATTAGTAAACTAACAATATATACTTAGTACTTATTTTATATTTCGAATCTTTTTTATCTTCATATATATTTTGAACTACATACCAAAATGGAATAGGTATGAAAGTATTACTAGATTATGACTTCAACAAATACTACATACATACAAAATATACAAGTTAATTAGCTGCTAAATTAAATCCTTTCAATATTATACATTCGCATATGTAATGGAAAAGAACGGGAGAAAAATAATTTTGTGGTGATGTTTTGCACTTAAGTGATGAGCTGTTTATTTGGAGACAATATTGATTACCTTGAAAAGCAATAAAAGGGAAAGTCATTGTCACCATTTTCCGTGTTTTCTTTGCATCGACAAAGCACTAGCAGCTGGACCTTCTTGTTGGTTTAATCCCACTGTGTCAGTGACAGCCTACTAATGCATTCATGCATGCATCATATATGTGTATGTATGTATGTATGTATGTGTGTGTGTGTATATTATAGAGATGTATGATTATCTATATGGTACAACAACATCATATTATATACAGAAAAAGGGAATTTGGAAGATGAATATACTAATCATGCATGAGAGTGATGTGGATGTCGGTACTCTTATCAAAACAGCAAAAGAGAATGAGACAACGAGTCATATTTTTAGATCAATTCGAACTGATTTTTTTTTTTTTTTTTAACTATTATAAACCGTACAATAACTTCAATAATTCTATATGTATTAAATGTATTTGGATGCATTCATCAGAAAAAAAAGAAAGAAAAGAAAAGAAAGAAAGATAAAAGCTAATTGACACAGTATATAAGTATATATTTAAGTATTCCAGAAAAAAGAAAAGAAAAGAAAGAAAGATTAAAGCTAATCCAGAAAAAAAAAAACACACACACACACACACACACACACACACACACACACACACACACACACACACACACACACACATATATATATATATATATATATATATAATGGCTATGAGTATATTGACGTATTATTCCCTGTGAAAATTAAAAGGTTTGAGAAAAAAAATACTGAGAGTTCAACTCTCTTATTTTCTCTCATTCTCTCTAGAGTGTCCACAGACTAGGTGCATTCATAGATAAGAATACTACAAAAATGCTAATACTTTGGACTGCTTGTGATTGCACATATGATCTTCTGTAAATAAGTGTTAATAACCTTCACTTTAAGGCAATACGATAATCTATAGAAAAATAAAACAAAACAACAAAAAAAAAAAAATACTATTTTGCAACCAATATGTTTGTATTGGAGCCCACAGGAAAAAGATTGAAAATTATTGTTGAGAGTTACAAGGCGTTAGTTGAGGACCTTCTTCAGCTTGAAACTAAATTAACCATCAATCTCATCCATATAGATTAATTAAATAAGTGCTCAATATGTTGTCCTTATTTATTTATTTATTTATTTTTATCACACTTCAAATCAGGAACCGGATTTAGCTGTGAATAACTTACTAGCTTCATGCATGGCAGGCATCTCCGCATGAGAATCCAAAAAACTACACATGTTACATTTGTTCTTTCTCTCCTTCTCTCTCTTTCTTTTTTCTGAGATCTTTGTTTTTCCCCCTGAGAATATTGCATTTGTACTTAAAATAATGTGGCACAAGTACAAAACTTTTGACTTTATAAGCTTTATTATTTTTCTTTACACTTTGATAGATGCATCATACTATGATTAGACTTTAGAGTTCTTCTAATGATATCAGACATCTATTTCTTGATGGAGAAGCCCCCAGCTTATATATTGTCTTGGCCCCAAAGCACACCAAGAAAGCTACTCGATTGTAGCTTCTGCAGTTCATGAACCTTCAAGTCGGCCCCAGCGCTTCTGTTGGTTTAATCGCGTTCTACAATGGGGGCACCTACTTGAAGTTAGGGGGGCAGTAGTTGGTTAACATCGGATTCGATGAAGGCTATCCGAGGAGCAAATAAGCAGGTCTAGTTATTAACTATACTGAAAAAAGAAAATCAGCATCTCAGAGGAGTTAGTACTCGACTCAAACATATGCTGATTGGAAAAGATGTTCAGCAACCTACATATAGAACTCATAAACTGACACGAAGAATTCTCAAAGACAAGAGTGTATAGTTTTGACACCATAAATACTTTTAAGTACTATATGAAACAGTAACCAGATGAAATCAAAATATTACTAGACTATTTAAGAGAGAATATATAATGAAACATGAAATAGTAAAGGTCTGCAGCAGCCATCCAGGTCCAGAAAAGATGTGCAACTTTGGATTACTTCCACCACCGGGCTCTTTTTCTTTCCGCCCATTTTTCTCGTGCTTTAGCTCTCTCACTCGAGCTTCCACTGCCACGAACAGAAACAAGACTCTTTATATAGAAGCAAACTGAAAGATCTATTTTACCATCAACACCAATGTTCCGAAGCTTTTTGGTGCGAAGGTTGTAGGATATCAACCTTTTATCGTCATCTTTCATGAGGAGCTCATCGCTATTCCAGAATGCCAAAGAACGTCCAAGACCAACTAGTGGTCCAATGACTAGATGTTTTTTCCATGGCCAAGCTTCTTTAGCCAGATCTGGGCTCCATGTAAAGGAACCTTCATCACACTTAGCAAGATCATATTCATCCATAACCCATATTTCAATGGATACTGAATTCGGATTCTCTCTTTCTTTATTATAGTCAAGAAAGGCAATCGAATCATTCCACGACACAGAGGACGTCCAGCTTTTGATAGCATCTGGGATCGGTATACTATGAAATTTCTTAGTTGACATATTGAAACAAAGGATAACAAAGTCCTCCTTATAATCTTCCATTCCCCAATAACTGCATCCTTTGCAATACAGGTAATCATACTGACTCGTAAGTTCAAAGTCTGGATTAAGGACGTCATGCACATTGATTTGCCTCCAAGCATCCTTACCAAGGCTATATAACTCAGCTTTGAATTTTGACCCCTTAAAAATCCTAATAAAATGATAACCGTTAGCTACAGAGTCGTATCCAAATCCTACTGCCACACACGAATAGTTATTGGAATTCTTCGATTTCGGAAGAAGCTTAGCTTCCTGCAACACAGGATTACACAAAATCACATCCCAGCAATAATCCCCAACCACACAAAGGATCCCATCACAATGACAAACAACCTCCCAATTGAGCCACCTACCCCAAGCAAGTGGAAAGTTGAGAAGTTCAGTGACGGAACGAGCACGGCCGTTTTCATGATCATCACTAAATGAGGTGAGCAACAGCCTTCTGTGTCCAGAGCAGATTGTGGGGTCACGGTAGTCGTTGGGGCAAAGACTAAGGATGCAGAGGACTCGTTGTTGCTCAAATTGTGGAGGTGCTTTTTTTGTCTTTGATGAGGTCACGAATCAGGTCATACCAGAACTTGTTAACGCGCTTGAAACGTATCAAAGAGTCGGCGGGTAGCCACGAAAAGATTATCTCCAACATCTCTTTCGGAAAATATGGGCAGAAGCTCGCCGCCATTTCTGATTCCAAAACCACAATCAGCCTCAGCACATACCAAGTAAGGTGCGAAACACATTCATTCCTAAGAAAAAATTAATGAAATTTCGGCTGTATATTCAGCAGAAACCATAACAGCTTACTACTTAGTAACTTGTAGGCATATGAAACAGGATAGCAATAGGAAAACATAGGTGGGAAAACAAGTGTAAGTGATTATTTACATTACCAAAAAAAATTGCATCTTTAAACATCTCAAACAGAGAGAACCAAACACCATTACAAGGGAATACACAATTGGTAGTGCAAATAATTTCACAAAACACTCCCCTACTTGCTCCATTTTCTTTCTTTCTTTCCTAATAAACCCATTTTCTACTTCAAAAAAAAAGAAAAAAAAAAGATGTTGCAACGTTAGAAAAGAAATTGTGAAAAATAGGAAGCACTACTCTAAATAAAATAACAAATATTGAAGTGGGGATAAAATAAGGGGGAAAAAAAAACTTGCTAATGCAAAAAACTTCCTATTTATTCTCAAAATAAGATTTTCACTGCGAAATAGATTGAAAAAAAATAGGAAAAAATTTTCCAGTACAAAATGCGATTATTCATTAACAGAAGCGTTGTAAAATCACACGAAAAAGAAGCAGTCAGTGTAAAATATATGTAATTTCGGTCTTGATGAGATAGAAACTAAGTCCAACCCTAACAAATGTACGACAAGATTAACGGAAGAAAACAAAAGATAACCGAGAACAATATATTTAGTGGAGAGAGGCATAATTACCTGCAGTGCAGACGAGAAAAGGATTATTTGGGACTTATGGGCTCTCTTGTGATGGTGGAGGATCTCTCTCTCTCTCGACCTAAAGTAAATTTATTATTAAGATTAATTACAAAAATTCTCCAAACTATTTATGTGTAACACCCGGCCTTCAATTTTTAAATGGTAGCATCAGTTCTCTGAGAAATGAAATAATAATAAAAAAACCATTTTTTCCGTTAGATTTTTTCTTTTTGCTGAAAATGATTTTTCTTGTGTTACCAAAAAAAAAAAAAAAAAAAAAGATTTAAATTTTAAAATGAATAAAAAATGTGATTATTTTCTTGCGTTTATTGTTTATAATGTTTTTTTTTTTGGCTGAAATTATGAATCTTATATAATTTCTTAAGAATGACAAGGAAGGATGCCATTTAATTTCCATCTTAATTCACATAATGTGCACAAAGATTGGACCACAAATTACATGCGCACCCTATAACATCAAAATTTTATTTATAATGAAAAGACGAATAAAATCCATTTATATATATCTTATTAAAATCTTTTATCGCCATTGAGTTTTTATTAAAATATTATTTAAATACAAATTAAAGTTGTAACCCATTCAAACACAAACTCAAATAGATTTTTAATTTAAATCATAACTCAAATGTGCACATCCAAACAATTACAACTTCAACTCAAATCATAACTAAAAAATACAACCGAATAAGCCCTTCATTTTTTATGAATTCATTTTTTTAAAAGTTATCATTCATGATCGTCTTGTAATTATTTTATACATAAAAATTTTTAAAAAATTATTTTACTAATAAATTTTTTTATTGAGTCATTTTTATAAAGGGCTTCCTGAAAACTAACTCAAATATTTAGCTGAATTGCGTGGTTGCCTTTGGACCTCACTAGACAGTTGTAATTTGTCCCTTAATTTTTTAATTTTTGAAAATTTACCCTAATAAATATACAAATATAGCAAAGCATCCCCAATAGATAATGGTATTCATTTTTCAACGGGAATTGATATGCAACTTGCACATGGGTTATTGATTAAGACCACGAAAGGTCCTTTTTTTTTTTTTTTTTTTTTTTTTTTTTAAACAACGTTAGCTCAAATTTATAAAAACAATGTAAATTTAAAAAATCTCTTTTGATAAAACTTTATTAATAGAAAAATATAAAAATATCATTCTAAAATTATCATCTTTATATTTATATCACTCAATGACATAAATTTAACATTTATGTCACTTAATTCATTAAAAAAATATCTTGATAGGAATAAATTCCTATCAGATTATTTTTTACCAACAAAGATGACAAGACATCCCCAGCTCCGGTTTCAAAGAGTATTATAATAAAATATCAAAATTATTCCTATTATTTTCCTTTCGACGAAATTTTTTGTTTCTGAAAAAAATGGAACAAGAAAAAAATTCCAACTGTAGTTTTGAATGGGAAGTTTGATTTTTTTTTTTTTTTCTTTTCCTGCAATTAGATGGGCTTCTGTTAAATTTTCTTTTTCCCATTTAGCCGCTCTGAACTTTGAATAATTTTTGGTCGTTATTTGGAAGAATACATTTCTCTGAAATTTGGATGTGCTTATTATATTATATTAGTAATTTCAAATCTCTTCCATCTTCAGGAAGTATGTGTTTTGAATCTCTCAAACCTTTTTTTCTTCATTTATGCTGTGCTCTGTTCCAAATTAAAAATTGATATATATATATATATATATATATTTTTGTAGTTTTACTTATCTGTAGGACGCGATATCAGTAATTTAGTTGATGGAATTTAGGTAATAATACAACCAAGACAGGAAAATGTATAAATAAATAAAAGGGCCCACTAGCTAAATACATAGAAGTGAACAAAATTATAACAAGAATTTTGCATGTGAATTAGTTTGGTTTTCTTATGGTTCAATTCCTGGATGGGGGTTGCTTCTTTTAAATGTTTTGGATTATGAAATTAACTTTGGCTGAATCTTATAAGAAAAATATGTAGCATAAATGGTGATGACATTATTTCTTATTGGGAAGCAGAAATGACAAGCTTTTAGAATCTGCCGGAGGAACATTTTATGAGAGCTTTTTACTATAACAGAAAAAATTATATGTAACATTTTCTGAGAGTAGAAACTTAAAATTGAAAACTCGAATCGGTGAACAAAGATTCTCATTGCTTATACTCTTCATTGATGATGGTGACAATGATCACTGCGGTTCTTTAATTGAGGATGTTAGTTTTCCGCTTCGTGGGCATGGACGGTACAGGTGGTATGATTGGTGGGTTCAGTGCCATTGTGACGGGATCATTTGCCTATTAAATTTGATGAAGTGATGTTATGCAATCCAGTATTACAAGAGTTCAAGCTTGTGCCGGGATCAAAGATTCGTGTGAACAATTTTAGCTGTGGAGGAATAGGATTTGGATACGACTCCAGAACTAAGAATTATAAGCTTGTAAGACTTCTTCACGAGTATTGTACAGAAGCCGGAGATGAGGTGCGCATCTTGGGTTCTAACTCTTGGAGATAGATTAACGTTTCTCATGATGTAAGAATTACAGATCAATATCAGTACTTACATTGGAAAGGAGTTTGTTATTGGCAAGTGCAGGATCATATGGCTGAGTTACTTGAGTGTGAAATCCTTTGTTTTGACATGGCCGATGAGATATTTTATTCCGTGCGATTCCCAAGAAATGAACTGGACATTGCATCATTTACAGTGTGGAATGACTCATTTGCTTTGTTTTTATGTACTCAAGAGATCAGTGAGAATTCAGATTTAACATCCTACGAAATGTGGAATATGATAAAAGGTTGCTCTCCTACAACCTTAATACCCAAAAGCTTAGGGATATTGGGATGGCTGGGCCTATGTATCATTTGCCAATTTGTTTCACTTTCTACGTCAAGAGCTTGGTTTCTATCGAAGGAGGAGAAAACACTATATGCAGAGAAAATGGAGAAGATTAAACAGAAGAAAACACAACTGGTGAAGTGATTTCAAGAGAGACGTTATTACTCAAGGGTGCACCTGTCTGTTTCTTTGTTCCTGTCAATTTAGTGCATCTTACTCTCATCAAATCACGTGTAAAAGCTGTGCTTTCATGCTTTTCCCTTTCACGGCATGTTCTGAGTCTAAGATCAATTTACAATTATGTCATGATATTCACCATGAATGAAGACATCTTATAATGAGCCCTCAAGAACGACATTTCCAACAAATATTGCTCTTTCCAGCTTTATATATCATCAAAGCATGGATTACAGTATCATCAACAAACTTATTATTACTAATTGAATAGAAGACCAATTCCTTAATCTGACAGCACAACACAAATTCGGTATCCAATAATTTTTAAATAGGAGGAAAACATTAAGAATAGATATTTAGTATAATTCGTCTGTACTTTCTTGAAATGTTTGATATTTACCATGAGTGAAGACATCTTATAATGAGTCCTAAAGAACGACGCTTCCAACAAATATTGATCTTTCTAGCTTTATATTTCATCAAAGCATGGATTACAATAACATCGACAAACTTATTATTACTAATTGAATAGAAGACCAATTCCTTAATCTGACCGGCACAACACAAATTCGGTATCCAATAATTTTTAAATAGGAGAAAAACATTAGGAATAGATATTTAGTATAATTCGTCTGCACTTTCTTGGAATGTATGATATTCACCATGAATGAAGACATCTTATAATGAGCCCTCAAGAACGATACTTCCAACAAATTTTGCTCTTTCTAGCTTTATATATCATCAAAACGTGGATTACAATATCATCAACAAACTTATTATTACTAATTGAATAGAAGACCAATTCCTTAATCTGACCGGCACAACACAAATTCGGTATCCAATAATTTTTAAATAGGAGAAAAACATTAGGAATAGATATTTAGTATAATTCGTCTGCACTTTCTTGGAATGTATGATATTCACCATGAATGAAGACATCTTATAATGAGCCCTCAAGAACGATACTTCCAACAAATTTTGCTCTTTCTAGCTTTATATATCATCAAAACGTGGATTACAATATCATCAACAAACTTATTATTACTAATTGAATAGAAGACCAATTCCTTAATCTGACCGGCACAACACAAATTCGGTATCCAATAATTTTTAAATAGGAGAAAAACATTAGGAATAGATATTTAGTATAATTCGTCTGCACTTTCTTGGAATGTATGATATTCACCATGAATGAAGACATCTTATAATGAGCCCTCAAGAACGATACTTCCAACAAATTTTGCTCTTTCTAGCTTTATATATCATCAAAACGTGGATTACAATATCATCAACAAACTTATTATTACTAATTGAATAGAAGACCAATTCCTTAATCTGACCGGCACAACACAAATTCGGTATCCAATAATTTTTAAATAGGAGAAAAACATTAGGAATAGATATTTAGTATAATTCGTCTGCACTTTCTTGGAATGTATGATATTCACCATGAATGAAGACATCTTATAATGAGCCCTCAAGAACGATACTTCCAACAAATTTTGCTCTTTCTAGCTTTATATATCATCAAAACGTGGATTACAATATCATCAACAAACTTATTATTACTAATTGAATAGAAGACCAATTCCTTAATCTGACCGGCACAACACAAATTCGGTATCCAATAATTTTTAAATAGGAGAAAAACATTAGGAATAGATATTTAGTATAATTCGTCTGCACTTTCTTGGAATGTATGATATTCACCATGAATGAAGACATCTTATAATGAGCCCTCAAGAACGATACTTCCAACAAATTTTGCTCTTTCTAGCTTTATATATCATCAAAACGTGGATTACAATATCATCAACAAACTTATTATTACTAATTGAATAGAAGACCAATTCCTTAATCTGACCGGCATAACACAAATTCGGTATCCAATAATTTTTAAATAGGAGAAAAATATTAGGAATAGATATTTAGTATAATTTATCTGTACTTTCTTGGAATGTATGATATTCACCATGAGTGAGCCTAGAACGTCACTTCCAAGAAGTATTGCTCTTTCCAGCTTTATATATCAGCAAAACACGGATTATAATATCATCAACAAACGACAAGTGATACTTTATTTCTCTATTTAACTAGCTTACTGTGTTTGTATCTCTTTCCATTTGGCAAGTGTCAAATACAAGTGAATGTAAATAGATTACCTTGGAAGATTTTCGTAAGAAGGTCTTGAAAACGACAACGATACTTTATTCTTGTTTCTTTGATGATGCATGAAGAGAGAGAAAATTGGTAAACTATCGCTAGCTGTGATTACTGCTACTATTTTTATTTTTATTTTTTCCAAACAATACACCGGAGGATATATATTTGATTTGTTAGAGCCTGGTCAAATGAAAAACTACCAAGTATTATTACATATCACGCGCTTTTAGACTAACCAAATAAATAGGATGTAGCATGAGAGGACAATTACCCACTTTCCCATTTTCTGTTATTTAGGAAGATGACTTTTTGATTGAACACAAATAGAAAAATGCTCAAAGGTGCTTTAGGGGTACCATCACAAATCGAAAGATTCACCTTTTATCGGTGGATGGTGCAAGAACATTGTCTAAAGATTGCCATCGTCAGTATTTTGATTTGCTAAGAAATTTTGACAATAATCCATCGAAACTTCTTTTAGAGGGTGATATTGCTTTTCTGTTTGTGATAACTTTGTAATCAATTCATGGAAGACACCACCTCCATAAAGTTGCTCCATTTGCCCGCTCGTGTAAGAGTCTCATATCCTATAATTTACCGCATAGTTCTTTTATTGAGCTGAAAATTGAGAATGATTAATGTTTGTAGGGCCCATCAGTAACTATGTCGTTTAATGCACACCCACTAATACTCGGACCTCACCAACATACGTAGGGCCCATCAGTTGACATAGAGCATTCCTGCAGGCCATAACTTTGTACTCAAAGAGAGTTTTTATTAATTGAATGGAAGACCAATTCGTCTGGCCGGCACAACTAGGAAAACGTATTCAATAAGTTTCCAATAGGAGAAAGACATCTTTGACAACCTTCTAATATTCGAGAAAAATAATATCCGTGTCTTTTTCTCTGAAATTTCTCGGAATGTATGATTCATATAAATTATTCATACAATTTCTTGGAATGTATGATTCATATAATTATTCATGAATAAAGACATCTTATTTAGTGATCAGTCCTCCACAACTGCGTCTTCCTAACATATTAATATATCGCTCGATTCCCTTTATCATCAAACTATGGATTATAATATCAACAATCTTAATATTTTAGCTCCCACATTCCACAACTACAACACTTATTTTTGGCTCCGACTAGTAATTCTTCCAGCTTTAGTAATTCTCCATGCAAATGCAATTTTCTTTAACCGCACGGACTTCAGAAACTGGTCCGGCATCGCATTCGGCGGCGATGCCAATACCAATACCACAGATGGAGTCGGCCTCAGGCTTAACGCGAACAAATCCAATAGCACCGGCAGAGCGGTATACGCTGAAACGATGCAGGTTTGGAACCCTCAAACCGGAAATAAAATGGCGGACTTCAACACTACATTCTCTTTCCTCATGACAATAAAAGATGATCCTCCTGATCGCGGAGATGGCTTTGCCTTCTTTCTAGCGAAAAACGGTTCTCAAGTACCACCGAATGCTTGGGGAGGCTGCTTAGGGCTGATTACCAATTGCGACAACTCGACGGTGAATGGCCTTGTCGCTGTGGAGTTTGACACATACAAAAACGTTTACGATACGAGCGACAGTCATATCGCAATCAACGTAAACTCGATTTATTCGGTGAGGAATGTGACCTTGGTAAAAGATTGGACGTCCGGATCGAGAGGTTTTGCGATAATTTGGTATGCCTCTCAGACCAAAACCCTCTCTGTTAGGGTTTCTTACCGTGAGCATGAAATTTACGATCTTTCTCATCAAATTGATCTGTCGCAAGTTCTGCCTGAACAGGTAAATTTCGGTTTCTCCGCATCCACTGGTTCTAACACGGCGACGTACGACATCCTTTCTTGGGAGTTTTCATTAATCGCGCAAGATCTTCCGAAAGATGGTGGTGGAGTGGATCGAGTGCTCCTGGTGGCTTGTGTAATTGGTGGGTCTTTTCTAATATTTCTTGGTGTTGCGTTGTTGTGTGCGTTTCGTTATTGTAAGAAGAGAACTAGATTCGACGCGTCAAATATGGATCGTGAATTTGAGCATGATACGGGGCCTAAGAAGTTCTCTTATAAAGAATTGGTTAAGGCCACAAACAAGTTTGCTGAAGAAGGTAAACTCGGTGAAGGAGGATTTGGGGACGTTTACAAAGGCTACTTGAGTTACTTGAATCTAACCGTGGCAGTTAAAAGAGTTTCTAAGCGATCCAAACAAGGAAGAAAAGAGTACATGTCCGAGGTTAAAATAATTAGTAGACTCAGACACAAAAACTTAGTGCAACTAATTGGTTGGTGTCATGAGATCAATAAAGAGTTCCTTCTTGTCTACGAGTTCCTCCCAAATGGTAGCCTTGATTCCCACTTGTTTGGAAGAAAAAGAAGAATTCTTTCGTGGGAAGTGAGGCATAAAATAGTCCTTGGACTTGCCTCTGCACTCCTCTACTTGCATGAAGAATCAGAACAATGTGTCCTTCATAGGGATATCAAATCTAGCAACATAATGTTGGATTCAGATTTCAACGCCAAGCTTGGGGATTTCGGCTTAGCAAGGCTAGTGGACGAAGCCACTGGTCCCCAGACAACGGCGTTGGCCGGAACATTGGGCTACATGGCACCGGAGTACATAAGCACGAGCAAGGTGAGCAAGGCGTCGGACGTCTTCAGCTTTGGGGTGGTGGCGTTAGAAATAGCATGTGGGAGAAAATCCATTGAACGCAATTCGGAAGAGGAGGATAGGGTTTCTCTTGTTGCTTGGGTTTGGGCCTTTTACGGAAGTGGAAGGCTTCTTGATGTGATTGATGAGAGGTTATGCATGGAATTTGACGTGAAACGGATGGAGTGTTTACTGACCGTTGGATTGTGGTGCGTTCATCCGGACCATAATCTAAGACCGTCCATAAAGGAAGTCATACAAGTCCTTAGTTTTGAAACGCCATTGCCTGATCTTCCCAAAAACATGCCTGTTCCCAACTATCAAGCACCTGAGTACTCTACAATACAAGTTCCTTTATCGACTAGTGAGCCCACCATAACTTATTCATCAATTTTCTTAGGCCGTTAATATTTTCGTCTCTTTGGTTGTTATAATTCCTTTATTTTCTTGCTCATATTGTGTTCGTATGTGCAAAGTACATATCAGGTATTGAAGTTATAATGTTGAAGTTATAAGAGAGTTGCGAAATATAAATGATATGAATTATATATTGTATGTTGATTCTCTAAACTATATATATCACTACAACAAAAAAGTTTATTAGTGACGATATAGCTTGATTATTTTATTTATTTTATGTCCTAAAAAAAGACCTCAAGTATCAAAGTGACATTTTTAAAAATTTAAAGATATATTTATAATATTATGAAAAACACATAATACCAAATTGATTTTTTCGAGTAACACATGGTACTAAGGTGATTATTATCCTTCAATCTAATAATTTTAATCCCTTTATATCTAAGCATTGAAACACAATAAATGGCATATATTTACTATAATTATAAGTCTTGCCTACCCAACGTCTCGTGGGTTTTCCATCAATCATCAATCTAATTGTCACGCCCCAAAATAGGGGTTAGTGACGTGGAGGCTCGTTTGGAAGTTAAACATGATTAGAAAAGTAATTGAGCATTTCAAAACATTATAATCAATATCAAAGGTACACTATTAAAGAAATTTCTAAACAAGCCCAATATTTTGCTGAAACTAAATTACAAGAAAGTGATGGGGACTTTCACACTTTTTGTTAAAAGAGGTTTAGAAACTGAGCATCTGGCATCATTCAGAGTCCACCTACAGAATATACAATATTGTACATACATGAACATGTAAATATAATTTACAGACATCAACCACAGTTTAGAAACTTAAGGTTTACAGTTTCAGAATTTAACAATCCTTACATTTATACACAAGGATGATGCACTCTATTCTCATTGTATCGGACTGTAACAGTTTATTCAACTACTCTGCACTGCTCCTAGCGTCGCCTGGGAGGGGTTTAATATTTATAGAAACAAATAAAACGTGAGCAAAAGGCCCAATAGGATGTAATTTGAAATAAATTTTTATAAACAAGTAAATAATTGAGTAAGCAAATAAATAAATAATTAAACAAGTAAATGAAAATATTCAGTTCCAACACAACAGCCGAAACCCATCCTTTTTCTGAAAGGAAATATAAACTGAAAATTCTATATTACAAGCAACAATAACTAATTTATACTATAATAAATTACTTACACAACCACAAGCACAAGCCTTATGGTCCGGTCCGGGCTTCGGCTTCTGCCCTCAAGAATACGATCTCCATATCCTATCTAAGTCATCAGCAAGTTTACCAATTCGCAAGATCTCTTATCTTGAGAAATCATTCATTAAAACTCTAAAATAGTTCATTATAATTCCAATAGCTAAAATCAAGCTTTGTGTTAAATATTTTTCTTTCGCAAACATGTCCTTTCTTTAAAACATTTGCAAGGCCAAAACTCTTTTAAAAACATATCAAAGAAAGGGATAAGAAATCCTACCTCTCAAGTACCAAACCTAGGGCTAGCATTGTGCTGTCTGTGCATCCGCTTCCTTGAAGCCTTTCAATCCGATTCTTCAGCTATCATTTACATAAAACAACACTTTAGGACTAAATTCTCACTCCTAAAGCTGAGCATTCTTAATTATACACTTTGATTTTCTATTTGTGTGCCTTAATCCAATTCCATGGTTCATCAGTCATTTTATGTTTCAAGTCATCATTCCAAGGGTTTTAATATCAAAACATGGATTAAAGATGTTAATCCATCTACTTTAGGTGTCCAAATGAAACTAATTTGGGTTCTCTTCGAAAATCGAGGTCCAAACAAGGTTTCCAAAATGACTCACCCTTTTTCCTCTGTCAACCGACTGACCGGTGATAGAGAGGTGCATCACCACCGGTCGGCCGGTGGTGTGCTAACCGGTCGACCGCTTAGGTCGGCTGGTGGAGATCAGTAGAGCGAGAAAACTCACCGATTTAGTTTGAAAACCTGCAAATCCGAGTTTAATATGAGATATGTCAAAGTAAAATCACTAAATCCAGGTTCCAAATGACAAGCCTAGCCCAAAGAACAAAAAATCCCCAAATTTCACCGTAATTTTACCCAAAATCTATCAAAATCCATTTCGAACTAAAATTAGGTTTTTCTAATAGAAAAATTCATGATTCAAGAAAAGTTTTTCAGAAATCTTACCTCAAATCATTCTCTTGACGTTGAAAACTCCTTTAAATCCTTCTTTGGTTCAAAATCCGGATGATTTGGCAAGAATTTGAAAGAGGGAGAGAGTGAGAGAGAAAGTGAACGACACACACAGAGAGAGAGAGAGAGGGAGTTACGGGATGGAAAAGGAAAGGAAGAAAAAAGAAGAAAGAAAAAGGAAAAGGGAAAAAAGAAAAAGGCAAGTGTCAAAGATATTTAAGATGACAGTTGAGAATGTTAGCGTTTATGCCCTTAGGAATAAATGTAACAATGTTCTTTGAGACATTTTGACTATTAATAGAGATTTATTTATTTCATATATCTATGTATTGTCCCCTTTATGTTAATATTAGTTGAATGAATGATAAACAAACTGAAAGTCTGGGACTGTCATTCTAAATCTTTAGGTCATGCATGTAATGTGAAGAACATACGGAATACAAGAATCTAAAAATGATAGTCTAAATCATATGATCCACGATTGAGGGAATAAAGTTGGGCGCTTTATTCATGTTAAGATTGTTATGTTGTCTACTTCCTAACGGAGACGGCTTATCTTGGTCGTCGGAGGTGGGACTCCAAGGGTAGAGACATTGATATAGTTTCTAGTGGTGAAATCTATATTGGGTCGGACCAAAGTTGAATTGTTTTAATTAATAATTTTGCTTGAATAAAACAATTCACTTTTGATGAATTATATGTTGTCATCTTAATCCTGAGATGGATGATGAACCCGTATGCTTGACTTGTATCCTTTGATGTACTAAAGGGATACATCTTGACATTATGTAAAGGTATGTTTGCCGGTACATTGGGGGTATGATTCGTGTATGCATAGATTCGTTATTTATAGATAGTGAAATACATAGCTCCTATAAAGAGTCAATGATATCCTCTTATGCATTATTAGTGGATTGAAAAATATGAGCGCTTGACCATTAGACTACTCTGTGTTATCTAATGGTTTACTGTTTGTAATGGTACGAATAATGTTTTTCTGATGGTATGATAATGGAACATAAGATAAATGTAATCGGGAAGGTAAAACGGAACTTGACCTCAAGTCGATTATGGATATCCTATGGGGATGATACACTAATATATTGAGTCATGGACTAAAGCTAATCAGAGCTTTGTAAATACGCTACATAAATCGAGAGTGTAGCTCTAAGCTTTTAGTGGAGTAGCGCTAGAGTTCTATAATCATGAGACAGACTTGTTGGTTTACAAGTAACGTTGTGATTATAAGAGCTTGATTTATATATGTCCATTGGGTCCCTTTGCTAGCTCACATAATTTCCTATAATGATACGATGTATTTCCTACATATTGGTAACTTGTGTTATTTCCGTAAAAAAAGGTTCAAAGTTAATATGAGATTGATTAATTCATAAGTGATTTATCGGGTGAATTAATTGATAAATTAATTCTAGTTAAGTTGGTTGAATTATTGTTTTAAGAGTTTTTAATATGGGAATACTATTATATGACTATTTTGATCAGGTAACTTCTCTATTGGGTTGCTTGAATCAAAATTGAGGCTTTATGCAAGTTTCCTGTGTTGAAAAACTAGGAAAACAAGTTTCATTATTGCAGACAGGTCGACTGGTCCGGTTGACCGGTTAGTGAAGACAGGTCGACCAATAAGTTATAACGTCTCTGTCACCGGTCGACCGGTTGTAACGTAAAATGCATGTTGACATGGCAAAATCGACTCTAGATGCAATTAAAACTTTAAAAAACCTAATTATTATGGAAGTATGACTTCCTAAACACTATAAATAGCCCAGTAAGTCACATTATTTATTAGATCACATGAGAGACTTTTTGGAGGCTATTGATAAAAGATTCCTGAGAGGAAAAATTGTTTAATTCTCAAGAATAATTTTTTCTTTGGCTCTCTTGTGATTAGAAGGAGATCAAGAATACCAAGAGGAAATTGAACGATGTGTGCCCACCTGCACTTCGATCGTGGAAACGAGAATAGCAAAGATGACCAGTTGGTTGAGGCTCTTCCGATTGCTGTTTGGAACGCTTTAATCTGTCAGACGTGCAGTTTCCTAAATCTCAAAAGGTATGATTTAGATCTTTAGTATTTATGTTATATAACATCATGAGCATGTTCTTGATTGGCTTTGACATTTATTTAAAATTTTTAAAATTCTGCTGTGCACTCGATGCCATTATTTTCCAACAGAGAAAATGTGTCTACATACAATTCTCGGGTGAAAATATAAATATTGAAAACATTTAAATTTCTTGGAAGTATTTAAATTTACACATAAAAACATTTAATGAACAATAAATTAATTAAATCAAATTAGACAAACTAATAACTCTCAATTCTCTTCATTAATCCCGTTTAATTTCTCGAGGTGTTACACTAATTTTGATGAGTCGACCCCTTTACTACTGTATTGACAACTACCATGGGCTCAGAAATCAAGAACAAAGCATTCCAACCTTGACTGCCAATCAAATTTTGACTCAAATTTAATGCGTATGGGTCTGATTTGGTGGAGGAAAATCATGAGGGAAAAAAAAATTCTCATTTCCTAGAAGAGAATAATAAAAGCTTATCAACATGACTCAAATTTAATGTGTACGGCTCTGATTTGGTGGAGGAAAATCATGAGGAAAAAAAAATTCTCATTTCCTAGAAGAGAATAATAAAAGCTTATCAACATTCAAAGGTCTCATTCAGTTCGCTGATTCGAGTTTTTAATTTGAATTGAGATGTGACTTTATATGTGGATTTTTAACTGTAATAAAAAAGTTAAATGTGACTTTTTAAAGAGTTTTTAACTATATAAAACTAGAATTATAATCTCGAATCAGTAAAATAAACGGGACTAAAGTCTCCCAACCTTAATTAGTGGGTGGATGGATCTAACCAAAACTAGGGCCGGTAATTTCTGACACGACACGATGAAACGATATGAAAACGACACGAAATAAATGGGTTCATACCGCACGATTATTAGTTGGGTCGTTAATGGGTTGACACGAATAACACAAAAATAAATGGGCTGGATTCGTGTCAGTCCATTTAACACGCTCAATCCGTTTAGTTATACGGGCCGTTAACGGGTCAACATGACACAACACAGCCCGCCCATTTATAACCCATATACAAAAATAAAAAAATTATAAAAAATTAAAAAAGACACTCAACCTTATGACATTTATAAAGAAAACATCCATGAATAGGTTAAAACAACTGGAAACTAATTTTGAAACATAGTTGGGCATTCAACCTTAAAGAAGACATTTTTCTATATTTATTTTATGTTTTATGCACTTAAACACTCAAATGTTTGGTTATGTTTTTAAATTTTTTGGATGTTTGGTAATTAGTCATATTTTGAATATATATATATATATATGTGATAATCACGTAGTATTCTATATATGTATTTGATATTTAGATATTTTTATGTGTATTAGCTATTATGGATTTATGTTTTTCTTATTATATGTTCGGCAAGTTTTAACTATAAGTGATATTAAGTAGTCAATTAATATTAGTTTTGAATACAATATAAAATTTCACTAATTTTACTAGTGAGTCATAAATGGATCGTAAATGTGTTTTTTTTTTTTTATGTCGATCCGTTACAATCTGTTTAATAATTATATTTGTGTGTCATATTATATTCGTATTTACTATAATCATATCGTATCATAATCATATCAATCTAAACATAATAGGCAAATACGAATTAAAAGCCCTGACCAAAACACACCATCGTTAAAGCGTTAAAATAGCATGAAAATAGCTATACCGCTCCGCACGGCTCCGCATCACTTCCAAAACGCCACGTGTAAATAAATGCAAAGCAATTGCAACGTTTTTTTTTTTTTTTTTTTTTTTAATAAAAGCGGGATCCACGTTCAAGTGTGACGGAACCACTTTTTTTCCTTCCGATTATTTCCCACGCGCTCACAGGTTGTTCCCCCTGTTTTATGATTATGCTTTGGAGGAATGTTAAAAAAATAAAAGAGTGAAAACAATTGTATATTTTTTGATTAAAGGATAACATTTACTTTATTAAAAAAAATAACATTTAGTTGTACAATTTATTTATGATGAATACTTATTTTTACTTTCAGATTATGTTTAAAAAGTTATACGGAAAATCTTATTTTAATAATATGTTATTTTAACATTATATATCTAAAAAAAGATCTTAGAATATTAAAGTGATGTTTTAAAAAATGGCAAGATATATATATTTTTTTCATATCGTAAAAAACACAAGGTGTTATAGTACATTTGTGAATAACACACCGTATTAAAATTATAATTTCTCAAAATTTTATTTTTTGTCTTGAGAATTATAAATTCTCTATGTTTTACATAAATTATCGGTATCACATAGTAAAATATTTTCAAAAAGGTTTTAAATAAAAATTATGAGACAATATTATAAGACCAAAAGCAATAATATATCAGTACACAATCTGTAGTCATAAAAAGAAAATATTTCATAAATGGTCTTGGCAAATTGGTAAAAACAAATAATAATAAAACATCATTCGCTTTGTTTCTCAACCGTAAGTGAAACGCTAAAAGTTAATATTCAACAACCTTGTTAGTAAATTCTCGTTCTTATTCACAAATGACCGTCTCCCTTGCATTAACTGAAATTTTTTTTTTTTTTTTTTTTTTTTTTTAATCGCTATAAAGCAAAAAATTACTATAATACTGCAGTAAAATGTTGAGCGGAGTTGCAATTGCCTTTACTATAATCATGCGAAAATGTTGCCTTGCCTTGCCTTGTCTTGAGAATAATAATATATTTGTCATAGGCTTTCTTGATGACTAATTAATTTTAAGTTCAATAATTGTCCGCAAGCCAATTTATTTTCTTTTCTGTAAAACATATATAGAGCTTCGTTCATGCATCTTCGTAAGACTAGTATGGGGCACATGCCTTAAGCACGTCTGACAGGTTACATTTTTTCTTTTTAAAGTTTATGACAAATACATACAATCACTTACGAAGAACCAACTTTCGATCAATATTAGAAAAGAAAAAAAAAAGCATCCATTACAAATTTTAGTCTTCAAACATGCATGATTTGTAATAAAAATATAGATGAAATTACATAATTACAATCAGGTTGTTCCCCTTGTTTTATGATTATGCTTGGGAGAAATGTTAAAAAATAAAAAGTGAAAACAATTGTATATTTTTTGATAAAAGGATAAGATTTACTTTATTAAAACAAAGATAACATTTAGTTGTACTTTTTATTTATCTTAAATACTTAACTTTACTTTCAAAATATGTTTAAAAAGTTATAGGGAAAATCTCATTTTAATACTCTATGTTACTTAAACATTATGAGCGCGTTTGAAACTCGTTTTAAAATGATTTTATTTTCTGTATGAAAATGAAAACGAAAACGTTTTTATTTTCAAGCATGAATCATTTCTAAAAATGTGTTTAATAGTTTTATTCAAAAATTATTTTTAGTCTAAAAAAAATTAAAACGGCATTTGGTGTTTCATTTTAAAAAATATGTAATAGTATTTAAAATAATAATATATGAAACTCCTCCTCAGGCCCCCTTTCAAAATTATGTCGTTTCATCTCAAAATTGTCGTTTCATCAACTTATCGTCATTTTCTCCAACGAACTCTTCTCCTTCAATGGATTTCTTCAAGTCCATCTTCACCGATGAATCCTTCGAACCCTCTGACTCCGATGAGCCCCAAACTGACAACACTCCCGCCTACCGCAAGGATCTCGACGAGTTTGGCACCTTTCTATCCAGTCCTCCCCACGCCACCGACGGCAGCTGTACGAAGACGACGTCCACTCGCGTCTCTTTCGCTTGCAGTCCTCCCCTCACCTCCGATGGCGGCTGCACGAAGACGGCGCCTACTCACGTCTCTTTCGTTTGCAGTCCTCCCCTTGCCTTCGACAGCGAATGCACGAAGACGACGCATCAGATTTAGGAGAAAGACAAAAACGTTTTTGTTTTTTATTTTTGTACGTTGCTGCCCCAAACACGATCCTCACACTGTTTTCATTTTTTTTCATGAAAAAAGTGAAAAACATTTTTAAAAATGGAAACAAACACGCCCATAGATTCTCTATGTTTTACATAGATTATAGGAATTTATAGGGAAATATTTTCAAAAAGGTTTTAAATGAAAAATATGAGACAACATTATAATATCAAAAGCAATAATATATCAACGCACGCTATGTAGTCATAAAAAGAAAATATTTCATAAATGATCTTGGCAAATTGGTCAAATATATATATATATATATATATATATTTATATTTCACTTTGTTGATCTCAACCGTAAGTGAAATGCGAAAAGTTAATATTCAGCAACCTTGTTAGTAAATTCTCGTTCTTATTCACAAATGACCGTCTCCCTTGCATTAACTGTAATTTTTCTTTTTTAACATCGCTATAAAGCAAAAAATTACTATGTTGGACTCGAATGCCTGAGCTCATGGGAAATTGTTCTCTTCTTGCACCCTAAAACGTCGGTCCCACTTTTATTAAAGAAAATGTTGCAATGGCCTTGCCTTTACACCTGGAGCTTTGCAAGTGATGCGGAGTTGAGCGGAGTTGTTTCTCTCCGGGGCCAAATATCATTTCGGATTAATAATATATTTGTCATGGGCTTTCTTGAAATATAATTAATTTTAAGTTCAATAATTGTCCGCATGCCAATTTATTTTCTTTTCTTTAAAACATATATAGAACTTCGTTCATGCATCTTAGTAAGACTAGTATGGGGCACATGCCTTAGGCACAACTTACCAGAAGGGTACATACATGGCGCCATGGCACCAATGCTCAGTGCCTTAGCGCTGCGGAAATTGTGCCCGTAATTTCTCTACTTGGAAATTGCGCTGAGTATAAAATAGTCCTTGGACTTGCCTACTTGCATGAAGAATCAGAACAATGTGTCCTTCATAGGGATATCAAATCGAGCAACATAATGTTGGATTCAAATTTCAACGCCAAGCTTGGGGATTTCGGCTTAGCAAGCCTAGTGGACCAAGCCACTGGTCCCCGGACAACGAGGCTGGCCGGAACATGGGGCTACATGGCACCGGAGTACATAAACACGAGCAAGGCGAGCAAGGCGTCGGACTTGTACAGCTTTGGGGTGGTGGCGTTAGAAATAGCATGTGGGAGAAAATCCATTGAACGCAATTCGGAAGAGGAGGATAGGGTTTCTCTTGTTGTTTGGGTTTGGGCCTTTTACGGAAGTGGAAGGCTTCTTGATGTGGTTGATGAGAGGTTATGCATGGAATTCGACGTGAAACAGATGGAGTGTTTGCTGACCGTTGGATTGTAGTGCGTTCATCCGGACCATAATCTAAGACCGTCCATAAAGGAAGTCATACAGGTCCTGAGTTTTGAAACGCCATTGCCTGATCTTCCCACAAACTATCAAGCACCTGAGTACTCTACAATACAAGTTCCTTTATCGACTAGTGAGCCCACCATAACTTATTCATCAATTTTCTGAGGCCGTTAAGCACTGGTATTACTCTTTGGAGGAATGTTAAAAAATAAAAAAGTGAAAACAATTATAGATTTTTTGATAAAAGGATAACATTTACTTTATTAAAACAAAGATAACATTTAGTTGTACTTTTTATTTATGATAAATACTTAATTTTAGTTTCAAAATATGTTTAAAAAGCTATAGGGAAAATCTCATTTTAATACTCCATGTTATTTAAACATTGTGGACGCGTTTGAAACTCATTTTCAAATGATTTTATTTTCTATATGAAAATGAAAACGAAAACGTTTTCATTTTCGGGCATGAATCATTTCTAAAAATGTATTTAGTAGTTTTATTCAAAAATTATTTTCAGTCTAAAAAAAATTAAAACGGCGTTTGGTGTTTCATTTTTAAAAAATATGTAATAGTGTTTAAAATAATAATATATGAAACTCCTCCTCAGGCCCCCTTTCAAAATTGTGTCGTTTCATCAACTTATTATCGTTTTCTCCAGCGAACTCTTCTCCTTCAATGGATTTCTTCAAGTCCGTCTTCACTGATGAATCCTTCGAACCCTCTGACTCTGACGAGCCCCAAAACGACAACACTCCTGCCTACCGCAAGGATCTCAACGAGTTTGGCACCTTTGTATGCAGCCCTTGCCATGCCACCGACGGGAGCTATACGAAGACGGCTCCCACTCGCATCTCTTTCGTTTGCAATCCTCACCTCGCCTCCGACGGCAGCTACACGAAGACGGCGCCCACTCGCGTCTGCTCTGTTTGTGTAATGTTATTAGCAAATCAAAATGGAGAAAAGGGAAGAGAAGGGAACGGTGGAGAGAAGAATGAAGGAAAGAAAAATAACTCAGAGAAAATGAAAATGGAGAAAAGGAAAAACGAGTTGAGTTTGTTTTCAGCAATGCCTCAGATTTTAGGAGAAAGACAAATACTTTTTTATTTTTTATTTCTGTACGTTGCTGCCCCAAACATGATCCTGACACCGTTTTCATTTTTTTCTTGAAAAAAGTGAAAAATGTTTTTGAAAATGGAAACAAGCACGCCCATAGATTCTTTATGTTTTACGTAGATTATCGGCATTTTATAGGAAAATGTTTTCAAAAAGGTTTTAAATAAAAAATATGAGACAACATTATAAGACCAAAAGCAATAATATATCAACACACACTCTGTTGTCATAAAAAGAAAATACTTCATAAATGATCTTGGCAAATTGGTCAAAATATATATATATATATATATATATATATATATATTTCACTTTGTTGATCTCAACCGTAAGTGAAATGCGAAAAGTTAATATTCAACAACCTTGTCAGTAAATTCTCGTTCTTATTCACAAATGACCATCTCCGTTGCATTAAGTGTAATTTTTCCTTTTTAACATCGCTATAAAGTAGAAAATTACTATGTTGGACTCGAATGCCTTCTCTATAAAGTATAAACTGACAAATGATTTAAAAATTATAGAGAAAAAATCAAGTCCAACTAGGAAATCCAGCTAGGTTCTCACCCCTATAACAAACCCTCATCATCTACCCACTTTCCAATTTCAAATTAGGCATATAACGCTAATTATGTGATTTAGTTCTATAGACTTAAAAGTCTTGTTCATTTCGTGACTCAAGTTATATTACTATAATTTTATTTTCTCTTACAAAAATTTAAATTCAACTTTTTTACTATAGTATTTTTCTCTCACAAACACAACTCAAATCATGATTTAAGTTATGTAAATGAACATATCCTTAAATTTATTTTTCTGTCGAAGATTTAAATTTAATTGTTGATTTTAAATTATTTGTATTGCATAACAATTGGAAAACATTTAATTTGTTTTTGTTAATGTAAAATTGTTAATTACCAGTTTACCATGCTGCTATATGTGGCGGCAAGAATATGCTGATATTCTTATATATGTACATGAACACAATAAAGAAGATATAAACTTAATTAAGTAGAAAAGAAAGAAAACCTAAAGGATAAAAGGTAAGGATAAAGTACAATAAATTTAAAATAAAATAAAAGGAAAAACGACATTGAACTCACGGTGAAGAACACATTGTTCCGATTCCTCAGGCAATTAGAGAAGTGCAGACGCAAGACCAAGGACTACTTTCGGGAATGACAAGCTTCCAGAATCTGCCGGAGGATGCAGTGCAGGACATCTTTTCGCGGCTCCCTGCCGACGCTTTGGTACTATTCAAGCGCGTTAGCAAATATTAGTGCGCTCTTATTTGTTCCCTAATCAAAGACCCACTATTTGTTTCCAAGAATCTCCAAAATTTCAAGCACAAGTCCTCTTCATCCTTAATTATCCGTCGCCCTTGCTCCCCTAAAGGCCAGCAAACAAATAACTGCTATGAACAAAGATTCTCATTGCTTATACTCTTCATTGATGATGGTGACAATGATCACTGCGGTTCTTTAATTGAGGATGTCAGTTTTCCACTTCGTGGGCTTGGACGGTACAGGTGGTATGATTGGCGGGTTCAGTGCCATTGTGGTGGGATCATTTGCCTCATTAAATTTGATGAAGTGAGTCATGCAATCCAGTATTACAAGCGTTCAAGCTTGTACTGATAAAAATATTTATTAATGTTGAAATAATATTTTACACACAATATAATTTTATTTATTTTAAGATTTAATTAATATAAGAGTTTATTATTTTAAGTTTGACTCATTTAAGATTATAAGAATAACCTTTTAATTATAATCTCTTAATACAAGGAAAAACCTTTTAATTCTAATTAAAATATGAAATTCGTATATTTGTGAAGGTATATAAATATATATATATATATATATATATATTTGTCGAGGTATTGAGAAAGAGATGGTGGCGGTTGCTTGTTCTTATTTTTTTTTTAATTTTTCTTCTTTGATTGTTTCTTGACAGGTATAGTGCGATTCATATTAATATTTTCATATAGATTATATGCACATAATTTCCCATATGTTGATCTTTAAAGTGTAATTCGTATGAGTTTTTCACTCGAATTGCACTCAAAATAATATTACCCAATAATTTGAAAAACTTTTAATCCTTGATTTTTTTGAAATCACATTTAACTTATATAGATTTTTAAAAAGAAATTCAAGTCTTAATGATAATCATAAGATTGTGATAAGAATGAGAAATCACACGCCATGAGTGAATTAAGAATTTATTAAGAGCGTTATAAATAAGAAATTCCACACTATAAAGTGTATATAAGATTTATTTTCATAAAAGGTGTCAAGAAATAAATTACAATCTCACACTATAAAATGTACATAAGACTTGATTTAAATATACTAAATCTATTAAATAACACATAAAACTAAAATTTTTACTGTAAAAAAAATTAAAAAATCAAAATATATATTTACTTTCTTATTTTAAAATATCAAGGATTTATACTTCTCTGCACACACACCTACGCATGCCCTTTTTGATTTGCTAAGAAATTTTGACAATAATCCATCGAAACTTCTTTTAGAGGGTGATATTGCGGGTCAGTTTGTGATAACTTTAGCCTCGTTTATTTCGCGGATTTGAGTTTTTAATTTGAGTTAAGATGTTATATTTTATGAGAGCTTTTTACTGTAGCAAAAAATTTTAATGTGACATTTTCTAAAAACTTTTTACTATAAAAATTTAAAATTAAAAACTCAAATTGATAAAGTCAACGAGACATTTGTAATCAATTCACGGAAGACACCACCTTTATAAAGTTGCTCCATTTGCCCGCTCGTGTAAGAGTCTCATATCCTGTAATTTACCGCATAAAATTGAGAATGATTAATGTTTGTAGGGCCCATCAGTAACTATGTCGTTTAAGGCACGCCCACCAATACTCGGACCTCACCAATATACGTAGGGCCCATCAGTTGACTTTGAGCATTCCTGGAGGCTGGAGGCCATAACTTTCTACTCAAAGACCAATTCGTCTGACCGGCACAACACGGAAATCGTATCCAATCATTTTCCAATAGGAGAAGAACATCTTTGACAACTTCCTAATATTCGAGAAAAATAATATCGGTGCCTTTTTCTCTGAAATTTCTTGGAATGTATGATTCATATAAATCATTCATAAATGAAGACATCTTATTTAGTAATCAGTCCTCCACAACTACGTCTCTCCAACATATTTATATATCACTCAATTCCGGCCTTTATCATCAAAATATGGATTATAATATAAACAATCCGACTAGTAATTCTAGCAGCTACAATATATTCCGGCCTTATTTTTGCCTCCGACTAGTAATTCTTCCAGCTTTAGTAATTCTCCATGCAAATGCAATTTCCTTTAACCGCACGGACTTCAGAAACTGGTCTGGCATCGCATTCGGCGGTGATGCCAATACCTATACCACAGATGGAGTCGGCCTCAGGCTCAACGCGGACAAATCCAATAGCACCGGCAGAGCGGTATACGCTGAAGAGATGCAGGTTTGGAACCCTCAAACCGGAAATACGACGGCGGATTTCGACACTACATTCTCTTTCCTCATGACATTAAAAGACGTATCTCCTCGACGCGGTGATGGCTTTGCCTTCTTTCTAGCCAAAAACGGTTCTCAAGTACCACCGAATGCTGCGGGAGGCTGTTTAGCGCTGATATCCAATTGTGCCAACTCCACCGCAGTGGCGAATGGCCTTGTGGCTGTGGAGTTCGACAATTACAAAAACGGTAGGTTTGATGAGACAAGCGCGAGCCATATCGCAATCGACGTAAACTCGATCCGTTCGGTGAAGACCGTGAACTTGACAAGTAATTGGAGTTCCGGATCGAGAGGTTTTGCGAGGATTTGGTATACTTCTCAGACCAAAACCCTCTCTGTTAGGGTTTCTTACCGTGAGTATGAAACTTACGAGCTTTCTCATCAAATTGATCTATCGCAAGTTCTGCCTGAACACGTAAATTTCGGTTTCTCCGCAGCCACTGGTGCTAGTACGGCGACACACGACATCCTTTCTTGGGAGTTTAGCTCGACAAACTTATCATTAATCGCGCAAGATCTTCCGAAAGATGGTGGTGGAGTGGATCGAGTGCTCCTGGTGGCATGTGTAGTTGGTGGGTCTTTTCTAATATTTCTTGGTGTTGCGTTGTTGTGTGCCTTTCGTTATTGTAAGAAGAGAACTAGATTCGACGCGTCGAATATGGATCGTGAATTTGAGCATGATACGGGGCCTAAGAAGTTCTCTTATAAAGAATTGGTTAAGGCCACAAACAAGTTTGCTGAAGAAGGTAAACTCGGTGAAGGAGGATTTGGGGACGTTTACAAAGGCTACTTGAGTTACTTGAATCTAACCGTGGCAGTTAAAAGAGGTTCTATGCGATCCAAACAAGGAAGAAAAGAGTACATGTGCGAGGTTAAAATAATTAGTAGCCTCAGACACAGAAATCTTGTGCAACTAATTGGTTGGTGTCATGAGATCAGCAAAGAGTACCTTCTTGTCTACGAGTTCCTCCCAAATGGTAGCCTTGATTCTCACTTGTTTGGAAGAAATAGAAGCATTCTTTCGTGGGAAGTGAGGCATAAAATTGTTCTTGGACTTGCCTCTGCACTTCTCTACTTGCATGAAGAATCAGAACAATGTGTCCTTCATAGGGATATCAAATCGAGCAACATAATGTTGGATTCAAATTTCAACGCCAAGCTTGGGGATTTCGGCTTAGCAAGGCTAGTAGACCAAGCCACTGGTCCCCGGACAACGGGGTTGGCCGGAACATGGGGCTACATGGCACCGGAGTACATAAACACGAGCAAGGCGAGCAAGGCGTCGGATGTGTACAGCTTTGGGGTGGTGGCGTTAGAAATAGCATGTGGGAGAAAATCCATTGAACGCAATTCGGAAGAGGAGGATAGGGTTTCTCTTGTTGCTTGGGTTTGGGCCTTTTACGGAAGTGGAAGGCTTCTTGATGTGGTTGATGAGAGGTTATGCATGGAATTTGACGTGAAACAGATGGAGTGTTTGCTGACCGTTGGATTGTGGTGCGTTCATCCGGACCATAATCTAAGACCGTCCATAAAGGAAGTCATACAAGTCCTTAGTTTTGAAGGGCCATTGCCTGATCTTCCCAAAAACATGCCTGTTCCCAACTATCATGCACCTGAGAACTCTACAATACCTGTTCCTTTATCTACTAGTGAGCCCACCTTAACTTATTCGTCAATTTTCTTAGGCCGTTAAGCACTGTTATTACTCTTTTCGTCTCTTTGGTTGTTATAATACCAGTTCGTTTGTGTAAAGTACATATCAGGTGTTGAAGTTATAAGAGAGTTGCGAAATATAAATGATATGTATTATATATTGTATGTTGATTCTCTAAATTATATATATATCACTACAACAAAAAGGTTTATTAGTAACGACATAACTTGATCATTGTATTGATTTTATGTCTTAAAAAAAGACCTCAAGTATCAAAGTGACATTTTAAAAACTTCAAAGTATCTTTATAATATTACGAAGAACACATAATACCAAATTGATTTTTCCGAGTAATACATGGTACTAAGGTGATTATTATCCTTCAATCTAACAATTTTAATCACTTTATATCTAACCATTGAAACACAATAAATGGAATATATTTACTATAATTATAAGTCACTCCTACGCAACATCGTGGTTTTTCCATTAATCATCAATCTAATATTAATGAGTTGGCCCCTTTACTACTGTATTGACAACTACCATGGGCTCATGAAACCAAGAACAAAGCATTCCAAACTTGACTGCTAATATAATTTCTACTCAAATTTAATGCGTATGGCCCTGATTTGGTTATTTGAAAAAATCTAATTTCCTAGAAGAGAATAATAAAAGCTTATCAACATTCAAAGTCTCGTTATTTGAGTTTTAAAGCGTTAAAATAAAACGAAAATAGCTATACGGATCGGCATCACTTCCAAAACACCACATGTGAATGCCAAGTTGCAACATTTTTTTTTTAATAAAAGCGGAATCCACGTTCAAGTGTGACGGAACCACTTTTTTCCTTCCAATTATTTCCCACGCGCTCACAGGTTGTTCCCCTTGTTTTATGATTATGCTTTGGAGAAATGTTAAAAAATAAAAAAGTGAAAACAATTGTATATTTTTTTGATAAAAGGATAAGATTTACTTTATTAAAACAAAGATAACATTTAGTTGTACTTTTTATTTATGTTAAATACTTAACTTTACTTTCAAAATATGTTTAAAAAGTTATAGGGAAAATCTCATTTTAATACTCTAGGTTACTTAAACATTACGAGCGCCTTTGAAACTCGTTTTAAAAAGATTTTATTTTCTGTATCAAAATGAAAACGAAAACTTTTTTTTTTCAGGCATGAATCATTTCTAAAAATGTGTTTAATAGTTTTATTCAAAAATTATTTTCAGTCTAAAAAAAATTAAAACGGCATTTGGTGTTTCATTTTAAAAAATATGTAATAGTATTTAAAATAATAATATATGAAACTCCTCCTCAGGCCCCCTTTCAAAATTATGTCGTTTCATCTCAAAATTGTCGTTTCATCAACTTATCGTCATTTTCTCCAGCGAACTCTTCTCCGTCAATGGATTTCTTCAAGTCCATCTTCACCGATGAATCCTTCGAACCCTCTGACTCCGATGAGCCCCAAACTAACAACACTCCCGCCTACCGCAAGGATCTCGACGAGTTTGGCACCTTTCTATCCAGTCCTCCCCACGCCACCGACGGCAACTGTACGAAGACGACGTCCACTCGCGTCTCTTTCGCTTGCAGTCCTCCCCTCACCTCCGATGGCGGCTGCACGAAGACGGCGCCTACTCACGTCTCTTTCATTTGCAGTCCTCCCCTTGCCTTCGACGACGGCTGCACGAAGACGTCGCCTCAGATTTAGGAGAAAGACAAAAACGTTTTTGTTTTTTATTTTTGTACGTTGCTGCCCCAAACACGATCCTCACACTGTTTTAATTTTTTTTCTTGAAAAAAGTGAAAAACATTTTTGAAAATGGAAACAAACACGCCCATAGATTCTCTATGTTTTGCATAGATTATCGGCATTTATAGGAAAATATTTTCAAAAAGGTTTTAAATGAAAAATATGAGACAACATTATAATATCAAAAGCAATAATATATCAACACACGCTATGTAGTCATAAAAAGAAAATATTTCATAAATGATCTTGGCAAATTGGTCAAATATATATATATATATATATATATCATTCACTTTGTTGATCTCAACCGTAAGTGAAATGCGAAAAGTTAATATTCAGCAACCTTGTTAGTAAATTCTCGTTCTTATTCACAAATGACCGTCTCCGTTGCATTAACTGTAATTTTTCTTTTTTAACATCGCTATAAAGCAAAAAATTACTATGTTGGACTCGAATGCCTGAGCTCATGTGAAATTGTTCTCTTCTTGCACCCTAAAACGTCGGTCCCACTTTTATTAAAGAAAATGTTGCAATGGCCTTGCCTTTACACCTGGAGCTTTGCAAGTGATGCGGAGTTGAGCGGAGTTGTTTCTCTCCGGGGCCAAATATCATTTCGGATTAATAATATATTTGTCATAGGCTTTCTAGATGACTAATTAATTTTAAGTTCAATAATTGTCCGCATGCCAATTTATTTTCTTTTCTTTAAAACATATATAGAACTTCGTTCATGCATCTTAGTAAGACTAGTATGGGGCACATGCCTTAGGCACAACTTACCAGAAGGGTACATACATGGCGCCATGGCACCAATGCTCAGTGCCTTAGCGCTGCGGAAATTGTGCCCGTAATTTCTCTACTTGGAAATTGCGCTGAGTATAAAATAGTCCTTGGACTTGCCTCTGCACTTCTCTACTTGCATGAAGAATCAGAACAATGTGTCCTTCATAGGGATATCAAATCGAGCAACATAATGTTGGATTCAAATTTCAACGCCAAGCTTGGGGATTTCGGCTTAGCAAGCCTAGTGGACCAAGCCACTGGTCCCCGGACAACGAGGCTGGCCGGAACATGGGGCTACATGGCACCGGAGTACATAAACACGAGCAAGGCGAGCAAGGCGTCGGACTTGTACAGCTTTGGGGTGGTGGCGTTAGAAATAGCATGTGGGAGAAAATCCATTGAACGCAATTCGGAAGAGGAGGATAGGGTTTCTCTTGTTGTTTGGGTTTGGGCCTTTTACGGAAGTGGAAGGCTTCTTGATGTGGTTGATGAGAGGTTATGCATGGAATTCGACGTGAAACAGATGGAGTGTTTGCTGACCGTTGGATTGTAGTGCGTTCATCCGGACCATAATCTAAGACCGTCCATAAAGGAAGTCATACAGGTCCTGAGTTTTGAAACGCCATTGCCTGATCTTCCCACAAACTATCAAGCACCTGAGTACTCTACAATACAAGTTCCTTTATCGACTAGTGAGCCCACCATAACTTATTCATCAATTTTCTGAGGCCGTTAAGCACTGGTATTACTCTTTGGAGGAATGTTAAAAAATTATAACAATTATAGATTTTTTGATAAAAGGATAACATTTACTTTATTAAAACAAAGATAACATTTAGTTGTACTTTTTATTTATGATAAATACTTAATTTTAGTTTCAAAATATGTTTAAAAAGCTATAGGGAAAATCTCATTTTAATACTCCATGTTATTTAAACATTGTGGACGCGTTTGAAACTCGTTTTAAAATGATTTTATTTTCTATATGAAAATGAAAACGAAAACGTTTTCATTTTCTGGCATGAATCATTTCTAAAAATGTATTTAATAGTTTTATTCAAAAATTATTTTCAGTCTAAAAAAAATTAAAACGGCGTTTGGTGTTTCATTTTTAAAAATATGTAATAGTATTTAAAATAATAATATATGAAACTCCTCCTCAGGCCCCCTTTCAAAATTGTGTCGTTTCATCAACTTATTGTCGTTTTCTCCAGCGAACTCTTCTCCTTCAATGGATTTCTTCAAGTCTGTCTTCCCTGATGAATCCTTCGAACCCTCTGACTCTGACGAGCCCCAAAACGACAACACTCCTGCCTACCGCAAGGATCTCAACGAGTTTGGCACCTTTGTATGCAGCCCTTGCCATGCCACCGACGGCAGCTATACGAAGACGGCTCCCACTCGCATCTCTTTCGTTTGCAATCCTCCCCTCGCCTCCGACGGCGGCTGCACGAAGACGGCGCCCACTCGGGTCTCTTTCGTTCGCCGTCCTCCCCTCGCCTCCGACGGCGGCTGCACGAAGACGGCGCCCACTCGCGTCTCTTTCGTTCGCCGCCCTCCCCTCGCCTGCGACGGCGGCTGCACGAAGACGGCGCCCACTCGTGTCTACTATGTTTGTGTAATGTTATTAGCAAATCAAAATGGAGAAAAGGGAAGAGAAGGGAACGGTGGAGAGAAGAATGAAGGAAAGAAAAATAACTCAGAGAAAATGAAAATGGAGAAAAGGAAAAATGAGTTGAGTTTGTTTTCAGCAATGCCTCAGATTTTAGGAGAAAGACAAATACGTTTTTATTTTTTATTTCTGTATGTTGGTGCCCCAAACACGATCCTGACACCGTTTTCATTTTTTTCTTGAAAAAAGTGAAAAATGTTTTTGAAAATGGAAACAAGCACGCCCATAGATTCTTTATATTTTACGTAGATTATCGGCATCTTATAGGAAAATGTTTTCAAAAAGGTTTTAAATAAAAAATATGAGACAACATTATAAGACCAAAAGCAATAATATATCAACACACATTCTGTTGTCATAAAAAGAAAATACTTCATAAATGATCTTGGCAAATTGGTCAAAATATATATATATATATATATATATATCATTCACTTTGTTGATCTCAACCGTAAGTGAAATGCGAAAAGTTAATATTCAACAACCTTGTCAGTAAATTCTCGTTCTTATTCACAAATGACCATCTCCGTTGCATTAAGTGTAATTTTTCCTTTTTAACATCGCTATAAAGTAGAAAATTACTATGTTGGACTCGAATGCCTTCTCTTCTCGCACACTAAAATGTCGGTCCCACTTTTATTAAAGAAAATGTTGCAATGGCCTTGCCTTTACACCTGGAGCTTTGCAAGCGAAGCGGAGTTGAGCGGAGTTGTTTCTCTCCGGGGCCAAATATCATTTCGGATTAATAATATATTTGTCATGGGCTTTCTTGAAATATAATTAATTTTAAGTTCAATAATTGTCCGCATGCCAATTTATTTTCTTCTCTGTAAAACATATATAGAGCTTCGTTCATGCATCTTTGTCAGACTAGTATGGGGCAAATGCCTTAGGCCGTCTGACAGGTTACATTTTTTTTTTTTCAAAGTTTATGACAAATACATACAATCCTTTCCGAAGAACCAACTTTCGATCAATATTAGAAAATAATAATAATAAAAAAAACATGTATTACAAATTTTAGTCTTCAAACATGCATAATTTGTAATAAAAATATAGATGAAATTACATAATTACAATTAGAAAAAAAAAATTATTTTAGTAAAGTAGATGTACAACTTTTTCATTTTGGTTATTTTTTCATTATCTCCATGGAAAATTATTTTTGCTTTCTAGCTCCTTCGTAATTCTGGAAGAGTGATAAGCTATTTTAATAGAAGAGAAAAGTTGACGCAAAATGGAGAAGATTAAACATAAGAAATACTCAACGGAGATGTGATTCCAAGTGATATATTCATGTTCTCGTGTGTGTGCGCGCGCTCTTATATGAGTACTTTGTCCTAATGTAGAACTTTTTTGAGTAAAATAAAAAATGTAGAACATTTGATTCATAAGTTCTGAAGGAATTCAGAGCACATATAGTTGTAGGTGAAAGCATTTTTATGTTATGAGATGTGGAACCTAATTGCGTTTGCTTTGCAAGGAAAAGCATGCAAGAAAAAAGAGGAAGAAATTAGTGTAGTACCGCGGCTCCGACCAGTGAGTGCTGCAGCACCAGAAGGCAACATAAATGGTTCTATGAGCGCACTGCTAAATTGTACGTACCCGTACTGCCACGACACTAAGAATAGGCACCATGGCACCAGCGAGCACATTATGTGCACTTCAAAGTAGCACTGCGGCACTGAGAAGGTAGTGCCGCGGCACGGTCGCGGGTAGGTGATCTCAAGGTCAGTTTTATGTGACTTTTAAGGACTTTTTTAGGTTTTTCTTGTACTCTATAAATACCTAATGTTATGGGACTTAGTATGACAAATTTTCATAGAGAAAATTGGAGTGTGAGACTAGGAAACATCTTTTGAGTGTGAGAGAAACATAAAGTGAGATTGAATGCTTTTCTCTGTAAAGAATTTTTTCAACTGATTAGAGGGACGGTAGAAACATGACATAGTCAAATTGGTTAACCTCTATAAAATTTTTGGTGTGAATTTTACTTTTAGTTTTTGTTCGTTATTTTTAGTTCTCTGTTTTTGCTTTGGTTTTAGACAAATTTTTCCAACATTCTACAGTGCTCAAAACAAAAGGTAAAAATGCGAGGCACAACTAGAAAATCTTGGATATCGTTCCATGAAGCAAATACGTAAATACGTTCTAACAATAACACGATTTAGTTGCTAATAGACATTTTTACCTTTCTAATAAGAACAATTTTAATATTTGTATAACACTTGTATTTAGCTTCTCGTTAAGAAAAATACTAAAAGAAAGTAATAAGTGGATCTAATCAATATATAGCATGAACTGCATCCTTTATAATACACAAACTTTTACAATCTGTAGACTATTTTCAATATGAATATATATCTGATTCTTAGAAACGTTACTAATACGATCGTAGCCCCTAAATAAAGACAATGTAGAAATTTAGTCCTGAACTTTTTATTTCGTTAAATTAGTTCTTGAACTTTAATTCTCTTATTATTTTCATTTATTGATATAAAACTGACAAAAGATTTAAAAATTATAGAGAAAAAATCAAGTCCAACTAGGAAATTCAGCTAGGTTCGCACCCCTATAACAAACCCTCATCATCTACCCACTTTCCAATTTCAAATTAGGCATATAACGCTAATTATGTGATTTAGTTTTATAGACTTAAAAGTCTTGTTCATTTCGTGACTCAAGTTATATTACTATAATTTTATTTTCTCTTACAAAAATTTAAATTCAACTTTTTTACTATAGTATTTTTCTCTCACAAACACAACTCAAATCATGATTTAAGTTATGTAAATGAACATATCCTTAAATTTATTTTTCTATCGAAGATTTAAATTTAATTGTTGATTTTAAATTATTTGTATTGCATAACAATTGGAAAACATTTAATTTGTTTTTGTTAAAGTAAATTGTTAATTACCAGTTTACCATGCTGCTATATGTGGCGGCAAGAATATGCTGATATTCTTATATATGTACATGAACACAATACTAAGAAGTTATAAACTTAATTAAGTAGAAAAGAAAGAAAACCTAAAGGATAAAAGGTAAGGATAAAGTACAATAAATTTAAAATAAAATAAAAGGAAAAACGACATTGAACTCACGGTGAAGAACACATTGTTCCGATTCTTCATGCAAGTAGAGAAGTGCAGACGCAAGACCAAGGACTATTTTCGGGAATTGATATGCAACTTGCACATGGGTTATTGATTAAGATCACGCAAACATTTTTTTTTTTTTTTTTTTTTCCCGCATAAAATTTATGAAAACAATGTAAATTTAAAAATCACTTTTGATAAAACTTTATTAATAAAAAATATAAAAATATCACTCTAAAATTATCATCTTTATATTTATATCACGGCATAAATTTCCACTTAATTCATTAAAAAAATATCCTGATAGGAATCAAAAATATCCTATTAAATTATTTTTTTCTCAACAGAGATGACAAGACATCTCCAGCTCCGGTTTCAAAGAGTATTCTAATTTCTAATAAAATATCAAAATTATTCCTATTATTTTCCTTCCGACGAAATTTTTTGTTTCTGAAACAAATGGAACAAGAAAAAAAATTCCAACAGTAGTTTTGAATGGGAAGTTTGACTGTTTTTTCTTTTCCTACGATTAGATGGGCTTCTGTTAAATTTTCTTTTTCCCATTTAGCCGCTCTGTGAACTTTGAATAATATTTGGTTGTTATTTGGAAGAAAACATTTCTCTGAAATTTGGATGTGTTTATTATATTATATTAGGCATCGTTCATTTCGTGGATTTGAGTTTTCGATTCAAACTGATGTGTGATATTTTCTGAGAGTTTTTCACTGTAGTAAAAACTTTTAATATGACATTTTTTAAGAATTTTTTACTGTAGAAATTTAAAACTAAAAACTCAAATCGGTAAAATGAACGAGGCCGTAGTAATTTCAAATCTCTTCCATCTTTAGGAAGTACGTGTTTTGAATCTCTCAAACCTTTTTTTCTTCATTTATGCAGTTTTATTTATTTCTAAAGAGGGATGCTCTGTTCCAAATTAAAATTTTATATTTTCTTGTAGTTTTAATTATCTCTAGGATGCGACATGAGTAATTTTGTTGATGGAATTTAGGTAATAATACAACCAAGACAGGAAAATGTATAAATAAATAAAAGGGCCCACTAGCTAAATACATAGAAGTGAACAAAGTTATAACAAGAATTTTGCATGTGAATTAGTTTGGTTTTCTTATGGATCAATTCCTGGATGCGGGTTGCTTCTTTTAAATGTTTTGGATTATGAAATTAAGTTTGGCTGAATCTTATAAGAAAAATATGTAGCATAAATGGTGATGACATTATTTCTTATTGGGAAGCAAAAACGACAAGCTTCCACAATCTGCCGGAGGATGCAGTGCAGGACATCTTTTCGCGGCTCCCTGCCGATGCTTTGGTACTATTCAAGCGCGTTAGCAAGTATTGGTACGCTCTTATTTGTTCCCTAATCAAAGACCCACTATTTGTTTCCAAGAATCTCCAAAATTTCAAGCACAAGTCCTCTTCATCCTTAATTATTCGTCGCCCTTGCCCCCCTAAATGCCAGCAAACAAATAACTGCTATGAACAAGGATTCTCATTGCTTATACTCTTCATTGATGATGGTGGCAATGATCACTGCGGTTCTTTAATTGAGGATGTCAGTTTTCCGTTTCGTGGGCTTGGACGGTACAGGTAGTATGATTGGCAGGTTCAGTGCCATTGTGATGGGATCATTTGCCTCATTAAATTTGATGAAGTGATGTCATGCAATCCAGTATTACAAGAGTTCAAGCTTGTGCTGATAAAAATATTTATTAATGTTAAAATAATATTTTACATACAATATAATTTTATTTATTTTAGAATTTAATTAATATAGGAGTTTATTATTTTAAGTTCGACCCATTCAATATTATAAGAATAACTTCTTAATTATAATCCCTTAGAACAAGGGAAAATCTTTTGATTCCAATTAAAATAGTAAATTCATATATTTGTAAAGATATATATATATATATATATATATATATATATATATATATTTGTGAAGGTATTGAGAAAGAGATGGTGGCGGTTGCTTGCTCTTATTTTTTTTTAATTTTCCTTCTTTGATTGTTTCTTGGCAGGTATAGTGCGATTTATATGCATATTTTCATATAGATTATATGCACATAATTTCTCATATGTCAATCTTAAAGTGTAATTCGTATGAGTTTTTCACTCGAATTGCACTCAAAATAATCGTACCCAATAATTTGAAAAACTTTTAATCCTTGATTTTTTTTTGAAATCACATTTAACTTATATAAATCTCTAAAAAGAAATTTAAGTCTTAATGATAATTATAAGATTATGATAAGAATGAGAAACCATACACCACGAGTGGATTAGGAATTTATTAAGAGAGTTACAAATAAGAAATTCTACACCATAAGGTGTATATAAAATTTATCTTCATAAAAAGTGTTAAGGAGTAAATCACAATCTCATACTTTAAAATGTACATAGAACTTAATTTAAATACACTGCATCTATTAAATAACACATAAAACTAAAATTATTAGTGAAAAAAAATTAAAATATCAAAATATATATTTATCTTTTTATTTTAAAATATCACGGATGTATACTTCTCTGCACACACACCTACGCACCCTTTTTGTGTTTTTTTTTTTTTTTCCCCTTTCACGTCTCCTGCACACACAAGCCTGCACCTTTTTTTTTTGTTTTTTTTTTCTTTCACGTTTCCCCACACACGCTCTTTGCTTTTTTCTCTGCACTTTCCTGCACACACCTGCACCTTTTGTTGTTTTTTTTTCTCTTTCTTTGACTTATATGCACACACGCATCTGTCTTCAAGAAAACGCACACACGTTTTTCGATGAAAAGCTCCCCGAAAAATTTCTCTTTTTCTCTGCACTCGCTTTCTTTATATAAAAGAATTTAACGCTCTAGACGTTCTGCGCTCTTATTTTCCATTCTACGTTAACGTTCTGGACTCTCGTGTATTTTTTTTAATCTCTTTTTTAATTATTTTTTTTAGACCAGTCTAAAGTTGAGTCAATAAAAAATTTTATTTTCTCTTCTCATTTTTTTTCAAGGCCCATTTGTGAATTTTTTTTTTTTTTTTTTTTTTTTTTTTTTTTTTTTTTTTTTTTTTACCGTCAACAAAGGACACTTCCAATAAATATTGCTCTTTCCAGCTTTATATATCATTAAAACACGGATTACAATATCATCAACAGACGACAAATGATACTTTGTTTCTCTATTTCACTAGCTCACTGTATTTGTATCTCTTTCCATTTGGCGAGTGTCAAATACAAGTGAATGTAAATAGATTACCTTGGAAGATTTTCATAAGAAGAGCTCTTGAAAACGACAACGATACTCTATTTTTGTTTCCTTGATGATGCATGAAGAGAGAGAAAAGTGGTAAACAATAGCCAGCAGTGATTACTGCTACTATTTTTTTTCCAAACAATAATTTGCTGCCACCGGAGGATATATATTTGATTTATTAGAGCCTAGTCAAATGAAAAACTACCAAGTATTATTACATATCATGTGCTTTTAGACTAATCAAATAAATAGGTTGTAGCATGAGACGACAATTACCCACTGTCCCATTTTCTGTTATTTAGGAAGCTCGAAGGGACTACAGGTGCTTTAATGGTACCATCACGAATAGAAGGCGGAAGATTCAATTTTTTTATCAATGGGTGGTGCACAGGGCATTGTCCAAAGATTGCCATCGTCGGTATTTTGATTTGCTAAGAAATTTTGAAAATAATCCATCGAAACTTCTTTTAGAGGGTGATATTGCTGGTCTGTTTGTGATAACTTTGTAATCAATTCATGGAAGACACAACCTTTATAAAGTTGCTCCAGTTGCCCGCTCGTGTAAGAGTCTCATATCCTGTAATTTACCGCATAGTTCTTTTATTGAGCATAAAATTGAGAATGATTAATCTTTGTAGGGCCCATCAGTAACTATGTCGTTTAAGGCACACCCACCAATACTCGGACCTCACCAATATACGTATGGCCCCTCAGTTGACTTTGAGCCTTCCTGGAGGCCATAACTTTCTGCTCAAAGAGATTTTTTATTAATGAATGGAAGACCGGCACAACACGGAATATCCAATAATTTTCCACAACTACGTCTCTCCAACATATTAATATATCACTCAATTCCCGCCTTTATCATCAAAATATGGATTGTAATATCAACAATCCGACTAGTAATTCTAGCAGCTACAATATATTCCGGCCTTATTTTTGCCTCCGACTAGTAATTCTTCCAGCTTTAGTAATTCTCCATGCAAATGCAATTTCCTTTAACCGCACGGACTTCAGAAACTGGTCTGGCATCGCATTCGGCGGTGATGCCAATACCAATACCACAGATGGAGCCGGCCTCAACCTCAACGCGGAGAAAATCCTTAGCGTCGGCAGAGCGGTATACGCTGAAGAGATGCAGGTTTGGAACCCTCAAACCGGAAATACGACGGCGGATTTCGACACTACATTCTCTTTCCTCATGACAATGAAAGATGATCCTCCTCGTCCCGGTGATGGCTTTGCCTTCTTTCTAGCCAAAAACGGTTCTCAAGTACCACCAAATGCTACGGGAGGCTGTTTAGCGCTGATATCCAATTGTGCCAACTCCACCGCTGTGGTGAATGGCCTTGTAGCTGTGGAGTTCGACAATTACAAAAACGATGAGTTTAATGAGACAAGCGCGAGCCATATCGCAATCGACGTAAACTCGATCCGTTCGGTGAAGACCGTGAACTTGACAAGTAATTGGAGTTCCGGATCGAGAGGTTTTGCGAGGATTTGGTATACTTCTCAGACCAAAACCCTCTCTGTTAGGGTTTCTTACCGTGAGTATGAAACTTACGAGCTTTCTCATCAAATTGATCTATCGCAAGTTCTGCCTGAACACGTAAATTTCGGTTTCTCCGCAGCCACTGGTTATAGAACGGCGACGCACGACATCCTTTCTTGGGAGTTTAGCTCGACAAACTTTTCATTAATCGCGCAAGATCTTCCGAAAGATGGTGGAGTGGATCGAGTGCTCCTGGTGGCTTGTGTAATTGGTGGGTCTTTTCTAATATTTCTTGGTGTTGCGTTGTTGTGTGCCTTTCGTTATTGTAAGAAGAGAACTAGATTCGACGCGTCGAATATGGACCGTGAATTTGAGCATGATATGGGGCCTAAGAAGTTCTCTTATAAAGAATTGGTTAAGGCCACAAACAAGTTTGCTGAAGAAGGTAAACTCGGTGAAGGAGGATTTGGGGAAGTTTACAAAGGCTACTTGAGTTACTTGAATCTAACCGTCGCAGTTAAAAGAGGTTCTATGCGATCCAAACAAGGAAGAAAAGAGTACATGTGCGAGGTTAAAATAATTAGTAGACTCAGACACAGAAATCTAGTGCAACTGATTGGTTGGTGTCATGAGATCAGCAAAGAGTTCCTTCTTGTCTACGAGTTCCTCCCAAATGGTAGCCTTGATTCTCACTTGTTTGGAAGAAATAGAAGCATTCTTTCGTGGGAAGTGAGGCAGAAAATTGTTCTTGGACTTGCCTCTGCACTTTTCTACTTGCATGAAGAATCAGAACAATGTGTCCTTCATAGGGATATCAAATCGAGCAACATAATGTTGGATTCAAATTTTAACGCCAAGCTTGGGGATTTCGGCTTGGCAAGGCTAGTGGACGAAGCCACTGGTCCCCGGACAACGGGGTTGGCCGGAACATGGGGCTACATGGCACCGGAGTACATAAACACGAGCAAGGCGAGCAAGGGGTCGGACGTGTACAGCTTTGGGGTGGTGGCGTTAGAAATAGCATGTGGGAGAAAATCCATTGAACGCAATTCGGAAGAGGAGGATAGGGTTTCTCTTGTTGCTTGGGTTTGGGCCTTTTACGGAAGTGGAAGGCTTCTTGATGTGGTTGATGTGAGGTTATGCGTTGAATTTGACGTGAAACAGATGGAGTGTTTGCTGACCGTTGGATTGTGGTGCGTTCATCCGGACCATAATCTAAGACCGTCCATAAAGGAAGTCATACAAGTCCTTAGTTTTGAAGCGCCATTGCCTGATCTTCCCAAAAACATGCCTGTTCCCAACTATCATGCACCTGAGAACTCTACAATACAAGTTCCTTTATCTACTAGTGAGCCCACCATAACTTATTCGTCAATTTTCTTAGGCCGTTAAGCACTGATATTACCCTTTTCGTCTCTTTGGTTGTTATAATTCCTTTATTTTCTTGCTCATATTGTGTTCGTTTGTGCAAAGTACATATCTGGTGTTGAAGTTATTAGAGAGTTGCGAAATATAAATGATATGTATTATATATTGTATGTTGATTCTCTAAATTATATATATCACTACAACAAAAAGGATTATTAGTAAGAACATAACTTGATGATTGTATTGATTTTATGTCTTAAAAAAAAATCTCAAGTATCAAAGTGACATTTTAAAAACTTTAAAGTATCTTTATAATATTACGAAGAACACATAATACCAAATTGATTTTTCCGAGTAATACATGGTACTAATGTGATTATTATCCTTCAATCTAACTATTTTAATCACTTTATATCTAACCATTGAAACACAATAAATGGAATATATTTACTATAATTATAAGTCTTGCCTAGAAGAGAATAATAAAAGCTCATCAACATTCAAAGTCTCGTTATTTGAGTTTTTAAAGCGTTAAAATATCATGAAAATAGCTATACGGCTCCGCATCACTTCCAAAACACCACATGTGAATGCCAAGCAATTGCAACATTTTTTTTTTTTTTTTTTTTTTAATAAAAGCGGGATCTACGTTCAAGTGTGACGGAACCAACTTTTTCCTTCCCATTATTTCCCACGCGCTCACAGGTTGTTCCCCTTGTTTTATGATTATGCTTTGGAGGAATGTTATAAAATAAAAGAGTGAAAACAATTGTATATTTTTTGATAAAAGAATAACATTTACTTTATTAAAACAAAGATAACATTTAGTTGTACTTTTTATTTATGATAAATACTCAATTTTACTTTCAAAATATGTTTAAAAAGTTATAGGGAAAATCTCATTTTAATACTCTATGTTACTTAAACATTATGGGCGCATTTAAAATTCGTTTTGAAATGATTTTATTTCTATATTAAAATAAAAACTAAAACATTTTCATTTTCAGGCATGAATCATTTCTAAAAATGTGTTTAATAGTTTTATTCAAAAATTATTTTCAGTCTAAAAAAAATTAAAACGGCATTTGGTGTTTCATTTTAAAAAATATGTATAGTATTTAAAATAATAATATATGAAAGTCCTCCTCATGCCCCCTTTCAAAATTGCGTCGTTTCATCTCAAAATTGTTGTTTCATCAACTTATTGTCATTTTCTCTAGCGAGCTCTTCTCCTCCAATGGATTTCTTCAAGTCCGTCTTCACCGATGAATCCTTTGAACCCTCTGACTCCGATGTGCCCCAAAACGACAACACTCACACCTACCGCAAGGATCTCGACGAGTTTGGCACCTTCGTATGCAGTCCTCCCCACGCCGCCGAAGACAGCTGTATAAAGACGACGTCCACTCGCGTCTCTTTCGTTTGTAGTCCTCCCCTCACCTCTGACAGCGGCTACACGAAGACGGCGCCTACTCACGTCTCTTTCGTTTGCAGTCCTCCCCTCACGTATCTTTCGTCTGAAAAAAATGGAACAAGAAAAAAATTCCAACTATAGTTTTGAATGGGAAGTCTTGTTTTTTTTTTTTTTTTTTTGTTTTATTTTTTTTCCTGCAATTAGATGGGCTTCTGTTAATGGGAACCTAATTGCGTTTGCTTCGCAAGGAAAAGCATGCAAGAAAAAAGAGGAAGAAATTAGTGTAGTACCGCGGCTCCGACCAGTGAGTGCTACAACACCAGAAGGCACCATACATAGTTCTATGAGCACACTGCTAAATCGTCCCCGTACTGCCACGGCACCAAGAATAGGCACCATGGCACCAGCGAGCACATTATGTGCGCTACAAAGTAGCACCGCGACACTGAGAAGGTAGTGCCGCGGCACGGTCGCAGGCAGGTGATCTCAAGGTCAGTTTTATGTGACTTTTAAGGACTTTTATAGGTTTTTCTTGTACTCTATAAATACCTAATGTTATGGGGACTTAGTATGACAAATTTTCATAGAGAAAATTGGAGTGTGAGACTAGGAAACATCTTTTGAGTGTGAGAGAAACATTAAAGTGAGATTGAATGCTTTTCTCTATAAAGAATTTTTTCAACTGATTAGCGGGACGGTAGAAACATGACATAGTCAAATTGGTTAACCTCTATAAAATTTTTGGTGTGAATTTTACTTTTACTTTTTGTTTGTTATTTTTAGTTCTCTGTTTTTGCTTTGGTTTTAGACAAATTTTTCCAACATTCTACAGTGCTCAAAACAAAAGGTAAAAATGCGAGGCACAACTAGAAAATCTTGGATATCGTTCCATGAAGCAAATACGTAAATACGTTCTAACAATAACACGATTTAGTTGCTAATAGACATTTTTACCTTTCTAAAAAGAACAATTTTAATATTTGTATAACACTTGTATTTAGCTTCTCGTTAAGAAAAATACTAAAAGAAAGTAATAAGTGGATCTAATCAATATATAGCATGAACTGCATCCTTGATAATACAAAAACTTTTACAATCTGTTGACTATTTTCAATATGAATATATATCTGATTCTTAGAAACGTTACTAATACGATCGTTGCCCCTAAATAAAGACAATGTATAAATTTAGTCCTGAACTTTTTATTTCGTTAAATTAGTTCTTGAACTTTAATTCTCTTACTATTTTCATTTATTGACATAAAACTGACAAAATATTTAAAAATTATAGAGAAAAAATCAAGTCCAACTAGGAAATCCAGCTAGGTTCGCACCCCTATAACAAACCCTCATCATCTACCCACTTTCCAATTTCAAATTAGGCATATAACGCTAATTATGTGATTTAGTTCTATAGACTTAAAAGTCTTGTTCATTTCGTGACTCAAGTTATATTACTATATTTTTATTTTATCTTACAAAAATTTAAATTCAACTTTTTTACTATAGTATTTTTCTCTCACAAACACAACTCAAATCATGATTTAAGTTATATAAATGAACATATCCTTAAATTTATTTTTCTATCGAAGATTTAAATTTAATTGTTGATTTCAAATTAATTGTATTGCAAAACAATTGGAAAACATTTAATTAGTTTTTGTTAAAGTAAATTGTTAATTACCAGTTTATCATGCTGCTATATGTGGCGGCAAGAATATGCTGATATTCTTATAATGTACATGAACACAATACTAAGAAGTTATAAACTTAATTAAGTAGAAAAGAAAGAAAACCTAAAGGATAAAAGGTAAGGATAAAGTACAATAAATTTAAAATAAAATAAAAGGAAAAACGACATTGAACTCACGGTGAAGAACACATTGTTCCGATTCTTCATGCAAGTAGAGAAGTGCAGACGCAAGACCAAGGACTATTTTCGGGAATTGATATGCAACTTGCACATGGGTTATTGATTAAGATCACGCAAGGTTTTTTTTTTTTTTTTTTTTTAAAATTTATGAAAACAATGTAAATTTAAAAAATCACTTTTGATAAAACTTTATTAATAAAAAAATATAAAAATATCACTCTAAAATTATCATCTTTATATTTATATCACGGCATAAATTTCCACTTAATTCATTAAAAAAATATCCTGATAGGAATAAAAAATATCCTATTAAATTATTTTTTTCTCAACAGAGATGACAAGACATCTCCAGCTCCGGTTTCAAAGAGTATTCTAATTTCTAATAAAATATCAAAATCATTCCCGGGACTTAATGCAGAAAAAGTTAAATTTAGAATTTTTTCTCAGTCTATAATTTATTTCAAGACTTTAAATAGTTCAAGATATTACGCGAGTAAGATTTTAATGTGATCTCATAGTAGTCTATGATTTAACATTGAACTGTAAATAAGCAGTAGAAAAGGAACCGTTAGAAACTAAAATTTTCTGTCAGCTAAGTACTTCTTTACAGTCAGTATGATTTTTATCTGACTCAAAAGAAACTTAAGAGAGTGGACAAAAGTACAAGGGGTGGGTTATATTTTTCTCTCTCTCCTTCTCCACTTGGCCGGCCATGCATAGGAAAATAGAGCCAAAATTTGGCTAGTTAAGTGTGGTAGAGGATTTTATGTTAAGGTGATGTGATGGTAGTGGTTGAAGGAAAATTAATGGCAAAATTGTTTCTTCTTTTCTCCTTCCATAGAACCGGCCATGTGAAGAGGTTTAAGCCAAAATTTGTGATTGGTTGAGTGTGCTAGAAGCCTTCATGATGAGATTGAGTCAAATCACCTATTGGACAAGAAAGCTTACCTCACTTCTCCCTTGAAGCACCCAAACCTGCCAAGCTTAGAGGATTTTAAGCAAAGTGTTGATTAATTAAGTTGGACACAAAGGCTTGATTAAAAGCTAAGAGGGGATTAAGCAAAAGGCTATAAATACTAGATCATTTGTGTAAGTAACCTTTTCCTCTAATTTGCTCATTCTTCTCTCCTTTTCACACCAAAACCGGTCCTAACACTCTCTCTTATGCTCTCTCTTTAATTTTTCTTCCACTCCCTCAAATACAAATACTAGCTTAAGATCAAGAAGGAGAAGGAGGATCAAGGTGTTCTAGGAGGATTGAACCAAGGATTTTCTTTCCTTAAGGTATAAACTCTAAAACCTTTCTCTCTATTTCCATTTCTAGCAAAGTTTAAGGTTGAGAATCTATTGATGTAATTTGTGATTCTCAAGGAAATAAGTTGTAATAAGAGTGTGTGAGTTTTGAGGTTCGTTTTATATTATATGCTTATTTTTAATCTAAGTTGCTTATTTTTGCTTAGAGGAAAAATTTTCCGGTTGCTTTGAACACGGAAGTGAGAACCCTAGAACAAGATTTTTAGGTGTTCCGAAACTTAAACTTGTAGCCTTTTATGTTTTGAACATTTTATGTGGCTGTGACAAAACCCCATTTTAACTCTAAAATGAAGTTTGAAGTTATTTTGCAAAACCGGACAGGCTGCCCAAAACAATTTCAAAAAAGACTGGCAGCTACTGGTTCAGCCAAATGAGACCTTTAGAGGCTGAATCTCGATTTTTCATAAGAATGACAATTTTAGCCTTCGATGAGATGAAGAACTTTCATGAAGAATAGATTTTTAAAATCCAACCCTAAGATATAGTAAAATGCATATTTCCGAAATGGCACAGTTTTTGATTAAAACAGTTTCAAGAAAAACAGTAGCCACTATTTTCAGCCAAACGAAGCCTTTAGAAGCTGAATTTTAACTTTCACCAAAAATGACAATTTTAGATCTAGACGAGATGAGAAATTTTCATGAAGAACAAAATTTTGAAATCTGATTTGAAGATATAGTAAAACGCAGATTTTAAAAACTGCACAGTTTTTAATGAGACAAAACTAAAACAGTGTCGATTTCAACAAAAAGTTATAAAAGAACCCAAGATAGAATTTCAGTAAAATAAAATGACATTAAACCTCATTTTAATGAAAGTATTCATAAAGGAAGTTTTCAAGAAAAAATGCTTTCTTTAAAGAACTTAGTGGGTTATCGAGCAAATTATCCCGATGGGCACCTACGAGCCCAACACGACAGGTCCTTAGGATTTCAAGGATTTGATGTGGGTCCAACGCCCGCATTAATTTAAGAGACTCTGTTTGAGTTTAAATTTCAGCGGCCTAAGAGTTGGAATGCCGTTAATAAGTTTCTACGCCGAATTGGGCCTTAATATCATAATAAGTCCAATGAGGAATTTTATGGAGAATAAGTTACTAGATTGAGTAAATGATTTTCAATCTAGACATAAGTATGTTAGGGGTAATTAAGGAAAATAAAATTTTGAGGATCTAATAAATTGATCCTTATAGTAAATTATCCTTGAGAAAATGAAAGGAATAGATGCCTTAAAAAAGGGGGTTAGATTCCTTACGACAGTTAATCTCACACTCTCAATGGGTGTTCATTTTCAGAAATAAGCAAGTAAGAGAATAGACTGTTTGGTGAAAAGTGGATTCCAGCTCTGTAAATCAGGTAAGTAGGAATCTCGCCTACAGCATGAATAGATTTTAAAGAAAAAAAAATTACACATGCTATATATATACATGTTTATGCTTTAAGTATTGTATGCGATGCCATGTCATGCTGCATACACCTTAATAAGTCAAGAGGAACTTATAAGAATAATATCAGTTGAGTGCCGTACCAGCCTCCAACCTAAGGGAGGTAATTCCAGCTCCATAAGGGAGAAAAGAAAAAAAAAAGAATGTCCTCCGACTTAAGGGAGACATTCAAGTTATAATCATGGTGTCGCGGGGGACCTTGCAAACCCTCACGTCCCGATGATTTCGCGCAAGTGGTACGCGAGCACTCGGACCCATAAGAAAGAAAAGATAAGAAAGATAAGATAAGATAATAAGACTATGATAAAACATCATAATCAAGCATAATCAGCTCATGCATATTTATTCATGTGTACTTACAGTTATTTTGTGAGATATAGTTCCTACTTACTGAGCGAAAGCTCAATCAGATATGTTCATGCTGTAGGTAAGAAACCTATCAGCAATTCGTGAAGGGCAATGGTGAGCGGCGGACGAATGGTGGAGATGGGAATGGATACCGCTCACGTAGTTATTTTCCGCAGTAAGTTTAAGAAAAATCATGTATATGTCTATATGATTCAAAGGTTTTAAGTATGTATGTTTAAAAAGTATACATACATATGTATGTTAAGAAACTAAGGTTATAGCTAACAACCTTAGTTTTGAGTATTTAAGTTTTAGAACGTTGCAACAGTACATGCGACAAATAAATGAATTTTAAACATGACGATTTAAATGATTAATTTTAAAAGGATTTTAAGATGTACTTGAACTTAAGATTTCTCACGAAATCTCTTTTAAAGTCAAATGAGATGGCCAATTAAAATGACTAGTTTTAGAAAAGCTTTTATAGAGTATTTGAAACAAAAGTTCAAATGCTATTCCGTTTGAAGGATATTTCTAAAAGGTTTTATCTTAACTAAAATTAAGAAAAGCTTTAAGAAATTTAGTGATTCACTTATTTGAAATTATTGTTACAAATTATGAAAGTATTCCTTCTTATGTTTAAAAAAAAAATATGTTCCGCAAATTTTAAGAAATTCCAGTAAGTACAAGTTAAAAAGTTAGTTACAATGGTGGCCTCATAGGAGGGTCGTCACAGTTGGTATCAGAGCCGGTATCCTGCCATCCTACTCCACGTCGTCACGTGTCTGCTTTGCCATAGTCCAAGTAAGTTATAGTATGTTTATGTCAATTAGATTATAGTAGTTAAAAGACGCGAACACTTATTTAACGAGCAACCAAAGGTTAATATGTTCGCACGATTAAGATCGTCCTACCAAGGACCATTCAAGTCTAACTGCCCCAGCATTTTACTGTGTCGTATTCCCTTGGGCTGACAAGACGATATCTAGAGAAGTGTGATCGTTTGAGGTGACTCCTTAATGATCGTTGCCGGACTATGAAGCCTAGCAAAGTATTGAAGCCAAGCAAAGTATCAAAGCCACGTACAGCCGTTGAAAAGAGACTACTATCGAGACTCCCTTCAAGGAAGCCCGTATGAATGCTTCACTAATAGCGGTTTTTCAGCCTGGATCCATAAAGAGGATCTGAATATGTAGCATGAAGGCGGCGTTAATAAGTAGATGGATGATGTAACACTGTCAAGTTAGATGTGGGCCACGTTCAATGACTATATATGTATATCAAGATACGATATAGGAAATAGAGCTTCAACTTTAAGCAATATCAGCTTATGATAGATGTTAAGCGACCCACTTATGATATGATACATGATGATTGCTAGCCTTAAAATGTTTGGCAATCTCATAGAAAGTACCTATGTGTATGAATGTGATGATAAATAACGCACAAAGGCTATAAGTTAAGACAAATGCAAAAGAGGTTCAAGATGTGGAGAATCTCATTTGGATATAGGTACAAGAACTAATGCAATGAGTTTAAATGTAAGCAGCAGTTTAAGTGATAAGAAAAGAACACGGAAGGTCATGGACAAATTGAGGGATGTTGTTCTAGGTTAGTTTTGACCAAACTAATCCCTCTACAACGATCTCAAGGGGAGATATTCTCACCCAATTTAAGATTTAAGAATATAGGTACATAATTGTTTAAAATCTCCTAAAAGAATTAAGATTGCATTAGGTAAAGATGATAAAGGTAAAAGTTGCCTTTGCAGTGAAGTATCGATTAGACGAAAACAAGTGATGACGTAAGATAGAAGGCAATTAAGGTGTGACAATACACTGTCATAAGCTTATCCATTAGAAAATCATGGATTAGATGTGCCAAGTCGATAAGATACTAAGGTGACCGTGAATAGAGATATGTGATCAAAATAAAGTAATAAAGGTGCTCATCTACGTATCCACTCAAGGTGATTAACTTAAGTAGGTGAAATCCCTTGATAAATGGGATTACAGCTTAAGAAATATAAGAAACCTCAGAGTCAAAGTGTGACTCATTATTAGATAATCATAAGATTGTAATAAAAACAAGAAACCACACACCATGAGTGAATTAAAAATTTATTAAGAGTGTTACAAATAAAAAATTTCACACCATAAAGTGTATATATGATTTATTTTCGTGAAAAGTGTTAAAAAAATAAATCATAATCTCACACTTTAAAATGTACATAAAACTTAATTTAAATATACTACATCAATTAAATAACACATAAAACTAAAATTATTAGTGTAAAAAAATTAAAATATAAAAATATGAATTTACTTTCTTATTTTAAAATATCACGGATGTATACTTCTCTGCACACACACCTACGCACCCTTTTTGTTTTTTTTTTTTTTTTTCCCCTTTTCACGTTTCCTGCACACACAAGCCTGCACCTTTTTTGTTTGTTTGTTTGTTTTTTTTTTTTTTTTTTTTTTTTTTCACGTTTCTCCACACACGCTTCTCTGCACTTTCCTGCACACACCTGCACCTTTTGTTGTTGTTGTTGTTTTTTTTTTTTTTTTTCCTCTTTCTCGAACTTCTATGCACACACGCACCTATCTTCAGGAAAACGCACGCACGTGATCAGTCCATAACTGAATATCAATTCGTCAAAGAGAATTTTTATTAATGAATGGAAGACCAATTCGTCTGACCGGCACAACACGGAATATCCAATAATTTTCCAAAAGGAGAAGAACATCTTTGACAACTTCCAAATATTCGAGAAAAATAATATCGGTGCCTTTTTTCTCTGAAATTTCTTGGAATGTATGATTCATATAAATTATCATAAATGAAGACATCTTATATAGTGATCAGTCCTCCACAACTACGTCTCTCCAACATATTAATATATCACTCAATTCCGGCCTTTATCATCAAAATATGGATTATAATATCAACAATCCGACTAGTAATTCTTGCAGCTACAATATATTCCGGCCTTATTTTTGCCTCCGACTAGTAATTCTTCCAGCTTTAGTAATTCTCCATGCAAATGCAATTTCCTTTAACCGCACGGACTTCAGAAACTGGTCTGGCATCGCATTCGGCGGTGATGCCAATACCTATACCACAGATGGAGTCGGCCTCAGGCTCAACGCGGACAAATCCAATAGCACCGGCAGAGCGGTATACGCTGAAGAGATGCAGGTTTGGAACCCTCAAACCGGAAATACGACGGCAGATTTCGACACTACATTCTCTTTCCTCATGACATTAAAAGATGACAAATCTCTTCTTCCCGGTGATGGCTTTGCCTTCTTTCTAGCCAAAAACGGTTCTCAAGTACCACCGAATGCTGCGGGAGGCTGTTTAGCGCTGATATCCAATTGTGCCAACTCCACCGCAGTGGTGAATGGCCTTGTTGCTGTGGAGTTCGACAATTACAAAAACGGTAAGTTTGATGAGACAAGCGCGAGCCATATCGCAATCGACGTAAACTCTATCCGTTCGGTAAAGACCGTGAACTTGACAAGTGATTGGAGTTCCGGATCCAGAGGTTTTGCGAGGATTTGGTATACTTCTCAGACCAAAACCCTCTCTGTTAGGGTTTCTTACCGTGAGCATGAAACTTATGAGCTTTCTCATCAAATTGATCTATCGCAAGTTCTTCCTGAACGGGCAAATTTCGGTTTCTCCGCATCCACTGGTGCTTGTACGGCGACGCACGACATCCTTTCTTGGGAGTTTAGCTCGTCAAACTTTTCATTAATCGCGCAAGATCTTCCGAAAGATGGTGGTGGAGTGGATCGAGTGCTCCTGGTGGCATGTGTAGTTGGTGGGTCTTTTCTAATATTTCTTGGTGTTGCGTTGTTGTGTGCCTTTCGTTATTGTAAGAAGAGAACTAGATTCGACGCGTCGAATATGGATCGTGAATTTGAGCATGATACGGGGCCTAAGAAGTTCTCTTATAAAGAATTGGTTAAGGCCACAAACAAGTTTGCTGAAGAAGGTAAACTCGGCGAAGGAGGATTTGGGGACGTTTACAAAGGCTACTTGAGTTACTTGAATCTAACCGTGGCAGTTAAAAGAGGTTCTATGCGATCCAAACAAGGAAGAAAAGAGTACATGTGCGAGGTTAAAATAATTAGTAGCCTCAGACACAGAAATCTTGTGCAACTAATTGGTTGGTGTCATGAGATCAGCAAAGAGTACCTTCTTGTCTACGAGTTCCTCCCAAATGGTAGCCTTGATTCTCACTTGTTTGGAAGAAATGGAAGCATTCTTTCGTGGGAAGTGAGGCAGAAAATTGTTCTTGGACTTGCCTCTGCACTTCTCTACTTGCATGAAGAATCAGGACAATGTGTCCTTCATAGGGATATCAAATCGAGCAACATAATGTTGGATTCAAATTTCAACGCCAAGCTTGGGGATTTCGGCTTAGCAAGGCTAGTGGACCATGCCACTGGTCCCCGGACAACGGGGTTGGCCGGAACATGGGGCTACATGGCACCGGAGTACATAAACACGAGCAAGGCGAGCAAGGCGTCGGACGTGTACAGCTTTGGGGTGGTGGCGTTAGAAATAGCATGTGGGAGAAAATCCATTGAACGCAATTCGGAAGAGGAGGATAGGGTTTCTCTTGTTGCTTGGGTTTGGGCCTTTTACGGAAGTGGAAGGCTTCTTGATGTGGTTGATGAGAGGTTATGCATTGAATTTGACGTGAAACAGATGGAGTGTTTGCTGACCGTTGGATTGTGGTGCGTTCATCCGGACCATAATCTAAGACCGTCCATAAAGGAAGTCATACAAGTCCTTAGTTTTGAAGCGCCATTGCCTGATCTTCCCAAAAACATGCCTGTTCCCAACTATCATGCACCTGAGAACTCTACAATACAAGTTCCTTTATCTACTAGTGAGCCCACCATAACTTATTCGTCAATTTTCTTAGGCCGTTAACACTGGTATTACTCTTTTCGTCTCTTTGGTTGTTGTAATTCCTTTATTTTCTTGCTCATATTGTGTTCGTATGTGCAAAGTACATATCAGGTGTTGAAGTTATCAGAGAGTTGCGAAATATAAATGATATGTATTATATATTGTATGTTGATTCTCTAAATTATATATATCACTACAACAAAAAGGTTTATTAGTAACGACATAACTTGATCATTGTATTGATTTTATGTCTTAAAAAAAGACCTCAAGTATCAAAGTGACATTTTAAAAACTTCAAAGTATCTTTATAATATTACGAAGAACACATAATGCTAAATTGATTTTTCCGAGTAATACATGGTACTAAGGTGGTTATTATCCTTCAATCTAACAATTTAATCACTTTATATCTAACCATTGAAACACAATAAATGGAATATATTTACTATAATTATAAGTCTTGCCTACCCAACGTCGTGGTTTTTCCATTAATCATCAATCTAATATTAATGAGTTGGCCCCTTTACTACTGTATTGACAACTACCATGGGCTCATGAAACCAAGAACAAAGCATTCCAACCTTGACTGCTAATCTAATTTCTACTCAAATTTAATGCGTATGGCCCTGATTTGGTGGAGGAAAATCATGGGGGAAAAAAAAAATTCTAATTTCCTAGAAGAGAATAAAAGCTTATCAACATTCAAAGTTTCGTTATTTGAGTTTTTAAAGCGTTAAAATAACATGAAAATAGGTATACGGCTCCGCATCACTTCCAAAACACCACATGTGAATGCCAAGCAATTGCAACATTTTTTTTTTTAATAAAAGCGGGATCCACGTTCAAGCGTGACGGAACCACTTTTTTCCTTCCCATTATTTCCCACGCGCTCACAGGTTGTTCCCCTTGTTTTATGATTATGCTTTCGAGAAATGTTAAAAAATAAAAAAGTGAAAACAATTGCATATTTTTTGATAAAAGGATAAGATTTACTTTATTAAAACAAAGATAACATTTAGTTGTACTTTTTATTTATGATAATTACTTAATTTTACTTTCAAAATATGTTTAGAAAGCTATAGGGAAAATCTCATTTTAATACTCCATGTTATTTAAATATTGTGGATGCGTTTAAAACTCGTTTTAAAATGATTTTATTTTCTGGATGCAAACGTTTTTATTTTCAGGCATGAATCATTTTTAAAAATGTGTTTAATAGTTTTATTCAAAAATTATTTTCAGTTTTAAAAAAATTAAAACGGCATTTGGTGTTTCATTTTAAAAAATATGTAATAGTATTTAAAATAATAATATATGAAACTCCTCCTCAGGCCCCCTTTCAAAATTATGTCGTTTCATCTCAAAATTGTCATTTCATCAACTTATTGTCGTTTTCTCCAGCGAACTCTTCTCCTTCAATGGATTTCTTCAAGTCCATCTTCACCGATGAATCCTTCGAACCCTCTGACTCCGATGAGCCCCAAACTGACAACACTCCTGCCTACCGCAAGGATCTCGACGAGTTTAGCACCTTTGTATCCAGTCCTCCCCACGCCACCGACGGCAGCTGTACGAAGACGACGTCCACTCGCGTCTCTTTCGCTTGCAGTCCTCCCCTCACCTCCGATGGCGGCTGCATGAAGACGGCGCCTACTCACGTCTCTTTCGTTTGCAGTCCTCCCCTTGCCTTCGACGGCGGCTGCACGTAGACGACGCCTCAGATTTTAGGAGAAAGACAAAAACGTTTTTGTTTTTAATTTTTGTACGTTGCTGGCCCAAACACGATCCTCACACTGTTTTTTTTTTTTTTTTGAAAAAAGTGAAAAACGTTTTTGAAAATGGAAACAAACACGCTCATAGATTCTCTATGTTTTACATAGATTAGGAAAATATTTTCAAAAAGGTTTTAAATAAAAAATATGAGACAACATTATAAGACCAAAAGCAATAATATATCAACACACGCAATGTAGTCATAAAAAGAAAATATTTCATAAATGATCTTGGCAAATTGGTCAAATATATATATATATATATATATCATTCACTTTGTTGATCTCAACCGTAAGTGAAATGCGAAGAGTTAATATTCAACAACCTTGTTAGTAAATTCTCGTTCTTATTCACAAATGACCGTCTCCGTTGCATTAACTGTAATTTTTCTTTTTTAACATCGCTATAAAGCAAAAAATTACTATGTTGGACTCGAATGCCTGAGCGCATGGGAAATGGTTCTCTTCTCGCGCACTAAAACGTCGGTCCCTCTTTTATTAAAGAAAATGTTGCAAGTGATGCGGAGTTGAGCGGAGTTGTTTCTCTCCGGGGCCAAATATCATTTCGGATTAAGAATATATTTGTCATAGGCTTTCTTGATGACTAATTAATTTTAAGTTCAATAATTGTCCGCATGCCAATTTATTTTCTTTTCTTTAAAACATATATAGAACTTCGTTCATGCATCTTAGCAAGACTAGTATGGGGCACATGGCTTAGGCACGTCTTACAGGTTACATGTTTTTTTTTTTTTTTTTTCAAAGTTTATGACAAATACATACAATCATTTACGAAGAACCAACTTTTGATCAATATAATAAAAGGAAAAAAAAAATCTATTACAAATTTTAGTCTTCAAACATGCATAATTTGTAATAAACATATAGATGAAATTACATAATTACAATTAAAAAAATAAAAAAATAAAAAAAAAAACTATTTTAGTAAACATGTAGATGTACAACTTTTTCATTTTAGTTATTTTTCATTATCTCCATGGAAAATTATTTTTGCTTTCTAGCTCCTTTGTAACTCTGGAAGAGTGATAAGCTATTTTAATAGAAGAGAAACGTTGACGCAAAATGGAGAAGATTAAACATAAGAAATACTCAACGGAGAAGTGAGTCCAAGTGATATATATTTCTTAATGGTTGCATGTGTCACTTATTTTTTCGTTCATTTTTTTCCCCTTTTAAGTTTATGAATTTACGGAATATTATTGGGTGGTATGTGTCTCATGCTTTTGACTTATTCTAGAAGACAACGTGGAAGTGGGGATAAGGCTCTTGGGAGCATTGACTAGGAGACGTTTGGTTCATATATTAGAACCATGTGATTAAAACTATTTTTAATTTACGTGTATTTTTTGTGAGAGAAAATATTGTAGCGAATCACGAACCATGATTCGAATCGGGGACGAATCCCCCAATCAAACAACTAAACAACTCCAGTTTTTGGGTTTAGCACACGTGGAGGATGATCCATTCAACCAAGTAGTGGAGTAGCTATTTCCTTGATTCTCTCCAGCACGTGTCCACTCAGCCATTTCGCCACTTAGTTTATGTTTTCTTATTTTTTAGTTGTTTGTTACAAATACTTTATGGATGTTTTCTATAAATATCTGTTTAGGATTAGCTTTTAGGTTATCGAATTGAATTGGTTCTATTATATCTTGGGAGTCTTGTCCTCTCCATATGGACACTTGTATTGGCGGAAGCTGGTGTTAAATATTCTTGTATTTCATTTTCAGCCAATATATTTCCTTTCGTTTCCTAATATTTCTAGTAATTTTCCTTTATTATCTCCGCTCCTAACATTTTGATATCAGAGCAGGTTAATCCATCATGGTGAACACCAGATCCAACCCTTCCGCTACTGACCCAAGTCCTGACCCCATTGTTCAGCAGCTTTCGACTATCGCTACCAACTTGACACAATTGATGCTCTAGCCACTGAAGTCGCGGCTCTTAAGGCACAAACTAGCCAACCAGCACAGGGAGAAACTAGCCAAGGCAAGCAGGACAAAAGAAAGATGGCAGAAACTAGCTTGGGTTCTCGTCAACGAGACAAGCCGTTTTGGGCGGATGATGTCGAAGCGGAGATGGATAGCCCCTGGTGGTTGCTTAACCCTTTGCAACACCCATACGCCAAGATGGAATTTCCTAAATAGGAAGGAGGCGATCCACGGGGTTGGATTCTGAAAGCGAAAAAAAATTTCCGTAATCATCAAACCCCAGATGATATGAAAGTCGAGATTGCCGCCATGTACTTGGAAGGCGAAGCCCTCAATATGTTTGCCTTTGATCAATAGTGAGCTAACTATTGTGTATTGGGAAGAATTGGTGAAAGCCTTTCAAGAGAACTATGGACCTGCAGAATTCCAAAAATCTAGATGAGCATCTATACAACATTCGGCAAGTGGGGAGCGTTCAAGAATACCGTCAAGAGTTTGCCAAACGCGCCGCTCGACTCAAGTTGTCGCCTGAACATTGTCTCCTAGGGGCCTTTCTTTGCGGCTTAATGGAAGAATTGAAGGCTAACGTACAGATTCACAAACCACGTTCAGTATATAAAGCCATGAGTTTGGCTCTTGAATTGGAATCCAAACTTTGCCGACTCAAAGCAAAGCACGAAGATTAAGATCGCTAAGCCGACTTTCTTTCTCGATACCGGCGTGGACTGAAATGAAAAGCTTATTCTCTTGTTAGAAGAGCTGGTGGAAAAATGACTCACTGAAAATTCGAGTAGAATAAAGCATCGTAAACTCTGATCGGATAAGAAGATGTCAACTTCTTATAAGTTAGCAAGGGTATATAACCATAAGCTGAAAGAAAGGCAACAGAGACAACAAGTCTTGACTTTTCTCATTCTGAAGGAATGAAAAAAGGGACTACCCTTATTACTCGTCCCGCCATTCTGAAGGAATGGAATAAAGGGATGACTTAACGTTTCCCTTCGTTCCGTCATTCCGAAAGAATGAAGTAACGGGACGACCTTATCCTCTTGCCCGTCCTGCCATTCCGAAGGAATAGAATAAAGGGATGACCTTACTTGTCGAGTGGTTTTAGACTTTTAGTTGGAGATGGGATTGCACGTGTTTATGGATTGAAGGAGATTCAAGCTGGGGAAATGGTTGAATTTGCCAGCAGTGTGAAAGGAATAGCCTTGAATCTTGAGAATGAGAATGTAGGGATTGTTGTCTTCGGTAGTGATACTACTATTAAATAAGGAGATCTTGTCAAGCGCACTAGATCTATTGTGGGGCATCCCATGTCTTTGCTTGGTTAAAAACAAGTCATTTTCCTACAAGTCTTCCCTTAGAGCAAGAAGCGGAACTACAAGAAAGCTTTCTTTATATGACAAATCTAGTTCGATGGCTGTTTTCCACTAAGTGGAGAACTTTCTTCTTGAAAAGACTGCTTGACTTGCTTTCCTTGGCTAGAAAGGTAGTGAGTGCATTGATGCAGAGAAGTTGGAATATAGTCAGTGTGCCACGAGTGACACCTTTTGTTGTCGATTGATTTGACTCTGTCTCCTCCCACTCCCAGGAAGGATCTGATACAGATTCTCTCGTCCTGGTAGTTTGGGCATAGATCGGATTTGCCGCACCGAACTCTAAGTGAGTGGCTCATCGAAAGACCTTGTTGGCATGCCTCCAAGAAGGTTGATAAGAGGAAACCTAGGAGACTGCATTCCAACTATTTTTTGCTAAAGAGAAATCGGTTCCTGGTGCAACAAACTGAGATCTTGGAGCTAGGGCAGAGGGAGAATAGTAAGCATAAGCATCCGAATCAGCAGACGCATCGGCTGCAACTAGACCTGGAGAAGCTCTATTCGCGCCAAACCAACAATCTGCATGCTTAGCCGCATTGTTCATCTTGACAGGGAAGGAGAAAGGAAGGCTATGAATTGCCGACGTCGGCTCCATACGGTAAGATTAAGGTATGATTTGGTTACAAAACTTTTTATTTGGTAGGCCCTTTATTCCATTCCTTCGGAATGGCGGGCCTTAAACGCTTTTTTCTTTTTAGAAGGTCGGCCCTTATCCCATTCCTTCAGAATGGTGGGCGTGGAAAAAGTAAGAGTCACTGGTACTATTTATGATGTCCCTGGGATTGTAGCCAGGGATCGTCAACAAACCTTAGCTATTTGCTGGATCCTTGAAGTAGCTTTCCAACGACATATAAGCTACAGGATAAGCTTAGAGAAATGTTCATTTGCTGAGATACTGGATGTTTACCGAAAGAGGGGAATTGCACGTAAGAAAAGGGAGAATCTTCATAGACTGGCTTCCACCAATTAAAGTTTCGCGGATTTTAGATGGTGGTAATGTAATACCCGAGATTTAATTAAGCCTTAAGCCAATAATAAATAAATTTAATAAATTAAAATCATGCATCACATTTGCCATTTACCTTAAAGTTATTTGTTGGCATTATATTTTATTATGATACCTATGATATGATTTTATTAAACTTATAGCTTCGCTAATTGAGTTTTCAGTTTTAATGTGCAGTACAACTAGCTCGATGTGGGAACTCAATGTGCTAAACTTATGAAGAAAAGGAATTATATTTATTATGATTATTTGCTATGATATTTTACCTCTATTATGATTTTCTTTAATGATGAATTATTATTTTATATTTTATTATATGGTTTTATGTAAATGTGTTGAGGACTTAGTTGCTATTTTGAGTTTTTGTGAGAGAAGACTATTTTAGCAAAATGAGTGAACTTTAGGCACCTAAATGAAGAAGAAAAATAAAGACTTTAGAGCTGATTTTATGAGGTTAGGAAAAATGTTAGAGACTTAGAAAAACCTAGACACTTGTCATATTATAAGGTCACTCTACTTTTGTTTAGTTTCTAGCATGTTTAGACTTCATTTTGGGTCTATTTCAGCAAAAAAAAAAACTAGAACTCCGACCATAACCTTTTCTTCTCTCCTCTCACTCCTTTTTTTCTCACCCAAAACTCAGAATCAAACCTAGGTTTTTAAGAGAGAATGAGCTAAAAACTCAACCAGCCCATTTCAACTCGTTTTCAACCTAGAACCAAAAATAACCACCAAGATTTGGAGCTTCTATTCACTTGGGAACACATTTTTCTTTGAGGTAACTTCTTTCTTATGCTAGAAACTAAGATTTTGGAGATTAAGATGTTGAATCTTACTTGAGATTCGGATTTTTGAAGGCGCTTATTATGCATGTTGGTTGTAGACTCTTAAAAATGAGTTTCTTGAGGTTTTGGTTCAAATATTGGTTTCTGGGTGAAATTGATGATTTTAGCTTGATATTATTGATGATTATTTGAAGATAAACTCTTATTAAGATCATGATTCATGTATTTGAGAGTGATCTTTGAAGATTAGGATATGCATGCTAGGTATTTGATGAAATGTTCAAATACAAGTCCTCTGTACAGCCTATGTAGATTCTGTTTTCGTGCCATATATACTTATGATTTTGACTGATCTAATATTTTTCTATTAAATTATACATCTCAAGCTTTACGTGAGTTTTTAAATCACTCCAAACAGATTTTTCGGGCTGTTTTTGGTTAGTTTGAAAAATCCGAAACCCATCATGTAGTAGCTCTAAAAAGAGGGTTTTGAGCCTACTTTTATTTGTCACAGGTCTCATAATATTTTGAGTTTCGATGAATTCGTTATGAATATTTTCATAATATTGCGCAGTTATGTGTTTGTTAAATGATGATATGAATGTGATTTTTGAAAGCTATGATTTTTAAAGGTTAATTAGCACATTGAAGGCTCCCCACAACCAGCTAGTTTGTGCTTGCAAAGTGGTGATCAAAATTCAGGTAAGTAGAGTTAAAGCATTTTCAAAACTGCATCACAAGACCTATTTGACATAACTTGTTTAGAATTGTGATTATGCAAGTTTATTCTCGTATGAAATTCTTATATGATTATGTTCAAAGAGTATTTATGATTAATTATTCTGAAAGAGATTATGATTTATGCTTATTATGTTTTTATGTTTTAAGAGATTTTATGGTATGGTATATGGATGAGAGGCTGGGTAAGCAGGGGTGCGAGGGACCGGTACCCCAAATTAGAGAAACTGTCTCTTTGAGACAACTAGAGAAAAATGCTAGTGGGAAGTTTCTTGTTGATCACAAGAGAAAGAGATTCTAAAAACCCCGCTTAGTGTTTAAGATAAGAGAATTGGCCAAAATTAGAGAATGTCCTGTATAGAGAGGCTTACTTGAAACCGGAGTTCTGTATCATACCTAAACTAAGAATAAGTATGAAAGTTTATGAATAATGATTAACAAAGAGATTTTAGCCACAGAGATTTTAGATACTTACTTGATTTGAAATCTACTTGCTGAGTTTTCGCTCATTAGTTTTACCTTGTGATGCAGATGATGTTGTTGTTACCGAAAAGTAAAAAGAAATATGATTTCCAAGGTTGGCTGAGTACTCCAAGTCTTACATCTGGCATCTTGCTTATATGTACTTCCAAACAATAGATGGGCTCAAAATGTTTTTGTTTTGTTACTATGTCACTTTTGAATAACTATTTAATGTTTAAAATTTGTGGTTGCACACTTACTCATTTTGTTCAAAAACTTTTAAGAAAATTTTGTGATGAAATCAACCACAAGTTTCCGCATCTTAAAAATGATATTGTTTTAAGTATAAAAGTATGTTTTAAGTAGCACCACCTCGCTAAATTTGGCCTTAGACCGGTTTAGCGTATGGGGGCGTTACAGTTTTTGGTATCAGAGCCCAGTGTTTAATGTTTCTGAAGACAGCGAAGTACATATAGACAAGTGGTTGGATAAGAAACTCAGCCAATTAGAAATGTTTATGATTTCTAATGTATAGAATAATATCTTTATGTTTTATATTCATTTACGTGGAATTATATTTATTATTATTGGCTTAAACCTAAAGGTTAGAAATGGGTGTTGTAGCAGAATGCCTCCTAAAAGATATGTTAGAGATCCCCCGAACGTTGACATGACTCAAATGTTTGCTGGATTAACTGCATTAATTCAGCAACAGGCTGATCAACAGATACAACAAAATGAGTTTATGAGACAACAAATGCAGATGCAAGCTCAACAATTTCAACAACAAACAGAGCAGTTTAATAACATGATGGCACAACAAGGAGCCCAGCATGCAAATCAGCCTCCACCTCCCTTTCAACCGCAAAGACAAGATAATTTGGAACCTCTTTATGAGCGTTTTAGGAAGCAGCGTCCTAATGATTTCCATGGTGGACCTGATCCCCTAATTGCTGAAGAGTGGATCAATTCTATAGAAAGTATCTTTGACTACATAGTTGTGGAAGATGCTCAACGAGTTTCCTATACTATTCAATTGCTAAAGAATAATGCTAGGCATTGGTGGGCATCTATTAAGTTGACTCCAGTTGCTACCAATGTTACTTGGAATGGTTTCAAAGAACTATTTTATAGCAAGTACTTCACTGAGGAAGTAAAGAAAAGTAAAGTGGCTGAGTTTGTGGGATTAGTACAGGGTACTATGACTGTTGATGACTATGTCACTAAATTTGAAGGACTTTCAAGATTTGTTGCATGGATAGTAGGTAATGATGTGGAAAAGATGAACTTCTTCATTAAGGGTTTGAAAGCAGCTATCCACAAGGATGTGAGCATGTCGAGGCCTCAGTCGTTTAGCGAAGCAGTTGAACTGGCCATGATATCTGAGAAGGGTATTAAGAGACAAGAATTGGAGAATAAAGCTACTTATGCCGCTAAGAATGGCCCGTGGAAATCAGGAACAACTGCAGAAAAAGGGAAACAGAAGCAAGAGTGGCAACAAAATGCAAAGAAGCGACCAAAGACAGATAATTCAACTGCTAAGGAGTATCCAAAATGTCCTAAATGTGGGAAAATTCATGGAGGAGAATGTCGATATGGTACCTTTTATTGCTACACATGTGGAAAACCTGGTCACATTGCTGCAAATTGTGGAGCTAAGCCCAATGGTCAGAAGAATACTCAAGGAAGGGTGTTTGCAATGATGACAGAAGATGCTGAACAAGATCCTACTGTTGTGGCAGGTACACTCTTCATTTCTGGAATGATAGCTCATGTATTGATAGATTCAGGTTCTACACATTCATTTGCATCTCCCACATTTGCTAATAAATTGAGTAAAGTACCAAAGATACTAAAAAGTGGGTTTAGTGTAGTTTTACCTTCTAGAGAGGTGTTAAAGTCTAATAAGGTGTTGAGATCTTGTTTGGTTATGATAAATGGGAGAGAGATGTCTGTGAATTTAATCGTTTTGGATATGAAGGATTTTGATGTGATTCTTAGTATGGATTGGTTATCTAAGCATAGAGCCACCATAGATTGTCATCAAAAAGCGGTTATTTTTAAACCTCAAGAGGGACATCAATTCATTTTTAGTGGAAGATCAAAGAATGTCTCTTATCCAATTATTTCTGCAATGAAGGCAAGGAAAATGATTTGTAAAGGCTGTATTGGTTTCTTGGCCTCGATAGTTGATACTTCAGTTCGGGATGAGCTTAAACCTGAAGATGTGCCAGTAGTTAGGGAGCATTTGGAAGTTTTTCCTGAAGATCTTCCTAGTCTTCCCCCGGATCGAGAGATAGAATTTGTCATTGATGTTGTTCTAGGAATAACTCCTATTTCTAAGGCACCTTATCGTATGGCACCATTAGAATTGAAAGAGTTGAAGAATCAACTTCAAGAATTGTTGGACAAAGGTTTTATTCGTCCAAGTTTTTCTCCATGGGGTGCACCCGTTCTTTTTGTGAAAAAGAAGGATGGTTCGATGCAACTTTGTATTGATTATCGAGAATTAAACAAAGTCACAGTAAGGAACAGGTATCCTTTGCCTTAGATTGATGATTTATTCGATCAGTTGCAAGGGGCAGCGGTGTTTTCAAAGATTGATTTGAGGTCCGGCTATCATCAGTTAAGGGTGAAGGAATCAGATATACCCAAGACAGCTTTCAGAACACGGTATGGACATTATGAGTTTTTGGTTATTCCATTTGGATTAACCAATGCTCCAGCGGCTTTCATGGATTTGATGAACCGTGTGTTTAAGGATTTTCTTGATAAGTTTGTCATTGTTTTTATTGATGACATACTTATTTATTCTCGGACTCATGAGGAGCATTGTGAACACTTGAGAATAGTTTTGCAAATTTTGAAGGAGAAGCAGCTATTTGCAAAATTCAAGAAGTGTGAGTTTTGGCTGGAGAAAGTATCTTTTCTTGGTCATATTATTTCAAAGGATGGAATTTCTGTGGATCCTAGCAAAGTCGAAGCTGTTAGTGTTTGGCCTAGACCAAACAATGTCTCCAAAGTTCGTAGTTTCTTGGGCTTGGCAGGTTACTATAGACGATTTATTGAAGGTTTCTCTAAAATTGCTACTCCTCTAACTGCTTTGATGAGGAAGAATGTGAAGTTCTCTTGGTCTGATGCATGTGAAGAAAGTTTTCAGGAATTAAAGAAGCGATTGATCTCTGCTCCGGTGTTAGCTCTTCCGTCAGGGACTGATGGTTTTGCTATCTATAGCGATGCTTCAAAGAATGGTTTGGGTTGCGTGCTTATGCAAAATGGGAAGGTGATAGCTTATGCGTCACGTCAATTAAAAAGCTATGAGAAGAATTACCCTACTCACGATTTGGAGCTAGCTGTTGTGGTCTTTGCTTTCAAGATTTGGCGTCATTATCTTTATGGTGAGCACTGTGAGATATATTTTGACCACAAGAGTTTGAAATATTTATTCTCGCAGAAGGAATTAAATATGAGACAATGAAGATGGTTAGAATTGGTTAAGGATTATGATTGTGTTATTAATTATCATCCTGGCAAGGCTAATGTGGTGGCGGATGCTCTTAGTAGGAGGTCAGTTGGTGTTGGTTCAGAACAACAATCTTTGCTTGCAAACATAAGTAGAATGGAAATTGAAGTGGTTTCTCAACAAACAAAGGCTAAGCTTTCAGCTTTAGTGTTGCAGCCAAGTATCATGGATAAGATTAAACAAAGTCAAGATTCAGATCCTTATTTAGTTGGTATCAAAAAGAAGGTTCAAGCTGGAAAAAAGAATGACTTTTTGTTGTTTATTTTGAAATGGAAACAAACACGCCCATAGATTCTCTATGTTTTACATAGATTATCGGCATCACAGAGAAAAATATTTTCAAAAAGGTTTTAAATAAAAAATATGAGACAACATTATAAGACCAAAAGCAATAATATATTAACACACGCTCTGTAGTCATAAAAAGAAAATACTTCATAAATGGTCTTGGCAAATTGGTCAAATATATTCTCGTTCAACAATCTTGTTAATATTCAACAATCTTGTTAGTAAATTCTTGTTCTTATTCACAAATGACCGTCTCCCTTGCATTAATTGTAATTTTTCTTTTTTAACATCGCTACAAAGCAAAAAATTACTATGTTGGACTCGAATGCCTGAGTGCATGGGAAATGGTTAAACGTCGGTCCCACTTTTATTAAAGAAAATGTTGCAATTGCCTTGGCTTTACATTTGGGGGCGTTTGTATACAGTAATCTTAAGGATGTAAATGAGAATCTGTAATATTACCATGTTTAGTATAAGAATTATAATTTTTAAATTCCCAAGAAAAAGATTACCATGTGATTCACTTTCTTTCATTTTAAGGTAATTTAAATACTACCTAATATGATGTTTTTTAAATTCTCAGAAATCTTAAAAGTTATGAGAATCTTACCCACACACAGTGCAGCTTACCACCACTGAGCATCTCCTCCCTGGGTAGCTGCCGAGCACCTCCGTCACCGCCCCAGTCACTCCACCGTCGTCCACGGAGGAGCGCGTCGAGGAATCGTCCGAGAACGACGAGCAGGAGAGAGCCTAGGAATTTCAGGCCTTACCTTTGCCAAGGAATCATATACACTCTGCTGAGGAAGGAGAACGAGGCCGAGAAACAGTTCGACAAGTTCGGGTGACTTATTCCGAAGAACCATCCGTACAGAGAGTATTTCGACGACAACATGTTCACCACGAAGCTTTTCGCACAGCATGTCGATAGGGAGAAGAATGGCATTTGAATTTTCTGGTTCTCGTTTGAGGTTGAGCTTCTTTTTTGTTTCCTTAATTCTTACTTAACTTTCTGTGTTTTGATACCGATTGCTGACGCCATTGATACATTGAGGGAAATAAAAACATGGCTGGAAAATAGGAAGGGCAAGAGGGAAATAAAAACAGGAAATATATAGTCGATTTACTCTGTTTTTTGCATATAAGAAAAGAGGTATCTGTTTCTGAAGGAACCAAATGATCTCTGTTTTTAATGTCTGTCTTTCTTCTGGAATGGCTTTAGAAAATAGGTTCCTCCGGATACTATTTTACTGCTGAAAGTTTTACTGCTGGAATGGTTTTTTGAAGTTGAGCTTCTTTTTTATTTCCTTAATTCTTAACTTTGTGTGTTTTTCGTTTATGTGGTGCTTTTATTTACTTACGTTGTCGTAGGAGATTATATTATAAGGAAGATAAGAGTTCTTTCTAGTGTTTAGTTTGTAAGGTGGATATTATCAGTATCCCTTTGTTGAATTTGGCCTCTTGGTATCAAGTATCTATCAACAATTCAAATAGAAGATGGAACGGGAAAATAGAGATAGTTTTTTTTTTTTTTTTTTTTTTTTTTTTTAGTTTGTTATATTTTTTAAATCTAATTTGTTAAAATTATAATCACTTAATTAAATAAATAGTTTAAAATTATTTAAAATGTTTAATTTTATAAGAAAAATTACATTACATTACTGTGCACAATCAAACACAGTAACATAATATTCCTGAAAATATGAGAAAGATTCTTGTATAGAACCAAACATAATAATGTATTATTTCTAAGAATCATATTACTCCCCAACACTTTCTCAAGAATATAATTTCTACTGATTATTGCATACCAAACGCCTCCCTTAGAGCTTTGCAAGTGATGCGGAGTTGAGCGGAGTTGTTTCTCTCCGGGGCCAAATATCATTTCGGATTAATAATATATTTGTCATAGGCTTTCTTGATGACTAATTAATTTTAAGTTCAATAATTGTCCGCATGCCAATTTATTTTCTTTGGTTTAAAACATATATAGAACTTCGTTCATGCATCTTAGTAAGACTAGTATGGGGCACATGCCTTAGGCACGACAAGCTTATAAGAAAAATATGTAGCATAAATGGTGATGACATTATTTCTTATTGGAAAGCAGAAACGATAACCTTCCACAATCTGCGGGAGGATGCTGTGCAGGACATCTTTTCGCGGCTCCCTGCCGACACTTTGGTATTATTCAAGAATCTCCCCAATCAAAGACCCACTATTTGTTTCCAAGAATCTCCAAAATTGGAAGCACAAGTGCTCGTCATCCTTAATTATTCGTCGCCCTTGCCCCCCTAAAGGCCAGCAAACAAATAACTGCTATGAACAAAGATTCTCATTGCTTATACTCCTCATTGATGATGGTGGCAATGATCGCTGCGGTTCTTTAATTGAGGATGTCAGTTTTCCGCTTCGTGGGCATGGACGGTACATGTGGTATGATTGGCGGGTTCAGTGCCATTGCGATGGGATCATTTGCCTCATTAAATTTGATGGAAGTGATGGTATGCAATCCAGTATTACAAGAGTTCAAGCTTGTGCCGGGATCAAAGACTCGTGTGAACAATTTTACCTGTGGAGGAATAGTATTTGGATACGACTCCAGAGTCAAATGAAAAACTACCAAGTATTATTACATATCACGCGCTTTTAGACTAATCAAATAAATAGGATGTAGCATGAGAGGACAATTACCCACTGTCCCATTTTCTGTTATTTAGGAAGATGACTTTTGGATTGAATACCTTTAGCGATACCATCGCGAATAGAAGGCGGAAGATTCACCTTCTCTCAGCGGGTGATGCAAAAAGTATTGTCTAAAGATTGTCATCGTCGGTATTTTGATTGTTAAAACAAATGACAGAATTTGACCACCGGAAATCAAACCAGAAAATTCAAGAACATAAAACCATCATAACACATCACAAGAGAAAGCTTTCCAGAACTGAAGTTTATTGAACCAATCAAGAACAAAATACAGCCACCCTTTTCCCCTGAGAATTCCCGAGAAACAAACACCCTTTCTCGCCTCTCTCAATCACTCTCTAGAACCCAGCGAATAGAGAAGACCCTTTTTGTACTCAGAGGAAAAAAGATCAAGAATTATCTAGAATAAAGTCTAGTTCCCAATTCTCTATACACGACTATATATATATAGTTTTGATCTTATCCTCAAGGCAAAAGCAAAACTACCCCTCTGTTCTTTCACACTAAGACCGACTAAAGAATTCAACAAATTCTTCCACGTGTCTTCATCCAATTGATTCAACTCAATTGACTTGGATTCACCTATTGCAACAAATCTCCACCTTGAATCTCAGTCAATTACAGTTTCAGTTCTGAACACCTCTTACTAAGAGGTCCTTTGTATTGCCCTCACCTTTACTAAGTCTAAGCAATGATTAAACTTAGTAATTGGCAACACCTTTGTGAGCATATCTGCAGGATTATGCTCAGTTGCAATCTTCTTAACCTCCACTGTCTTATGTGCTATAACATCTCTAATGAAATGCAACCTGATGTCAATGTGCTTTGTCCTTTCATGGAACATCTGATTCTTTGAAAGACAAATTGCTGATTGACTATCACACCAAACAGTAGCAGTTACTTCCTTGCCTTCTAACTCAGAAACAATTCCCTTGACCCATATAGCTTCCTTAATTCCTTCTGTCAAAGCTATATATTCAGCTTCTGTAGTAGAGAGAGCAACTATTGACTGAAGACTAGCTTTCCAACTAATTAGATTTCCATACAGAGTAAAAATGTACCCAGTTAATGATCTCCTTTTGTCAATATCACCAGCAAAGTCTGCATCAACGGATTTTCGGTAATTCAAGTCTAGAGAGGTGATCTGCTACGAGATTTTCTGTCCCTTTTTTATCTCTTATCTCCAAGTCAAATTCTTGTAATAACAGCACCCAACGGATGAGTCTCGGTTTAGCATCCTTCTTGGTCATAAGGTACTTAATTGCAGAATGATCTGTGAAAACAACTACCTTATTGCCGATTAAATAAGGTCGAAACTTGTCGAAAGCGAACACAATTGCCAATAACTCCTTCTCTCTGTGGTTGCATAATTAAGTTGGGCATCATTGAGAGTGCGATCGGCGTAGTAGATAGCATGAAACACCTTATTCTTATGTTGCCCAAGAACAGCTCCTACCGCATAATCACTCGCGATCGCACATCAATTCAAATGGCAACTCCCAATCTGGAGTTACAACAATAGGCGCAGACACAAGTTTCTCTTTGAGATTAGAGAAGGCCTGACACTCTTCATTGAAAACAAAAGAAGTACCTTGCATCGGAGACTTGAGAGTGGCTTGAGATCTTAGAGAAGTCCTTGATAAATCTTCCGAGAAGCCCGCATGACCCAAAAACTCCTTATCCCTTTTATCGATGTTGGTGGTGGTAACTTTTCTATTGTCTCGATCTTAGCTCGATCAACCTCAATGCCTTTGGAAGAAATCCGGTGGCCCAAAACTATGCCTTCACGCACCATAAAATGACATTTCTCCCAATTTAAAACTAAGTTAGTTTCTTCACATCGGATTAGCACCTGTTTAAGATTGTCAAGGCAATCATCAAATGAATTTCCAACGACAGAAAAGTCATCCATAAATACCTCAATTATCTGCTCCACCATGTCTAAGAAAATAGCCATCATACACCTTTGAAAAGTGCCAGGAGCGTTGCATAATCCAAATGGCATTCTTCGAAAAAAGTGTGCCATAGGGACATGTAAATGTAGTCTTCTCTTGGTCCTCCGGTGCTATGGCTATTTGATTGTATCCAGAATAACCGCCTAGAAAACAAGAGTACTCATGGCCCGCTAACCGATCTAGCATCTGATCAATAAAAGGTAGTGGAAAATGATCTTTTCGTGTGGCTTTATTTAACTTCCTGTAATCAATGCAGATTCTCCATCCTGTAACAGTTCTTGTAGGGATAAGCTCGTTATTTTCATTCTTCACTACCGTCATTCCTCCCTTTTTAGGTACTACTTGCACTGGACTCACCCATGAGCTATCTGAGATTGGGTAAATCACTCCTGCATCTAACCATTTTAACACTTCTTTTCGCACCACCTCTTTCATGGTTGGATTAAGTCTTCGTTGTGCTTCCACAGATGGTTTGATGTTGTCTTCCAAATGTAATGCGATGCATACACATAGAAGGGCGAATTCCTTAATATCCGCCAAAGACCACCCAATTGCGCACTTATAGTCCCTCAAAGACTCTTAATAACTTATCTTCTTCTTCAAGAGAGAGTATTGAGGAAATGATTACCGGTAAAGTTGATGATTCACCAAGATATGCATAACGAAGATGTGCGGTAATGGTTTTAGTTCGAGATTCGCGGCCGCTCAATCGATGGCATAGGACGTGAGGAGCTTTTGTCCCGTAGCTTCAAAGTATTTCCTTCTATTTGGCTCAAAGGAATCCATCCACCGTAAATACTCTATCACCTCCTCATCCTCCATGATCGGAGAATCACTTTGCAATAAGCTAGCCTCCAAGGGATCCGATTGATCCACATGGTTAGACACTATAGCTTCCACTTCATCGATCCGAAGCAACTATCACTTGCTTCGGGTATTTTATAGCATTGAAGACATTAAAATTACCTCTTCTTCTTGTACCCGAAGGCGCAGTTCACCCTTTTGGACATCAATGAGTGCTCTCCCATTTGCTAGAAATGGTCTTCCAAGTATGATAGGTATTTCTTTATCTTCCTCCATGTCAAGAACTATGAAATCTGCAGGAAGATAAACTTGTCAACTTTAACGAGCACATCCTCAATTACTCCTCTAGGGGTGCTTGATAGAGCGATCCGCCAATTGTAGTGTCACCGTGGTAGGTCTTGCTTCACCTAAACCCAACTTTTGAAAGATAGATAAAGGCATTAAATTGATGCTTGCACCTAAGTCACATAATGCCTTTTCGAACACAAAGATTCTAACCCAACAAGGGATGGTGAAACTCCCCGATCTTTAAGCTTCGAGGCAACTTCCTTTGTAAAATGGCACCGCTCTTTCATGAAGTGCAACAGTTTCATAGTCCTCAAGTTTCCTCTTGTTTGACAAGATGTCTTTCATAAACTTCACATAACTTGGCATTTGTTCTAGTGCTTCAGCGAATGGGATATTGATGTGAAGTTTCTTGAATACATTGATGAATTTAGCAAACTGTTGATCTAGTTTGCTTTTCTTTAGGCGTTGAGGAAAAGGAACTCTAGGAGATGGTTCTTGAGGAGGTTGTGCTTGATTTTCTGCCTTAACTTCAATATCCTCTTTTGTAGCCTCTTGTGTTTGAGATGACACCCTTTGCTCATCTTTGTCAAGCTTTTCAATTCTCACCGAGCTTCTAATTCTTTACCACTTCTCAAGGTAATCGCTTTGCAATACTCTTTTCCATCTCTTTTGGATTCACTTCAGAAGTGCTAGGCAAATTTCCCTGTTGTCTCTCCAAAAACATGTTGGCCATTTGACTGATTTGTACCTCTAAACTTCTGATCTGAGCCGATTGATTCTGGAAGTTTGTCCTGGTTTCATTCATGAATTGCGTGTGAGAGGTAGCCAATTGTGCCATTGCATCTTCCAGATTCACCTTCTTCTCTTGTGGCGGGTTGCTCTGTTCGGGTTGCAACACATTTTGATTGTTTCTCCAAGAAAAGTTTGGGTGATTACGCCATCCTTGATTAAACCTGTTAGAGTACGGATTGTTCTGCTGCCTAGTGTAATTCCCCACGTATTGAGCCTGCTCCAGTTGTGCCTGTGCAAATGGGTTGTCCGCTTGACACTCGTAACCTTGGTGAGATCCGCTACAAAACTCACAAACCGGAGATGATGTTTGGATGGCATTGGCATCAATTGAGTACTCAGAATTGTTTGGACATAGAAGCAATTTGGGCGATCAAATTAGTGATGGCATCAACTTCATGTAGTCCGGCTGTCTTCTTTGGCAAGCTTCTTTCACTAGGCCACCGGTAATTATTGGTTGCCATATCTTCTAGCAACTCATATGCCTCATCTTCGCTTTTTTTTCATTAACGCCTCCTCCTGCAGATGCATCAATTAGAGTTCTTGTAGTGCCACTCAATCCATTATAAAAATTATGGACTTGCATCCATTTAGGTAGACCATGATGAGGACATCTTCTCAAAGAACTCCTTGTATCTCTCCCATGCTTCATATAGAGTTTCACCTTCATATTGAGCAAAAAATTATTGATCTCAATGCGCATCTTCATTGTTTTTTTAGCCGGTGGGAAAAACTTAGAAAGGAACTTCTCGAACTAAGTCTTCCCAACTAGTGATCGAATTTGGAGGCAATGAGTTCAACCAATTTTTTGCTTTATCTCTCAAAGAGAAAGGAAACAAACGAAGGCGAAGAGCTTCATCATTGACTCCATTGTATTTGATGAAGATCGCAAATCTCCAGAAAATTTGCGATGTGAGCATTAGGATCTTCATTCGGCAATCCATTAAATTGGATCGCTTGAATCATCTGCAACATTATCGGCTTCAATTCAAAATTATTCGCCTGAATAGCCGGCCTCCTTATCACTGATTGAACGCCAGTTGGTGGCAATGCATAATCTCGCAAAGCCATTGGCTGATTGACCACCGGTGGATTGTTCAGTGGTATGTTGTTGTTGTTGTTCTCATTTATTGCCCCTTCAGGATCAGCCATAGTTTCTTGCGATAGAATGACAGTTTCTCTCTTCTCTTTTCTATTTCTTCGACAAATGCGCTCAATTTCTGAATCAAGAGGAACTAGAATATCGCTCCCAAACTTTCGCATGCACGTAGAGTGAATTCTGTAGAGCACAAAACAAGAACAATAAAATAAATAACAAAATAAAATCCAAAGTAAAACTAGAGTTATTTGGTATCGATATTAGTAAAAACAAAACAATCCCGACAACGGCGCCAAAAAACTTGTTGTGAAAAATCGTAACGCAAGTATACGCTATCGCAATCAAGTAATATAATAGTGAATAAGAATATCGTCCCACGAGGATTATTGTTTACTAATTACCAAATTGTATTAACCCCAATTTTATTTGGATACTTGAAAAGAGAGATTATAAAATTAAGTAAAACAAAACTAAAACAATTAAATAAATTAAGCAATGCTAAGCAATGGATGAAAATTCAATAGATTAAGATTCTAGGGTTTCCGATTTCACCAAATTAATCATGTTCAAATTCTCATAATTCAAGCAAATTAACATTCAATCCTATAATTGACAAAGAATTTCTCTAAAGCAATTATTATTCTTTCTCAAGCAACAATAATATTAATCCAACAAGCAAAATCTACATCTCTCACGACTTCTAAACCTGTTGAAAATCATTAAGTGCAAGAAATTCAAAAGAATCGCACAAGCATCATAGATATCTCTATCCTATGAACAACTCACGGTATTTCAATTAAGAGCTTATTCAATTATCACCTCTCGCCTCAAATCAAATACAAAATCATGTAATAGTTGGCCAAACAATCACAAGCATTAAGAATAAATTGAAATACTCAAAGATATATGGATTAAACATCAATTACTTAAAAAGAAGATTGAGAATTCGAACAATCATAATCCGGCTACATCGTAGCCCTAGAAAAAGGAATTAGTTCATCTCTAAACAAAATAAATTCCTAAACAAAGTCTTAATCATTGGAAAGGAAAGAAAAGAACTAGTTTGGAGTTGAATTGAAGCGTCGCCGTCTCCGGATTTGAGCCGTTCTTCTTCTCCGTCCCAATTCTCCTTTTCTTCTCTTGAATACTCTCTCAAAAGCCAGCCGTCATTCCACAGTAAAAAGTCCTTCTAATTGCCCTAGACTCATCTATTTATATGTTTCAGAGCCTTAGGGTCAAAAAGGATAAGTTTTCTCACGATTGGTCTTCAAAACGAGATTTTTTTCGTATCGCAGCGCTGCGGCGCTGTGTTCCTAGCGCTGCGGCGCTGGATGGGAAATATCTTGGGCGCCAAAACGCTGTCTTGGGCGCCAAAACGCCGGTCATTCTGCCCGGTGCATAATTTCTGCCGGATTTCAGCGTTGCGGCGCTGCAGACTGGCGCCAAAACGCCACCCATTCTGCCCAAAAGTCTTGTTCTGTCACATTTCAACGCCAAAACGCTACGGATGGGCGCCTAAACGCTATGTTTGCTGTCTTTTTCATCCAAATTGTCCAAAACCTTCCAAATCATAGACTTTCACCTATCCTTCAAACAAAGAATGAAAACACACATAAAAACTAACAAAAAAACCTCGAAACCAACTAGATATTAAGTATAAAACAATACTAAATGAGTGAGTAAAACTCACTCATCAAATACCCCCAAACTTAATATTTTGCTAGTCCTCGAGCAAAACAAAAAAAAATGAAAGAAGGAAAACTAAAAGGAAATAAAAACACGAATAATATGAAACATAAATAAATGAAACCTTGCTTGAGTATTGAGCCGGTGTCGTTTCACAAAAATTGCCTCAGAGATCTCACATAAGTTATAGCTCAAGAAAGACTTTAAACTTTTTGAAAGTTTAGAATTTCAACTCGAATGCTAATCTCAACCCCACCTATGACTCCTTATGTGTGTGTGAATAATCAATTACACATATCCAAATGCAACTTAAATGAGTTTATGCAATTAAATGAATCAAGGTAGATCTATGATTTTTTTTTTTTTTTTCTCGAATTCCATAGGCTTATTGTTCTTATCACTCTCCACTAATGTCGGTCAACCAACCACCAAGGATCAATAGGACTTTATTAAGCTTGAATTGAATGGCTAGGGATTAGGTAGGATAAACCGATATCAATGAGGCTCTGAATTCCCTAAACTCATCAATTACTCTAGGATCCTCTTGTAGAACTTCCCGACTCAATATCTCAAATATATCCGCCATTTGCCATCAACATTCTTGTCTCCACTTTTATTTCTTTCTTTTTTTTCTTTCTTTTTTTTTTTTTTTTTTTTTTTTTTTTTTTGAACGATAGATACAGAATTTCATTGGAGACAACAAATGGAATATAGAAAATATCCATACACCTCCCAATTCCAAACACACTCAACGTGCATCCTAGAATAATCAACAAGCTCAAGGAAAGGGTGAATGATAGGATTTATTTAAAGGCTAGGCTTATAATGTGGATGACAAAGAGAAGTTTAAACAGGCTCAAAGAGGTGACTAGGGATATTATTGTAACAGGGTAAGCTCAAACGGTTCAAACGATCCAAAAATGGCCTAAATCATTTCCTTAGTGATAGATTGCCTGGGATTTCGCCTCGAGTGATAATCAAACAAGTTCTAGAATCCGGTGAGATCCCCAGAAACATGACAATCACATAAACTTTCTCTAAGTTCACAACATGGTCAAGTGCTCTTAATTATGTGCTCAACAATGTAAGAAAATCATAAGTAGAGTAAAATCAACAAACAAGTCAAGCACACAAACAATCAAATTATTCATTGTCTCCCGTGAAGCCATAGTTAAGTTCAATCGTTGTCTCATCATCGGCCGGGTGAAACAAGCAACCAAAACTCAAGGTTTTTTTTTTTGTTTTTTTTTTTTTTAATTAAACGACATATAATGAGATAGTTAACCCCCCCAAACTTGAAATTGACATTGTCCTCAATGAAAAGAAAGAAGAATAAAAAAAAAAGAAAAACAAGAGTTAAAGGACTTCCCTGAGGAGTTGTCAATCATTGTCTTCATTGTCATCAGGAGGAGGTGCAGAACGTGCGGGGGTAGGATGGTGGCGTCTGACTGGAGTGTACGGCGGCAGAGTCGGAGGTTGAGGAAAGACAATTCCATCGTGTCCGAATTATGCACAATTGGAAAACATTTCCCCCCAAAGCTTGTAGTGAATTGTGCCAAGTAATCAAACCGCACATCTTGTCGTGCAGCAAATGATTTGATCTTGATTATATTGAATTTGGCCCAACTGCTGATCAACTCTCTCCCACCCACCGTTGTTGTTCATGCGCCATAAGTTGTAATTGGTCTACGCAGGCCTCAAACAAGATTCGGGCCTGTTGAGGAATTCGCTTGGTTGTCCGTAAGAACTAGGGCCCGGTAGTGGTGCGGTTGGCGTCAGAGTAGGCCTTTGAGCATTAGCTTTATAGCTCTCTATTTTCTTCCGAGTAATGACCGACTTTGGGTGCTTGAATTTCTTCGCTTTTGCGGTCGTTGGAATTCCTACTTGTTGACACAAGTCATAAATCAATGAAGGATGTCCAAGTCCCCCCGTAAATGGATTCCTTGGATCGTATCAAGAATGGATTGCTCAATGATCTTCCCAACATCTATGCTAAAGCCCCCAAGATAGCATAATTTAGAATAGCACGCCCTTTGTCACTTCGTATATTATCGCACGGAAGCAATTTGGCGATATAAAATAATGCCACGCCTTTGTCTCATGGGCTAATCCGGAGGAAGGGAAATTAATAACATCTGTGGTGGATGTCTTCCAATGCACGCGAGAGCTTGTCAAGAACTCAATAATCTCATCCGGTTGGGTTCCCGTCGATATTGAGTATACCTATCATTCACTATATTGGGCAGCTTATAGTACTTGTTGATAGCTTTACTTGTCAAAAGGCTACCCATTTACCATGGGACAAAAACTTTCTTGTTTCTATGTTCCTTGGCATTGGCATAGAATTCTCGAACCATCGGAACTAGCGCGGCCGGCGGTTGCTTTACAAACTCTTGCCAATTGCGGCCCTCAATGTCTTTGGTTCACAAGTGTACCGGCGATTAATCCTCTCTCCGGAACACAAGTTTTTGTTACTACAGAATGTTTATACCTCTCCGATGCTTCAAAACTAATAAATTTGTCTTTGTCAAATTTTGCTGTCTTCGAAGATGAAGCGTCCGGAGTTGAAGTGCGCAAACGCTTGGAAGCCATGAAAATTGGTAATGTATATGCCAGCTAAGAACCAAGTCCAGACTAACGTCCCCCTTTTTTTTTCGAAGCACACCCAAAAAACCAAAAAAAAAACGTCCTTTCAGGACTTTTATCAAACACCTGGCGTGCAGGATAGCAAAGCTCACGTTTCTTACGCTACAACATCTCACTGCCCCCGAATTTTTCAGCCCTCACAAATAATCATCTCATTCCATATCAAATCAACAAGCAATTCTCAAAACAACACGGGGAATCAAAAGCTAACCTTTCTTCGGATGGAGGATCACCCCGGCATTCAAGACCCCACGGTTTGTGCTTGTCCCACCGGTGCGATTCTTGGGTTCAATGAGAATGGATCAAAGGGAGATCACTAGAGGTGGATTTGGGAATGTTGGTAAGAGATTTTGGAGTGGGGGTGGTGTTTTGGGGGCGGTGGTGGCTGTTGTGGCCTGAGTTTTGGGAGAGTTATGAAAAAAAAAAAAAAAAAGTGTGGCGTGGTTTATGATTGCCTTCCCGAAGTGCCTCTGCTGATTGTCATTTTTTTTTTTTTTTTTTGTGGTAGCGCCTAGGCGCTCAAATGTGGCGCCAAGGCGCTACACAATCTGTCTATTTTAAGCGATTTTTTTTTTTTTTTTTGGGGTAGCGCCTAAGCGCTCAAACATAGCGCCAAGGCGCTACTTGCTCTGTTACTTTTGCCTGAAACACCTGGTTTTTGAGCGCCAAAGCGCTCAGATGGGCGCCAAAACGCCACTGTTGCTGCCAAATCAGTGCTTTCATGCCTTCTTGAGCTTCATTTCAATTGTAAATCCTTAGAGCAACCCCCCAAACTTGTTAGTTAACCTATCAATCAATTTAGCACACAATAAGTAACTGAAAATAAACTAATAAAAATTATGAAAATAATGATAATAAAAAAAAAAAATAAATAAATAAAAAAAAATAAAAATAAATAAATAAATAAATAACAGATGTTAGAAGGCTCGGGTCGCCTCCCGAGAAGCGCTTTTGGTTTAACGTCATCGGCCGACGCCTTGCTTCTCATGGTGAGTTCAGAGAATGTTGGTCTTCTTTTGATCAAAGCCATCATTTATATAATGCTTCAAACGTTGTCCGTTGACTTTGAATGTTCCTTTTCATTATGAGTGACTTCAATCGCTCCATAGGGAAATACTCTCACCACCGTAAATGGTCCCGACCATCTAGACTTGAGCTTTCACGAAATAACCGCAGCCTTTTGAATTATATAGCAACACTTGTTGGCCCGGCTTGAACTCTCGTCTTGAAATGTGCTTGTCATGCCAAGCCTTTGTTCGCCTCCTTGTAAATCTTGGCATTCTCATATGCATCATTTCGAACTCCTCCATCTCATTAATCTGCAGAAGTCTCTTTTCACCACCACATGCATGTCCGTATTCAACCGCTTCATGGCCCAATATGCTTTATGCTCCAGTTCATTCGAAGGTGACATGCTTTTCCATAAACTAACCTATAGGAGACATCCCTATTGGCGTTTTGAATGCCGTCCGATAAGCCTAGAGTGCGCCATCAAGCTTCCTTGCCCAATCCTTCCCCGATCTTTGAACAGGTCTTCTCTAGAATTAGCTTCACCTCTCTATTTGATATCTCGGCTTGGCCATTCGTTTGAGGGTGATATGCTAGTGCAGTTCGATGTTTGACTCCATATTTCGCCAATAGAGCTTCAAATAGTTTGTTGCGTAAGTGAGATCCTCATCACTAATTATAGCCCTTGAGTCCCGAATCGAGTGAAAATATTTTTCCGGAGAAAATTCAAAGACCACCTTGCCATCATTTGTTGGAGTTGCCGATGCCTCCACCCATTTGGAAACATAATCCATTTGCTAAAAGAATATACTTGTTGTTATAAGATGATGGAAACGGGCCCATAAAGTCAATTCCCCATACGTCGAATAACTCCACTTCTAGAATGGTTTGCAAAGTGGCATTTCATTCCTCCTAGAAATATTTCCTGCTCGTTGACATCTATCACACGTCCGCGAAAAGCATAAGCATCCTTGAACAAGCTTGGCCAATAGAATCCCGATTGGAGAACTTTAGCGGCAGTTCTATTTCCCCGAAATGGCCTCCACACTCAAGTGTATGGCAATGCCTTAGGATATCCTCCATCTCTTCTTCCGGGACACATCTCCGAATAATTTGATCCGCGCAATGTTTATAAAGCACTGGTTCCTCCCAATAATAATGCTTGACATTAGAGAAGAACTTCTTCTTTTGTTGATAAGAAAACTCCGGAGGTACAATTTTGGCTGCAAGGTAGTTCACAATATCGGCATACCAAGGAAGCAGCTTTGTAGAGGAAATTGTGAATAGTTGCTCATAAGGAAATTTATCATCAATTGGAGGCTTTTTTACTTCTTCTTCCTTCGGTAATTCAAGTCTAGAGAGGTGATCTGCTACGAGATTTTCTGTCCCTTTTTTATCTCTTATCTCCAAGTCAAATTCTTGTAATAACAGCACCCAACGGATGAGTCTCGGTTTAGCATCCTTCTTGGTCATAAGGTACTTAATTGCAGAATGATCTGTGAAAACAACTACCTTATTGCCGATTAAATAAGGTCGAAACTTGTCGAAAGCGAACACAATTGCCAATAACTCCTTCTCTGTGGTTGCATAATTAAGTTGGGCATCATTGAGAGTGCGACTGGCGTAGTAGATAGCATGAAACACCTTATTCTTGCGTTGCCCAAGAACAGCTCCTACCGCATAATCACTCGCATCGCACATCAATTCAAATGGCAACTCCCAATCTGGAGTTACAACAATAGGCGCAGACACAAGTTTCTCTTTGAGATTAGAGAAGGCCTGTTGACACTCTTCATTGAAAACAAAAGAAGTACCTTGCATCAGGAGACTTGAGAGTGGCTTGGAGATCTTAGAAGTCCTTGATAAATCTTCCTCAGAAAGCCCGCATGACCCAAAAACTCCTTATCCCTTTTACTCGATGTTGGTGGTGGTAACTTTTCTATTGTCTCGATCTTAGCTCGATCAACCTCAATGCCTTTGGAAGAAATCCGTGGCCCAAAACTATGCCTTCACGCACCATAAAATGACATTTCTCCCAATTTAAAACTAAGTTAGTTTCTTCACATCGGATTAGCACCTGTTTAAGATTGTCAAGGCAATCATCAAATGAATTTCCAACGACAGAAAAGTCATCCATAAATACCTCAATTATCTGCTCCACCATGTCTAAGAAAATAGCCATCATACACCTTTGAAAAGTGCCAGGAGCGTTGCATAATCCAAATGGCATTCTTCGAAAAGCAAAAGTGCCATAGGGACATGTAAATGTAGTCTTCTCTTGGTCCTCTGGTGCTATGGCTATTTGATTGTATCCAGAATAACCGTCTAGAAAACAGTAGTACTCATGGCCCGCTAACCGATCTAGCATCTGATCAATAAAAGGTAGTGGAAAATGATCTTTTCGTGTGGCTTTATTTAACTTCCGTAATCAATGCAGATTCTCCATCCCGTAATGTTCTTGTAGGGATAAGCTCGTTATTTTCATTCTTCACTACCGCTATTCCTCCCTTTTTAGGTACTACTTGCACTTTGGACTCACCCATGAGCTATCCGAGATTGGGTAAATCACTCCCGCATCTAACCATTTTAACACTTCTTTTCGCACCACCTCTTTCATGGTTGGATTAAGTCTTCGTTGTGCTTCCACGGATGGTTTGATGTTGTCTTCCAAATGTAATGCGATGCATACACATAGAAGGGCGAATTCCCTTAATATCTCGCCAAAGACCACCCAATTGCGGACTTATAGTCCCTCAAAGACTCTTAATAACTTATCTTCTTCTTCAAGAGAGAGTATTGAGGAAATGATTACCGGTAAAGTTGATGATTCACCAAGATATGCATAACGAAGATGTGCCGGTAATGGTTTTAGTTCGAGATTCGGCGGCTGTTCAATCGATGGCATAGGACGTGAGGAGCTTTGTCCCAGAGCTTCAAAGTATTTCCTTCTATTTGGCTCAAAGGAATCCATCCACCGTAAATACTCTATCACCTCCTCATCCTCCATGATCGGAGAATCACTTTGCAATAAGCTAGCCTCCAAGGGATCCGATTGATCCACATGGTTAGACACTATAGCTTCCACTTCATCGATCCGAAAGCAACTATCACTTGCTTCGGGTATTTTATAGCATTGAAGACATTAAAATTACCTCTTCTTCTTGTACCCGGCGCAGCTTTCACCCTTTTGGACATCAATGAGTGCTCTCCTGTTGCTAGAAATGGTCTTCCAAGTATGATAGGTATTTCTTTATCTTCCTCCATGTCAAGAACTATGAAATCTGCAGGGGAAGATAAACTTGTCAACTTTAACGAGCACATCCTCAATTACTCCTCTAGGGTGCTTGATAGAGCGATCTGCCAATTGTAGTGTCACCGTGGTAGGTCTTGCTTCACCTAAACCCAACTTTTGAAAGATAGATAAAGGCATTAAATTGATGCTTGCACCTAAGTCACATAATGCCTTTTCGAACACAGCATTCCCAACTGAACAAGGGATGGTGAAACTCCCTGGATCTTTAAGCTTCTGAGGCAACTTCCTTTGTAAAATGGCACTGCACTCTTCAGTAAGTGCAACAGTTTCATAGTCCTCAAGTTTCCTCTTGTTTGACAAGATGTCTTTCATAAACTTCACATAACTTGGCATTTGTTCTAGTGCTTCAGCGAATGGGATATTGATGTGAAGTTTCTTGAATACATTGATGAATTTAGCAAACTGTTGATCTAGTTTGCTTTTCTTCAGGCGTTGAGGAAAAGGAACTCTAGGAGATGGTTCTTGAGGAGGTTGTGCTTGATTTTCTGCCTTAACTTCAATATCCTCTTTTGTAGCCTCTTGTGTTTGAGATGACACCCTTTGCTCATCTTTGTCAAGCTTTTCAATTCTCACCGGAGCTTCTAATTCTTTACCACTTCTCAAGGTAACTGCTTTGCAATACTCTTTTCCATCTCTTTTTGGATTCACTTCAGAAGTGCTAGGCAAATTTCCCTGTTGTCTCTCCAAAAACATGTTGGCCATTTGACTGATTTGTACCTCTAAACTTCTGATCTGAGCCGATTGATTCTGGAAGTTTATCCTGGTTTCATTCATGAATTGCGTGTGAGAGGTAGCCAATTGTGCCATTGCATCTTCCAGATTCACCTTCTTCTCTTGTGGCGGGTTGCTCTGTTCGGCCTGCAACACATTTTTTGATTGTTTCTCCAAGAAAAGTTTGGGTGATTACGCCATCCTTGATTAAACCCGTTAGAGTACGGATTGTTCTGCTGCCTAGTGTAATTCCCCACGTATTGAGCCCCGCTCCGCTTGTGCACAGTGCAAATGGGTTGTCCGCTTGACACTCGTAACCTTGGTGAGATCCGCTACAAAACTCACAAACCGGAGATGATGTTTGGATGGCATTGGTCATCAATTGAGTACTCAGAATTGTTTGGACATAGAAGCAATTTGGGCAGTCAAATTAGTGATGGCATCAACTTCATGTAGTCCGGCGTCTTCTTTGGCAAGCTTCTTTCACTAGGCCACTTTGGTAATTATTGGTTGCCATATCTTCTAGCAACTCATATGCCTCATCTTCGCTTTTTTTTTCATTAACGCCCTCCCCGCAGATGCATCAATTAGAGTTCTTGTAGTGCCACTCAATCCATTATAAAAATTATGGACTTGCATCCATTTAGGTAGACCATGATGAGGACATCTTCTCAAAGAACTCCTTGTATCTCTCCCATGCTTCATATAGAGTTTCACCTTCATATTGAGCAAAATTATTGATCTCAATGCGCATCTTCATTGTTTTTAGCCGGTGGGAAAAACTTAGAAAGGAACTTCAACTAAGTCTTCCCAACTAGTGATCGAATTTGGAGGCAATGAGTTCAACCAATTTTTGCTTTATCTCTCAAAGAGAAAGGAAACAAACGAAGGCGAAGAGCTTCATCATTGACTCCATTGTATTTGACAAGACGCAAATCTCCGAAAAATTTGCGATGTGAGCATTAGGATCTTCATTCGCAATCCATTAAATTGGATCGCTTGAATCATCTGCAACATTACCGGCTTCAATTCAAAATTATTCGCCTGAATAGCCGGCCTCCTTATCACTGATTGAACGCCAGTTGGTGGCAATGCATAATCTCGCAAAGCCATTGGCTGATTGACCACCGGTGGATTGTTCAGTGGTATGTTGTTGTTGTTGTTCTCATTTATTGCCCCTTCAGGATCAGCCATAGTTTCTTGCGATAGAATGACAGTTTCTCTCTTCTCTTTTCTATTTCTTCGACAAGTACGCTCAATTTCTGAATCAAGAGGAACTAGAATACTGCTCCCAAACTTTCGCATGCACGTAGAGTGAATTCCTGTAGAGCACAAAACAAGAACAATAAAATAAATAACAAAATAAAATCCAAAGTAAAACTAGAGTTATTTGGTATCGATATTAGTAAAAACAAAACAATCCCCGGCAACGGCGCCAAAAACTTGTTGTGAAAAATCGTAACGCAAGTATACGCTATCGCAATCAAGTAATATAATAGTGAATAAGAATATCGTCCCACGAGGATTATTGTTTACTAATTACCGAAATTGTATTAACCCCAATTTTATTTGGATACTTGAAAAGAGAGATTATAAAATTAAGTAAAACAAAACTAAAACAATTAAATAAATTAAGCAATGCTAAGCAATGGATGAAAATTCAATAGATTAAGATTCTAGGGTTTCCGATTTCACCAAATTAATCATGTTCAAATTCTCATAATTCAAGCAAATTAACATTCAATCCTATATCGACAAAGAATTTCTCTAAAGCAATTATTATTCTTTCTCAAGCAACAATAATATTAATCCAACAAGCAAAATCTACATCTCTGTCAGACTTCTAAACCTGTTGAAAATCATTAAGTGCAAGAAATTCAAAAGAACTGCACAAGCATCATAGATATCTCTATCCTATGAACAACTCACGGTATTTCAATTAAGAGCTTATTCAATTATCACCTCTCAGTCTCAAATCAAATACAAAATCATGTAATAGTTGGCCAAACAATCACAAGCATTAAGAATAAATTGAAATACTCAGCATATATGGATTAAACATCAATTACTTAAAAAGAAGATTGAGAATTCGAACAATCATAATCCGGCTACATCGTAGCCCTAGAAAAAGGAATTAGTTCATCTCTAAACAAAATAAATTCCTAAACAAAGTCTTAATCATTGGAAAGGAAAGAAAAGAACTAGTTTGGAGTTGAATTGAAGCGTCGCCGCCTCCGGATTTGAGCCGTTCTTCTTCTCCGTCCCAATTCTCCTTTTCTTCTCTTGAATACTCTCTCAAAAGCCAGCCGTCATTCCACAGTAAAAAGTCCTTCTAATTGCCCTAGACTCATCTATTTATATGTTTCGAGCCTTAGGGTCAAAAAGGATAAGTTTTCTCACGATTGGTCTTCAAACGAGATTTTTTTCAGATCGCAGTGTGGCTTGCCTTGTGTTCCTAGTGCTTCGGCCCCCGGATGGGAAATATCCCGGGCGCCAAAACGCCGTCTTGGCGCCAAAAACGCCGGGTCATTCTGCCCGGTGCATAATTTCTGCCGGATTTCAACGTTATACGGGCTGCAGACGGGCGCCAAAACGCCACCCATTCTGCCCAAAAGTCTTGTTCTCACATTTCAAAATAAAAAACGCTACGGATGGGCGCCTAAACGCTATGTTTGCTGTCTTTTTCATCCAAATTGTCCAAAACCTTCCAAATCATAGACTTTCACCTATCCTTCAAACAAAGAACGAAAACACACATAAAAACTAACAAAAAAACCTCGAAACCAACTAGATATTAAGTATAAAACAATACTAAATGAGTGAGTAAAACTCACTCATCAGCCCCTGATGATGATAGTGCCCGAGCCTCTTGTGCCAAACTTCTGAGATACTTTCTTTGATTGGGAAAGCAGATTGCTCCTCCTCCAATGGATTGAGTGAAAAACACTTTCCCTCCATTTTGACCTTAAACATCTCTTGGCCTGCTGGATCCTCTATCATGCACACTTTGTCCTTAAAGATCACTTTGAATCATTTCTCTATTAATTGACCAACACTGAGCAGAGTTTGATCAATATTTGGGACATAGAGAACATCTGTGAGCAACTTAGTTCCAGAACAGCTTGCAATGGCTATGGTGCCTTTGCCTTTAACAGCAATATATTCACCATTTCCAATTCTGACTTTCTTGGTCTCAGTGCTCCTTAACTCTTTGAACAACTCCTTATCATACGTCATGTGGTTAGTGCAACCACTATCGATTAACTAGCTTTCACTTGAATCACGGCTTGTGAAACAGGTTGCAACAAAGAGTTGATCTTCTTCTTCTTGATCAGCAACTTGGGCTTCTGCTTCTTATTGTTGAACTTTGATTCTGCAAATCACAGCTTCGTGGCCCTGTTGATTGCACTTGCTGCATTTTGCATCAGGTCTCCTCCAACATTTGAAAGGAGGGTGACCTTTCTTCCCACAGTGATGACAAGGAGGGTATTTACCCTTGAAACTTCCATTTTTGTTGTCGTTGCTACTCGAAGCAGGAGAGAACGAATTTCCTTCTTGTCCCTTCTTCTTTTTCTTCTTGTTTTTGTCAGGTCCATGATGTTTTGCAAGTAAGGCACCCTCAACATCACCTTCCTACCTCATGGCTCTTCTCTGCTCTTGTGCTTGTAGAGCATTCAACAGCTCTGCCAGAGAGATTTTTGACATATCCTTAGTGTTTTCGAAGGATGAAATTGTTACCTCAAATTTTTCAGGCATCGTTATAAGGATTTTTTCAATAATCCTTGATTCTGGCAGGGACGAGCCGAGTAGTCTGACTCGGCTTGCAATGTTAAGCAACCTGTTAGAATACTCTTTGATGGATTCAGTCTTCTTCATCTTCTGCAACTCAAAGTCACGTACCAGGTTCAGGGCTTGCATCCCTCGGATCCTTTCATCTCCTTCGTATTCGGTCTTGAGATAGTCCCATATCTCCTTTGCTGACTTTAGAGACATGATACGAATGAAGATGGTGGACGCGACTGCAGCAAACGTGCATGCCTTTGCCTTTGATTTCTTCGTCTTCTTCTCCTTCTGCGCTTTGATCTGTGCCATGGTGGGATTGTTTGGTAGTGCTGGGATTTCATAGTCTTCTTCCACTGCTTCCCAAAGATCCAAAGCATCCAAGTATGTCTCCATGCGTACTGCCCAAATCTGGTAGTTGTCTCCGTCGAACACTGGCGGAGCAATGGATGAGAAACTGGCTTCGGCTTCCATGACGCATCAAACTCACACACAAATCCCTTAAGAAGAGAGCTTTGATACCAATTGTTGTTTTTTTAGAAAAGAAAAGAAACAAAACAAAGCTTTCCTGTTTAAGAAATATTACTGCAGTGTAAAAACTAATTGAGAGCAACGTATTTTGAAGCAAAAACCGAATAAATTAACTTCAGAAACATTACAATTTATAACTTGATAAACAACAGCCCACTAACATCATGGTCCGTAATTTGTGCCATGATAACAAACGTGTATAACTGAAAATCATCAACTTCCTAAAGCTAGGTACGACTATTTTGAATGATTCAAAATAAATAAAAATCTTCAGTAACGTGGCAACACATTTAACCACTTCTGCAACGTGGCAGCCATCCTAAACACTTGTCTAACAGGCTCAACGCAGAGAAAATCGATGGCGTCGGCAGAGCGGTATACGCTGAAGAGATGCAGGTTTGGAACCCTCAAACCGGAAATACGACGGCGGATTTCGACACTACATTCTCATTCCTCATGACAATAAAAGATGATCCTCCTGGTCGCGGTGATGGGTTTGCTTCTTTCTAGCAAAAAACGGTTCTCAAGTACCACTGAATGCTTGGGGAGGCTGCTTAGGGCTGATTCCCAATTGCGACAACACGACGGTGAATGGCCTTGTTGCTGTGGAATTTGACACATACAAAAACGTTTACGATACGAGCGCCAGTCATATTGCAATAAACGTAAACTCGATTTATTCGGTGAAGAATGTGACCTTGGTAACAGACTGGACGTCCGGATCGAGAGGTTTTGCGAGAATTTGGTATACTTCTCAGACCAAAACCCTCTCTGTTAGGGTTTCTTACCGTGAGCATGAAATTTATGAGATTTCTCATTCAATTGATCTGTCGCAAGTTTTGCCTGAAAAGGTAAATTTCGGGTTCTCTGCGTCAACTGGTTATTCTACGTCGACTAACGACATCCTTTTTTGGGAGTTTAGCTCGACAAACTTTTCGTCAATCCCGCAAGATCTTGAAGAAGATGGTGGTGGAGTGGATCAAGTGCTCCTGGTGGCTTGTATAATTGGTGGCTCTTTTCTAATATTTCTTGGTGTTGCGTTGTTGTGTGCGTTTCGTTATTGTAAGAAGAGAACTAGATTCGACGCGTCAAATATGGATCGTGAATTTGAGCATGATACGGGGCCTAAGAAGTTTTCTTACAAAGAATTGGTTAAGGCCACCAAAAAGTTTGCTGATGAGGGTAAACTTGGTGAAGGAGGATTTGGGGAAGTTTACAAAGGCTACTTGAGTTATTTGAATCTAACCGTGGCTGTTAAAAGAGTTTCTAAGCGATCCAAACAAGGAAGAAAAGAGTACATGTCCGAGGTTAAAATAATTAGTAGACTCAGACACAGAAATCTAGTGCAACTAATTGGTTGGTGTCATGAGATCAGCAAAGAGTTCCTTCTTGTCTACGAGTTCCTCCCAAATGGTAGCCTTGATTCTCACTTGTTTGGAAGAAAAAGAAGCATTCTTTCGTGGGAAGTGAGGCATAAAATAGTCCTTGGACTTGCCTCTGCACTTCTCTACTTGCATGAAGAATCAGAACAATGTGTCCTTCATAGGGATATCAAATCGAGCAACATAATGTTGGATTCAGATTTCAACGCCAAGCTTGGGGATTTCGGCTTAGCAAGGCTAGTGGACGAAGCCACTGGTCCCCGGACAACGGCGTTGGCCGGAACATTGGGCTACATGGCACCGGAGTACATAAGCACGAGCAAGGCGAGCAAGGCGTCGGACGTGTACAGCTTTGGGGTGGTGGCGTTAGAAATAGCATGTGGGTGGAAATCCATTGAACACAATTCCGAGGAGGAGGATAGGGTTTCTCTTGTTGCTTGGGTTTGGGACTTTTACGGAAGTGGAAGGCTTTTTGATGTGGTTGATGAGAGATTATACATGGGATTTGACGTGAAACAGATGGAGTGTTTGCTGACCGTTGGATTGTGGTGCGTTCATCCTGATCACAATCTAAGACCGTCCATAAAGGAAGTCATACATGCCCTTAGTTTTGAAGCGCCATTGCCTGATCTTCCCAAAAACATGCCTGTTCCCAACCATCATGCACCTGAGTACTCTAAAGTACAAGTTCCATTATCTACTAGTGAGCCCACCATAACTTATTCATCAATTTTCTTAGGCCGTTAGTACTGGTACTACTCTTTTCGTCTCTTTGGTTGTTATAATTCCCTTATTTTCTTGCTCGCAACTTAATAGCCACCATGGAAATACACTCATATTGTGTTTGTATGTGCAAAGTACATATCAGGTGTTGAAGTTATAAGAGAGTTGCGAAATATAAATATATGTATTGTATATTGTACATTGATTCTCTAAACTATATATATCTAAGCATTGAAGCACAATAAATGGCATATATTTAATATAATTATAAGTTATGTCTACCCAACGCCGTGGTTTTTCGATCAATGATCAATCTAATTTCCACGAGTTGGTCCCTTTACTACGGTATTAAAAACTACCATGGACTCATGAAACCAAGAACAAAGCATTCCAACCTTGACTGCCAATCAAATTTCCACTCAAATTTAATGCATATGGCCCTGATTTGGTAGAGGAAAATCATGAGGAAAAAAAATTCTCTCATTTCCTAGAAGAGAATAATAAAACTTATCAACATTCAAAGTCTCCAAACTTTAATTAGCGAGTGGATGGACCTAGTCAAAAGTGTCAAAACACACCACCGTTAAAACGTTAAAATAACATTAAAATAGCTATACGGCTCCGATTATTCTCAACTCCACACGGCTCCGCATCACTTTCAAAGCACCACGTGTAAAAACCAAACAATTGCAACATTTTTTTAAATAAAAGCGGGACCCACGTTTTAGTCTGACAGAACCACTTTTTTCCCTTCCCATTATTTCCCACGCGCTCATAGGTTTGCTCCCCTTATTTTATGAGAGCCAATTCAACCCTGTAATTTTGCTTTGGAGGAATGTTAAAAAGTGAAAAGTGAAAGCAATTGTATATTTTTTTGGATAAAAGGATAACATTTACTTTATAATAAAAAAAAGGGGTAAGATTTACTTGTACTTTTTATTTATGATAAATGCTTATTTTTACTTTCAGAATATGTTTAAAAAGTTAAACAAAAAATCTCATTTTGATACTCTATGCTATTTGAACATTGTACGTCTAAAAAAAGATCTTAGAGTATTAAAGTGATGTTTTAAAAAATGTCAAGATATTTTTTTAATATTGTAAAAAACACCGAGTGTTATAGTATATTTGTGAATAACACACTGTATTAAAATGATATTTTCTCAAAATTTTATTTTTTGTCTTGAGAATTATAGATTATCTATGTTCTACATAGATTATCGGCATCACACAGGAAAATATTTTCAAAAAAGTTTTAAATAAAAAATATGAGACTTTGGGTACAGCAAAGTGATGTTAAGAAAGTCAAACTGGGTTGTAGTTTATCTAACGATGAGAAGATTGAGTTAGTGGTCTTGCTTAATGAGTTCATCGATGTTGTCCCTTGGTCTTATGATGATATGCTGGGAATGGATCCTTAGATTGTGCAGCATTGCATTCCTACCTTTCCTGGCCTGATTAGGATTAGGAGGAATAGGCTACACATGAAGGGGAATAAGCGCTCTTTGAAAAAATGACGTATCCGCTCTTCTTGTTACAGAATCGGTTGCCGATACAGACATTATAAGACCAAAAGTAATAATATATCAACACACGCTCTGTAGTCATAAAAAGAAAATACTTAATAAATGGTCTTGGCAAATTGGTCAAAAAAAAAAAAAAAAAACATCATTCACTTTGTTTCTCAACCGTAAGTGAAATGCGAAAAGTTAATATTCAACAACCTTGTTAGTGAATTCTCATTCTTATTCACAAATGACCGTCTCCCTTGCATTAATTGTAATTTTTCTTGTTTTTTAACATCGCTATTAAGCAAATAATTACTATAATACTGCAGCAAAATGTAAAGCGGAGTTGCAATTGCCTTTACTATGATCATGCGAAAATGTTGCCTTGCCTTGCCTTGTCTTGAGAATAATAATATATTTGTCATAGGCTTTCTTGTTGACTAATTAATTTTAAGTTCAAAAATTGTCCTCATACCAATTTATTTTCTTTTCTGTAAAACATATACAGAACTTCGTTCATTCATCTTAGTAAGACTAGTATGGGGCACATGCCTTAGGCACATCTTACCAGAGGGCTACATACATAGCGCCATGGCACCAATGCTCAGTACATAGCACTGCTGAAATCGTGCCCGTAATGCCGCAGCACCAAGAATGGCCACCATGGCATTAGCGAGCACATCATATGCAATTCGAAGTAGCGTTGTGACACCGAGAAGGTAGCGCCGCAACACTGGTCACAAGCAGGTGATCTCAAGGCCGGTTTTAGGTGATTTTTAAGGGTTTTTTTTTTAGCTTTTCTTGTACTCTATAACTACCTAATGTTATGGGGACTTAGTATGACGAATTTTCAGAGAGAAAACTAGAGTGTGAGGTTAGGAAACATCTTTTGATTGTAAGAGAAATATAAAGTGAGTTGAATGTTTTTTCTGTAAAGAATTTTTTCAATTGATTAGTGAAATGAATAGGACGTAGCCAAATTGGTGAACCTCTATAAAATTCTTAGTGTGAATTTTGCTTAAATTTCTCATTCTCTGTTATTTGCTTAGGTTTTAGGCAAATTTTCCCAACATTCTACATTGCTCAAAACAAAAGTTAAATGCGAGGCACAGCTAGAAAATCTTGGATATCGTTCCATGAACCAAATACGCAAATACGTTCTAGCAATAACATAATTTAGTTGCAAATAGACATTTTCCCCTTTCTAATAAGAACAATTTTAATATTTGTATAACACTTGTATTCAAGCTTCTCGTTAAGAAAAATACTAAAAGAAAGTAATAAGTGGATCTAATCAATAAATAGCATGAACTGCATCTTGATAATACGCAAAAACTTTTACAAGCTGTTGACTATTTTCAATATGAATATATATCTGATTCTTAGAAAGGTCACTAATACGTTCTTAGCTCCTAAATAAAGACAATGTATAAATTTAGTCCTGAACTTTTTATCTCGTTAAATTAGTTCCTGAACTTTAATTCTTTTACTATTTTCATTTATTGACATAAAACTGACGAAAGATTTTAAAAATTATACAGAGAAAATCTAAGTCCTAGCCGTATAGTTTTATTAAATGCAAAATATATACTAGATTGTTTGTTAAAAGCCCTTAAAACTGTAACATTTTGATAGTGGACAATCATGAAAACGCGGCATCAGTGAAGAACAAGGGTCACCTCATGTCGGTCCTACAGCAAGCACCTAATCAATCTTTGAATACGCGATACCGCGGGTACTTTCCTCCACTTGAACTACATCCGCTGCCACTGATACAAGATACTCTGCCAACAGATTAGGAGCCTTAAGCAGAAAGATTAGTTACCCTTCGCCACTGCTTATTTCATGTATGGATGTTTAAACTAAACACTGAATTTTTGCAATATACTATTTGTATGTCTTTCTAGTATGAATCAGACAACGCATATATACTACTATTATTTGTTATTACATTGTTGGGTGATAGGAATCAGGAGATACACCAGGAAATCCAACTAGATATTGGCACCCCTATAACAAACCCTCATCATTTACCCACTTTCCAATTACAAATTAGGCACATATTGCTAATTACGTGATTTAGTTCTGTAAACTTTGGCCTTATTCATTTCATGACTTAAGTCATATTATTACAGTGTTTTCTCTTAGAAAAATTAAAATTTAACTTTTTTTGCTACATTGTTGCATTGTTTTCCTTTCATATACACAACTCAAGTCATGACTTGAGTTGTGTAAATGAACACACTCTTAAATTTTATTATTTTTTTTGTGAAAGTTTTAAGTTTTTTTACTGATTTCAAATTAATTGTATTGAAAACAATTGGAAAACATTTAATTAGTTTTTGTTAAAGTAAATTGTTAATTACCAGTTTACCATACTGCTATATGTGGCGGCAAGAATATGCTGATATTTTTATATGTGTACATGAACACAATACTAAGAAGTTATAAACTTAATTAAGTAGAAAAGAAAGAAAACCTAAAGGATAAAAGGTGAGGATAAAGTACAACAAATTAAAAAAAAAAAAAAAAAAAAAAAAAAAAAAAAAAAGGGAAAAACGACAAAGAAATTTTAAGGCTACCGCCTACAAAGAACGAAGGAGGTAGTACTTGTCTTAACGGCCTGTGAAAAATGATGAATCAGTTATGGTGGCCGCACTAGTAAAGGAATGAAGTATTTCAGAGTCAGGCACATGATAGTTGGGAACAGGCATGTTTCTTGGAAGATCTGGCAATGGCGCTTCAAAACTGAGAACTTGTATGACATCCTTTATGGACGGTCTTAGATTATGATCCGGATGAACGCACCACAATCCAACGGTCAGCAAACACTCCATCTGTCGCACGTCAAATTCCAAGCATAGTCTCTCATCAACCACATCAAGAAGCCTTCCACTTCCGTAAAAGTCCCAAACCCAAGCAACAAGAGAAACCCTATCCTCCTCCTCGGAATCATGTTCTATCGATTTTCTTCCGCATGCTATTTCTAACGCCACCACCCCGAAGCTGAACACGTCCGATGCCTTGCTCGCTTTGCTCGTGTTTATGTACTCCGGTGCCATGTAGCCCAATGTTCCCGCCAACGCTGTTGTCCGCGAACCAGTGGCTTCATCCACTAGCCTTGCTAAGCCGAAATCGCCGAGCTTGGCATTGAAATCTGAATCCAACATTATGTTACTCGATTTGATATCACGGTGAAGAACACATTGTTCCGTTTCTTCATGCAAGTAGAGAACTGCAGACGCAAGACCAAGGACTATTTTATGCCTCACTTTCCATGAAAGAATACTTCTTTCTCTTCCAAACAAGTGAGAATCAAGGCTACCATTTGAGAGGAACTCATAGATAAGAAGGAACTCTTTGTTATCATGACACCAACCAATTAGTTGCACCAAGTTTTTGTGTCTGAGTCTACTAATTATTTTAACCTCGGACATATACTCTTTTCTTCCTTGTTTGGACCGTTTAGAAACTCTTTTAACTGCCACAGTTAGATTCAAGTGCCTCAAGTAGCCTTTGTAAACTTCCCCAAATCCTCCTCCACCAAGTATACCTTGTTCCGCAAACTTATTTGTGGCCTTAACCAGTTCCTTATAAGAGAACTTCTTAGGCCCTATATCATGCTCAAATTCACGATCCATATTCGACACATCATCCAAAGCTGTAGTACTCTCCGTCTTTCCATTTCTCTTCTGAAAGACATTACAGATAAAAGCATTGCCGTCTCTACGACGGAAGGCATAGAACAAAGCAACACCAATAAATACTAGAAAAGTCAGCCCACCTAGTATACAAGCCACCACTTGATTTCTATCAAGTCCACCACCATCTTCCGCGATTAATGAGAAGCCCGTTGAGTTAAACTCCCACGAAAGGATACGGTGAATCGAGATGGAGTGACCAGTCGACGCTGAGAAGCCGAAACTTCTTTTAGGCAAAACTTTCGATAGATCTAGAGGATGATGAGATAGCTTGTAAGTTTGATTATGGTAATCAACCATAACAGAGAGGGTTTTGGCCCGAGAAGTATACCAAATCCTCGCGAAACCTCTGGAGACAGGAGTCCATTCACGCGTCAACGTCACGGTCTTCACCGATATCATTGAGTTTACGTTTATTCCAATATGGCAGCAGGTTCTATCGAAATCGTTTTGGAAAGAGTCGAACTCCACGGCAACAAGGCCACTTGTCGCTGTATCCTCACAATTGGAAATCAACCCTAAACAGCCACCCCAAGAATTCGGCGGTACACGAGAACCGGTGTTCGCTAGAAAGAAGGCAAACCCGTCTCCACGAAGATAAGAGTCATTTGACAATGTAGTGATGGTGAAAGAGAAGCTAGTGTCGAAGTCTTCCACCGGACCATTTCCGGTTTTAAGGTTCGCGGGGGAACCTATCTCTTTAGCGAATACCGCTCTGCCGGCGCTCTTGATTTTATCCAAGTTAAGCGTCAGGCCAACTCCATCTAGATTTGCACTGGCATCACCGTCGAACATGATGTCGGGCCAATTTCTGAAGTCGGTGTGTTTAAAGGAAATTGCATCTGCGTGGAGATCAATATCAATTAAGAGGAGGAGAATAATCATTTGGAGTGAAAAGAAATGGTTGTTGTAGTAGATACGGTTATGAAAGTTTTGAATAATAAGATTGCTGGTGTTGTAATCCATATTTTGATGATGAGAAAGTGGTTAATTAGATTGATTAGCCGGGAAACCATTGTCTCCAAGGACTCGTTAAATAAGATTTCTTAGTGCTTGTGTGCGTTCCAATAAATTTCCTGCATATTAATGATGATTCCTTATTTTATTAATTCGTTAAAGATACTTTCGGTGCCAAGAAGTCTTTCTCCAACTTGGAAATTAATCCATGTTGTGCTAACGATCTAGTTTATGTTCAGATTTGGAGTCTTGTCTAAATTTCTAATCTCCAGTCATGTACATCTGGTGGCATTTTATTGGCAAGCTTGTATTAAAATTATTTTAATTTTTTATTGCCAGATTTTCATATTTGCTGCCATATTATTAAACCCGATCTAGTTTATGTTCAGACTTGGAGTCTTATCCAAATCTCTATCTACTTACTAAGAGGGAATAGGTTTTTTCCACATTGTTTAAAAACGCTTCGTTGCAAAAAGTTTCGCACCAAATCAAATTGTGCCGGGGGAAAGAGGAGATAAATCTAATATGTGATTTTACGTGAGAGCTTTTTACTATAGCAAAAAAGTTAGATGTGACTGTTTCTAAAAACTTTTTACTATAGCAAAACTCAAATCGGTGAATTGAACGGGGTACTGGTGTTTTATTCTTCACTGAAATCGCCTGATATCCATTTTCTATTGGGACGATTTTTTTTTGGAATCCACGTGGCGTCACGTGATTGGATAGCCTTAATACGTGGACACGTGTCAAAGTCTTACCTCGTCAATTGGTCGCAAGAAGAATAGTCTTCATAAACAAAACTAGCTACCTTTTTATTTTACCGCACCTTGTTTTGTTTCTAATTTCCATTCCACATTTTCCACCCTCTTTCCTTTTGCTCAACAAAATTCAAATCTTTTGTTGTCCTTGGTTGACCTACTTCACAACGAAATTACCTTAATACCCTCATGACAAATGCCATTTTTTCCAATGAAAGGGAAAGAGTTTACTACGTTGATTATTGCTCTACTTTTATACATGTGTCGCATTTTTTTGTTGTTGGAATTTATGGACACCAATAAAAACTTAATATTGATTTGAGATATTTAAGGTCCTACAAAGCACGCTGTGAAAGCTCAGATTTAATACATAGGAAAATTGTATTGTATAGCATTTATTTAAGGGATTGTCTCTCAACGTCGTGGGACCATGGGTAGGCCGAGTAAGGGAACAATTTTTATTGACCGGTTAGTGTGCGTTGTATGAATAATAATGGATGCAACCACACAGGTTCGTTTGATTGTAGTGACGGAATGATAATAAGAATAGTAATGAAATTGAATTAAAATGTGCTGAAATCATAAATTGATTCTTTAGTTTGGTTAGCGTTATGGAATTAATACCTGAATGAGGATTATGATGTTTGGTTGACAAGAAAATTGAATGAAAGTAAACTATATTTTGACAAAAATATCCTTATTAATAATCTTAAATAAATCAATATATAATTAATTAAAATAGTAAAAATAAATAAATTAATTATTGAAAAAACTTTTTATTTGAAGGATAAAATTTAAAAACTATATTTCAATGGTAAAAAAATAATATTTGATATTTTTATGTAATAATAAATTATTACTTTTAACATCTACCATGATATGTATCGAGTAAAATGATCACTTTGACCCCTGTCAATAATAAAAATGACACAATATATCATTCAACTATATATATAATCCCAAAATATAGTCATACACCAAAACTAGTAGATTCACCTACATATAACATCTATCATCTGTCAAGTCAAGTAAGTTCCTAGTCTATACAATTTAATAAAGTGAAGCATAATCTTAATTAGTTATTATATCAAAAGAGAAATGCGTAGCACATACATTACAATATCAAAAGATATTCTGGCTATGTTTTTCCACTGAAGCTAAACAAACACTCTTAAATATCACCAACAACAAACACTCCAACTTGGCCTGCATCTTCTGAAGTCTCAGTGCCAAGGCTTTCTCCAGAGCAATAGAAATTTCCCTTTCATTTTCTTCTTTGACATCTTCCAGTGAAGATTCAAAATATTGCAATCAATACAGAGGTCATCGTTCCACCTCCATGTTTTTTGGGTTACAAAAGATATCATTATATTGGAAGCTTACAAAATGCACTCAATGAATCAACAAAAATTGAACTTCATGTCTATGATCTATCAACTAATCACCATCGACAAGTAATAGAAGTCTCATAACATGTGATGGTGAAATAAGGTCAAGTGATTTCAGACAGAAAATTAAAATTTCTCAATGAAAATTGAAGAAATAAGTTACTAGATGTTCGGGAGGCTTATATGTTCACCACAATTTATGGATATATTAGCTCTAAACAAAAATAGCACTTGATACACTCCCACCACGTTACCAAAAAAGAAAATTCCGAAATTCTAAACCAAAAATGGAAAACATACCGAGACAAACTGGACAAGTGGGCTGCTCCGCAAGCTTGCGGGGGATGCCTGTGTGTGTTCAGTTGAACCAGTGTATTGCACATCTACCGTGAAAAGCACACAACACACTTCCACCTATATTCACATACATGATAGCCAAACAGATGATAAGTAAGCTGTTCCGGATTGAGTAACTTGTGCACAAAACTACAAACATGCTAGTGTGCAAAAATGAGTGTAATGAAACTGAGGAATACCTCTAGCGATGAGAACTGAGTCCCGTTAAGGTGCATGTAAAAATTATCGGTAGTCTTGACTATCAAACCTAATCAAAATGCTATAACAATCTTCCATTCCGTCATTTCTACAAACATGGGGAAAAAATCAATATATATATATATATATATATCAAGATTAATTATAATCAATACTAAAAACCAGGACATAGGACATGATCCAAAATTCAACCTGACAATCCGCATCTCCAAAATGTGATGAATAATTGAACCTGAAAAATCTGATGAATGTGATTTGGAACTCCAAAACATGGCGAGAAAATTGAACCACAAAAATGGCAGAAATCTGCATACGTCATGTGATTTGGAACTCCAAGAACATAGACGAGAGGCTTTCTTTCAATTGAACCACAAAAATAGCAGAAATCTGCATACGTCATGTGATTTGGAACTCCAAGAAGATAGACGAGAGGCTTTCTTTCAACCTAAGTAAAATGGAAATATACTTAAAAGTTGAAACTCAAATTCACAAAAGCATCATGTAATTGAGGATGGAGCGCGATTCAATTGCTCGAGAACGTCAAGGGGGCTAGGGCTTCCTCTCTCTCAATCGGGGACAATTTGGATAAAACATTAATCAGGTCTAAATGAAAAGGCCATTCACTAGCCCCTCCCGAATCATGATTCGGTGATAAAAAAAAATGAAACCAAATGCTCAGCTATTTTTTGTAACAGCTATTTCTTCTTTCAGCGCAACTAAAAATAATTTTTTTAAAATCTACACAATACCAAACTAAGCCCAGATCTCCTTCTAAAAAGTTCTTTTTTTTCTTTTCTTCTTTTTTTTTTTTTTTTTTTTTTTTGCCTGGCATAGTTCCACAACTTATAAGAGAGGACTCTTTTCTTCTTTTGCCTCTACCTTTCGTCACATCTTCCATTTTCTTCTCTACAGCTCTCAGCGCATAGAAAAAAAAAAAAGTGAGATTTTTAAAGGAAAAAAAGTTAGGTACTGTATAAGTTTTTCAAATGGATTTGTGGCAAAATGGTCTGGGTTTTTCTATAATTTTAACTTCAAAATTGATGTCTGATTCTACTGATTTTAGTTTTAATCCAAATATGTGTTTTTTTTTTTTTTTTTTTAGAATGGATTGTTGGTTTTTTGGTGATCAAACGGATCACAGGTCATAATGATATCGGATGCTCATGCTTATGCCCATTGCTGTAGAATCTTACAATGTCCGATGATCATGCTTTTCAATGGGACTGATGGCAAGAAGTTTGGCAGTGCTTTGAAACTATTGCAACCCCATAATTCCTATTCCAAGGAATGAAGACATGTCATGATTTTTAAATTTGTGTCGTCGTTTGCTATTGCGCCTCTTCCCACTGCGGCATCATCCAAAACACACGTTCTTTCAATCTAGGGAATGAAACAAAATTTGTTGCACCATTTTCTTCATCTCTATGTTCTTTAACTCCCAAAAAATCAAGACCCACCATTTTCACTCTTTTCATGCTTCTTATCGAGAGTGACTCGAGAAATGGAAGTCTTCCTAGAGAAGGTAAACTCTCAAAATTGTGGCAATCGGCAAGTTCCAGACGAAACAAATAACCTGAGGACATCATCCATCTAGGTGAAACAGTGATTCTTAAATGTGTCAAATTTTGAGGCAGTTCAAAGGCGTATTTCATTATCATGTTCAATCCAATACTGCTCTTTAGACCACTTACGCAGGTCTCTGTCATTTCTGAATTTGAGCCGCAATTCATTGAGGCCTTTGACCAGTATTCCTAACTTTTTAGTCTCATCAGTACTTGTTAAACTTCCACACTCATTTTGTAATGATCGAGAAAATCTTAAAATTAAATAATGTAAATTTAATTAGTTAAGTTAAGGACTTTCCTCAGTAACTTACTGTCATATTTTGTGACTATAAGATTTATGAAATTAATATTAGTATTTCTAAATTCTGTATCAAGTCTTATGATGAGTTCATAATTTATGAATGAGTAAATTCAGTTGATAAATGAGTAAATTATCGAAAATTAGTATAAAGTAATAAGAATAGCTATAAGAATAAAACATTAAGGTGATTATTAAGTGTTCACTAAACCTTACTTATGTAAGCAAGATAACATCAAGTAAGTAATTAGAAATTTAAGTTAGGTAAGTTTACCGTTACTGACTTTCAGTCTGCAATAAGGAGAGATGTGCAGAATGTTGTATTAAACTCACAAGTGGACTAGCACATGAATCTTAAGGTTAATAAATAAAAGGGAATTGAAAGACATCAATTTTAGGGTTTTAGGAACAATCGGAATGAAAAAATGGACAAAAAAGGGGTCCAGAAGGCTGAATCGCGTAAATTAGGGTTTTGACTGTTTAGGGTGGACCAAGTCAAAATTTGTTGACCAAGAGTCGACCAAAACATCGCCCTCGAGAAGTTAGTCAAGAATGGTCAAAGTTGACTAAGTTGACCAACTGTCTGAAAAACGCGGATAAAACGCGAACTGAAAAAGAAATTAAGCTGAACCAAAATAGGATAATTATTAAATAATTAATGGTTGAGATTTAAAGTAAAAAAAAGGTTGGAGGCATGAGATTTTGACAAGTGGACAAAGTAAAAAGGGGCAGCCGGCCAAGTGAGGGGTGAAGTGTGAGATATTTTTGGAATTTTTGCAAAAAAAAAAAAAAAAAAAAAAAAAAAAAAAAAAAAGCTTAAAAAAGTCAAATATTGCAAGTTTGGTCCTTGCTTTTGTGTTAATTGGTTCAAGTGTGGAACTAAGGCATATATTGGCCATTTGTACGTGGGAAAGAACCAGAGAGCATCCAAGAAGAGTAGAGAGAAAAAAAATTTTCAACGTGAGAAAAAGTGAGTTAGACCAAAAATCGACGGAGTAATCGAGGCATCGTATCATCGGAGATTGACCTTCATTTCCTAATGTGAGATTCCAAGATTTTCTTTTTTTTTTTTTTTTTTTTTTTTTTTTTTTTTTTTTTTGTAGCTGTGGATGTGTAGGAAAGAGTGGGGAAATTTTTTCTAGAAGTGTGGATTTACTTGAAATGGTTTAAGAACATGGAATCTAAGGATCTAGGGTTAGATTTTTGGTTATTTAACCTTGGTTTCTTGCAATTTTGATATAGAGAATTTTGTTGGAAAAGTTGAGAAAATCCTAGAATCATGTGATGAATGATTGTGTATTTGAATGAGAAAGGATATGAGTTGTGTTTGAAGGTGAAAACCATGGATAAATCGAGCTAAAGTTAGCTCGGAAAACATAGGAAAATAAGGCAAAACTCTACCGAAATTTAGTTTGGGAATTTGAGGATAAACCTAGTTTTGGTTCTTGACTTTGAGGCTAAACTTGGTTTTGATTCTAAATAGAAGCTTTGAATTATTTTCTTAGGAAAAAAAACACTACATAACTGTTAAAACAGCTTTGGTGTTGAACAGGGGCGTTCGCTTAAGAACTCGAGGTATTATCTTAGAAAAGTAGGTCGATTTCAGACTTTACTAATAAAGATTAAGGTAATCACAATTAAATAAACCTAATCTTTAAATTTGAGACAAGGTTTTTCAATCCTTAAGATAGGAGGAAAAAAAAAAAGCAAGCCAAAAATAGGGAAGTTAGATTTTCTTTCAAGCTTGCTAAAATAGAATAGCAAGAGATAGTAGTCTCACACTCTTAATGGATGTTCTTTCTCAGAAACAAGAAAGGAAGAAAACAGACATTTTGGCGAATAGAAGATTTAACTTCCTAATAACAGGTAAGTAGGAATTTCGCCTGCAGTATAAATAGATTTTAAAATAAATTGTACACATGAGTTATATATGTTTTAGTATATTTCAAGTATAGTAATAATATGCTTTGCCTTGTCATACTGCATAAACCTTAATAAGTCAAGAGGAACTTATAAGAAGAGATACAGTTGAGTGTTGTACCAGCCTCCGCAAGGGAGGTACTCAATTTAGTTTAAATCTCGGTATCGTTGGGGACCTTGCAAACCCTTACGTCCCGATGATTGCACGCAATGGTACAAGCACTCGGGCCCATCAGTAAAGTAAGATAAATTCAGACAGTAAGATTATGATAAAACATCATAAGACAGAAGAAACAATTCATGCATATATAGTCATGTGAAATTTTAGTTATTTTACGAGTAATAGTTCCTACTTGTTGAGCGAAAGCTCATTTCAGAGTGTTTATATTATAGGTAAGCAACCTGCACAAAAACATTTGATGGACTAAGGGCAAGGCAGTGGACGGGCGGAGTGGAGATTGAGGATGGGATATCGCACGCAGTCATTTTCTGCAATAGTTAAAGTTTTAAAAGATTTTGATAAGTATATCTATAAACTTGTATTTTTAGAAGTTTGTAGTATAATGCTAAGTTTGTGTAAACTGACAGAATTTATGTCGTTATAGTAAGTTTTAAAAAAAGAATTTTACAACATTCCTACTGCATTTTAAAAAGAATGCTACAATATTTCTACAGCATTTAAAAAATGTTACAGCATTCTAAGTAACATTTCGAAGAAAAAAAAAGTTTCAGAAATTATAAGTTATAAGTTAATTTTAGTGACAGTTAACTCAACAGAATCGTCACACATTTGTACAATCTCCAAAATCCAAATATGCTCCTTTTATCTTTGGGTATAATCAACAGTACGTCTGTCGGCTGAAGAGAAGACAATCAAGTGATCGAAGTGCTTTTGGCGATCCTTCCAACACATGACACCAGGAATAATCCAAATATCTTAAGTTGACCAGTTTTCCAATTCCCTTTGGTAATCGTTGAAGTTTCCAGCATGAACGGACATCGAGACTTGTAGATTATTCAAATCGCACAACGATTCTCGTAGTTCCTTCAACGAATTATTGCACGATAAATCGAGATATCTCAAATACCGCAATTTGCCAATATGCTCTGGTAGTTTTTCCAAGGAAAGTAAACTCACGTTTAGAGATTCCAAATTACATAACTCGCATAATGTGTCCGGCAATCCACTCAATTCCATGTTCAAGCTTAAGTTAAGAGATGTCAAATTTCGATTGACATATTCCTTTTTAGTCAAAAATTGAGCAAAGTCATGCACTATGTCATGCATCTTGCAACTAATAATACTGCCTGTTCCTGTATAATCAAGTTGATCAACTTTTTTAAATTCTTGAGAAAAGGACAGCCTTGCTAGATTATTAAAACTATCTTGACATTCTTGCTCTGACTTTTTTATGTTATCATCACCAAAATAACCGTGTGCGATCCACTACTTAGATAAAAGTGTTTAGTAGAATCACATGATCTTTGGGAAAGACGGAACAATATAAGAAACAACGCCTTTCCAAAAGAGGCAAATCATAGTAACTTAAAAGGAACGGAGCAAAAATCTCATCATTATTTTTCAATTCCCATAGTTTATCATTCAAAACGCTCTCCCATTCATTCTTGGTCTCCTTAAATTGCATAAAACTTCCTAAGATCTTTGCAATGAGAGGTAAACCTTTGCACTTGCAAGCAATTTTTTTTTACCAATTTCTTCCGGTTGTTGGCGCTGTACTTCATTTCTTTTTGCAAATGCCTGATTCCTAAATATCTACCAACAATCCGTGTCAGACAAATTCTAAGAGTGACCATGCGAATGGTTACTCTCATCATGATTGCAACGTCCTTCTTTCGTGTTGTGACCAGTATTTTACTCCCACTTGCGCAATATTTTAGCGGTGCAATTATTTTTTCCCACTTGTTCTTCTCTTCAGTCCACACATCATCTAAGACAATAAGAAACTTCTTTCCTGTTATAGATTCATGAATGCATTGTGATAAGGGTTCCAATTGAACAAGATCTTTATCACCACCGAAGACTTCAACAATGGCCCTAGCAAATTTTTCAACTCATCAAAAGGATCAGAGACAAAAACCCAAATTTTCTTCTCAAAATGAGCAGTGATCCTATCATCATTATACGCTAGTTGGCAAAGAGTGGTTTTTCCTAGCCCCCCTTTCCCCACAATAGGGATGATATCAAACCCCTTCCCTTCATGACTACTGTTGGACAACAAATTGGTTACTAGATCATCCTTCTCTACATTAATACGGCCTTGAATTTCAGCTTCATCAAAAACGAAGACCCACCCACTATTGAGATTATTGTACTTATCTTTTTCATTGGCAATCAAATCCAGCCCATCATTAAGCTCTTTGATCTTAAGAGAAACGTCACGACGAACACTGAGTTGTTTGACTTTGGTAAAACAAAGCAACAAGTGGGCATGGAAAGCATAGCTTCATCTTTCCATCAGCAGGAACAATGCTACTTTCTCCTAATTTCTCAATTTCAGATTTGAGATGGAAGGTGTTCCACTCATCTAACACATCATCCACTTTTCTAGCCAGATCCTCAGAGAGAACGAGATCGTGAAAGAAAAAAAATTCTTGAACAGCCGTCCTCCGCTTCGTGATTTGTTGAAGGAAAACTGAGGGTTAGGGAAGAACTCTGACGATTTTTGAGAGGAGACGTAGACTAGAAGCCAAGTAGTGGTTTGCTGTGATTTTGTGAAGGTGTCGTAGTTCTTAACTTGTTTGAACTATTAGTTTGATCATTACCTAAGGAAATAAAAATATGGGTGGTTTTCAGTCGTGCATGATGAGCTTTTATTAAATATATATATTTTTTTTTTTTTTTGGTTTCTTGTACAGATTGCATTTTTATGGACTTTTATGTTTTGTTTGGTTTGTCATCTGTTTCAGAATATGGTAAGAATTGAGGAGATAGATGACAATGAGGGACCTCATGAAAGACCTCAAGTGGTTAGGGAAAATTTGTTGTGTTTAATGAGTTCTAAATATGATGGTGGTGATAATGATGATAGAGATGATGAGGATGATGTGGATCATGGGGCTGAGTTGGATGATAGAGATGATGGGGGTGATGGGGATGGTGTGGATCATGGGGCTGAGTTGGATGATGGAGATGATGGGGATGATGAAGATGATGTGGATCATGGGGCTGAGTTGGATGATCGAGATGATGGAGATGATGGGGATGATGAGGATCATGGGGCTGAGTTGGATGATAGAGATGATGGGGATGATGTGGATCATGGGGCTGAGTTGGATGATAGAGATGATGGGGGTGATGAGGATAATGTGAATGACAAGGAAGATGGGGAATCATCATCACCAACAGATGATGATGATGATCCGGCATGGCAGCAAGATATAGAGAATGAATCTGCCTCCACAGAAATTTACCAGTCCTATGTTGACACAGAAAATGAGGAAGATGATGAGGATCAATACCATTGGGATAGTAGTCACAGAAGTGGTTAAAAAAATTAAAAAACAAACAAACAAACAAACATAATAGGTAGTTAAGATTAAGATCACAAATAACGTCTATAGATTTAAATAAAATCCATGCAAGGCCATGGGTCAGTGTGGTCAAGTGAAAGTAGCAACAGAGATCGATGTCATATCTTCTTTCCAGTCATGTCTCCCTATACCATATAAAGCCGAGCACAAAAGAAACAGTAGTGTCATTTTTCCTACTTGACATATAAAAGTTCAAAAATGGAATCAAAACGGTTGTTAATTAGTGCGAATTCTCCTTAAAACAAACCTTACACATGACGTTAGTGAAAAAGTGAAAAATATATATATATATATATTTTTTTTTTGCGTGGATTAACTTTAACGCATTCAAATAGTAAGTATTAGATAGACAAAAAGGCAAACAAGAAAATGTATAAACAAAGTAATTTCCTCTTCAAAGTGCGTTATCACTGATCACTAAAGTTGTTGCTTCTTAAAAGGAAGAAAAGAGACGGTCCTCTGGAGCAAGAACCCGTTCGCCATCACCAGTTAGTCTATGAATCCAATTCCAAATATACCCTTACAACATCAGCAATCGGGGCTCGGCACTTTGGACATTTCCCACTATTCCATTGAAGTTCATGTGCACATTTTAAGCATGTGCACATGTGACCACATCTGTAAGCAAACAATTTCAACATCACCAAAATGGTTTACACATTCAAGAACCTGTGATGAAACGTTTTGGACTCTATTTTTTAAACAAACATTGGTCGAATTTTTTTCTTCACTAGTTTTTGTCCTCGAATAAATAATTTGATCAAAAAAAAATGTACATAAATCAAAAGAAACATTTTTTGAAAGCAAAAGTCCAAAATTTGGGAAATGAAAAGCTCAAATCATTTTAAGGGAAATTCTAAGCTTCAAAAGCAATAATTACCTGTACAACAGAGAGTCGACCTTCATTTCATAGCAGATAAAACAGTTTCCTTTCTTTGGTACTGCCCTGCCAAATGATTTCTTTTCCCCTTCTACTGCAACAATTGTTTCATACATAGTTTCAGTTTTAAGTTTACCAAAAAGTGCAGAAACATTCCTTATTTTTTAACTCATAATATAGCAAAGTAAAGCAAAGGAAAGGTCAAAAAAAAAAAAAAAAAAAAAAAAAAAAAAAAAGAAGAAGAAGAAGAAGAAGAAGAAGAAGAAGGAAGGTTTTATTTGGTCCGTATTCATTTCAGATGGACCAAGTTTTAAAGGAATAGGTAAAAACCTGAATGAAGGTCCTGCTTCATGGATTGTTGCATTAGTATCATCTGCATGTCCATGCAACTCTTTAATGATTTTCTAATCTCAGATATCTCTTGATAAAATTGCTCCATTTGCCCTCTTAGCTCGCATATCATTTCCATTTCCTGACAAGTTTTTTGCACAGTTATTTCATTGACAGAATCTTCAGAATACAATATATTGAGATGATTATTTGAAAAATGTAGGAGTACTTACAATTGAAGGATAATTTCTGGAGGAAGTGCATTGCCGAGCAGTATGGTAGTAAGGTTGTGATGGGAAATTTTGGCTTGGAGAGGTCGATGTAGCTAGATTGGAGTCATCACCAACTTCGTCATCTCGAAAACTCCATGATCTTAGTAGAGTTGGTGAAGGAAATTGCATTAGTGATGATGTTGATTGATCAAAATAATTACCGGCTTCATGATATTGACCACTAGTTAAACTCTCTTCTTCTTCTTCTCCTCCTTCTCCTTGTTCTTGTTCTTGCTCTACTCCTTCTATCTCTTCTTCCCCAATGTCATGTCGTTGTTGTTGCTGCTGTCGTTGACGGTTTTGGAGGAAAGACAAGAATTGGTTTTGCCCTTCAACTTCTTCACCTTGGCTGCCACCAACAGGATGCGCTTGCCTAATTTCTAAGCGAGTCGCCATCAATCTGTCCATTTTCTCTCGGAAATCACTCGCAAGAAAACTTGACACTGTCCCTCTGCATGGATGAATTGGGAATTAGAATTCGCCAAATTTAGGTGTGAAATTGTGTAATCGTCATACAAAATTAAAGAGAGCATACAGTTTCTGACTATGAGGATGTGAGGTCATACTTTGATAATTATCTGCACATATTTACTCATCCACAAACATTTGATATTTTTTTCAACTTGACATTTATTCATGCATAATATTACCACATAATTTATTTTGAAAATAGGAAAATAAGTAAAGTGCTCACGATCCTTGTCTACAAGCTATGATGGAAATACAAACAATTGATGCTCACAGTATCTGATAGATACTATTCGAATCGCATGCATAGTTATTGATCTAAACTGTGACTCTTCAAGCTTAAGACTAGAAATACAATTAAGAAATCAGTATGGTTGGTACATGTACCTTTCAAGTAGTCGACGAATTTCAGCATTGTCCGAGTTGGAGTTAAGCATTTCACGGTACCATTCTTGCCTGCGGTGTTCCCAGTAGCTCCGAGGGCGAGAAATGTCACTGATCCAATCGTAATTGATTTCAGCATGCTCTTGGTAGTTCTCTTCGAGCTCTTCTGCACCATCATTTCCATCCCAGACACAACAAGACGTGCTTGCTTCTTCATTGCCTGCTGTTTCTTGTGAAGCGAGATTTCTATCCTCCGAGCATGTTTCTTGCACGTCAAGATTTCTGTAATCAAAGCCCATGTCTCGCCATGTTATGCTCGAACTTGGACAGGGTTCCTCACGAGTATCTTCGATGCTATGTGCACAAAGATCCTGTATTGGAGTTGTTGTATCTAGTTCTGCGGACAAGGGACTGGGTTCTTGGTGAATATCTTCGATGATATGCATTGTAGGATCCTGTGACGGGGATGATGTATCCTGTATTGGGATTAAGGGACCGGATTCCTCGTGAACATATGCGATGTTATGCGCAGCAGCGTCCTGTACTTGGGTTATTGTATCTTGTACTGGGGTTGAGGGACCGGTATCTTTGATGTTATGGGCTAGAGGATCTAGTGTTGAGATTGTTGTATCCTGTACTGTGGTTAAGGGACCGAGTTCCTCGTGGATGATATGCGCAGGAGGATCCTGTACTTGGGTTGTTCTATCCTGTTGCTCTATGAAATTAACTTCTGGATTCTGAATATTTCTACCTGGCTTATTTGGGATGGACGAATTTTCCAAATTAGTACTGTTTGTTTCCCTCCCGGGGCTTCCAGGATTAGTAGTTGCATCACTCTGAGATGTTGCAGAATGCTCAAATCCAACGCTGAATCTCTCCCTGATTGAGAACAGTTTTCATATTAATTACACCATCAAAATTTTGTACACTACCAAAAATCGACCAGAGATTACGTCTAAAAGTGTGAAAAAGGATTAGATTTGTGTTTTATATTAGCATTATTTTGAAACACCCCACTTAACTTTCTAAATATCCAAGACAGTCGCTGCATGAAATGACAAAAGAGGACAATCACGTGAAAATAATATTATGATAATAATACTTAAACGAATACTTATGATAGTTTTGAAACCAAAATAAGCATTCTTAAAATAACTAGTCATTGAGTAACGTTCATATATATATATATATATATATATATATATATATATATATATCCACATGTATAGAGTCACACACATATGAAATTATGCTTTGTTTACTTCCAAAAACCATGTCATCTAATTTCTAAATATGTGCAGGACAACAACTTCAAAACTTTATTACTAAGGAGAACATTTACAGCCAAAGACATATTACATTTATAATGTAGTTGATCCTAATATGTAATGTTTCCTGTAAGAAAATGCTCAAGGAAGCTTTAAGGTTTCAACTTAACTAATAATTCCTTCATTTTCTTTTTGTCATATCAGTTAATTTAGTAGGCACCCCCTATATCTCATATAGCCTCTTGCCTGACATGGATTAAAACTAGAGAATGGTAGTTGAACAAAGATATTTAGTGGAAATGGGTTAACTGATCATTTACTAATATTAAATACTCTCCATACTCTTTGATACATTGATCAGTGATTAGTTATCTTCAATGGCATTTTCCTTATTACAAAAATAATAATAAAATCTGCCAGGATATTCACTGACTTATTTACAGTCATTTTTATTGTAAAACATCCTAACTCAACAATTAACTGACTGTGAAATTACAACCAAGTTGCCATCATTGAGTTTAAAAACCAAAAAACAAAAAAATTATCTCAGTAACTACTTCAGAAAACATCAACCTTGAAATACAGTAAGAAGCAAAAATGCAAAGAAAATGATACCAAAAAATGTAATACCCTTTTCTACCATAATATCCCCGAAACCTTGCGAAAGCAGTTAATCTTTATTTTGGAACAACACTCTGTTCCATGAGAAAGAAAAATGTTTTTTTTTTCTTTTAATTACCTGAGATGCGTAATGGAAGACCCTAGTGGCAGCCTCTCCACTTGTGACGCCGCCGCGAACCGCTGCTGCTGCCGGTCTTGAACCGCAGTGCCACATTGCAGCAATCTAAGCCTAAGCATTGACTGCAAAAGAAAACAAAACAAAAAAAAAAAAAAAAAAAAAACCATCAAATTTGTGAAACTGACCGACCCAAGAAGAGGAATTTTAATTTTTCTTTTTTTTTTTTTTTCAAGTAAATGGGGTGCTCTAGTAGCTACAGAAGTTCTTTTTGCAAAAACAAAAAAAAAAAAAAAAAAAAAAAAAAAAAAAAAACAGTTGCAGACTCTAATGGTAATTTTATGATTTAAACCTGGATTCGGCCTTTTTGAGGGAACCTCGAAACTGCTCTACGCTCAACCAGCGCGTTGAGCTCTCCCTGCCGCTCCCTCTCCATTTGCATAAGCAAATCGGCAAACGCCCGCCGACCTCTGATCCGCGGCGAGAAAATCCTCTGCTCCGTATGATCGGAGACGGGGGACAAACAATCACGCGGAGAATTAGACTGCTCGCGCCCGTTGTCATTGCCGCCGGAACTAGAACAGGACAGAGTACTCTGCCCCTGATTTGCAGCCGTCAATCTCTTGATTATATCAGCCACTCTGACTCTCTCGTTTTCACCTGCATCCGAATTCTGGCTCCGGCATGGAGAAGGCAGCTCGCTTGATGCAGTTCTGTCGGAATGCCAATCCCCCGATGAATCAAATCTCTCTTCCAAAACAGAGTCCTCTGCTTCTTGCTCTGACTCTCTTGGGGAAGAAGACGGAGAAAAAGAAGAAGCATTATTCTCATTGCCACTCAATCCCCAGTCGGCTGAAACTGCTGAATTGGAATTGTTTCCACTCTTGGATCGGTTTAGCCTCTTCTCCCATATCCGTACCAGAGAAGCCGCCCCGATATTCGGGCTTTCGGGGCCAAGGCTATCCAACCGAGGCAGAGTCTCTGTTTTTGTTGTTGGCATTTCTTTGGATTTTCTTGAAGGAAAATTGTTTTTCTCTTTGAAATTAGAGTTGGTAGATTTTCCGTGATTGTCGGCGGAGAAACGCAGGTGGTTCGGAAGCCAACATGAATTTTCGTTCTCATTAGAGGCAGAGGAGTCTGGAGGGATTGAAATGCAGGTGGTGTGGAGATTGTGATCTTTGACCAGGAATTTTCTCCAATTGCAGCCGCTCTCTCTGTTGCACCCGTCTCTCCGATTTCGATCCCGTAAGACACAGCCGAACGGCGAAGACGGAGCGATTTCGACTTGGGATGATGCCATTTCTTTATCCACTTTCAACACCTCTCCTCCTTGATCATTTTGATAACAATACAAAAGGAAATAATACCATTTTTGGCGAGGATTGGGTGAGGAAGATTCATAGGAACAACCCAACCTTACAAATCTTGGTTTTTTCCCTCTATGATCACAAAATGAAAAAAAAAAAAAAAAAAAAAATCCCCCAACAAAAAAGAGAAGCTGTTGTTAGGCCTTATTCTGCGTCCGCCACAAGAACAATTAATTCCCGTTTTCCCTCTGCCTATTTTTAGAATCTTCAAGTAACTGAAAACCAAGGCGGAAAAAAAAAAGTGCTTTGGTTGAAGGAGAAGAGGACTGTTTTGGAGCTAATACCGAATGGAAGGAAAAAATGTGTTTTTTTGAGAGGACAAAAACAGAGGAAGAGAGATTAGTGCTAATAAAACAGTGAGAGGAAGTTTGGTGAGGAAAAAGGGGAGAGATTAGAGACGTTGGTTTTTTAGCCGTTGGGAATGTGGGGTCCTGGAATGAAATCTTTGGTTAGCGCAGTTTCACAGCTTCGATCATAAAATAAAATAAAATAAATACCTATTGTGGGGTGTAAAAGAAAACTTTATTAGTATAGTATGAATCGTTGGATCATGCTACTATTTAAATTAGAATGTAATTTGATGAAAATCTAACCATTTACAAATGACAGTATTGGTGAGTATTCCTTTTTTGGCCCTATTAAATAATTCTTTTATATGTTTTAATCTATAAAAAATAAAGATGGGAAACGTGAATCTGCCATGGAATGTATTTATTACTATGGTCTTGTTTTTCTTACGAATTCAAATTTTTAATTTTAATTTTGTTATAATATGTGTCAGATTATCAATCTTCTTTTTCTTTATTTTTTAACTTCTACTTACTAAAGACTGACGAATTGCCTTACCATAATCACATTCAAGCGCTAGGTTCTCTTCTATATTCTGTCTTTTTTTATACTAGAAAAAAAATATTTTTAAATATATTATATTATTTTTGTATTTCATTTTCACCATGCGCCAAAAATAAAAATAACAATAAAAACACACACACACACACTACTTACATGCCAAGTAGGAAATTCAACACGAAGATATAGCCATCCAAATCTAATCAGTTAACCCCAGAATTAGTAGTGATTAAGGCTCTTTATTATATTATTATTATTATTATTATTTTCATTATTATACACATATATATATATAGATATATTTTTTTGGGCCATGACATCGCAGTTGACACAATGCTTAAATTGCAGCATTATTGTAGAGTATATAACGGCTTCGTTTTTCCTTTTCTTTGGATTCAGTTTTCAACTTTCACTATTATTATACACGTAAATTGGCTTCTACTTAACTTTAACTATTAGGTTTAGTGATCCCTTGTATTTTTTTGAGTTTTCACATAACGTAGGCTTTATTAATGTCACGGGAAAATATATTCACGTTAAGCCTTCAATCTTTCTTTTAGGGGAAAAAAAATGTCACAGAAATCTACTAGGAAAGTGGTACATCATCATCGTGACAATGCGATCTATGTAGCATATATATATATTTGGCATTTGTACATAAACAATATTGTATAAAAGAATTGCTGCATGAATAAAATAAATTATTTGATATACTTAATTATCAAAGAGATTTAACCATTAAAACATCATAAAGAGAAACTGATGGCTTAACAAGAGGGGGTTAAGGCCTAACCTCAAATAGGTTATTTGCATGCTTTTGATTATTTTTTGTGTTTTCATTATGGAAGGTAAATGGGTCGTGGCTTTGACCATGTGAATGGTTCGATAAAAAAGAAACTTGAACTTTTGGGATATTATCCATGATACCAATAAACAAGAGTTTGGGTGAATAATTGACCTAACCCAAATCATTCATTATGACTGGTGTCTGGACGTGATAGAACTTCCAAGGTATATATTGAAAAAATGAATGGGGTTTGACCGAGTCAAAAAATAAAAATTCACTTTCACATTGGACCTAATTCGCCTATCCTTCAAATCATTTGGCATACGACGAGAGCATAAATTTTTTTTTTTTTTAACTTGAAGTGGGAGATTTGAATCTTTTATTTTATGGTTTTTATAGTAGAGTTTGATGTAAAATTACTGTCAAATTATGCATGCAACTACATATATTTTCTTTTTACAGTAGTGTTTGGTACGGTAGAAAATAGAGAGGAAAGAAAATAGAGAGAGGATTTTAGAGAATAAAATGAAATTTTAAATTGTCTAGTAGAGAAAAAATGAGAAAAAATGAGAAAAAAATAAAATAAAAATCTATGAGACCCATTAATTTTTAATCCTTATAACTTTATGAAGAAAAGATGAGAGAAAAAATTTAACAAACAAATAAGGTATAAAATAACAATTTTAACATTCACCATTCATTATATTTTTATTTGTATTAGGATATTATTCTAAAATACCTTATATTTAATATTTTCTTTTCATTTTTCTTTCTCTTCTACCAAATTAGGAGAAAACTATTTTACTTTTTTTACTTAGATATTTATTTCTCCTTCCTTTTTCTTTTCTATCCATCATAACATTAAGGAATCCTTTATAGCATTTTGTTTTTATCTAGAGAGTTAAATTTTAGAGGATTATTTTGGCGTGAATTTGCGTACAGGAGAAACTGTTCTTATATTCTTAAAAATTTATATATTTAAATTTTTTTGATAATTAATTTATTTAGCTCGAGTGTAAGAGTGATTTGTATTCTAGATCTTAATATTAGATGTGAGCACATAAATACTACGGTTAGGCTAAACATGCAGCCGTAAAGTTTATCTTAGATTTTGGAAGCACTTTGTTTTTATTTATTTTGATACCGGAAGTACTTTGTTTCAATGGTACGTATTACCAACTTAATTAATCATTAAAACGTACGACATTTGATTAGAGCATATAAAATATATATATATATATATATATATATATGTAACTGCTAATATGATGATAATTAAACCTTTAAGAGGACATTCAAATTCAATGCATTTATATGAAGAATTTACAAGAACGTTATAGTATGGAAAAAAAAAAAAAAAAAAAAAAAAAGTGGCGTCATTTCTTGCAATATGCTGCACAAAAATAATTGAGCGATCTACTTTTTGTGCGTTACTGGAATAATTAAATGCTTTAATGGCTCTAATAAGGAGAAACAGTTTGGTCATTACTATTTATTTTGAAATATGGGGGTCCTTCTTTTCTGATTAAAAGTGTTTCGATCAAACACACTATTAAAGTTATTTTACGCAAAAATCTTCTGAAAAAGAAAGAAAATAAGAAGTAGATGAATTGTGAGAGATAGAAAAAATTGAGTGAAGTAGATGAAGATTACTAGTCACTGTATACATCTTAAAATTAAGTGAAAGATATATGAGTAATATTATAAACATGGATTATCTCCCGTATCTATTTTGAGGATGTTGCAAAGCCGTAACTAATGAAAGTAAATAATAGATATAAGTTCATTGAGGAGAATTTTGACCTCAAATATTTATAGGTTTATTTGAGAGAACTCACAACCTCCTAACAATACAAACATGCCACTCTTTTCAAACTTTATTCAATGAATTAAAAAAGATAGATCATTTCAACCCAAAAATTAAGGCCTCGTTCACTTCACGGATTCGAGTTTTCAATTCGAGTTGAGATGTGACATTTTCTGAGAGTTTTTTACTATAAAAACCTAAAATTAAAAACTCAAATTGGTGAAATGAACGAGGCCTAAGTAATTATTTTACTAATAACTTAGTATGTTCAATATAAGGATAATGCATAAAAATATGGGATCACTCTCATGACTCCTAAAACTGGTTAGTAACTATTTCAAATAAATAAAATGATTATTTTTATTAGTGCTTCTGAACTTTGGGCGGGATTATTCTCAGTTTATCCTTTAAATTTTAAAAATTCTCATTTTATCTCTTGAATTTTCAATTGTTCTCACATAATCTTTTTTGTTAAAATTTATATTAAAATAAGACGGAAAAAGAAAGAGTTAAGTGTGGTCATGTAATTTTTAATTGTTTTTTTTTTAACATAAATCTAAACAAAACGATCACGTAATTGCATTATTATCTTTTTTATATATACTTTTAGCAGTTAATTGTAACAAAAGGTTTTAAGTGAAAATAATTTAAAATTTATAAAATAAAATGAGAATTTTTAAAATTTAAAAGACAAACTAAAAATGACCTTAAAATTTAAAAAACATCAGTTAAATTTCATAATTTATTTAAATTTCATAATTTGCATATGGATCCCCTAATATAAATCGTAGTACCTCTGTCCTAACGCTCAGAAACATTATTCGACAAAACACTAATCTTCTTTGATTCTTGTTATACGAAATGGCATTGACCAAAATCCCCCATCTTTTCCTTTCCGGCTTTCTGTTCGTTTTCTGTACCTCTGTTTTATGATCAGCCTTTGAAAAAAACACACAAAAAATAAATAAATAAATAAATAAAAATAAAAACACTTTAACCAGTGCAAATGCATCAGGCTTTTTTCAAAAAATAAAAAATAAAAAGCAAATAATTGGAATGGTTGTCGCACGTGAGTAATTTCATCTAGTCTGGCATTTGCCCTACGGCCCAGATTAGTTAGAAATTGTGATAAATTCTCTCAGCCTAAAAAGAGGAGGGAAAAGAAAAATAAAATATTTTCCAATTTAAATTGAAAAACCATTCAAATAATGTAAGCACCATGATGGATGAGATTCAGAGTAGTTTTGGCTCGAAAATTTTATCCAGGTGGACAAGAACCGACCCAAATAAGTCTGTGCTCTTATTGAATCTTTTTTAGTTTCTAACTTTTATTTCCAATTTTCCCATATTTGTTTTCTTTTTTCTAGTTGTTCCCCACTAAAATTCTCTTTTTTTTCATTTTTTTCTTAATTTTCTTCACTAAAAATCATTTGCTTCCAATAGCCTCGATATATTTCTTTGTTTAATCCAATTTGCCTGTTTGAGAATGTTTATGGTAGAGAGTCTTATTTTTTCCCAGTGAGAGAGTGCAAATCTTCGACATTAAATCTCAAATGTGCACTTAGGTCTCTCTTATACTGAATTCTAACTCAATCTAACAAAAATAATTACAAAACAACCATATATTGCACACAATCTCACCGCGGGTACACGTGCCGCCACCCTTCACTATGTGCCGATGTCATAAGCGATACTACCACGACCATTGTCCTTGTTAGTCGCTAATCTTCATAATTATGCCACTCTTGCGGCAAAACTCGACTCCGAGCGCTGCCACTTGCCCCCACAAATTCGCGACAAACTTTGACTAGCAACTCGCCAATTCGCCTTACCTTCATCATCCATTGGTGTTGATTGATTGCGTATCAAAAACTATACTTAGCGTGGGTTAACTCTGCCCGAGTCATGTGAGATCAACAAGCTAGGGGGATCAATGGCAAGGAGCGACGGGCAACCAAGGGGCTCTAAGTGCGGTAGTATCGAGTGTTGCAAAGGTCTCAGATGGAGCATGGAGGTGGTTGTGGCTGTTGCTGACGACAATGCTCGGTGGCTGCTACAGTAGATGTAGGTTATATTATATTTTTTATTTTTATTTTTTTCAAATGAATGTTGTAAATCTGACCGTTGTATGTGAGTGATTTTATTTTAATTTAGTACTTTTTTTATTTTTTTATGATCATTATGCTGATCAGACAATCTTAATTAACATGTCTTGTTAGTAAGAGTTTTTGATTCGTTCTACTATAGACTCGTCCTTTTCATTTTAACTTGAGGGTGGGACTAATCAAACTCAAGAGCTTAACTTTTATTTTTATTTATTTTTAATAAGCACAAATGCAAAGAAACAGGACACAGAAGAGCCCTAAGAGCAACGGAGCAAAAACACCTACCTCCATGCAAAGATAGAGAAGAAACATGTTATTAAGAACTTCAACCCACTAAGACCTTAACTTTGAGGTGGGTGTAGAATTCATGCTAGGGCTAAACCTGCAACCTTCAATCTTTATAAAATAAAGAAAACAAATTTAAAATGCTATACGCAGAAGTAGTTTTTTTGTTTTTAGGGAATTCACAAACTACAAAATATGTTTTAAATTATTTTAAATTTTTATCACAAACAAATTTGATATTAAATTAATCAATAATTTCTTTTTTTTTTTTTTTTTTCCTTGAGATGGCTTGGTTTAATAACACTGGAGAGTTCGGGTGGGATGGGGTTTGATGGAAGGTTGCAGTTTAATTTGGTGTTGTATAAAAAACATTTTTAGATTACATTAATAATAATTGTTTCTGAACTAATAATTTTTTAGCGTTACTGCCACAATAGTATCATCACAAGCTATTATTGTGATCACTAAAGTAATCATAAAATTCACGTTAATAACTTTCGATAACTATTCTTTTAGCAAAAAAAAAAAAAAAAAAAAAAAAAAAAAAAAAAAAAAAAAACTTAAGAGTAACTACTATAGCTATTAAAATAACGTGATGTTGTAATATTTACTGGCGAAAAAAACAAGTATTCTAAAATATTATAAAATAATAAAAAAGTATTTGTTTTTTACTGGGGGGAAAAAAAAAATTGGTTATTTTGTCAGCATTTCTTAAAAACCAAAATTTAGCTTTTTAGTGCTTTCTCTTGAGGGGATTTGACTTTTGAGGCTATTGAGAGTTGAGAGTAGAGTGAAATTCAGGCCGGCCAGAGTTTAGAGAGAGAAAGAGTGGAGAGAGAGAGAGAGCAACAATGCCGTTGAGTTCGACGATGATCGGAGCACTTCTGGGATTGGGCACTCAGATGTACTCCAATGCCCTTCGCAAACTCCCTTACATGCGCCGTATGCCTTCTCCTTTTCCCTCTCTTCCATTTCCCAATTTAACCCTAAGTCCCCTTTTCCGTTTGTTTCCCGAGAAAAAAGAAAGTTTTTTGTTTCCTTCTTTCCTTGTTGGTAAAATTCATGAATAACGAGTGACCCATTTTGATTTTTGTTGGAATTGTGAGGGCAGATCCTTGGGAGCATGTTGTGGGAATGGGATTGGGAGCGGTGTTCGTGAATCAGTTAGTGAAATGGGACGCTCAGCTTCAGGAAGATCTCGACAAGATGCTCGAGAAAGCCAAGGCTGCTAATGAACGCCGTTATTTTGGTAATCTCTCTTCCTTTTGTCTTTCGATTTCTATTGATTCATTCATGTAATATATTTGAATTCCGATTTTTTTTTCCTTTCAATTTATGGGGATACGGATGGTAATGTTTGGGATTTGATTGAAATGCATGAGCATACACTCTGAAAATTGAAAAAAAAAATGATAAAATTGTTGATGACCTAACATATTCCTAATTCGAATTTCAGAATGGGAATGCTTAGGACTTAGGAGATAAGATTTAATAGATTAAATTTGGGCACAAACATCATATTCCAGTCTTTTAGAGAAACACTCACATCTTTAGGCCGGAGTAAGCTACACAAACAGTTATAGAAGCCTCCTTTGAAGAAAAGAAAAGTTTTTTTTTTTTTTTTTTTTTGGATATGGGGTGGGTTAAAAAAGCCAGAGGAGTGCCTACCACAATTCCTGTATTAAGCCTTGAATTTCAGGGGATGGGACATATAGATACTGGATAGGATATGATTTGAATCTATATGTGAAACTATCTTTTAGGTTGTGTTTTGCTACTTAGATCACACAATGCGGTAAGATTGAGTTCGTTGAAGCTAGTGGAGGAAATGGACGAAGGGAAATGAAAGCTGACTTAATTTGATCATCTACCATGGGTGCGATAGTAATATTGGCTGCAGAATTTAAGGCTTCTTAGGATTCAATAAAGGATTCTTATAATTCATCCTAGTACCTAGTAGTTCTGGAAAAAGAGTGGCTCTATGACCAACTCTTTTAACTATTCATTCTTTTGTGGAATAGTATTAGTGTAGACGTGTAAATTGTTAAACTTTCTAAGTAAGACCGCTGCATATGTCTTTGTTAGGCTTTTGTGCTGCTATTTTGTTATTAGTTCATTAATTGTGTTTTGTCTATTTCTAGCTTCAAGTGTTTGGTCTTTCCTATAGTAAATAAAGTTTAGTTTTGCTTCTTTGTTGTTGTTAAATATTTTGAACTTTGAAGTAGTCTAAAGCACTGTTCTTAATGAGTAAACGTGGTGCATGTGTATGTGTGTTATCTAGACCTAAGGTTAGAAAGAAGACATTTAGCACAAATTAAATGTTACAATGTATTAAACCTAAGCCTAAAGCTACCAAGACAAAATTTAGTACACATAACAACAACAACAAGCCTTAATCCCAACTTAATTGGGGTCAGCTATATGGATTTCACTTTTCCACGTAGTTTTATTCGAAATTAGACTTTTATGAAGGCCTAGATCTAGAATGTCATTCCTAACTACTTCGGTCCACGTAATTCTTGGTCTACCCCTCCCTCTCCTAGTATTAGGTATAAGAATGTCCTCCCAAGTCTGAACTGGTGCTTCTAGCGATCTATTTTGGGCATGCCCATACCACCTCAAGCGGCCTTCGTTCACCTTATCTTCTATTGGTGCAACACTTACTTTACTACAGATAACCTCATTCCTTATGCGATCCATTTCGTATGGCCACTCATTCATCCTAACATACGCATTTCTGCCACGCTCATCTTACGTATATGTTGTCTCTTAACGGTCCAACATTCACTCTTAGTATGTATGAGCCAAAAAAGAAAAATAACAAAGAAGATATTTAGCACAAATTATATATTACAATGGTATTGTTTTACTAGAGTCACTAGAAGATCTATAAAACTTGAGATTAACATGAGAATATATAAAGCGTAAAATATTTCTCCTCAACTTTTGTCATTTTTTTTGGCTTACCTCTGCCATTGTGGCAACTAGAATATTTTTCCGTTTTCATTGAAAAGTATATCAAGGAGATGCCTTAATGACTAAGCTTTACATTGGATGATTCATGTCTTGTTCAGAATTTTTGTATTTACTGAGGAAACATATTCATAAATGTGTGTGTGTGCAGGCGCACGCTTGTATTTTAATGTATATTCATGTGTAACTGTACTTGATATACTGGACATATGCTCTCTGGCAGTGAGAGTTTTACCTGAACTGCATGAATTTCTTTGTCTTTCTTTCTTTCTTTCTTTCTTTCTTTCTTTCTTTCCATATTAATTTTCTCGCGGAATAATCTCTTTACTTATGAGCCAAGAATTAGACATAAATTTTTATTAAGTCGGTGTTTAAAGATATATCCTACTGGAGCCTATTGCTCACGTTTTAGTATTTTAAACTTTCCCTAAGTTAAAAATGACAAACACAATTGAAGCGTTTTTCCTAGAATTCCAAACTTCATTTCAGTAGTTGGTAGGAAAAATGATTTCGCCTAAATTCAATCAGTTTGACCAAGAATTTAAGTTTTGAAACAGGTGGGGGAATTATTAGGTTGGAAGAGAGTAAATTTAATGGCAAGTTCTTTTTGTCATGCTCGATTGATGCAGCATTCTGATTGAGTGAGACGTTGGATTTCATCTGTAAATCTGATGTGAGACATGGTTTTAAGCGTAAGTTCAGCAACAGTTCAATGACTCTCATAGTAGAATGACTAAGAAATAAGGGGGAGAATTCATGAAGATAATGAGAGTGTAGGGGGGGTGTAGTTAAAAACCTGTTCGTTCCTGGTGATCAAACAAAAGTTGGCTGGAAGATTTTGTTGAATAGGCTGTACATAGTATTGGGAAGAGGAGGAAGATTTCCTTCCTCGTCAGGCGTAAAAGATTCTGGGGAAGAAAGAGGAGGATTCAAAGGAAGGAGGTGTTAAGAATTGAAAGAATAAAAGCCGTTTCAGGCATTATTATTTTCCAGTTATTCATTCTAGTCCTTTATTTTTATGCACTTTACTTTTATCAGTTTAATACCCTTAATGCTTTTTGCTTATCATTTTTATTAGTGTCAAAACGAGTAGTTCTAATTTTACCACAAACAAAATGTTCCAATGTTATTGAACCTAGACCGAAAGGTACCAAGAAGACATTCAACACAAATTAAATAGTTCAATAGGATTGGTATACTAGTCACTTGGACATCTATATAACTTGAGATTAACATGAGAATCTATAAAGCGTAAAATATTTCCCACTTAACTTTTGCTTCCTGCCCCCCGCGTGCTTCTTTTTGCTTATCCTCTTCCTCTGCCATTGGGGCTACTATAATTAATGGCTAAGCTTTACATTGGATAATTCTTGTCTTCCGTGCTCATAATTTTTCTATTTGCATGCCAATGCCAAACTTTTGCTCTTTAATAATTTGATGTTACTAAGTAAACATATTCATAAGTTTGTTTGTGTTTGTGTGTGTCCATACTAACGTTTGTTTGGCATACTAGACTCATGCTCTGTGGCAGTGAGAGCTCAACCCCAAATGCTCTGTGCGCGTGCTTACTAACGTTTGTCTTTCTTTTTTTTTTCCATTTAAAATTTCTTTTGGTTTTGTCTCTTGAGATGATTATGAGCCAAGTAATTGGCATGATTTTTACTAATAAGTGCATAAGAAGTGGAAGCCATGGTTGTTTATAAAGTTTTAACTTTTTTATGAGAAGATTATGTGTTGAAAACTTCTATAATCCAAGTTAACATTTAGAGTTCTTTATTGTCTTTTATTTTCTTCTTAATTTAGGCTTACATAGAGGATCCGTAACTCCGACACTCTGCTATATCATCCTTGCTCTTTTGACCTGTACAGTGTACTCACTTTGTTTAATGATGAAAAAATGCAGATGAAGATGATGATTAGCTTGTGACCCAATGGATTTTGACGTTCGAACAAGGCATTCGTGTTCTGAGAGAATGCTGAATCTTGAAATTGTCTACACTTGTTTGCTCTTGTGTTAATGTTCACCTGTTTGTAAGACTACAAGTACTTTCATTTTTGTTTGCTAGTTGCTACACATGTGAGTTCGATAACTTGAACCAATGTAGTTCCTAGTTCATGCACCTAATAAATGAAATGGATCAAATTTCTCTTGTAGCCGCAAAAACATTTGATGGTGATTTGGGACAGTCATGGATTTTGTAAGCAAGATCTAGTGCTGGATTTCCTCAGCTTTTTATGTTAACTTAAATGTGAGGTGCCACTTTATACTCAGAACTAAGCCGAAAGTTTGCTCATAGGTCAAAAAACCTTTGAAATGGAGAATTTCAACTCTAAATCTTAGCAATACAAGTTGATATGAAATTATCGTTAGATTAAGTTTGCCTGACTCATTGAAGTATTTTGAAATAACTACAAGATATAATCATCTTCCATGCATTAATTATTAACAACAAAGCCTTGGTTATGGGTTTAATTACCCCAAAATCCTAACTAATGGTACATTTGAAAGCGGAAATAGTTGGTTTCTATTCCTCATATTCTTTTGTAATGGCTGAATTTGAAAATAATGAAAAATGTGAAGACCATTGAGATTTCTGAACTGAACCCCAGTAGATGAATTATTTTTAAATGATGGCGCAGATCTGAATAATGTGAGTAGATAAAGCATATCAAGATCACTTCTGACAGAAAAGTGGATTTATGTTCTGCGTGTAGTGGTTTTTGAAAAGTGCCTACTTTGAAGAATTGGCTACTCAATCTTTTCCAGTTAGAAGAAAGGGAGGTTGCTTCGGGTGAACCCAATCCATCTTTTTTATGTTTCAGAAGTGGTTAGTAATCTCTGCCTTCCTTGTGAGATTTGTCCCAAAAAGGCCACAAGGGAGCTGGTAATGTAAAAAGGGAAAAAATTATAATGAAAACTTATTTGTTTTAAATGATTAGAATTGATATTGTAATGATGATTCCAATACTTGGGGACAAAATGATGACTCAAAACTTCTGGCATAACCTGCTAATTTATCTTGTATTTTTCTAATTATTTTCTTTTGTCACGTCAATAACGAAAGTTTTTCCTACCTCTTTTATTAGAGCAATATCCCATGTATTGGTGCTATATAAATGGGAAGTTTATACTTCAAAGGTTTCATAAAACTTGTTAGATGTGATAATATATCAGAAAAAATGGAAATTAATACTTAAAAAAGAGCTTCATAAACTTGTATATGCAATATATATTATGCTCATACACTTCTAATGGTGATGATGCTTGAATTAGATTTCATAAATCAAATTAAAAAAAAAAAAAAACCTGATTTACTAATTTTCACAAATTTTTTGTCCTAAAGAGAGGAAAAAAAAAAAAAAAAAAAAAAGAAAGAAAGAAAAGAAAAGAAGTCCTCGCATTGGTAGCAGCAGACCCTTTGAAACAGAATAAATGAAAGTGCTCATGCAAGATCTTGTGCCTTCAATCTCCTTGGGACAGATTTTGAGCCAATTTAAGCATAGCAGCTATCTGACTTCAACTTGTCAAAATCCACCATCCTATGATTACATACATGTATAAGCTGATCACAAACTTGTCTAGAAGATGGCCTTTCTTGTGGGCTTGTTTTGGTGCACTCCATTGCTATCTCAAGCACTTGGAATGCTGCAAATTCCTCTGCTGGTAACATTGGCTTCAGTGCCGGGTCTATCAGCTCCTCTTTTCTTGAGCCTTCCATTTCCATGTGCCTCTCAATCCATCTCACCATGTCCATATCCACTCCAAATGCTGCATCAGTCGGCATTTTCCCACTCACAAACTCCATTAACACAATCCCCATGCTGTAAACATCACTCTTCTCTGTTGGCTTCAACGAATAAGCGTACTCTGAAAAATACAATGTCTAATGTTAAGAATCACATAAAGATATAATGCAATATCATGGAAAAAAAAAAATACTAGAGACCTTTTTTGGTACCTGGAGCAACATAGCCGAATGAGCCGGCAAACCATGTGCTTGAATCTGTGTGTGACTCATGCTCAAGGAGTGGCTTTGCCAGCCCGAAATCCCCCAAATGTGCCTCCATGTTGGAATCTAGCAACACATTGCTGGATTTGATGTCCCGGTGAATGATCTTTGGCACGCAATCATGGTGGAGATATTCCACTCCTTGAGCTAATCCCACTGCAATTCGCAACCTCTCTTCCCAATCAAGGGTTCTCTTCTTCTTGCCGTTAACTGGTTGTTTGTGCAGCCAATCCCAAACGCTTCCGTTCTCCATGTACTTGTATATCAGCAGATTTGCACCAGAGGCTCCTTTGTTACTGCAATACCCCATCAGCTTCACCAGATGTCTGTGCCTTATTCTCCCAAGCGTCTTGACCTCCCTCACGAAACTTTTGTTTGCTAGGAGGCTGTCTTTCGACGAAATCTTTTTGACCGCTACAGTTTCTCCGTTGGGCAATTCCGCTTTGAAAATTACGCCTGACCCTCCGGTGCCAATAATGAACTTGTTGCTTAGATTGTTGGTCGCTTCCATGATGTCTTCCCATCTGAATTCTTGCCGTGTGGAGCCATTTTGAAAGAGAAGTAGCCTTCGTTGAGTGGCAGTTGAGCTGGACGAGTAAATGTAGCTCACATCACTTGTTCTTCCGAAAGACTCTCGCCTGTGCTTCAAGAATGTTGCAGCCACGATTAACAACAGAGCAATTGCAGCTAATGTACATACTGCAGAAATGATCACCACTGATATTTGGCTTAGGCCCGACTTCTGTTTTCCAGATGCGTCGGCATTGCATTCACCAAGAGGGTTTCCACAAAGCCACAGATTTCCTTGGAACGCTTCGGCTGGCCAGTGCGAAAACTGCTTGCCTAATTTCCCTTCCAGAGTGTTGTAAGAGAGATTAAGCTTGACAAGGCTGCTCATCTCACCAACTTGTGGGGGGACTTCTCCAACAAGTTGATTGTCAGAAAGATCAAGCTCTTCGAGCTTCGACAGTTCTCCAATAGCCAGCGGGATTTGGCCACTCAGATTGTTGTGGCTGAGGTCCAGAATGCTTTGTAGATTCCGAAGCTGTCCGAGCTCCTCAGGTATCTCGCCATCAAAGTTGTTCCGTGAGAGGCGAAGCTCATACAGCTTTTCTAGCTTGCCAATGGCAGGAGGAATTGGCCCCGACAGTTGGTTACGTTCGAGGTTGAGTACATTAAGCGACTGCGCCAGCTTACAAATTTCATCAGGGAGAGTTCCATTCAGCGAATTGTCATTGAGAGAAAGGACAAGCAGCTTTGAACAATTGAAGATCTCTCGAGGAATTGGCCCTGAGAACCGATTCGAGGAGAGCCTCAACTCTCCCAGCTGCCTGAAGCTTCCAAGCCAGGGCGGTATTGCGCCCGAGAGAAGGTTATTGTTCAAAACAACATGGCTAAGTTTCTTGCAAAAAGAAAGCTCATCTGGAACTGATCCAGTAAGCAAATTACCGGAGAGGTCCAACATCGAAAGCTCACGGAGTTCCCGTAATGTCGTAGGGATATTTTCAGTGAAATGGTTTCCCCCTAATCTCAACCTCTCAAGGGAAGGAGAATTCCCCAATGCGCTTGGAATCTCATGGCCAAAATCATTGTCAGTTACATCAAATGAAAGAAGCGAATTCGAGCCACACAACACAGCAACACTACCATTCAATCTATTTCCAGACAAATTCACTCTTGTCAAGTTAGTCAAATGAGACAGTGAATCAGGAAGAGTACCTTCGAGAGAATTGTTGTAAAGCAACAACTGCTCAAGAGATTTGATGAAACCAATCGTCAAAGGAATCCCACCAGAGAGATTGTTATCAGCCAAGTCCAAGATATTCAGTTTATGACAGTTACCCAAAGTGGCGGGAATTGGACCCACAAGCTCATTCTGCCTCAAGTGAAGCAACTTCAACTCTTTAAGCCTCCCAATAGTGATTGGAATTTGCCCACTAAACCAGTTCCCAAAAAAGTCAACCATTTGCAAGCTTGAACAGTTTCCAATCTCCAGTGGTATTTCCCCGTGCAACTGATTCTCATAAAGGTAGAGAATCTCAAGCTTCCCAAGCATTCCAATCTCCTTTGGGAGATCCCCCTTCAGATTGTTGTGGTACATCGTGACCGTCTGGAGATTCGTGAGGTTTCCAATTAAGGGAGCAATGTGACCCACCAAACTGTTGTTGTTCAACAACAAGTCAGTTAACTCAGCCAACTTATAAATCTCAACAGGAATTGATCCACTGAGAGTGTTGTTGGACAAATCAAGTTGTTTCAAAGATTTGCACTGACTAAGTTCCGCTGGAATCTCTCCATGAATTTGAGTCTCCGATAGAAACAAATGCTCCAAACTTGTGGCGTTGGAACATATTTTCTTTGGTATAACGCCTGAGAGATTGTTCTTTGACAAAACCAAGAATTGCAACTGATCCATATCACCAAACTCCTCCGGAATCCCTCCCGTGAGCTTGTTTCTCGATAAATCGAGATTATAAAGATTGCCCAGTTGAGATAACGACTTTGGGATAGGCCCCTCGAGTTGATTCCCGGCAAGGTTCAAGTAGGCGAGTCGACTCAGTGAGCTGAGTTGACTCGGAAGCTCGCCTGAGAGGCTGTTGTTCACCAGGTTGAGGTTTTGGAGATTCTGGAGACGACCCATTTCCGGAGGTATAGTGCCGTTGATGTCGTTGTTGGCTGCGGTAAAGATTTCGAGGCTGGAGCAGTTTCCCAACTCGGACGGAATCGGTCCCGAGAGCTGATTCTCTTGCACGATCAAGTTCCTGAGCTGGCTGAGTCGGCCGAGGGCACTCGGTATTGACCCGGTGAGTTGACAGGATGCAAGGCCCAAGACTTCCAAATTGACGAGGCCGCCGAACGACTCGGGAATCGTTCCGGTGAGTCCGTTGTCACCGATTCGCAAGACTCGGAGACTCGTGAGCTGGCCGAGTTGACTCGGAATGGGGCCGGTGAGCTGGTTGGTGAAGAGGATCAGAGATTCCAAGTGAGAGAAGTTGGAGAGAGTCAGTGGGATGGACCCACTGAGACGGTTAGAGGAGAGGTCGAGGTGAGTCAGGCTTTGCAAACGACCGAATGAGGGAGATATGGACCCGGCGAGTGACGAGTCGGATAGGTTGAGCCCCACCACTTGGCCCGAGTCAGCGACAGAGTCGTTTAGCCCACATGATACTCCTCTCCAATTGCAGAAGTTTTTGTTGGTTTTAGACCAACTATGCAGAACACCTTCAGGGTCTTCCTCAAAAGCTTTCTTCACCTCCAAAAGAGTCGTCAAAGTGGTAAGTTTGTCTTGGCACAAGACAAGCCTAGTAGATGTAGATGAGAGAATCATGAAAACAACACAAACAAGTGACAAAAAACATGTTCTCCGTAATTCACCCATATTGTCTAGTATCTACGGGATCAATCTCTCTTAAAAATTATATAAAGGACATGGAAAAGTGATCAAAATTGCTTAAACAAGGGCATGAAATAGTAGGGAAATGATAAGGTGTCGAATTGGGCATGCATTAATTAGGACAAAGTAGTGTGTAAGAAATTGTTGTGGTGGTGGGTGTTGGCCTTGGGTTGCGAGAAGAGACCGCTCTTCTGTGCTTCTTGAAGTGTACGCAGATTTGCATGCATTGGAAACTTGGTATTATTTCACCAGAGAGAGAGGCTTTAGAGAGAGAAAGAGAGAGGCTTTAGAGAGAGAGAGAAAGAGAGGAGGGGGAAGGGGATAAGAGAGTTGAATGAGACCACAAGATTTGTCAGTCAACTGCTGCAAATCGCCATTAATGACCACTCGTGCTTTATATTTCTACTGTGCTATTAAGAGCTAGGGAAGGAGAGAAAGACAACAGTGGTCTTGAATAGCGGGACGTGTTTATATTATTATATATTTGTATATGGTAGTATGTGAAGGTCAAACGGGTCAGAAAAACAAGAAGAAAATATTAGAAAATAATTTTGCAAGTAAGCCTGCCTCCAATACAACAGTTAATGTGAATTGTATATTAATTATTATGTTATTTATATTTATACTCTAAATGTATAATATTATTTAAAATGTTAAATTTATTTTTTTATAATTATTAAGTTTTAAAATTTATAAAGTTAAAATTTGTAATTTAAAATAATTAATAATTTAAAAATTATTAGAATTATATGGAAAAATAAATATTTTAACGAATATGAATTAAATGTTAAACTTATCATATGTTATATTTAGTAGGATAATTATCACAAAGTATAGCATATAATAAATTTAAAAAAACAAATAATTTTATATAATAGAGTGTTTTATACTTAATGTTAAATTTACAGTTAACACATGATCAATTATAACATTAAATTAAAGACGTTATAAGATGAACACAAGAAAGGTCCACAGCTAGGGCACACTAGTTCAGAGAAAAAGCGTATTCATATAAGCAACACAATTATTGGTAAAACCATCGTCACATATATGGTCTACTTATGTATCAATTGTTTTAAGTGTCAAAGTTTTATCATGACTCTTAATATGTTTTTTTTTTTTTTTTTTTCACAAACTTGATTAATCGATAAAATAGTTCAATTTAACTGTATGTTGTCAGTAATAATCGTGGAAATGAAGAGAATTTTTCAGAGAAAAATAAAAAGGAAAAAAAGGAGAAAATGATTATATATATTTATATATTGTGATAGAGAGGATGAAGTTATTAAAGAAGATATGGGGTTACATAGGGAAGATGCAGTAGTTGGGTGAGCGACAAGGACAATCTTTGAGGTTTTGCCAATAGTGTGTTAGCTCCAAAGTTAAATTAGTCCCTACTCAAGAAAGCGAGCGGTTGAATTCCCTAATTAAAACTTTTTTCTATTATTAATTCCTCCTTTTAAAAAAGGACATTGAATTGTTGCAAAGTCAATAGAGTACCCTCAAACCCTTGTCATCCCACACGTAAGCAACAAAACTTCCAAATTCCATCCAACATATTCTCTTTGATTAAAATATACATATTTCGTACGTACATTTCAAATGGTTATGTACTTATATATCTTTCAACTTAAAGGATTAAGTGATTATAATTATTTATGTTTACGTAATAATATAAATGCTTAATGGGTTGAGCTACCAAATCTTAACGTCTTTTTGTGGCCTTCATTCTGTGATTGGTTGCATGTGAATACTACTCTTTGTTGCCCTACTCCAAGTTGCCTTCCTAATTTGTTAATCCTTTAGTATCAATTTCCTTTGACCACCCAATACTAATCTAATATTGTATGATATATATATATATATATATATAATTGTGCTAATATTAATTACTCCACTATGGCAGCTTAATTACATGGTTATTTCTTACACTCTTCCTCTGTTGCCAGTGCTTTTTGCAAGAAAAACTAAGTCCTAATCAAACCTACTTCAGCAAATTTTACATGCATGCTTAAGTAAACAAACTACTTGTGTTATTATTTACGTACCTTGGGTGGCAACTTTTTTCTCCTTATTTTCTTGTATTGGAGATATATATGATCAAATGAACAGCTTCTAGAATATTAAATCTAGTTATTATATTCTAAGGTGATTAGTAATTAATTTAAAGTTAGCAATCAGTAGTAAAGATTTAATGGTCAGAAAAGTATTTTGCGTAGACGTACGAGTAGCAGGTTAGAGAATAATTCGTCATCCCCTACGTTTATATAATCCTTGGTATTCATTATACCTTATCCTAATGTAATAGTCCCTTTTAATTATTTATCACATAATTTTGCAAATGTTCAGTAGCTAGTCCCAGCTGTAAAAATTACGCAAATGGTTAAATGTTAATATGTAAAAATCTCTGTTTAAAAAAAAAAAAAAAAAAAAAAAAAAACCGATGACCCTACCTAACCTCTGTCTTTTTTAGCGGAAGGTTTAACAAAGGGGATTAATTGGGACGTCTAATTCAAAGTCTAAGAGGTACTAAAGTGAGAATTTTTTCATCTGAGAGCAAACTCTTACGTCCTTCTCATCTGAGAGCAAGATCCTAGATGAATTGAGTTGTTTTCTTTTTTAATTTCTTATCATTTATTTTATAATTTTTATACTAAAAATAAAGATATGGTTATAATTAAATCTAGATTTATGTTGGCAATAAATTTTATCCACTCTGATCTCGATGCAATTGTGTTTTCATATTTTGTTTCATCGTTTTTGGATGTTGCATGGAAATTTTCTTCCTTTTTGTTTATATGAAGTAAAAATGAGTGTGTTCTTCATATATATTGAACGCCTAGACATATATGTTTTGCAGAGATGTACCTATATATTATTTTACATACTCTTTCCAGACTGGAGCAGTTAAAATATAACAACGTTACTTAATTTTCATAATTAATCTTACAAACGGTCCCTAAACTTTATTATAAATTCCACTTTAATTTCTAATTTTTAAACATCCCAATTTTAATCCTCTATTTATTCCTTTTTCTTTTAAGTTTTAATCCGTTTCATTATTGTGTGTAAAAAAATATTGAAATATGCATTTTACGTTGGAAGAAAATAGTAATATTTTACTAATAGGACAAGGAATATGCTCTGACATAAAAGTATAAAATAATATTATGCTAATTGAGTATATTCATATTTTGCTCCGCTTTTTAACACTCAATTAATGAAAATGACTAAAACTGAAACAGATAAATAATCTAGGATATCAAGTTTAGGATATTTTCAAAGTAAAATTAAAGTGGAATTGATAGTAAAATTTAGAGACTATTTATGAAATTGACTCAAATTTTTTGCTTCCCAACAATACCTAGTTTGGTAAAACAACTCTTCAGTTCGTCTTCCAAACCACAAATATTCCACATCTTAGAAAATGCTTTTGTCAATTTTCTCTTTTGGATACGTGGGATTGTTATTGTTTCAAAGGAAAATTTAAACTGTAAGAAATCATGAAGCTTTGTATCCCTTATCATTATCTTATTCTTCACTTTTGTATCTTGATTAAAAAGCTAAAGAACTTCATTTGGTCTGCTTAATAATTATTTGCTGGCATCAATGATTGACCCTAGTCTTGATTATTTATCCTGATTAATCATAGTATAATTCTATTTGTTAAACTAAAGCCTACACGTTTCATTCATCTTAATCCTTTTCCTTCGGGTAGTGTGAACAACTATGCTATGCTCCAATATGATCTCTCTCTCTCTCTCTCTCTCTCTCTCTCTCTCTATATATATATATATATATATATATATATATATATACACACACACACACACACACACACACACACACACACACACACACACACACACACACACACACACACACATATATATATAGAGACATAGCTAGATACAATAGACAGGCATTTCATACTTTTTTGATGTTCTATCACTTCGAAAAGACAACATCAGCTTGGGCTAAAAGGTCTTGTGAACATTTGCTCTTTGTTTTATTTATCCACCCACCCTTTCAATGGTCCATGTGTTTCAAGATAAGACATTTGTTGCAAGAAGATTTGAGTTCTCCTTATATTTTAAACCAATGCTTAATCAGAGGTTTGACGAAAAGGATTAATTAGTATCTTATATATGTACATTCTTAAATCATACTTTGACATTTATATGTATTAAGGAGGATGATTAATGGCATCCTATTTATCTTAGGATATATATATATATATATATATATATATATATATATACACATGGTGATAATAAAATAAAAACAAATAATTATTATTGAAAAAAAAAAGGTGCCGCGTAGTTATCCTTAGTGTGTGTGTATACAGTATATATATAATGTAAGTATATATATATATATAAATGTATGTGTATATATATATATATATTTAAGGATTTGCTTTTGTTTTTGTTTTTGCATTTTCTTCTTTCTTACAAATGTGAAATATTGGATACTATTCCTCATAAAGGTTAGTCAAAAATTAATTAATAATGACTTAATAGATCTTCTAACGAAGAATTGCAGAAACATAATATATTTGTGATGAAAACTTATTAGACCAGCAGTAGGGGACCTGCAGGAAAATATTCCCCATAACCAACTAGAGTAAAAACTAAATTAATAATTATTTAATTTAACGTATCGTTTAGCTATTAATGAGTGGTTAGACAGATACAAAACAATGAAATATATTTAAATTTGAAGGATGCTTGTCCAAAAGAATACGACGGAAACGACCCCAATAATTTTAAAAAAAAAAAAAAAAAATCAGCAATAATGAACTAAACCATCATCGTTTTCACTAACTTATATGGATTGACACATAGACTACATTTATCTATTTATTAGACAGTATACATAAATAAATACTTATTTAACATCTAGATAACCTGGAGAATATATGAGCATTGCAAAGATTAATTGGAGCTAATTGTTTGATAGAAAACTGATATGTCAAGGCACAATTTTTTCATTTAAACTCTCTTTTTTTTTAAGGTGAAAGTCAGGTCTTGCACTTAATTCTTTGGAAGATAGAGAAAAAAAAGTATAGTTTTTTATTTTTTGCCCTTTTTTTAACACAGAGTCTTTAGCTCCTACATTACTAACAAAAAAACAAAAATGAAACCAATAGAATTTAAAAACTCAAGTAGATGTACGTATATACTCATGCAACCAACAAATTGAGCTAGCATCAAGTAACCGTATAATTATAAATTCACACTTAACTTCAATTAAACTTGATATTCTACTCGTGTTAATGGAGAATATTTTGAGAAAATGTAATTCTTTTTAGTTTTTTTTCCTCCCAAAAGTGAAATAAACAGTAAAATGAGTGTGTGTATATATATAGATAATTTTTTAATGGTTACATTTCCCTCGATGGTTGCCATCAAATATAGAAATTTGATAGCGCGACATGTAAAAAATTTAATTTCATCAGTTATAATAATTTGTTTTGATCAACTATCTAATTTATTATAACTGTCGAATTAATATTTTATAATTAAAATAATAATAACTATTAATGAATAAATAATGGAGTACTAATCATTAAAACGGCACCCAAACTTTTAACAACAAACCCAAAATAAATAGTACATAATGAACATGGAAAACTGAACAGCATGTCATTATTCAGTATCAATTTATCATCTATATTTTGAGAGCACGAGAGACAATGTGGCACATGCCAAGTGTTATCACTCATGCGTGTATGAATTAGTGTATGTGATCAAAGTTGGTAAAAAGAAGAAGAGAAATAATGAAATATGCGTACTCAACATTCTTTAAAAAATAAAATAAAATAAAATAGGGATCGTGAGAAGTAGATTTAAAGTTTTTATGTAAAAAAGATCACGAGAAATTGGGCTCATACATTTATACTCAAGTTAGCCAGTCGATTTGACGTAAACGAAACTAACCATCTACCAACTCTATCAAAAATACATCATTAACCTTTATTCTTAAAAATAAAAATAAAAATAATAATAATAATACATCAAAGACCTTTTTTCAAGAAATAGTTGTGGGCCTGGTTTTGGATATGCAAGGCTCACAAGACTTCCGAGAGGGCTAGCTTCGATCGTGCTATAATTATATATATTAATAATATTTTGACAAATTCATAATCTAAATGGTGTTTTCAATTGCTTTATATAACATGCATATGACTTTTGGAATGCTTTGCAGGAATTAGCTAGTTTTTCCGTTTTTGTACTTGTCGTCGAAAAAAATCATTATTTGCGATGACATTTAGGTTTTTATCGTCGCAAAAATCCCTTTTTTTTTAGTGTTTTGAAATTATTTTAATTTGGTAGGTGATTTTCTTGATTCAACTATATATATAATCTATTATACACTGTCCAAGTCTAGAGCTAGATGAAGTCCTGGGAATGCTATGTGCTCGCTGAGTTTTCAAGTGGCTGAATTTTTGACAATATATGGATCAATTAGACACAACAACTTAAGCATATTTTGAGGCTAATTTGGTATTAATCAACCAAGTAAATAATTAGTACCCTTTCGATTGAAAAGAACTAAACCAAATCGTGAGATAAAAGAAATACAAAATTCTAAATATTTACTTAACAAGGTTCAAATTCCGAGAGAAACACAAAACTAATAAGTGAATTAAGGAAGGGACGTTCTTTATTTTTCTCTTTTAAGATTTCAAACCAATTTTCCAAAATTTTGCAAACCTTATATATTGCCTTTTTAATTGCCTTATATATATATATATATATATATATATATATATATATATATATACCGCTCTGAATTGCCTTTTCTATATAGCACCTTGCTTAACATGATCAAACCATAATTATGATTTAAACTTGGGTTAGAGGTCGATGCATGTACAGTTTGGGCCTTGATTTGCACCCACCAATGACCGAAACTCATAGAATACTCCTTAAAATAGTACTAATAAGGATTTTTAAATCTTAATATTGGCTTATTAAATTTTATCTTTTTTAGAATAAGTAATTTAACATATTATTATTGATAATTTGACAGATATCGCCGACGGCAGGTTTCCGGTCAATAGTGGCAGGCGTAATTTAATAGATTATTATCTTAAATTTGACACATCATTATTTATAATTTAATAAATTATTATTAAATGAATAACTTATCACAACAAAATGATAGAACTCCGCACACATGTGTTTAAGGGTCAATTTTTGCAACCTTCTCAAGCCCAGATGATTACTAACGTGGTATTGGGCTGTCCTTTGATGCTTAGAGCAATAACCAAATATGTCCACTTTGGAATATTCGGGGCAAAAAAAAAAAAAAAAAAAACACGTATTAAAATTATTCTTTTTTTTTTTTTTTGGTAGAAGTATTAAAATGGTGAAAGGAAAATATTGTCAAACTCAGCTATTTTGCTCATCAAGCCACTGAGCTATGGTAGGAGCTGAATAGGAAGATTCCTCAAATTCTCCTTTTACTCTATATATTATGATATTTATGTGACACCTTCAGCACTAACCAAAAGAGATATACAAATGATGCGAATGTGAAAAGTCAAATGTTTTTTTTTTCTTTTTTCAGATTACTTATAATGATTATGGAATGAATGTTCTCTTCTACTCATACGTGTTGGCATGTCTCCGGCATTTAGCATGGAGGTGCTTCCCACGTAGTCCCGATCATTATACAAATTAATAATGTAACTCCTTGATTAGTAATTAATAAAGTTACATATATATATCATCCACCAATAGTACTGCTTTTCTTCCATTGGCATTAGGGAAACAAAAAATTAGCCCAAAACATTGTCCAATTTTGCGATTGTTTTTTCAGCCATGAATCCCTCAGCCAGTATTAGTTTTCTTCTTCTAGTTGTTATTCTCGGAACATCCCACTTAGTTTCAGCCTCATCATCATCCTCCTCTTATGAACCCGCCAAATATCGCTCAGAAGAAGATCAACAAGTTCAATCCTCATCATATTCCTATTCCTATGACAATTATGATCCCAAAGAACAAAAAGTCCCGGCAGCCTCAAAGTACAAGAATTATGAAGATCATCCCAAGGATAATCATGATGATCAATACCATGATCACAAGGATCGTGGAGATCATGATGATCAATATCATGACAAGGATCATGGAGATCATGATGATCAACATGAGCCTTGGAAGAGTACTGTCTTTTCTTTAACGGTTCCAAATGTATTCCCTGATAATAGTCAAGACAAGAACAAGCCCTACAACGGCGAGGATTCGCTTTCCGCTTACTACTATTACCGGAGCTGCCCGCAATTTGAATCCATTGTGAGTAAAAAAGTTCGGGAAGGGGTTGGCAAGGATGACTCTCTTGCTGCTAGTCTCCTCAGGTTGCACTTCCATGACTGTGCTGTCCGAGTAAGATACATATATACATCTTTATTATCACTTGTTATATATCTAGTTGTATCATATTATTCATATATGTTGTGATTTTGAGAAGTGTTACATTATTATGATGTAGCAATCTAGTGAGTTTTCTACCTAGAAATTTGCTACCTAGTGAGTTTTCTCTATCATAAAGGTTCCCTAGTTACTATAGTAGGTTTATTAATTTTTGTAAGAAGTATTTTGTGTCAATATCACGAAGTTGTTCACAAACATCAGCTATCGCCTTTTTTTTTTTTTTTTTTTTTTTTTTTTTTTTTTTGTAAATTCTTTTTGTTTTCCTGTGCATTAATCAAATTCATTTTTAATATATGCTACAAAATATGTACATTAATGCAACATTAGGGATGTGATGCCTCCATTCTACTCAACCACGAGGGAAGCGAGAGGAAAGCCACAACAAGCAAGACGCTCAGAGGGTTTGAAGTGATTGACGAAATTAAGGCAGAAGTTGAGAAGAAGTGTCCAAGAACAGTGTCGTGTGCCGATATTCTGACTGCGGCGGCTAGAGATGCGGCGGTTGCGACCGGTGGTAGATACTGGACAGTCGACTATGGCAGGAAAGATGGCTTAATTTCCAATGCCGAGGAGGCTGAATCGCTGGTGCCGATGGGCCGGGAAAGCATTACAGATTTGATTGAGTTTTTCCAGTCTTTAGGGTTGGACATCGATGATTTGGTTGCTCTCTCAGGTGAGCATCAACTTCAAAAATTTTATTGCCTATAACTTTATTTCAGTAATTTTCTAGTACTGGAATTTCATAAGGGAATACGGATCCAATAACTATATATATCGTTCTAAATATTTGCCATGAACTAATTAGTGATACCTGCAACCATATAGAATATTGATTCAGCTTGATTCTCATGAATTTTTGGTAAAAGTAGGAGCAATCTTAAATTAACATTAATCAAGCCGCACAAAATATTGAAATTAGTTACATACTACCTTTAATTTGTTACAGTTAGGAAAGCCAATTTTAATTCCCTGAATCCTTTAGATTTCATCAGTTTCAATTACGTTAGAATAATTTCGTAGTTATGATTTTTAAGGTTTTTTTTTTTTTTTTTTTACCCCGCCATAAAACCCTCTTTTAATTTAAGACTGTTTCCACACAAATTAATGGTCCAAAATTTTCAGGGGCACACACCATTGGGAAGTCTTCTTGCGGTGCAATACATCATTGGCTCTACAATAAAACTGCCTTGCCATATCAGTCCAATATTGACCAAAAATATCTTGATTACTTGCAAAGAAAATGCAGATGGGCCTCAGACTACGTTGAGCTTGACCCAACAACTCCCAATGAGTTCGACAACGAATACTTCATAAATCTAATTTACAGGAAAAATGGACTTTTATCTACAGATAGAATGCTCTATTCTGATCCAAGGACTTCTTATATTGTTAAGACATTGGCTTACGACCAGTCAACTTTCTTCTTACAGTTTAAGAAGTCAATGAAAAAGCTTGGGAATGTTCAAGTCCTAAATGGTCCAAATGAAGGCGAAATTCGTACCAATTGCAATTTTTTAAACTCTCGTTATTGATTTTATTCACTAATAATTGTTCCCCATGATCAAAGGCTCTATATATAGATCATGTAACATTTCGATTTCTTGTGACACTCTTATTGTTTTCTTGATCTTATAATATGTGGTTTTACTACGAGATAAATATTCTGAAATTGTTGTTTTATATAATTAATACTCATGAGATATTAATGCGAAAAAATCTTGAAAATTAAACAGAGAAACTTGTTGCTTCCTCGCAGTTTGCACAAATAATACTAAGCGGATTCACAATTAACTCCTCGGCCTTTTTCACATCAAGTCCCCCCAAAAATAGAGATACAGCTATGGGCAGGGTTTGTGGGACAGCTCAAATCCATCCTAATACAGTATTACGCCGGTATGGCACAGTGTATTACTGTTTAAGACACAGTCTAACTCATCAATATTAGTAGATTGGGCTCATCAGACACGATACAACCTGTAAAAATTCATATGTCAGGTCGCCCTTTTAGCTCTCAATAGGTTGGCCTATCTTTACCCATCTAAGGCCTATTTTAACCTAACTTCTAATATATAATACATATGTGTATATATATATATAATACATATAGTATTATTTATAAATATATTTAGTATTTGCTATATACTTTTGTTATATCTAATCTAATATATATATAGCAATGTTCACCTATGACCTTTGATATTTGTGATACTGTCACTAGTAGTACGTTGTAATTATGGATAATATTTATTTTTTATTATTTATGTGTTTTTGTTTGTTTAATGTTTATTTAGTAATTTTGTAAACATTTTATGTGCAATAATTTAACTGTACTTTTTTTATCCTTAACTAAGTTTTGTTACACCGGATAAACATCTTTAAAATGTTTTAAACGAGACAAATATAAATAAAATATTTATTTACATATTTGTATTGACTATTTAAATTTTTATATGTATTAACTTGTTTAGAAATTTAAAAATAAATATTTAAAAAAATAATAAAAAATTAGCAAAATACATGTTTAAGATGGGTTGACCGATTTAAATTTACGATGGCCAAGATCAACCTTAAACTCATAAATCGGCTCATATGGGCTGGCCGGATAAAGGCTCGTGGTCGGGCTTGGCACGATCTAATCTAATCTAACCTAGCTTACGAAAAATTAGCCTGCGCAGAGCTGTAAGTTGGTCTTTGATAGACCGGCCTGGCCCATCAAAATAGTAAGTTGAGCTTGCCCAGCCTAGGGCTTATGTGGGCCTAAGGAAAATGGGCTATGCCAAGCCGAACTAGCCGACTCTTAGATCTCCATCCGAAAAATCTAGAGGCAAAGCAAAAGGCGAGACAAACCAACGTACTAAAGCAAAGAAGCATAAAAAAAAATCGGCACTCTCCGGCCCCATGACGCAATGGACAAAAAGGGTCACATCAGTCCCTCGTGACCTCACCTGTGACATAACTACATAAAACATTAATTTACGTAACATAAATCGTAGATGATATTTAAATTTCATATTCAAACATTACGTTTTCTAAAATATCCGTGAAAGGAAGCGACAGATGTTACATATGTAGATAAAATGTGTTTCCTTAACGAACTTTCCGTTTCAAGTTTGAGTGAATTGATGAATTAACTTCGCTGGCTTCTTGGACTTTTGGTTAATATTTATTACTCTAATATACAACAGTTTTCAGATTTTGGATTATGTTGACGCTTTGATCCAACCTCATTAATGCCATTTCATGGTATTTTGTGCTTCCTTATTTATCCTTTTCTGATGCTTAATTGATTATCAATTTGTAATGAGTGATTTTCTGTTAAATTTTTGTAGCTAGCTATAAACAGAATTAGTATTTATATATTTGGCTTAAGACCTTGATGATTATTGTTCAATACTTTCTCTTTATTGCTCCCTATAGTCTAAATCACAACAATATTAACTAGGCAAACAACATATGAACGTAAACAAATAAAAAAATCATTTAAGATATAAGGGACGCTAACAAAGAAGCATAAGCTTAGAGGCATGATCCTATCTATAGAAGTAATTATTTTATAACCGGAATATATAGGTAAAAAGATGGAACTATAATAAGCTGAGTATTTCTTTATCAATATCAGTCGGAGAACTATATTAATATAGCAAGTCTCGACCTAACAATGAGAAGAGAAGTTGTCTTCAATGTATTGAGTTCTGAGTTGATCACAAGGGTATGGATAATTTTTTTCTTCTATGTAGTGTTCCAGAAAAACATTCACAAGGCCTCCCAATCACAGCATAAAACGTCTTTCTCCAATCGCTTTCCGAACTTGTCAATGAACTTTTTCTTCCACAAATCATTGTCACGGGACACAGGCTTCAATGCCCAACAGACGCATCCCAATTTGGCGATGTCTTCGGGCGGAAGCAACTCCAAAATCCTCAACTGGAGATCTCTCGGGAGGTCGATTAGCGGTGGACTTGGATATAATCCGGCATTTGTACACCTCTCTCGATCTTTCTGCAAAGAAAATCATTTGTGTCTGTATATTCGTGCACGTCTATATGTGCTCTGTTGTTGTAAGTTCCTGAATCTAATTATAAGGGAGTCCCGTTTGAGAAGAACCACTTTCTTTCTTTTCTTTAAATTTTCTTACTGGTTTTTTTTTTTTTTGTTTTTTTTTTTTTGGAGAGAACTAAACATTTTTTTACTATATATTTTTTTCTGTGTTTTTTTGTCCAAAAATTATATTTTATTTCTATGTTTCATTTCCCACTCTGTCTTTTTCTCTAGAATGGTTGACCAGTAAAATTAGAGCAAAAGTATGACGGTAAACGGTTTCCTTAGTTTTTGGTGAAATATTTGGACAATAATAATAATAATAACCTGCGCACCCTTATAGACGAACAAATTACAGAATTGGATCCATGAAAAAATAAATGCGTATATTCAATAATAAGCAAAGAAAAGGAAAAATTACGTAATTATTTAGTGCTCTTTCTTTTATATCCATAAATAAATATTCTGCCTCCTTTAAAAATTTTGATTGATACAACGTCAATAACGTGTACGATGTTATCATTAAATTGAATCGAAAGTATCTCAGCAGAAAGCTAATTAGCTAGGGAAAAAAGAAAGAAGAATGGCAAGTTGCTTTTATTTGGACAGAAAGTGCTTTAGCAAAACACAAAAACCAAATATACTATTATTATTAGTATTATTATTATTATTATTATTATTATTATTATTATTATTATTATTATTATTATTATTATTATTTTTTTTTTTTATTTTTTTAAGAACGGCAAGTTATACTGATCAGTTAGCAATACGTGGGATGTGGCCGCTGGGGAATCATAAGAGATTTTTTTAAGGGAATCATAAGAGATTTTAACATAACATGTAAATAATTTTAAATATTAATCGTAATATCTTTACTTAGGGTTTCGTGAATAAAAATTAGGGTGTCAATTACAATTTCCCATTTATTAAAAATTTTGCTATTTACTTCCAACCTTTGTTTTTTGAATCAACTGTTATTGGTTAGGCACTAATTGACATACGGAATTGGACACTGGTGATTTGAATTCCTTGACCTATTTACAGCAATTTCTCTTTTTAAAAAAAAAAAAAATAGATTTACTGCCATTTCTGATGAGTGAGAAAATATTATGTAATGACGTTTTAATCTCATTTTAGAAACTCCTTGTTTTTGACTTTTACGGTTTCAAAAAGCAACAAAATATTTATTTTTCTTTTTTATTTTTAAGGTAAGATTTCATTTTTAATGACCCGCAGTTAATTTGTTTTTCGTTCCTTCCTTTGTTTTCTAATGAACGTCTAATTAGGGTTCTTCATTGTGCAATATCCACCACCACATTGTTCGTGTAAATTAACATCATGAGCAGCCAAAAATCCTTTCTCCAGATTCCCAATTCAACGCTGGAATCGTCAGTGAAAGCTTCAAATCTGATCAATAAAACCCAGAAAGAAAATGACAGGTGACCCTTGCTTGTTCTTGAGTAGGGTTTTATGGAAAGAATTAGGGTTTGAGGGTGGGGAGTTTAAACAACTGGCGGCTATAGTTCATGGAGTTCTTTTAGAATCGGGCTTTGTCGGGTTCGACCCCTCGTTGCGAAAGCGAGTCGATCGATTGGATATCCCAGACGGTTGGCCATGGACGGAATCCGCAGAGTTTAGGTATACCTACACTCTTTCTGAGATTCTGCAAGCCAATCAAGATGATCATGGTCCGGAAATACCCATTAATCAGACGAGGTTCTTAAGTATTTTAGGGAGTGGAAGCTCCTCAACGTCTGGGCTCTCTAGAGTTCAAGAAATGACTATAAAATACCCCATACTTGTTTAAGCCTAACCAAATCTCTATCGGCGATTGGTTTTCTCAGCGGAAAGAGCAAGAAACAGGCGTATGAGCTGTGGAAAAGCGTCAAGGACGAGCTTGGATCGATCCCCGCAAGAAAACCGGCTTGCCAGAATTGCCATGCCATTTTATGAGGCTCTCCGATCAACTCCAGTTGAGTATTTTGGGGTTCCTTAAGAGTAAAGATGTTGCCTGAGTTGGATGCGTATGTAGGGAGCTGAATCGCATTCTCGTGATAATAGTCTGTGGAACAAGATGTTTAAACGTGAATAATTGCTGGAAGCGATTGGAAGAGGATATTTTCTGGTCTGATTGACGTTAATATTCATGATGATCATCAGCCAAATCCAGGCGGAAAGAACTCAATATTTTGTTCTTTGATCCACTTACCTTCCAACGTACTGGCTAATAAGGATCCTTGTTTTTAGAACGTACTTTTATTTCGCCCCCCCTTTTTTTTTCTTTCTGTTTCTGCAACATATATATTTATGAAGGATTTTGGTTTGTGTAATTTCTGCATTTGGATCGTACAATTATTGTACATATCATTCCTCATGGGAAGGTTTTGAAGAATTATTCAGTTGCAAATCCATACGGGAAACAAGAACGGACCCATATATTTCAATCACATGTATATAATGGTTCCGTTCACTTTACCGATTTAAATTTAGAATTTGACTTTTGTTACAGTAAAAAATTTTCATAAACAGTCATATCTAATTTTTTTACTACAGTAAAAAATTCACATAAAATCACATCTCAACTCAAATTACAAACTCGAATCAGCGAAGTGAACGGACTTAATATATACTATGATGTTATTATAGGATTAGCTTTTTTTTTTGTTTAAAAAAATTCGTTATAGATTAACTTTTGTAGGTTTAAAACGAAAAAGAAAAACCATGATTTTAGAAATATAATCTACATGGCTCTCACGTATAAATTTCTTGTTATCATTATTTCATTTCACTCCTTTTGCCTTTCTCCAATTTTAGTAGAATGTTCTTACCTTTTTTTTTTTTTTTTTTTTTTTTTATATCAACTTCAATCTTTATGTGTGGTGGGGCCTAACCCATATATCTGACGAGCTACTGCTCCGCGGAACCGTGCCCTAACTTACTCCTATTCTGAAATAACTTTTATCTAATGAGCGACTGCTTAAATATTTTTTCTTATAGCCAATCTTTTTTTCCCTAAAGGCGTCTCTTATAAATTTGCTTTTTCGTATTTAGCCCATTGAAATAATTTTTATCATATTTGTTCATACTTAAAATCATTTCTGTAACCTTCTTAAATATTATTTTCTCATATGTACTCCCCATTTTTTTCCCTTCAAACGTATCCTTATTAAATATGTTTTTAATAAACTAAGCCCTTAATATAATAACAAATCAAGGGAAAAAAAAAAAAAAAAAACTAGGCTTCAGGGAAGCTTTAAATAGATCCCGTATATATCAAACACATGTGCATAGCATGTGCTCTCATTTTTCATTTAAATAAAAATCATCACTCCTTGTTCATTCAACATGTCACTACTATTACTTTTTTGTCTCAATTTTTTTTTTTTTTTTACTCCAATTGAAACAAATATTGTCTCTACTATATTAATTAGTAGGGAGTTGAGTCAGCAGAGACATTACTTGTGAACTCTTTTACTAGTAAGATTGAAAGTGAAAAATGAGTGACCCCAAGCGTGTTTCAAATTATTAGCAAATTGTCGTTTTAAGCATAAAGGTGTAAAAGTTGCAACTTCTGATAATTTGGTGGCCAATTTAATACCATTTTTAACTGTTGGAGTAAAGTATGACTTACCACTATTTCTTGGGATCTAAATTTAAAATTAATCTTTTATTTATTTATTTATTTATTTTTAAACTTACGGGTAGGAAGATTTGAACTCTTTACTTTTATTGTAGAGTCAGGTGTGATATATTACCACTAGACTATACCTCTAACTACAATTAATCCTTTAATTTTGCCCATTAAATCATTTTACAAGTAAAGTTGAGGATTGCTACAGGAATGTGGCATTTTCTTAATTTTACTAATCCAGTGAGAGGGTTTCAATTTTTACCTCACCAGATTATCCGTGTCAGCAAAATATGGTTTACAAAATTGCCTTGTCAAGTAGTTCAATGCTTAAGAGTAATCTACTAGATTATCCCCAGTAATATATCAAACTATTTGCCTTTAATTTCAAAATAAATTACTAATTGTCTCTGACAACGGTTGCCGACACCAGTTGTTAGAGTGTAATAAGACGGTAGACTAACACCAATAATATTCCATATTAATTCCTGTTGTGTGGGAAAATGTGATGGACGTCTGGACCAACAGCACCACGACACGTGGCTATACTCGCTCTCCGCCAAGCACACAACCCTCGACGCTTCGTTTCCCTCAAAATCAGCTGCAGAGCCCAAAGATGAAGTCCAGATTAGGGCGACGACCCCATGTGGCGTCGACGGATAACACCGCCTAAATCAAGGCGTCAAGATCCATCGACCGCAGAAAAGATCGCTAGAAATAGGGCGGTAAGAAATCACCCCGAACCCGACGAACCCGGCCAAGCCGAGCCGATCCTACCCGAAAATCATGGGTTTCTAATTTTTTATTTAATTTTCAGTTTTAATTATGTCTAACCCGCACTGCGCGGGTAGGGACGCGGGGTGGGGTTACATGAACCCGAGGTAACCCTACCCGGCCGAACATGTTCAAAGTAGGTAAAATAATGTCCAACACTTCAAATTCTTACTTTCATAAGTTTATGAACTTTATGCATTTAAACTATTAACTTATTTATGTCTTGGATTCACGGTTTGTGTAAAAAATGCTTGTATGTCATAGTTGTTGAATTAGGACATTCTTTATTTATATTGGAAGTGTTTGATTTCAAAGTGAGTGTTTTAATTGTTCACCTTGTATTTAGACCCCCTCTTGAAGGAAATACATGTTCTGTTTGATAATGATTTCTTCTATAACAAGCACAGATTTATTGATTAAAAAGTGATCATGTGGTCCTTGAGATCACCAACCCGAGTAACCCGACCCTACCTGAGGTCACCTGAAAGGTTGCGGGTTTGTAGATTTAAGAGAGTGTCGCGGCCTAAAATTTTCTCAACCCGCACTGGTCGAGTAGGCTCAATTTTTTGGCACAACCGTACCCTACCCGGCCAATTTACACCCCTAGCTAGAAAGGACGAAAGAGGCTAAACAGCGCTGGCGACAAGGGGAATGTCCCTTTAAGACACGGCATGTTGCGTGCAAAAGTGAGAAACTTCTGACGGCATTAATTGCAAGTTTTCAAACCGCCCCATAGGGGACAGAAAAGCATTACGGAGAGTCACGGAGCCGTAATAGAAGACTAATTGGCTGAGTGAACAGTGTTGATTAGTAGGCTACATCTGGGCCTACCAAGAGAAAGCACTTGAGTGTATCCACCGATCAAAGAAACCCCCTACATGAAGAAAAGCCCAATATAAAAGGATGAAGACCCCCACGGAAAGGGGGGTCGGGAAAAACAGGAAAAGAAAAACCACAATTTGTATATGGTTATCCTCTCAAAAGAAATACAATACTCACAGTGGATGTAGCTCTAGTTTTATAGAGTGAACCACCGTAAAATTCATTTTGTTCATTTACATACAGTTCATTTAACATACAAATACTCAAATCAAACAAGTATCCACACTTTCGCTACACCCATAGGCTGGTAATCCGAAGGGAAACCCTAAGGTAATCCGGCCAGTTTATTGTTGACGAAATCTACCCGTCAACAATTCCAAACTAGCATAGATTAGCGGTTTCTCCGACCTCAGTCACTAGAGAATAATCTAGTAGATTAAAATCAGTAACTACTAGATTATTTCACGAAAACTACGGAAAAATGGAAACAAAAAAAAAAAGAAACAAAAGTTAGATTACAAAATAAAAGACATATTTTCAACTGCATACCAAAACATGACAATCAGATAACGAACACTTTGTGTTTAAAGAAATTTTTTTTTTTTTTTTTTTTTTTTTTTTTTTTGGAGATAGAAAAAAACACGATAATCAGATAGTTCTAATGCACCTGTGTTTTCCTTAGAATTATCAGAAAGTTGACGAAATTGTGTAGCTGTTTATATGCGGTGTATCCGGTTGATGAAGTGCATACAAGAGACCCTCTTGTGGCTTACACATACGTGACGTGGACAATGTGAGGTTGTGGAGGTGCTTTTGACAATATTTATTAGGTGCGCTTGGAGGAATACTGTTTCTAAAATATCTTTTTTACTTAAAATTAAATTTGTATTTAATCAGATTAATTGAATTCGGATTTAAATATTCTGAAAAGATATTCATGAAACAATGTAAAATTCAAAATTTAAAAGCTAAAAGTTCATAGTAACCTATCCGTAGCTTTATAAAGTACTGCAAAGACACACTATAAGTTTTTTGTGTAAATTGACAAGTGAAACTTGGGTTGGCAATTACAGCTCTTCTTTCATTATACTTAGCTCACTTAGTAAAAGGGTCAATCCCCACAAATATACGTACGCAGATGCTAGATGTATTCTCATGATATATATATATATATATATATATATATGAATATATTGAATAATGATAATATATAATCTTTCCTTTAATTAAGTGATATATTGCAGGCTTAGTTCCGATAAATAAAAAGTTATTGGAGGCTTAATAATAATTGTATGCAGACATACACATATATACTCCATATGTGCATGTATTCATTTCATTAATATTAAAGTTTCATAATATAATATATATTAAAAAAAAAAGTCTCATGATATAAAGAATGGGACCACGTACGTTGAATATGTGCGATTAGAGATTCCCCAAGTTTCAAAATTTTGTCAATTACGCACCTTTTGCAAGACTTTGAAGGGTCCTATATATGATCTGCATGCTTTTAAAGGAGCCAAACAAATTAAAAGAAGAGCCAAATGTGGCAAGTAATTCCAGCAGGGAAACAACAAAAGGGAAGCTTGAAAACAAGAGGATAAAACCAATGAAGCCTGAATGGTGGGCAGATGAGGACCAAGACCTACCTTTTATGGCTTTGGCGTTTCAGCTTTTCAAAGGGTAAAAACGTCAGAAGAGTTCAAACGTAGTTTAAAATATAAAAGGAACAAAGTAGGGTTGTTTAAGGAAATAATAAGGACAACTATAAGAGAGTTTATGGGAGAATAAAAAAATAAATAAACTACTGACAGCTCTCTATTTTTATCCGTTAATTTGTATAAAAAATTATTTATTATGTATTATTTTATCTAATATGATTTTAACTTAATCTAACTGTTAGAATTTAACGCTATCGATAGAATCGACACATGAGAAAAACTCCTGTAAAGTAAAAAATATGACACTTGCTTCATCACCATATGCAGCTTTGGATGCCAGGTCTTGTGCATGACTACTTTACACGAAAAACAATGGGGGTTTTTGTGTTAGTCTTTAATATCCTTTTTTTTTTTTTTTTTTTTTTTTTTTTTTTGCTTTCATGATTGCCTGCAGTCTCGTCTGAAACAAGATTTAAAAGCAACCCCAAATCCGCTATCACATTTTGTTGAATGCATCATTATTATGTCCGCACTAACCATCTACATTTTTATTCACCAAGTACAGATTAATGGTTTTGCTAGGGGATTTTTATTGAAAACGAAAAACTAACTAATTGTTTCAGATTTCTTTTAATTAATTAACTATTTAGTATATATATAACGTTGAGGAACTCCGATCAATGCAAATTCATAGATGTACCTTCCTCGTATTGATATACAATTACTTTTGTTATATGTATCTTTTTGATCTGCATCGAAATTAACTAAGATTAATCGCCATTAAAATAAAATAACGATTTCTAAAGAGTTTATCTTTAATTATTTTATGGTTGGTTGAGTAAAAAAAAAATAAGAATAACTACTTCGTATGATATAAATATTGTTGTTCCATCAAAGTGCTTGCTTATATACTCTTGAAGTGAAATAGGATCATTTCACTCCAAGTTAAAAACTAATACTGGTCATAATTCTCTTCATAAAATGACCACTCCCAGTGTCCTAATATTTACTTTAATTGTGATTCCATTTCCATTATAGTAACCAAACATAATAATCGTGATGCTTAGATTAATGTTCATGTATTCAACTTATAAATAATGAAATTAAAATAAACCACTAAATTATCTATTCCTAATTTCTATAGTAAATTATCTTTTTCCATTTTATTAAATAAAGAACCACTGGATTATAGCATTCTTAATGGTAAAAGTACGTATTAAAGATCTAATTGAATTCCACTTAGAAAGGACAAAATAAAATAAAATAAAATAACAGCTTCAAATTCATAATAGTTGTATAACCAAGATCATGAAAACGTACGTTTTGGTACGCTATATTTTTTCCAACTTAGCGGTATCAAAAATTCTAATCAGATTTTCATAAATAACTATACAAAGAAGCATTCTTAATCAAAAAGAGGAAGGGAGAGGGGGATTTTTAAATTCCTAGTTACAAACGAACAAGAAATTAATAAAAAAAAAAAAAAAAACTTGGAAGTCGTCAAAAGGAAAAATAGAGGGAGAGAGAGAGAGGAAAATGAATGGTAAGACTAAATTATAATGATGACAACTATCAATAATGAAACAAGCCCGAAATTATTACTAGAATCTGCATATATATCATACTCATGGCCAAATAATTGTTTGAAAGGTTCAGTGATGGAAAGCAATAACTTAAGAATATATAATTGTAGTGATATAATTAGAGTTTAATAAACTTTTAGAAGAGCAAAAAGATACAACTGTATACAAATCCACAACTCAATAAGCACAACAAACCCAAGCTAAAGATATCAAAAAGAGAAAATACATATATATCAAGTAATCTTTGAGTTATCTGATTTGCAGGTTTCTAGGTCATATGCTCACCTATTGGAAATGGGATTTGGACCACTTGGAACTTCATGTACACTGGCATTGAAGACACTCTCCTGCCACGCCGACGGCGTCCGACGAGCTGGTCGAGACCGTCCCGATCTTCTTCTTTGATCCAGTGGATGAACATGAAGTGCAGCACCAGTACTCGCCATTGAAGCACTTCTGCGTATCGAAAGGGTTCTTGAATTTCCAACCTCATTATTCGGCCTTCTCGTTGTAAACACCTTCACATTTCTCTTCATCGTTCCTTCATTCACCGATCTATAAGAGGCCTTAATAGCATGTCGGACTAAACCATGCTCTTTCTTAGCCATTGTCAGATGAAACATGATGAGAATTAAAAGAAAAAAGACAATCACCTTAGAGGGTTTAATAGCCATACATGAAAACTAGGATATATAATATACCTATAAATTAAGTCGTCAACCATTAATTACGACAACTAGCTAGATATCGAGAAAACAACTAGTATATATGTGATCTACATGAATATATCGCTGGCTTTCTTAAAGGCGCTGTAAGAGATAGTTTGGATATGGAAAATAAGAGGAAACGTTTTAATGGGGTTTTTTAGATATGTATGGCTAACTTGAAAGCTGTGGCTAATTTGTAATTCTTTGGCCGGGGTTTTACTTTATAGTTATAAATGATTTAACCGAGGCAGAGAGAGAAGAGCTGAAATACCAAAAAAAAAAAAAAAAAAAGGGGAAAAGTACTGAGAAAGAAATGTCGTGGACTGCTTTAAGAAAGGCTTTTAGGTGATGTGATGAAAGATGTATTATATATGGTTTCTTTGCTTTTATCAGTTATATATATCGCTCTGTATATATATATATATATATATATATATATATATATACTGAAGGCGGTGAGAAAATTACAATTGAACAAAAACAAAAATGCATTAAATGAATAGCCAGTCTGAGTTGCATGTGAATAAATAAAAGGATAAAATTAATATTATATACAGAAAGAGTTGTTTGACTTGATGACGGTGAGGGAAGCAGACCCCATATAGTCCCCCAGGAGGAAGACAAAAGTGAGCCCCACTAATTAGGAAATTATCTATGGTGCGAGACCCTATTTATGTATTAATTAATGTGCCAAGTTGGCATTTGAGTTGAAAAATATATATTATCTAATACAGTGCTTACTGTTAGCATCTTTAATCCAATTTTTATTGCCATTTTATTTATCAAAAATATTATCATTTAATATTGCTGGGTTAGTAGGATAAATCTGTGGTTTATTAGTTCAAATTTATTTGAATGTCAAGATAAGGCCGTATGTTGGCACAATGCTCAGATTTTTTTGTGCAACTAAATATTACTTTTAGTCACAACCTCGTGATTAATGTGCATTTAATGACAACTTTTAGTTTGATCCAAACTTTTAGCCACAGGGTTTCTAGTCACAGTAAAAAGTTTCAGTCACAATAAAAAGTTTTCGTAACTACAAAGCTCGGAGCACAAAGTTTTAGTCACAACACAAATGTGTGATTACATGCATATTAGTCACAAGGTTTTGACTATACATACATAGTCACACAAAAATGTTGGAAAACTATAATGATGTTATAAGATGTTATGGCTGACGTTCTTTTTTTATTTATTTATTTTTTTTTTCGTAGTAGTAGTAGTTTAACGATCGCCCCCAAAACCAATAAAACTTCCATTAGCCCACTTGAACATGCGTCGATGATCAACTTCATCGAAAGCCCTGCATCTGCAATAGAACACGAAAAAACTCCACGCTAATTTCTTCCTGGATTATTCGTCTCTTATATAGAGCAAGAAACCTTCGGTGGAAGAGACCTTAAACCTGTAAAGGGCAAATCGTAGAGAAGTGCACATCCACACGCTTTAAGACATACCAGAACAACAAAGAGCATGGATCACAGACCTCCATTATGAAGATTCTCCATTGAAGGCTGCTACATATTATGGTAAAGTTTCAAGATTCAGGTGCCTTTAAGGTTTATCACTTCCTCTTTGAGTCTCCACCCGAATGCTAAAAATTACGATAGCTCCATCCACAATAAGAAATAAATATTCAATACTCCTCTCATTCCACTCATTTCTTGACGTCTCCATCAAATTAGCAACACACAAATCAACATATTCTGGTTTTGATGTGTAACAGGCTTGAAAGAAAATGGCATCGGTAACCAAGGCTCATCAAATTTAGTGGTTGAATACTTTGTTTTTCGTTCTAATTTTTCAGTTTTCAAAGTAAAAACGGGTGAAATGTTTGGTGCAATTTTTTTTAAAAAACAAAACCAAAAACGTTTTTGTCTTTTTCAAAATCGATTCGAAAAAAAAAGTTTTTCAATTTCAGTTTTTTGTTATAGTTAAAAAATTCTTTTTTTTTTTTTCAAAAATCATCCCTAAAACTTTTTGTATTATATATGTTTATTTAATATATTTAAATATATTATTATTTAATAATTTAATAATATTATTTATATATATATATTTAATAATATTATTTAAATTATTTAAAATACTATTTAAATTATTGAACTAAAATAATGCCTTTATTTAATTTTATTATTTAATATTTTGATAATGGAGTTTATTTTAATTTTTTTTTAATAAACATGTCTTTTTTAATATATTTTATTTTTGATTTCTTATTGTTTATTTGAGTTATTGGATATTTAATAATTTTTTTATTTTCTAATATTTATTTAATATATTTAAATATATTGTTTAAAAATTAAACCACCAAACGTATGTTTTTTTAAAAACGAAATCAATCTCTAAATAAAACAAATTTTAGTAAAATGAAACTTATTTTCATTTTTGGTAAAAACATTTTGGAATCAATTCCAAACGCATTTTTATGTTTTAAAAGAGGTTCAAGATACCAAAAATTTCATTTTTTAAAAACGTGTTACAGTTAAAAATACTCACTATTCGAACTAAATTAATTCAAATGGGCAGTTTTTTTTTATTTTTGGAGTTTATTCTCTTTTCTTTATAAACATGTTTTTCTAAAATTTGAGTCCCCATTTTCTAATATTTCAATATATTTAAAGCATTGTTTAAAGTATGTTTTATTTTAGTAACATTTTAACCCAAAAACGATTTTTTAAAACGTCGAACTATTAATTCAAATGGGCAGTTTTTTTTTTTTTAAATACTGTTTAAAATTGAGCCCCTTTTATTTCTACTGATTAACATTAACCCATATATTTTTACATTTCAGATTAGAACTAGTCAACGAGTAAATTTTTTTTAAAAAAGTATTTTTAATAAATCAAGTACTTAAGCAGGTAGAATATATAATATTTTCAATTCCATTCAAAATTATAAAACATGTAGAGTGCTAAAAACATATTTGAATAAAACACAATGTATCGATACAATATTTTCCCTAAAAAACCAGTCAATTGGTAGTGAAACGACACGATAACAATTGTAGTTGCAAGCGTAATGAGGTGTGAAACTGCGTGTGGTATCAATAGAATAAGTGTGTAATGTCTTTTAATGTGATTTTTAAAACGACTCATATATGATATATGTGTATTGTATAAAATTCTTAAAATGTCATACTACAACTAGCAAAAGGAGGGAAACAATATGGTTGTACATCGGTTGGTGACGAATAGTTTTGATCGATTTGATCCCAGATCGACGTCTTTGGTTTTGCCATTTATGAAAATCGAGTAAAGCCCAAAAATGGAAGAAACCATTAGATCGATAATCGATTGGTTTCGATTGGGTCACCATTGTAACTGCCTTCTTGAATGACGAAGGAGGGCGGTATAATGAACGACAATTGAGAAGGAGACTTGGACAACTGGCTACGCATTAGAGAAGAAAAAGAGACGAAGCAGAAGAGAAGGAAAGTAGCTGTGCGGCTAGGGTATTTGAAAGGTTTGAAGACCAAAAAAAAAAAAAAAAAATCAGTTTTGGGCTCAGGCCTAACTTTAGTAGAGAACTTGACCACAAATCAATTGTTTATATTAGGATTCTAGTGAATAATAAAAGAAGGAAAAGAAACGACAGGTTGAGGAACATGGGCAAGGTGAGGAAATGCCGAAATTTTCACGGGAATTAAGTTAGGAGGTCGGTTTTCAGTTCACCAACCAAATAGAAAGCGCCGAAGCCTATGATCGAGCTACAATATTGGACGGTTTAGTTTCACTGACAGCGACATTGCTCATTGCTTCCAGTGGCTTTTTTTGGTCTGCTTTTGGCAGTGTGTGATTGATTTGGTCGATTATCAATTATTTTTGTTCAACCTTAAATAACAGTAAAGTAACGAAACAAAATAGAATTGAAAAATTTGTTCAATAAAAAAAGAAAAAAATTTGAAAAAGGGCAAAAAGAGTTGTGTTTGGTTTATAGTTCAGGGTTTAGGGTTTAGAAGGATGAGGAGGGGCAGAGAGAGAGAGAAAGTCAATTTGTTGTTTGGTTGGAGGAACTCATTTTACCGATTTGAGTTTTTTATTATAATTTTATTACAGTTAAAAGCTCTTAGGTACATTTAACTTTTATGCTACAGTTAAAAGTTTTTACATAAAATCACATTTCAGTTCGAATTGAAAACTCGAATCGACAAATTGAATGAGGCCTTAAATTGCCTCTTTTTTTTTGTGACAACCTATGAGGATTAAGGAGATGTTTGTTTTATATATCGTCTATGTTTTTAAATCATAGTTTATGATTCTCTACATTATTTTTCTCTCATAAAAATTTAAATTTCAAAAACTAAAATTATAAATCATGATTCTAAATCTATAAACCAAATATTACCAAATTTATGTTTAATATAAAAAGACCAAAATAAACATGCCAAGAAAAATATGTGTATATACTTATTTTAATGTTATAAAAAATATTTATCTTAATTCTTAGGTTGAAAATAAATATTTTTCATGAAATATTTATTTGCACTGCTAAAAATCTAAATCCAATTTTCAGGAATAATTTACTGTTACAAACTTAAATTTAATAAATAATTTACTTTCTTAATTACTTTACAATTTAAATTACAATTTAAAATTTATTAATATAATATTTTTTTTATAAAAATTAAAATTTAATTTTTTTATTATAATATTTTTTCTCACGTCTGTAATTCAAATCATAATTTGAATTATAACGGAGTCGTAAAATGAAATTGTATCAAATATAAACCTAATCACCACCTTTCCGAAAAGCCCAGCGAACCCAAAACTGCCCGCGCGCAGCGCTCCGCCCTCTTCTCCGCCGTCAGAGTTACTTTCTCTCTCTCGTTCGCTCTCACTCCCTCTCTTCGTCTCGCTTTCTCTCTTTCTCTCTACGTTTCTCTTTCTTCTGGTGGTCGCTCAGTAGGTTGTGAAATATTTACCTCCTCAAACCTTTCATTTCATATGCAAATAGTTTTAAGAATGAGAATGATTCTGACAGAAATCCACTGGTTTTAATTCCCCTCTGCTTATTCGTTTATGTGTCTATTTTTATGGAGTTTTTCTTAATGATATTTTAGTCTCTGATTAGAGTGTAATTTTGTTTTTGCTCAGTAATTTATTTTTATTTTTATTTTTGGGTGCCAGAACAGAATACCTTATTGTTATTGTAACTATTGCACAATGACTGTTCATGGAGACTCGTCCATTACAAGGTACTTTTTTTTTTTTGGTTTTGGAGCAAGCGTTTTTTAGGTTTTGAGATTACATTGAATGATGTTTTGGTGTTTGAATAGTGACGGCACAATCCTGAGCCCCGCTATTGATAAGCAATTCCTGGCTGCTCCAATCAAAAGAGCGGTCGACAAGTACCAGCTTCTCCCTGAATTCTTAAAGGTATGCTTATTAGAAATTTACTCATTTATGAATGTATTTTGAATGGTTTTACTTGTGTGGTTATTGTCATTTTGTTTGTTGTTTTAATGGAATTGTAGGTGAGAGGTTTGGTAAAGCAACATTTGGACTCATTTAATTATTTTGTCAACACGGAAATCAAGAAAATTGTACGCTCCAACAGTCGCATTGTGTCCAGTGTCGACCCGAGTATATATCTCAGGTTAATTTTTTTTGTTAATTAATTCGTGTTTAAGTGTTTAATGGAAAACTGGATGACTTTACTCTAATTTGTCAATAGTTATTTTCTTTCAGTTCTAATAAGAATGCCAAGGTATTTTTATGCTTTGCAAAACTATAACCTAATTGATGATTGTTTGAAGTAAAGAGGGAATGTTGTTGTACTGATTGCAAAGTTAGATATCTAAGATGAATTCTCTTTCTTCATAGGAACAGGGTATCGATCATCCTTTATGTTAAAGTTTATTTATATTTTCTATGTAGGTTTACTGATGTTCGAATTGGTGAGCCGTCCGTCACAATGGATGGTGTCAGTGAAAAGCTTGATCCCCAAACGTGTCGATTGTCTGATCTGACGTAAGATTCATTGTCCATGGCTTGCAATCTTTTCTGTTTTTCTTTTTACTGGATTTGACATTCCCATTCCTGTTGGTGGTATTGATGTATAAAATGGTTTTGTTCGTTTCTTGATTTGTCCGGTATTTAAATAATGTAGGTATGCTGCTCCCATTAAGGCGGATGTCGAATATATTCATGGAAGTCATAACCAAAAAATTCAATCAGAGAAGGTATGCACAAGCTGTTGTTGTTGGCACATATATTTGCTTGAGCACGTGTATTTCTTTTCTATATCTCGCCTATTTTTACAGACTGATGTTGTTATTGGAAGAATGCCTATCATGTTAAGGAGTTGCTGTTGTGTCTTATATGGAAAAGATGAAGCTGAACTTGCAAAACTAGGTTGGTGTGTGTTTTCTGTGTTCTCTTGTAACAAACACTGTGGTATTTATTCATCCCTTACATGTTCTTGTTTATTCATATGTTTTTATAAACTTGCCTATAGGTGAATGTCCACTTGATCCTGGGGGCTATTTTATTGTCAAAGGAACTGAAAAGGTGAAGTACCGTCTTTACTCTTTTGTATTTTGGATCTGCTTATTTTCAATATGGTTACTTTTTATGTTAGAGTTCTAAAAGTGTTGACATCTATTTATGGTTTATGTGCCCTTAATGTGATATGACTAATCTGATCTTCCAGGTTCTTCTCATTCAAGAACAACTTTCTAAAAATAGGATCATCATTGACACTGACAAGAAGGGAAAGTGAGTATCTCTTCATGGTTTGTCATGTATTTTCTTTTTTTTTTGCCTTTAATCTTTTATCATCAATAAAAGAAAGTTCTACTAAAAAAGGATTCTTTATTTTTTTTAAAGGTCGACGGGTATAACACCTCTCTCTCTCACTCTCTAAAAACACTATCCTTCTGTCTTTTCTTATTTCATATATATTATGAAATATTGTATTTTCTACATTGTTTCAAGCCTTTGCATGTTGGCACTTGATGGTTACTTTTAATTGTGGCTTCTTTCCTTTTTCTCTTTTCAGCATAAATGCATCTGTTACGAGCAGCTCCGAAGCAATAAAGAGCAAAACTGTCATTCAGATGGAAAAGGAGAAATTGTATTTGATGCTTAACCAATTTTCTACCAAAAAGGTCGTCATTTCACTCTTTTCTTATTAAACAAAAAAAAACTTCAAATCTTTGTTTTTGTTTCTGCTTTACTTATTATCCTAGCAGTTTGATGTCAGTGATATTTACTTTGCTAATATTTTCTCTAGATTCCTATTATGGTGGTCATAAAGGCCATGGGAATGGAGAGTGATCAAGAAGTAGTACAAATGCTTGGAAGAGATCCTCGGTATAGTGCTCTTCTTATGCCATCTCTTGAGGTGAGAATCCACTCAAAGATGTGTCTTGCTTTGATGGGAAGTTTAAATACTTCCAGAAAGTATGATTTAGGATGAGATTGTTCTTGGTCTTAAGTAGGAACGTGTACCAATGTAATGATTTTGAACATTGAGGCTCGTTAATGATAGATCATGTTGAAAAATCTTCCAAAAAAGTCCAAATTGGAACCTGTTAATGGTTTTGTAACTGTTTTACATGACATACTGTTTTTCAAGTACAAGCATAGGTGTTAATGCAATATCTTATAGATTAGAGGGTAGGCCTAATTGGAATAACTAATTGAAGTTGATAAATAGGGCACGGCAAGAGTGTTAATGGATAAGCCTTTTATAGATCCTTGATCGTTTGTTTTTGATGGATTTTCAGATTTTTATAAGATTTTTAGACATTTCCTTTTGCCTTAACTAGGAACATATACCACCATAATGATTTTTAGATTTTCAGACATTAATGTCACAAGAAAAGTACAAATAAACAGAGGACAAGGTGTCGTAAAAAATTATTACAAAACAAACCAAACAAAGCAGTGCCAGGACTGAAACCAAAAACATAGACACAAAAACCACTCTCAGTCTCAAAGGCCCAAAACCAAAAACAGAGGCTAGATGGTATTTTATGTCCTCTGCTACACATTGGTTGGCTGTTTTTCTCTCTTTTGATCTTTGTATCTTTTGTCTGTTTACGACATGTATCTCTTCTGCTCTAGTTGCTTGCTGATATTTCATATGGACTTCGTATTCTGTGGAATATCATGGCATTTTTCACTACAAGGCTGGTTTTGAAGTCCTTGGATGTTTTTTTCTCAAGGTTACTATCTTTTCTTTCTTGCACTAAGCTGGTGGTGGGTCATGGAGCTAGAATTGAAAGAGAAGACTGTTGGAAGGGAAAATCCTCCTTATCTGTGTCTTTTCCTTGTTCATAATGCTTCTGTTTCTACCATGCTCGTTTCCCATGATTCCTCCTCATTGGATGTTTGGAAGTATAATTTTCACAGTGTTCAGTTTGGTACTGAATCATAATACAGTTTGTTCAAAGGCTTACAGCTCTTGCTACTCTCTTGTAAAGCTTTTTTTTTTTTTTTTTTTTTTTTTTTTTTTTTTTTTTTTTTTTAAAAAAAAAACTCAAGGTGATTCCCAGATTGTTGAAGATAAGCTTCAGGATGGAATCTTTTTTTGTGGGATAGGATTCGGGACTGGGCTTCGCTGTCCACTTCATCTAAACACCTTAGAAATGTTCATTAGCTTCTAGGAGTTGTTTTGTGGCGTCTTCTTTGTTTTCCTATGCTCTTTCGAGGACCTTTTTCCTTTTGTTTTCTTTGTATTCTCCTTTTTCTATTGTTTTCTTGGAAAAGCTTGGATAATTTATATACTAATAGTTGATACTATAAGAATCATTTTTTAAAACCTATTTTTCTATTGTGGGATAGGATTTGGGACTGGGCTTCGCTGTCCACTTCATCTAAACACCTTAGAAATGGTCATTAGCTTCTAGGAGTTGTTTTGTGGCGTCTTCTTTGTTTTCCTATGCTCTTTCGAGGACCTTTTTCCTTTTGTTTTCTTTGTATTCTCCTTTTTCTATTGTTTTCTTGGAAAAGCTTGGATAATTTATATACTAATAGTTGATACTATAAGAATCATTTTTTAAAACCTATTTGAGTCTGTGACATTTTCTATTATCTTTTTCCAATTTCTTTATTGTTCTTATCTTTAGATTTAGATTGTATTGCTTAATTTCAGGAATGTGGTAAGGAAGGCATATACACACAAGAGCAGGCCTTGGGCTATCTAGAATCAAAGGTAAACTAAGGTTGTTTACTGTAATGCTTCACATGTCTTAAAGTGATCATAGATCTTTAAGCATTAAATATATTGGCCCAACATATAAAGTTGAACCTGTACATCCACTAGTTTGAATAGGAATTTCACGTTCTTAATTTTAATTAGAGTTCATTAGTTATTTTCTTTTTTAGAAAGTTTTGCAGTTGGGCTTTTGTAAAAATTGACCTTTTCATCATAAAAGGGAAAAAAAAAGAAAAAAGAAAAAAGAAAAGTTATCATAACATTTATGATTTTCTTTTTGTTTGGTTTCTATTAGAGTTTATATTATCTACTGATTAGATTGAATTTCTTTTTCATTGTCAATGTTCCCTGTGTTATAAAATTAGATTAAAATGCGAGGTTCTCATCTTCATTAACACATTGTCTTTATACAAATATACTTGGCATTTGTACAAGACCTTAATAAATGGACTTGAGAATTAAATATTTAACTTTTCGTTGTGCTATGGCGGACGCATTTTAAGGCTTATAATCTGTCTTTGATCATATTAAATTGGAAGCATGTTGTGGGTCATCGGATGATATGAGAGCTGTTTAGTTTTTGCTGTATTTGTTTACTCTCTCTCTCTCTTCCTTGCTAAGTAAGAAGTAACTACTCTCTTCCCACCTTGGTACTTTTTTTTTTCTTTCTTTTTGAAACCCCTTGTCCTTGGTTGGCCTTTTGATTTCATTCAATGATTGTAAAACAAAAGTGTGCTTTCTACTTTCATGTTATTTTGATTTCATTCAATGCTTGGGTAGTTTTGTCAAGAATTGTTCTGATCGGTTGTTGTTTCCCTTTATTCTTGTAGTCTTTTTCTTTTTGTCTTTTCCTGATATCTCATCCGTGAAAAAAAAAACCCTGAATTTGTAAATTTTTACTATTTTAATGAAATTTTGTCGTTTCTTATTAAAAAAATGTACTTTCTACTTTCAAGTTTTAACGTTGTTAATCATTGGAATGAAATAAACTGATAATAGCATACCCTATCCATCTTATTTGTTGTTTAATAAATGCATCTCCTTGTTCATATTTTAGTTATAATTGAGTGCTTTTTGTAGGTGAAAAAACCCATGTTCCCTAGTGCCTCATCTGAAAAGGTACTCCTTTCTCTAGACTCCTAAACTTAGGGATTTCAGCACAAATGGCCCTTTTTGAAGGATTTTTTTAATAAATGGCCGAAGTTTTGTAAAATTACACAAATGCCCGTTTTTATTAACTTATTGGTCAATCACTGATTAACTCAGCAGTCTATCACTGATTGACTTAGCGGTCCATCATGATTGATTTTAGTTTATCACTTTTTAACTTGATGCTTCTTCATTATTTATCAATTTCAGTTAATAATTAACCAAAATCAATTAGTAATTAATCAATTTCAATTAACAAATTATAGGTTTTATTAGTTATAACCATTAATAAATTATGGGTCAATCACTGATTGACCATGGGTCATTGACTCCTTATAAAAATGGTCATTTTTGTAAAATAAAAAAGTCAGTCATTTATGAAAAAAGGTGGTTAAAAAAAAGGTTATTTAGCTAATTTTTCCCTGAACTTATTTCTTTAACTTTACGTATGTGCTTGTATGTTATTATTTCTCGTTGTTCAGACACTAATTTGATAAAACATGTGAAATCCCTGTTTTTCACTTACGCAATAGGATGGTAGAGTGATGGCAATACTTAAAGATGTGTTCCTCGCAAATGTTCGGGTACTTTTTCTGTTGTCCTTTTATTTTTAATGTTTTTAGCAGTGTTAGGGCCTGTTTAGTTCGCTGATTTGAGTTTTTAATTCGAGTTTTGATGTGATTTTATGTGAGAGCTTTTTACTGTGGTAAAAAAATTAGATGTGACTGTGTATGAGAGCTTTATACTGTAGCAAAACTCGAATTTTAAATTTGAATCGGTAAAATGAACGGGACTTTAATATGCTTACTCAATTCACACAACGCCTCTATTTCTTTTATTTCTCTTCCACTTAGGTGCAAGGTAATAACTTCCGCCCGAAATGCATATATGTTGCTGTAATGATAAGACGCATAATGGATGCGATCTTAAACAAGGATGCAATGGATGACAAGGTAGGTGACTCATGAGAACATGGATCTTTGCTGTTATAATAGTATATACCATATTATAATAGTATATACCTTAATTTTTTTTGAACCAAGATTGCAAATTAGGATGGCAAGACATAGTACATACCTGAGTCATGAGTGTCAGTGACGAGCTAGGCGTTAAGTTCAAATTTATTTCTGAACTTTGCGTTACATTATGTTTTCCGAACTTATATGGCAGAAATCTTTCAAACTGGTACTGGTTTTACGTTGGAAAAGAAAAAGGGTGCAACAAAATTAAAGGCCCGTTTGATAACGTTTTTAAAATGATTTTGTTTTCAATACAAAAATAAAAATGAGATTGTTTTGAGAATTATTCTCGAACCAATTTTGAAATTGCGTTTGGTTGGTTTTTAAGAGATTGTTTTGAGTATAATAAAAAAATGAAATCGTGTTTGGTTATATTATTAATTAATATATTATAACACTGTTGATAAGTACTAGAAAATGAAATCAGAAAAGGAAAAACAACTTTCAATCGTTTTCTAATTCCTTCACAAAAACCATTCTCATTGTTTTTTGTTTTCGTTTTTGTTATCAAAACATTTGTTAAACAAATACGGTTTGTAGATCGTTTTTATTTTCGTGCCTCAAAAGACGTGCAAAAACGTTTTAAAAAACAAGCAAAAATCAATTGCAAATGCACCCAAAGCTTCTAACTCCCTTATGGGTGCGTTTGGTAGTGCTTCTTGGAGGCCAAAATCCATTCTCTAACAATCAGAAGCTGATAATGATGTTTGGTAAAAACTATAAAAAGTGATTTTTAAAGAATTTTTGAAGAATCTATAGCCAAAATCAGAAGTAGCTCAAAGACAAATTTGGCTTTTAGATTGTGCGGGAATCAACATAGTACAATTAATAATTATCAATAAAGTTATATTAAATAATTAATTATTAATTACTAATTATATTATATATTAATTAATAATTAATAAATAAATATACTTAATAACTAATAAGTAGATAATAATTACTTAATTATTAATTAAATATTAATTTATTACTATTAAGTTTTTTATTTTGTGAATAAAATAATAAATAATATAGCAATTATTTATTTAGTTAAAGATTAATTGCCAAAAATTAATTATATAACATATTAACAATAAAACAAGCAATAATAGGTTATTAAATAAATAAATAATAATTAATATATCAATCATATATTATGTTAATTATAATCTATTAATTATTAAATAGTTTGTAAATAAAAAATAAATAGTAATTACACAATTAATATTTAATATTAAATTATAATTATCAATATGTAATATATTAATCAATAATAATTAATAATTGATAATTAGTAATTAATCATTATAAAAAGAATAATTATAAAAAATTAATCATGTGATATATCAAATAATAGATTATTAAATAAACATAAGTAATTAATTAACTAATTGTTTAATTATGTAACTAAAAGTTAATAATTACGCATAATCTAATAAATATGAGTACATCACTAACATAGTAATTACTTATAATTAATTAGTAATTACTATTTTTAATTATTTAGCATATTAATTTATTATATATAGTTTAATTACTAATGTACTCATTAACAACGATAATCTATCCATTATTATTATATTATTAATATATATGTTTTTATTTGCTAAATAATTATCAATTATTAATTACTTTATACATTAAGTTAAAATTATTAATTACAGTCATCTTAACTACTCACAACAATTTAATCTTACAATTTACCAAACGCTATTACACTGCTTTTGGAACTAGCAACACTTGTATAAGTACAGTTTACTAAACACTCAGCTGTTTTTTGTAAGAGCAATTTTTTTCTTCAGCACAGCTAAAAGCAATTTTTTCATAATCTACAGCACTACCAAACTGGCCCTATGTATAGAAGTGTCTTTACACATTAACAACGATTCGAACAAAGAATTGCAAGGGCCACAGAAATGTTCTTCCAGTTTCTTTTAGTTAATGTAAGAATGAGAAAACCACTATCCTTTTATTCCAACAACTATTAGTCCAAACTCCAAATAATTCATCCCTAGGTAGGAAAATTATTTGTTTGTGGCTAGAGTCCTATGTGAACTTGCAGAGAATTTCCTTTTCCTCTCTAGATCAGTCTTTTCGCCTCTAGCACTCTTATGGCAATAACTTAGTAGTTGTGTCGATTGAGAAGGGGGTTCATCTTAATAATTATATCAGTATTGACTTTCGAGTTGGTGCGCGTGTGTTGTGTGGACACTAAAGTTTTTTTATTCCATATTTTTAGGATTATGTGGGGAACAAGCGTTTGGAATTATCTGGTCAGCTTATTTCTCTACTTTTTGAGGTATGCTTGGTTGTGCTCTATTCTGTTGTATAATGGTTGGCTTTTTATACTTTTTTGGTTTGTTTTTATTTTCAACAATCTTTTTAATATTTCAGGATTTGTTCAAGTCAATGATTACCGAGGTTAGGAGGGCTGTGGACAATATTTTATCAAAGCCGAGCAGGTCAAGTCGGTTTGATTTTTCTCAGGTTAGTACCGTTAATTGTTACCTTAAAAGAATTCAAGTGAAAACTTGACCAGCAATCTTCATAATTCATATCACCTTCTTGTTACCTCAAAAAATTTTAGATATTTTTGTTTCAACTTCTTGACTTGTGCTTTTGTTTCATCACATGAAGAGACTACATAGAATTTTTTGTACCTGTTGACAAATATTTTGTACAGGAAATGTGATTTCAAACTTCATTTTGTTTGCTATCTTTTTTTCTTATTTTATAACATGATATAAGTTTTTCATCCCTATCTTAATGCAGTATATAGTCACCGATAAAATAACAGTTGGCCTTGAAAGGAGCCTTTCTACTGGAAATTGGGATGTTAAACGGTTTAAGATGAACCGGAAAGGCATGACACAGGTTGTCTAATTCCAATAATTTCCTTCTCTTATTTCTTCATCTGCTTGGAGCCTTTTATCTATATCTTGCATTAGTTGTAACATATTCACCAGAGACATTTTCCTACTTGAGTGAATGATTCTTGGCCCATGTGTTATCATTCCGTTGATAAGTTTCATTGTTTTTTCTGTGAAAACACTGACCACCGAAGAGATTTCAAAGCTATGACTAGTTTCATTGTTTTTGATCTTTACTCTATCAGTTATGATAAAACCTAAAGCTGTGGAAGAGACTAACCGAAACACCCAAAGAGAAACCAGCCTTTCACCAAGTGAAACTATAGGTTCAATTCGAGGACTTTCAATTTAAAACTAATGGTCAATTTGATACCATTAACATACTTCGTTCAAAATAATAATAATTAAAAAAAAAAACTAAGGGTCAATTTTCTCTCAAGTTCTTTGATAAAGAACAGACTAGTGGGAAGTGCTGAATGAATAGTCTTTTTACTTTGCATCACCATTATTGTCATATGATTCGTATTGCCTAGAAACCTGGAAAAAAAAACTTCAATTTTTGTGGAAAACCGACTTCCAAATGAAATGAAAAGACTCAAAACCACTCAAAGGGTGATGTTTAATTAGAATAGAAAGAATTATAATAGTATCTTAATGGACCACATACTTTGATGTTGTTTGGTTCATAAATTTTAACCCAAAAGTTTGAAGAGAGATTCAAATTTTTATGAGAGAAAACACTCCAGCAAAAAGATTTGAATAATGATTCAAACCCGCGAAACAAATGACACATTTTATTGTTGAACCTTGGCCTTAACCAAATCCCTGCGAGTGTTTTAAAGGAAATTTAACAAAGAGGCAAGATCTAGTGGTTTCTTACCATTTAAGTTATGATAAGAAAAAGGGAAAAGAATTTGGTTTCTAGAAAGAGATGGAAATAATGTTTTTTTTTAAAAAAAAAACAAAAAACAAAAACATCTAATGCAGATAACACAAGACAACTAACACAAATCCAAACCACAAGAGAACTCCCAAGTCAATTACAAAATTATATCCCTGCTCCTTAACATATCAGAATGAGACATTAGCAAAGTCCTTGGTATTAAGCTACCCAATAGTTGATTCTTTTCGAAACGTCTGCAATCTCTTCCTTGACCTCTTCAAAGATGTGTTTGTTCCTCTCCAACCTAACTCGCTCATAGCTTCCTATAAAACCACATTCCGAATCCTCTTATTTTTATTGTTCTACCCACCATTGAATTACTATCCATCAAATCTACGCTTCTATTGGGATCACCTAAGCAATTCGAAAATCCCCAATATACTATAACAAATTTTCAATGAGATGAAAAGAAGTTGCTTAATATCTCAAGGTTTTTTATTTTTTATTTTTTTATTTGTTAAAAAACTTACCTTTCTTTACTTTTTTCCTTCCATATAACTTCTTAATTTTACATACATTTTGGTTTGTATCATTTTCTTTGTTAATTCTTTGATTAAAATTTCATTTATAAAGCCTGTGCTTATAGCTAATCCTTCTATTAGGTGTTAGCTAGGTTATCCTTTATAGGTAGTCTAGGTCATATGACCAGAATCCTACCTCAATTTGAGAAGTCAAGGAAAGTAAGTGGTCCAAGAGCATTGCAACCTAGTCAGGTAAAGAGTGATGTGCAAACATTATCTTAAAACATGTATCTTGTATTTCACATTGTTAGCAGTTGGAATCTGAATATTTATTTTTCTTTCTTTTTTCTTTTTATATGTTTTTCTTTCTGCTATAAGTGGGGTATGCTTTGCCCTTGCGATACTCCTGAAGGTGAAGCCTGTGGACTTGTGAAAAATTTGGCACTTATGACTCATGTGACAACTGATGAAGAGGAAGGCCCGTTAATTACTCTGGTATTTTTTGTATTAGTATTGAAATTTTTAAATGTCCGTGGAGTTTTGACTGCTGTGTTAATTAATGAGCGAGTCAAATAGGAAAGCAGAAGCAAATGCCCCTAACAATTAAGCCGCAGACGGATTGTTGTTGTTTTTCTTTTTTTTTTTGGGTGAACAACCCTTTGTAGCTTATTCATTTGACCTCGATTGTCTTGTTATTATGTCGAGGGGTTGTGCGGTTCCCTAGGTTTCTTTTTGCAATGTCGTCTTCGTTTCTAGGGGTTGTGGGGTTCCTTAAGTCTTTTGCTCTCCTTTTGTTTTATGTAGCAAAAGTTTTATTTCTTATTTAAAAACAAGAAAAAAATGACACTACCTTGCAAGTATGATCTTTACAAATTGCAAGAAAATTGGTACTCCGAAAATTATGCATGTAGACCTTTCCATATGCATGATTAAAAGATATGTGCGTAAAATTACAAGCTATGCTAAGATTTTGGTATGTTACAACTGGTCTCTCAAAATTGCAAAGTCAAACTTAGCAGAAACATGTTTTATTGAATGTATAAGTTCGTAAGTCCCTTTATGCCTAGTATTTGATGATTTTCTATTTACCTGAACTATTGTTGGATTAGTGCTATACTTTGGGTGTTGAGGACTTGGCATTTCTCTCTGGAGAAGAGCTTCATGCACCAAATTCCTTTCTCGTTATATTCAATGGGCATATACTTGGTAAGCATCGGAGGCCACAGGTACGTGCAATGTTCCATATTCATGGGCAAATATATATGTAACTAACTATTTGATTTTATTTCTACTTTGAACGATTTATCTATTTTTTCCTGTTGCTGTAATAACCTTTTTCTTCCTTTGTAGGCTTTTTCTACGGCAATTAGAACGTTGCGTAGAGCAGGAAAAGTTGGAGAGTTTGTAAGTGTCTTTGTCAATGAAAAGCAGGTAATCCTTCTATCTTGCCATTTATCCCCAGGACCCCAATCCAATGCATTTAAGTCTGGTTTGCTAGTTTTGGCACTTATTATAGCCTGCTAGTAAATGCTAAACTTGACAAAAATAATACTCCAGCGGTGTGTATACATTGCTTCTGATGGAGGTCGAGTTTGCCGTCCATTGGTCATTGTTGAGAAAGGCATGTCAAAGGTCAAAGAACATCATATGAAGGAGTTGGCAGTAAGTCATTTATTTGTGCCTCTTCTTGAAAAAATTATTTAGTTTAATGTTTCACATGCTTGGTTTCCTTCTTAGGATGGAGTCCGTACGTTTGATGATTTCTTGCGGGAGGGTTTGATTGAGTACCTCGATGTTAATGAGGAAAACAATGCTCTGGTGTGTTCATGTCTTTTATGTTCATTGGATTTTGTTTTAGATGGTAGCTTTTAGAGCATTAATAATGTGATTACTTATTTTATTGTAGATTGCATTATACGAAAATGATATTAAACCAGAAACAACCCATCTTGAAATAGAACCCTTCACAATCTTGGGTGTCTGTGCCGGACTGATTCCGTACCCTCATCATAACCAGTCTCCTAGAAATACCTATCAGGTTTGCTTCTTTTACCCCTTTTACATTTTATCAAAATATTTTGATATTTCATCATTTCAAATTATTGATTTTTACCACAAATTTAGTGTGCTATGGGAAAACAAGCTATGGGAAATATCGCATACAACCAGGCAAGTATTAATATATATATTTTTTTCCTCTTTTGTCATTGTTGCTTCTTTTCTTTCCTTTTCTTCCTTTATTTTGTGTGTGTGTGTGTGTGTGGCTCTTGAGGTTATTCTTGCTGATAAGTATTTCCTCTCATGGGGGTGTTCATGTTGTTTTGCATTACCTACATGGTTTCCTCTTGTTGACAAGAAAATTTTGATTATCTTTGTTGATTTATGAAGAATTCATGTCGCATTTTCTCATTCTTGTTTGAGCAACTTGATTCATTCCATAAGTTGCTCTTCTCTCGTTGCCAGTTCAAGAAATTCAAGTTAATAGAATGTAGTCTTAACAATGCATATCAAGCATGCTATACATATGGTGAAGATTTATTTGATTTTAGAGTTGGTCTAATTTTAGGGCTTAGACTTAATAAAGGAAAAACATGTTGATTGCAATAAAACTAAGAATTTAATCTCAGGGATGTTTCTGGGTATTTAGCCCTTGACATGTCTCAGAATCCTTGTTAGTGGCAATCTCGTTTAGATAGAGCTTTAGAAATCTTAGAGTTTAGATTGTTGGCCGAGGGCTTATGTTTTCTGAGATAGGAAACTCGCATTGATTATATAAGTGTTTGTAAGTATTCCAACTTAGCTAGCTACTATATCTCTCTTTAGAAAATTGGTGGTCCGAATGACTTTGGAGAAATTAGTGAAAGATTTTCACTGGGAAGGAGGAGATGATTATACTAATGGTATGTGGGCAGGATTCGGAGTGGGAAGGATTCGGAATGAGGAATCGGAGTCAGCATAAGCTGTTTACTTAGTGATAGGATTCGGAATTGGAGTCATTCCAAATCTCATTCATACGTTTACTTATACCCAAAATCGGAATGAAAAAGTGTAAAAGTACTAATATACCCTTCAAATCAATTTGATATTTTCAAATTAAAAAATATTTAAAAAATAGTGTACTTATTATATTAAAATTAATCATAATTAAAATATTTAGTGTAATAATTAGATACTAAAATAATAAATATAAATTGTACAACTATTTAAAATATAAAAATAAAATTTAAATAGTAAATTAATATTAATATTAGGAATGAGAGTCACAATCCCAAGGGGGGACATGGGAGTGCTAATCCCATTCCTCAATCTCAAATTTGATTAGGGCCCACCAATCTCACTCTCATTCCAGGATAAAAAAAGAGCAAGTAAACATGAGATTGACTCTCATTATCTACCCCCATTCTTCAATCCTAGTAAGTAAACATACCATAACTCTACTATTCTGTGAAGCTTTAAGTTCTTGACTACGTCATGCCTTAGTCCATTGCTTTTGATGTCACTGACTCCCTTATTATTATTTTTTTGAAACATCATATATTGTTTTCTTCTTCTATGATCACATCCTTGAAGCTAAAGAATTTGTAATTTTCTGGATAAAATCGAGTTTCCCTTTTTATCCTACCAAAGATTGCAACTGTGTTTGCATTGTATATTTATGTCTCAATTTGTACTCATTCTGTTGTGTCCCTGTTCTTCTTTCTTCTTCCTTCTTTTGAAAGTGAAAAAAAAAAAGTTGTACTGTTTTAGCTTTTTTATGTTTTGTTATTTGTTATTTATTAAATTGTGAGTGTGTTCACATTGCGTATTTACAGCTTCGTGCGACTAATACAAGCGTATTATCTTGATTTTGTAGCTGTGTCGGATGGATACTTTACTTTACCTATTAGTCTACCCTCAAAGACCACTATTGACGACAAGAACAATTGAGCTGGTTAGTTAGTAGTATATGCTTAACCTGAGATTCTGTTTGCAACCATCTTTTTTTTTATTATTTTATTATTTTATTTTTATTTTAATAAGAAAAACTTCTTTCATTGATGCAATTATGAATTACAGGTATAGAGGATAAGGTATCCTCTAAAACAAAAAAGTACATAATGAAAAAGAAAAGATAGGCAGAAGTAAATAACATAATAGCAGAACTAAGAAAACTAAAGAAATAACACAGCCATCATCTTCCTGTTACATCCTTCCAATTTAAAATGATCAAAGAAAAAGGAATCTCTTTAAACACTATATGTCAATGCTCGTAGGAATGCTGGGAATTCTTCTTAAAATATCCATCACCTCCATTTCCTTTTCTACAAAAATTTTGGCGTTTCTTTCCATCCACAAAGGTCAAAGGAAAGAAATCACCATACTTCTCTATAAAATTTTGTCATTTTGTTGGAACCAATTCCCATAACCTGCCTAATTTAACAATTCCGTCCATAGAAATCTATCCACTTTGCAATGTAACATGTGATCGGTTATTTCTCCCTTAGTTCTACATATAACACTCCCTTAGTTCTACATAGAGTACTCTAGGAAGGAAATAAAGCCAAATGAGGATTCCTCCTTTGTACTCTGTCACAAGTCTAGTTTTCCTGAAAGACCAGCCAATAAAAAATCTTAATTCTGAGTGGAACACTAGATTTCCAAATGAACTGAAAGGTTCAAAAATGGAGTTGGTGATGTAGGATCAATATAAGAATGAGAATAGAGGTAGAAGAATAGACTCAAGATAGAGAAGAAAAGCCACTAGAGAGAGAAATAGTGGGAATCGAGAGAGAGGAACAAGAACTCAAGAGAGATAAACCATTGATTTCAATATTTATTACCATTGTCTATTATTTGTATGCTATAGCTAATCAAAGAAAAATAAAAGAAACAACCAACATGATATACATAACCATTGTTTATTGTTTGAACTTTGAATTGAAATTACGATGCTACTATAATTATAGCAAAACCAAATAACATAAGAGGAAACTAAATCAACACCTAATGAGAAACTAACCCTATCTCTAAAATAGTTTAAATTCCTAATTAAGCAAAATAGGAAGCTAGACCAAAATAAAATAAGGAATGTTTACAATTGGAAACTACCTAATAAAATAAGTCCTTAATAAGTGGAAACTAAATATTAAAGTAAACAATATACGGACCCCATTAGTTAGTTTTTGTGTTTTCTAAGAGAACCAAAGAATGGTTTGCAAGAGAATTTAGAAGGATCACTGTTTGATACCAAAAGTCCTCCAACTTCTTTGTTTAAAAAATCAAAAAACTCATTTTTTAACTTTTTAATTTTGCTAACATATTGACTATTTATAAGATGATTTGTGGTTTTATAAGCCCTTGGTTCCCGTCCCTTGCAATCCAGTTTCACAAGGGTGAAATCTACCTAATAGGTTCCTAACAATTGGTGTCAAAGCTAGTCCACCACGTTGTCGGTTCAAGTCAAAGCACTTGCGTTATAGGTTGGATTAAGTTGCTTCCCTGTAGCCGTCAAAGTGCCGAATACTAAATGTCAAGTGAAGTTGCCGAAGACAAAAGGGCTATCACCGGGTCAGTGTCAATAATATAGGCTGCTATTGATTTGGGCCCAAGCATGGTGGATTGTTACAAACTACCACGTCGAGTTTGGCAGCGAACATAGTATGGGTTGTTATGGTACGGGTAGGGCGGCTTGGGGAGGGCTACTATCCAATGGAAGGCGGGACCCTCGAAGTCATCTAGCTGGGAAGATGGGCCATCGTGGACGACAAGCTGCGGGGCGTGATGGAATGTTTTATACCAAAAGTTTCACGAAAGTATAAGGTTATTAGTAGGTTTATTAGCCCTTAGGTCCCTATTTTAACCCTTGGGTAGAACTCATCCCCAAAAGCTAGCTTGTAGGGAGAGGGTGCCCAAGTGGTTATAAACCCACATGCTACGCCCATACTTTAGCAATGTGGGACTCAACCAGGATCCTAACATACCTCCATGCTTCCGACACTGACGTCCACGGCGGCCCACTCTGGATGGCCTACTTTGGCCTTTTCAGGTCGCCCCTTCTGCAACGTGGGCTTGAGGAGGGGCATGCTCTGATACCAATTGTTATAACCCTTAGGTAGAACTCATCCCCAAAAGCTAGCTTGTGGAGAGAGGGTGCTCAAGTGGTTATAAACTCACATGCTAAGTCCATATTTCAGCAATGTGGGACTCAACCAGGATCCTAACAGTCCCCTCCTCTTGCAAACTGGTTTTGCAAGGGTGAGTTCTATTTGATGGGTTCCTAATCGTCATACAATCGTACCCAACGAATTGGGATGGACGAACCAAATGGGAAAGAGTTAAAAACTTGGAAGTAGAGAATGCAAATCCTCCATCTCTATTATTAAGACTTTTTCAAAAGCCATAGTTCCAATTCGTATCAGTGTCATTGGTCATGGATAAGATATCAGCCATGCGAGCATGGGGGGTAGATATTAACGATGTTTGCAAGCCTCTACTGTGGTTTAATTTTTTACCTACTTTCAGGTTGGCTATGATAAACTCGGAGCAGGGCAGAATGCAACTGTTGCGGTAATGAGTTACAGTGGATATGACATAGAGGATGCAATAGTCATGAACAAGGCTTCTCTAGATCGTGGTTTTGGCCGTTGTATTGTCATGAAAAGGTTATCGTATTCATTCTTTTAATTTTCTGATTGGAAGGACTTTAAGCAATCATTGCAACATTTTGAACAACTAATATTTATAGGTACTTTTTACATTACTGGCTGCTTATCTTGGGTGCTCTTAATGAACAGGCTCTCTGCCATCAATCAAAAGTATGACAATAACACACAAGACCGGATAATTAGGCCTGATAGAGAAGGAAGTGATGCCGTGAGGATGCAGGTAATAGTTGCAATATGAGTTGTATAGTTCCTTTTGTGTTTATAGCAGTTTAGTTTTCATCTGTTGTTGTGTATATATAACCTTGCCTGATTTATCATTGTCATGAATTTTGGTTCAATTACAAGAGCTAACATTATAAACTCTGAACTGAAGTGATCACTTGTAGATTTCATTGCTTTCGATGAAAGGTAAAGTATAAGTTGTCCACATGAGTACTTTCTAGCTTCTACTGCCGCAAGTACTCTACATGTTCATAATTATTCATAATTATTTGTTAAAATATTCTATGGAGTGAAATATCGTGTATTGCCCAAGACTCTCTAAAGCTTCTACTCTGGTTTATGTTGTTTAAGTTGCAGATGATTTTTAGAACAATAAACAATTGTAAAAGATTATTATTGTTGGAAGAATCTAGACTTTACCACCTAATCATAATCACTATTTGTATAGATTTACTATTTACGTTAGTAGTGGTTGCTTTAATTACTAAGCCATATATATGTTGATGTCCCTTAGATTGGTTGAATATACAGAAAATGATTACCACCTTAAGTATTTTCTTTTCTATAAAGTAAATGTGTTCTTTGAACATGAGGAACTTGTTGCAACCTTTCTGTATGTCTTTTTAGATTGTTCACCACAATTTGCACGTGATAGTTTGCATTTTCCCTGTTTCTTCGATATGATTCCAAATTAATGTTAGGCCCTGAATATTTTTGCTCTTCCATAGGTATTAGATGACGATGGCCTTGCTGCGCCTGGTGAAATTATTAGACCAAATGACATCTATATCAACAAGCAATCGCCTAAAGTTACAAAGGGGCCAATGAGGACTGGATTAACAGATAGGTCAGTTATTTGCTTTTTCACATAGCTATACATATACATATCTATTGATATTGACTATTTATATAATCTACGTACCCTTATTTGCATTTGCAGTGACTATAAGCCTGCTTATCAAACATTCAAAGGTCCCGAAGGAGAGTCCTGCGTTGTGGATAAAGTAGCACTTTATTCTGACAAGAATAATAACTTGTGTATAAAATTCTTGATTCGGCATACTCGTAGACCAGAGGTAAGAGAGTTTGGAATTAGTGTCGTTTTGGAATCTTGCCTTATTTTTCGGTATGCCGCTCTTAATTTCAATTTCATGAACATAGGTTGGTGATAAATTCAGTAGCAGACATGGACAGAAAGGTGTTTGTGGCACCATTGTCCAACAGGAAGACTTCCCTTTTACTGAGCGTGGCATTTGCCCTGATCTAATTATGAATCCTCACGGATTTCCAAGGTAAACTGTTTCTGCTTTTAGAACTAGACGACAGTTGAATTTATACATAGTTCTTACTATGCGAAATGAGATTATCAGTTTAATATCCATTTTTCCTTTTTTTTTTTTTCCACTATACTTTGCTTAGTAATTAACAAATTTTGATAACAAGATGGACTTCGTGGCTGTTTCTGTTTGTATTTATTAGAATCTGGTTTGCAATTTAATGTTAGTCGTTGTGTTGCTGAAACTAAAGATGGAAATATAACGTTTGAAAGTGCATTTGGAATGTAGGTGATAGGATTTATAATGCTGCTGATTGACCGTCTAGAAATCTTCTTTTTATTATTATTATTATTATTATTATTATTAAAGAGAAATTCCTTTCATATTTGGGTGTTTCAGAATGCTCTTCAATATGCAAAAGCAAGCATTCTATTTTTAATATTACAGATATCAAAACAGTTAATTCGAAGCTTAGACAAAAGTAGGAGAGTTTTGCATGTTTGGGGCTGGAGAAATTTCTTTTCTGTGCCCTTACCATTATGTCCAGGCTATTATGTCTTAAGAATCCTACAGAAATCAGTGAAAATTTAATTTAAAAAGGATTTCTGTGATTTCCAAGTTACATTAGTATTGGTGTTCTGTTGTTATGATCAGCCGAATGACTGTCGGCAAGATGATAGAGCTTCTTGGGGGCAAAGCTGGAGTTTCATGTGGCCGATTCCATTATGGTAGTGCCTTTGGGGAACCAAGTGGTCATGCAGATAAAGTGGAGGATATAAGGTGCTTCAAATCTTTTTTGCCTCTTTCATTTGACCTCCTTATCTTTTTTGTAATTTATTGCCTTTTCTTAGCCTGCCTTTCCGTTTTCATCAGTAAAACACTTGTGGAAAAGGGGTTTAGCTACAGTGGCAAGGACTTCATATATTCAGGTTTGTCGATTTTTCAATTAAAAGTCATTCCATGTGAAGGAGATGGCATAGATAGGAATTCAGGCCACTCTTTTTTCTTTTTGATGAGAGAGGAAATTTTGTTCAGAGGGTTACAAAAGAGAATAAAAGAAAGACAGGAGGACCAAAAGTCTACTACCCAATTAAAGAAATGCAATATTGATAAATAAACAACAATCATTCAGTTCGGTATAATGTTTTGGCCAAGAAATTGCAATTTGAAACATGTGTTTATTATATCAAGCACATGTATCTGCCACTTACTTGGTTTTCTTAGTTTTTTGAGAGTTTAAAGGTGCCCATTTTTTAGAGTGAACATTAAAAAAATATTGCAAATTTACTGATATCTTGTGCAATGACATTTTACTGATAAAGTAAGTGATTGTTACGACTACCATATTTAGATATGATGCTTAAAATCTCAATAACTTAAGCTGTTGGTACTTTGTCCTAAACTTTTTAGTTGCTTCTTTAGTTTATATTAACAGAATGACAAATTCTTGGTTGTTACTGAACCGTCATAAATCTTGGTTCTTTTTTCTCCTCAGGTATTACAGGGTGCCCGCTACAAGCGTATATTTTCATGGGACCGATATACTACCAGAAGCTAAAGCATATGGTCAGATTCAAATGACTTAAAGAATTTTGATCCTGTGCTTTTTCTCAACTCTATATTTTACTAACCTCCAACTTTGTAACGCTTAGGTCTTGGACAAAATGCATGCTCGTGGTAGTGGTCCTCGAGTCATGCTAACAAGACAACCAACTGAGGGGAGAGCTCGGAATGGAGGTTTTTTTTTTTTTTTTTTTATTTATTTAAAAAAAAAATATATATCTTTGTATATGTGCGCATATACTTATAGACATGTGGAAGGACAAATTTTCTTTTTTAACTAATGTATATTTGATCATATTCATTTCTCAGGTTTACGCGTAGGAGAAATGGAACGTGATTGTTTGATTGCGTACGGAGCGAGTATGCTGATTTTTGAACGCCTCATGGTTTCCAGTGATCCTTTTGAAGTTCAGGTATATTGAAATAAGATTAACATTACTCTGCATAATCCACTGACGTGTAAAAATACCTTTTTTTTTTTTTTGTTGAGAAGAAACAGAAATTTTATTAATGGAAGAAAAAAATACAAGCAGAGGAAGACATTTCCTCCCCAAAACAAAAACTTGCACAAATCAGAACTAAAATACAAATGACCAGGCCCAAGGAAAAAACAAAAATGGAAATGAATTACAAAAAAGGAGCCCAGCTTCTAATCAAATCTGAAAAAATTGGCCTACCAAAACTCTCTCTCTCTCGACCCAAAACTTTATTTTGCCCATAAGACACCACTCTCCTCCACACGCTCTTCAAAAATTCTGCTGTTTCTTTCTAAACCAAATGCCCCAGAAGACTGCTAGAATATCAACTCTCCACAAAATTCTGCCCCTAGGACTAATGTTAGGAGGTCGGAATTGCCCAAGAGAGGCCAAATATTTTTTAAGAAAAAAGACCACCCAGGAGAGAAGGAACAACGTAGGAACAGGTGACTTGCTGATTCTCCCTCCTCCTTGCATTAAATACACCAAAAAACACTTGAATTTTAGATGGAACTTGGATTTTCCAGAAACTATTGTTCAGCTATCAGCATTGAAAAATGAGATCAAACCGAAAATGGCCTGTTTGGGTCCGGGTCCCACACTCTTCTATCCTGCAAACCATCATTTAGGTGAATAGCCCCCCAAAATCAGAAACCTTTTCCGAAACCTCCCTCAGCTCTCTATTAGTTAAATTCCTTCAGAACTTGATGTCCCAAGAATGAGTGTTAGTACCCTGGGGCCCAGACACCGCGAGAAACCCGCAATTGGCTGATTCTGGAGGCGAGGAAACCAATATGGAGCCAGGAATCTCAAGAACAAAGGCATTTCACCACACCAAACATCCTCCCAAAACTTGATCAAATCTCCTGAACCCACCTTCCATTTGACTTGCTGGAAGCGGCCTTCTGCAGCAGACTGAACAGATTTCCTCGGGCATCTGAATGTGGATCTGGAGGCTGCCCTGGAGTCCCAATTGTTTTGATTCAACCCATAATTCCCTTCAATGACTCTATGCCATAAAGAGTTTCTTTCTAAGGGGAATCTCTATAACCACTTTGCCAACAAAGCTTCATTTCTTTCCCTAATGTTACCGATCCCCAAACCCCCCACATTTCTTTGCTCTGCACACCTGCTCCCAAGCCACTAGATGAATTGCATTATTCTGAGAGTATTCCTTCCACAAAAAATCTCTCATAAGTTTTTCATCTCCTCTGCGATACCATTGGGAATCCAAAATAAAGACAACTAATAAATGGCAGCAAAGACAGAAATTGCATTAATGTGAGCCGGCCCATTTTGACAAGTAAGCTTGTTTCCACCCATCCAATCTTTCCGAAACTCTGGACAAAACCGGCTCCCAGAAATTATGTTGCAATGGGTTTCAACCGAGAGGTAATCCCAAATATTTTACTGGCCAGGAACCTACTGTGCAGCCAACAATTCCCTCCAAATTAGACAACCTTTCTTCTTCCAAATTGATTCTAAAATTGAACTTTTATCCAACTTAACCTTCGAACCAGACATTAGGCAGAAAATATCCAGAATAAGGGATAAGTTTGCCAAGATTTCCTCATCTGGTAAACTGAAAAGGAGGGTATTGCCAGCGAACTGCAAGTGGCTGATTTGGACGCTTGATCTCTCCACTTCATGTGGTTTTCTCAAAGAAAATTTGACCACTCTCTCAACAAGTCTACGTAAGGCGTCTACAACAAGCGTAAACAAATACTGGGATAATTGGTCCCCCTGCCTTAATCCCCAAGAAGCTGTAACTTGCCCTGTGGCCTTCCATTAACCATCACCGAGTAAGACACTGATGTAAGACATCCAGAAATCCACCTTTTCTATCTCTCCCCAAATCCTCTTCTTTCTAGAATGAAATCCAGGAACTTCCACTCCACACGATCATATGACTTTTCAAAACATCAAATTTTATAATAGTACCCTCCCTTCCTGAAACTCTATAATGCTTGACCACCTTATTCGCCACCAAACCTAAGTCTAGGATTTGCCTCCCAGCAATGAAAGCTTCTTGAACCTCCGAGATGTTTTCCTCAAGAACGTCCTTCAATCTATTCGATAGTGTTGTTAGCATCTTGCAAGATAGGCAGTTTCTTGTGGGGTCGAGTTATCTGCATTGCTTGTGTTTACTTAACACTTGGCACATTTCTGGCGACCAAATCTGTGCAGTATTTCAGCACTATAAATTGTGCAGTTGGGCGTTTGTACTGTTTGAAGAATAATAAGTGTGTTTGTGTAGTATAGTGAACTGTTAAGTAACGTTTTTTTTCCCTTTTTTTTTCTTTTTTCTTTTTTTTTTTTCATTTTATAAGTTGCTATCTAGTGAGCATGAACTTCTTATCATAAAACCCTCAATATATATAAATATATATATATGGACGAGTTTTCAATACTTACATTTATATAGGTGGTTACCATCAAATATAGAAATTTGATCACGTGGCGTGATAAGAATCAAATTTCTTTAATTTTCATATTTTATTTAATCAACTATCCAATTTATTACAATTGTCGGATCAATATCTTACGGTTAAAATGACTATACCCATCCAAAAATAAATAATGGAGTAACCGTTAAAACCACACTCTATATATATAATATATGTATAACAAAAGCTCTGGAAACCCAATATCTAAGCCCTCAGTTTGTTTCACTGGTTTAGTTCAGTTTAACTTAGTTTGTTAATTTTAAAACTTTAACTGTACACATCCAAATGTCAATTCAAACTACAATTTAAACCACATAATTTGAATTTTTCTATTCAAATCAAAAAGTTTGAATCAATAAAATTAAAACTAGCAAACCAAATGGGGGCTAATTCTCTCCTGTGAAAAACACTCTTTCTCATAATTTAATTCTAGTACATATGATGCTTACCTTATCGTATTTGTCATAGCCGAAATGATTTGGATAAATGCTTACTTCAAGTGCTCCATTTCAACGTACACAGGTTTGCAGAGTTTGTGGTTTGTTGGGGTACTACAATCATAAGCTTAAAACCGGAATTTGTTCATCATGCAAGAACGGCGAAAATATATCTACCATGAAGCTACCATATGCATGCAAGCTCCTGATTCAGGTATAATTTAATTTGTTGATTTTGCTTATTAGTTATTAGGGTTAGTATATTTGTCTCCTTACACTGTACATTATTTCCCAAGCAGTTTAAAGGGCTTGTTGGGCCCACAAATGGTTATGTTAAATTTTATTATCACGTACCATAGTCAGAGTATGAATACAAGATGACAAGTAAATTTTGTTGGTTAAGGGAACTTCTGGATGTAAATTAATTGCATTACACTACAGCCATGAGATACTACTGGATTTTGTTTTCTTTTTCGGTTGTTCGACTGTTTAAATTTCGTCCTAAATAAGCTAGATCAGTCTACATTTGAGGGGGAAAAAATGGCAACTTTTATTCTGGAAAAAAAAAAAAATTCTTTCGTATGTATGTCCTTGTCATGTGTTTGAATATTCCTTGAGCTACGTCTTGTTTGTGCAATTTGGGCTGTCCTTTAAAATGTTTTGCATAATTCGCCACTGCCTGAATTTTCTTCAGTTTTGCTTGTTCTAATTGTTCCATTTCTACTGCTTAAATTCACTGCCTGAATTTTCTTCAGTTTTGCTTGTTCTAATTGTTCCATTTCTACTGCTTAAATTCATTCTTACAGGAACTCCAGTCAATGAACATTGTTCCTCGATTAAAACTAGCTGAGGCGTAACGAGGTTCGTTTGCATTTGCTTGGAGACGCCCTACGATAAGTTTTTTTTATATATATTTTTTTTCCTTATAGCTTGAAATAGAGGAGGCAACAGAGTCATGTGCTGAAAAAAAAAAAAAAAAAAAAAAAAAAAAAAAAAAAAGAAAAAGAAAGCACTGAATCACCTGTGAGATCTTGTACATAATAGTTAACTGGAATTTTATTTATATTAGAATAAAAGCCCCACTAATGTTGGGGAGCCAGATTTATCAGTTCCATTCAAGGTGGACAATTCAATATTACTAGCTTCTTTTATTATTATTATTATTATTATTTTAAGGTAACTACATTCTTGTCTTAATTGTGTGGGTTGATTTCCACTAACTGTTGTTTTTTCTATTTTCTATTTTATTTGTTCTTATCGCTTACCCCTTATTTCCTTCATGTAAAGATCTACTCTTGTACGTTTGAAAGAAAGAGAAACAAATTATATGATTTCAAATGTGTTAACGGACAAACCGTTCCATAGAGCATGGACGGAATACCGTTCTAAAGAGCATGGGCGAAATGGTAATGATCTGATGTATAAATACACACAAACACACACACACACACACACACATTTGAACGGGATGATCTGATATTTTAGTTGTAAGTGATTCATTAAAGTGATTCAATATTTAGTACGCGAGCAGTGACTGAATATTTACTCGACCGATAAATTATTTAAGAGTTTATTCTTCATTTTACTACTATGATTAAGATGGGATTAAGGCTTTTTATGGCCTGTTTACTTCACTGATTCAAGTTTGTAATTCGAATTAAGATGTGATTTTATGTGAGTTTTTTTATTGTAGTAAAAAAATTAAATGTGACTGTTTCTGTAAATTTTTGATTGTAGTAAAATTCAAATTCTAAACTCGAATCGGTGAAGTGAACGGGATCAATAGTTGTGATTAAGTTTGTACAAAACTGTCTAAAATTTATAAAAACGTGTCTATTAACTAAAATAGAACCCTAAACATGATAACTTATGCATAAAAAATTAAGTTTGTATTGTAACCTATCTTTCTTGTACTAAGAAACATAATTTGCTGTTTGCAATTTCTACCACTAGAGGAAAAAAAATAATAAAAAAAAAAAACGAAGAGCATTCATATAAGATTTTAACTCCATTGGACACATAATATAGAAATGGCTTGACTATCATCTGTGCTCCTCATATTCTACGTAACAGTTAAATCTTTAAAATATAATAATAATAATAATTACGAGAAAACTCTGAGCTTTATTTTAGGAGAACCATTGACATATTATTAATCAGTTAAATTAACCAAAATAGCTGGTACAGACAACGGGTTAGCGTCAGCACCCCAGTCCATCACAATTCTACAGAACACAGAATTTGCCAGCAAGTGGGCTACTCTATTCCCCAAATGAGAAATATGACGGCATTGACCACCAATAGTTGATAAAGACATGTAGAATGAGAAATATTACGCTATCAAAATAACTTCTTCATTCTTTCACTTATTAATTTGAAGGGGTTGCCAAAAGATTGTTAGTAAAATGTGAATATGAAGACTTGAAGGAAAAAACAAACAACAACAAAGCAGACCATATGACTTTACTTCACCCCTCTTTTTTAATGTGTTTCTGGCATAAATTCTGCCGAATTTAAAATTCAAAGGACAAAACAAGAGATTTAGGTCTCGTTTATTTCACCAATTCGAGTTTTCAGTTTTAAGATTTTACAGTAAAAAATTCTTAATAAATGTCACATCTTTTTTTTTTTTTTTTTACTACAATAAACTTTTAAAAAATGTCACATATAATAAAAGCTCTTTATAAATTGTCTTAATTCTCTCCATAATCAACACCAATCGCCAATATCATTTTTGTGTCATTCACACAATTGGGGTATGAGCGTGTGTGTTGTTGGGATTTCATGTTCCCAAGAAATTTGATTGATAGAGAGTTAGGGGAGGTTTCAAATTTGGTGTACTCATTGAGGACGGTCCGCATTCGCAGAGAGATTGAGGATAAGAGGGAATGGGATTTAGTTAAATGAAACTTAAAAAGTACTTTCAAAGTTTATACTTTCTTGTTCCTCATCAAGTATCAACTACTTTGTTACCTATAGTGAACATGTTACATGTCTCGGTTAATTCCTTAGTAATCAATTGAAGTTGTACTATTTACAAAAAGAAAACTTAGAAAAATATAAATACTAATTACAATTTACAACTAATTACAAGGGCAAGGTTTATGCAAGGAAGATAAGTTGTATTTGCTTCTTGCTTTAAATCATGAAATGACATTGAGTAAGGGGATGTTTGTTTAAGGGTTCGTTTTTGGTTCTGAATTATAGTTTTTAGTTTTTTACAGTTTTTTTCTCTCATAAAAAAATTTAAATTTCAAAAATCAGAATCATGAATCATAATTTGAATTTATGAACCAAACGTTTCATAAATGACCTTACCTAAACCTTGAAAAAAATAGGTTTGTACTATGTCAAATCCAAATTCTATGCTAGCCATTAACCGACAGAAAAAATAGGTTTGTACTATATGTCAAATCCGAAAACAAAGACTCCATAGTTTTGTATATAAATTGCCCATATACCAAAATGTCTACTTGTAGCTTGCAAGGAATACATAACCAAAGCATGGTCATCAGTGCCTCAATTCAAAAATCTTCTCATTCAAAACTGGTATGACCACCAAGTGGTAAAGCCTCCTCTACATATGACTCTCCTGCATTCACCTTGGCCTTAAGGATTATCCATGTAATTTTTCAGAACCAAAATACCAAAATTTTCACTTCTTATGAATTTGGGAACTTTTATTTTGTAGGTGAAACAGTATATCCTCTTGAACTCCATTGTCCTGTTCTAACAAATGTTTCGCTATTCTGATGCCTGCATGTACTGCCCAACTAACACACCAACACTGAAAGTATTCAATTGAGTCCAGTGTTGATCAAGTGATAAGGGATGCAAAAGGATGTCAGAGCAAAGTGAGATGACGAATAATAATAATATAATAATAATTAGAATGTAAAAGAAAAGAATGGAATTTAACTTTGATTGGAAAAAAAATCCTTGAAAATATAAAATTTCCCTCAAAATCACCTTTACCAAAATATTGTTTATTTTCTTAACGGGAGATGCCTTGTCTTGTTTGGAGTAGAACTCTATGGGTAGAGATATTAGTATATTTCCATAGGTGGAAAATATATTGGATCGGATCATAATTGTAAATTGCTTTTTCAATGATTAAGTATAAAAAAAATGACTCACTTTAAAAAATTTGTATTTCATCTTAATCTTGAAATCAATGAGTTTTTAGCCCTTTGATGAACCAAAGGGTGTCATCATCCTGATATTGTTGAAGATACGCTATACTGATATTATTATGAATTTGAAAATTAGGCTCTTTTGTAATGTTTTTAAAATAAATTTATTTAGAGTATAAAAATGGAACTGAAATTTTTTTGGAAATAATTCTAGATTTTCCTAAAAGATTTTTTTTTTTTTTGTTTTTGTTTTTTTTTGCTTTTTTTTTTTTTTTTTTTTTTTACAGGGGAAATTTCATTACCAAAAAGAATGAATTACAAATTCAACATAAAGTGTAATGGAATTCGACCTGAACGATTGGATCCACCACAAAAATAATAATAGCACAATGGTAAATATAAATGTCGATACATAAAAGAGGAAAAGTCCGATCGACACATAAAAATCAAACATGACTAAAACTCATTAAAAGAAGAAAATTTTGAAAATACATTTTATTTCTACCTCTTAACATTATCTCATATATTTCAAACTTTTAAACTTGAACTAGTCACGAGGTAGAATACTTTTAATAAGTCAGATGCTTAAGAAAATAGAATATGTAATTTTCTCGTTAAAAAAAGACCAAACAATCAATGGATTAATTTAGTCGGTTGAGACAAAACCCCAATTCACAGGGACAAGCAAGGCGTAGAGAAACCTCTAGCCGGACATCAACACCTATGCCATCAAAGACACCTCAAACGAATGAAACACACAAACTAAACTGGAAGGTGGAGAAACCACCACCATTAAGACAAAACAAAACACATCAGGACATATAAGAAACTCTAGCCTGAACTCACAAGTCACACCATCAAACGGGTGGGAGACAAAGTCATACGGAAGACACACCCTCTCTTATTACAACTAAACAACAAAATGATTGTTTTAAGTATTTAAAAAAAAAAAAAGGTGAAATTGTCTTCAGATATCTCTAGAAACATATATTAAGTCAAATGTTTTAGAAAATGGAAACAGAAAACAACGTTCAATTATTTTCTATTTCCCTCAGAACGACCTTTCCTACCAACCATCACGACTCATGTTGGCCTTCTTTGGCCGTTCCTACCATACACAGGAGAAGCAAAGGAACCACAAAAAAAAAAAAAAATAAATAAAATAAGAAAATAAAAGCCACTGAACTATTCCCTATTTTTGTCACCTATATACTCTTTACACTGGTAAAGCTTGTTATCTGTGCATATCCTTCGCTAATCTCCTATCATCCGCTTTGCGCGGTGATCATGCCCGCTCCAATAACAAACCCCAAGTCTGCTTGGCGCTGCCATAAACATAAAACGTCAGTAGAGCATAACTTCTTAGCTCTACACACCGTAAATCGGCGGCCATTCTTCAAAACAGCCCTTCTCCAAAACAAGTCGCCTCGTAATGAACTCAGTAGCTTTTTTTGTTGGGCACTTTTGTTATTACCACTGCAAGTAAAACAGTCCTTCGTGTGAGCCGAGCCATGCCCCCGGACCATAACTCTCCTCATCAAAGTAGCCACTAACGCTATTCGTTTCATTCTTCCCGCTCAACAAAGAAACTGATGGCCCTTCCCTGCGCCAGCACATGGTTGAAAGGATGGAGTCGGAGAATTTATCTTGAAAGAGCAGCTCACCTGACTTGATACTCCAAAGCCGCAAGTAACAGTCCTCTCCTCCTGATAAAACATTAGAAGGTATTGATATAGCAAATATCTCGAGTGAAAATGACAAGCGTTGATATAAAAATACCTGACATGACAAATCTCTCCAATGGGTCGACTCCAAGCTGTATGCGGGAATGAGAATTAACATGTCCCTCATAAGATTGGATAGCCCCTCTTTGGACTAGGCGATGGTCATAAAGCTTTACCTAAAATAGACAAAAAAACGCATCTATATTATCGTGAAATATGAGAGAATGAATATGAATTGTCGTTGATTGAATGAATTAATTTAGAGAGTATTAGAAGACTAAGAATACACGCCTAGAATAAAAAGGAAATAATCTATGCCTATTAATCCCATGATTCCAGGGATATCAAGAAAAATATTCTACACACTAATTTAGTCATAGTAATCAGGAAACTAATTACAATTTACAGCTGTATTTTCCCACATATATGACCGCAGAACCAACCAAACTCATTGTTGCAATGGAATTACGGAAGCAAAAGCAGAGGCAACAAGCTCATCCAATACAGTGCCACTTGAAATACCGATAGCAATTCATTGTTTTAAAAAGGAGGCACGTTATGGCATTAGCGAGCTTCCGATTAAATACTTATTTAATAATACAAGCGTCTATCACTGGGAAAAACATGTCAATCTTATAAAGAGACAATTGTAGACACAGGAAACCAACTTTACCATGTTCATGGAGCATCTTAGCAAGATTTCTAAATCATACTGGAAAATACAAGCATGCAACCCCACTTAAATCAATTCACAGACCAAAAGAGAAGTTCACACTTCGGGTCATGTCAAGTCAACATTCGACGGTCAACCAGTAAAAATCCTTTTCACCATATATATTTTTTTTTCTTTCCATAGTCTGCTCTCCATAGATTGGTATAGATTTCCACTATCTCAATTAACTTCATTAATCTATTCTTGTTTACATGTACATTCCGAGTATATTATTGAAAGAGGGGGTATTGAAAATTGGGAAAGGATGCTTTGAATTTATTACAAACTAAATATAGTAAATTTGTAACACCGTGAAGGTGCACAGAAAAGAAACCATTCGTGCACGTATGACCAAATAAGTATCACAGAAATTCTATTGGAGATGGAGACCAGGAGTAGCAAACTAGGAAAAGTTAATATTGAGAACAAAAACGAAACTAAAGAGATTATATATGAACAGAAAAAAACAGCTTATGCTTTTCAACCCTTTTCCCTGAGTCTGAAATGAACAAGGAAAAAATGGCTTCGACCGATACTCAAATCAGTAGAAAAACTCACAATTCTCATGTTTGCAATGTTTAATGTTTAATTTAAAATAGTGGCAAGAAAAGCCTTCACATAAGATAATGAGTATGTTTAGTCAACAAAATTAGTGATCTCAATTGGAATGAAGATAAATACTAACCGATCCATCCATGGAGCTTGCCAAGAAGTACTGGTCATCAAACTGAAGTGATACCAAACTGGAGATTAAAACCCAAAGAAAAGGTTATAGAAACTTGAAAACGTGAAAGCATAAAATCTAATAGCAAAAGTTGAAGACGAAGAGAGCGGGATCATTAATATAAACTGTACTAACCAGGAGATAGATGAAGGTAATTTAATAGTGTCAGAAGTATTTATATTTCCAGAAAGCTGGGCCAAAAGAAAATCAGATCATTACCCATAGTTTTACAACAAAGAACCAAGAAACCAACCACACTAAACAGAGTACAATCCTAGCATCAACTTTGTAAGCCTTATACTGATTGATAAACGCTATGCAAAAACTACGTATGAAATGAGAAATTCTTTATGTCCTAGAAATTATTTTTTCCTCCACTAAAACCTTATATGCTTTGTATCCATGAAGAACTTGGTACCTTAAACCATCGTTTGCTTGATTTTCCAAAAGTATTATCTGAAGGCGAATTTGATATTCGATGCCTGACAAGCCTAGCAGAAGACCCTTCTTGTTTCTCACGAGCATCCACGGTAATGATTGCCCCATTTCTAAGCCCACATAAGACAACATTTCCCTTCAGAATGAACAACAAGAAGAGGATCAGCTTTGAAATTATAAAAATGAAAAAAAAAAAAAAAAAGAAAAACGTTTAAGCTTTTCCATCTCACACAAGAATATTTGCAACCCCGGTTCTACGTGACATAGCTCATGTTGTTGAACAGTCTACACATATTAAGCCCATCAAGCATTTTTTTTTTTTTTTTTTTTTTATGTTATTAGAGAAGTTGCCGATCTCAAAACAAGGTCCCATAATTTATTGCTCGTCAACATGCTAAACTGATCTACGTTTAAACGTAAAACTTGCATCATCTCAGAGAATTTGAATACATCCTCAATATAGTCAGCCTCACAAAGCCCATTTATAAGGAAAGTGTAAGTAGCATCACTCCTCCAACAAACTTATGTTAAACACCTCACACACATAATGCCCAACACGGTTTGTTGAAGGAATGAGGTTACTTATACCTTTCTTATACATGGGCTTTGTGAAGCTGGCTGGATTGAGGATGTTTTCTGGTTCTTGGATTGAGATGATCGACCTTGCTTCCCAGCATAAGTATCTCAATTCCTGATTCTTTAGCAGCCTTAATTTTTTATTTCCAAGAGAAAACTAGTTGTGGTTTGGGTATAATCGATAGCACTATATCTTGAAAAGGTGTCACCCACAAAACGACATTATACTTTGGAAAGTGAAGAGGTCCACATAAGATAATTTGGCAGCTTAGAAGCAGCTGAGGAAGCCTGAAAACACAACTTACCGAGTGAACAAGTTGTTGTGCCAAAACATCACTTTTACTGCGCAGCACCCATGATGTCATTCCAGTTTCCACATCTACTAAAGCGGCACCCAGATTGGTTCCTACAACAGATCCACAATTGCAAGAGATAAATGTTTGGCATATGAACAGATAATACACAAACACAAATAGCGAGATAATTAAAAAAAAAAAAAAAACTTGCAATCAATCACGATCTAAGTTTTGAGCAAATAAAAATATTAAATTCAAGGCAAAAGCCGCACTAGGCTGAAGAGAAACATGTGATATATGCGAAGCAGGATTCTTCCATGCACACACTTTATCCCTCTTACAGAAGTCATAACTAGAACAATTAAAGAAATAGTTGATAAAAAACAAAGGCCTGAGTCAAATTGTAAAAGGTTGACCTGATCAATATTTTTATGCTGGGGGAATAAATAAATAAATAAACAAAAGAAAAGCCTAGAAGTAACGTTAGCACAATGAATATGCCATGAAGAATATCAGGATTTATAATTTTAAATGAGGACCTCACAGATCAGAAAAACATTAAAACTAAATTCAAGAGCAAAATGGGTGCAGAAGATGGCTGGAGCCTGGAGCTGAAAGGACTTTACCAATCACTGCTCGATTGCCATTAGTTCCACAATCTGCAGTCCAAATAGTGCAGTCAAAAGTTGCAACTTCTTGTATCCTTCGCCTTATGAAAAGAGCATTTGGATCGAAATCCAAGGGTTCAACAAAATTGAGAAGACACAGAGATCCACCATATCTCTCCGATCCCAATGTAGATATCCTGTTTAACTATGTTAAGGCTTTGCAAAAGCTATAACTTTTTTCCCTCTGAGCATGCCAGGTCGGCCGATAGTTCTAAAAATATATCACTCAAGAGAACAAAAATTATCCAAAAGAGTGAACTGCAGTCATAGAGAAGTATATGAACCAAGAATCAAGTATCAGTAGCAGCACAGAAGAGAATAAGTCAAATCTAAAACAGTGAGGATACAATGCATGTTGGATACCACCATCATCTTCTATTGGTAAAGGCAAGTTCTTTCTAAAGACTTTCACACAAGATATCTTAGATGACATTTGCAATGAAGCTCTTGTGTCTCTCCATATACGTTTAGGATCTCTTCTATACTGTGTTTGATTTCCTTCAATTGTAGGCCATACACAATCTGGAACGCATTGTACTCCGTAATCAAACTCTGGTTGAACTTTTCCAACTTCAGAAATACTGCAAAGGCAACAAATTTCACAAGAAATAACTACTAAAACCCCCCGCAAACTTCACAGGGCAGGGGAACGGACACAAAGATATGTTTCTTTTCATTTATTTTCCTAGTCATGTTGAATATTCAGATTTTCTTCCTCAAGTCTCATTTTCTCACTAGAATTCTCTCTTTGCACTCCCTTTGTCTCTCTAGTTTCTATTGCTTCCATTCCTTTATCTCAATTCTATCTCTTCTATCTTATATCCACATTACATCACCCTCTCATCCAAGTACTCAGCCTTAATTGGCAGTTTCAGTTTATCACACAGTAACACTAAACAATTATTGGATAGCTTAAGATATATCCATTACACGACACAGACACAATTAACTGCAATATATGTACCTTAACGATCCATTTATGCCACCTGTTAATAAAACATCTGTTTTGGTTTGACCCTCCTGTGTTTGAACGTCAATGTGTATTCGCTCCAAAGCAGAGTCACCTATCTTCTCTGTTCCAGAATATTTCCAAACCTGCATTCATGGATGAGTATGAGGTGCCATGTTGAAACAAGGTACAAAGTTTAGGAGGCATTTATAAAATCATAGATCATCAATTTATAGTTTTTCTCCCCCACATGCCCGATCGTCTATATTTTAGAATCACACCTTACAGATTCATCCCTTTATTTATTATTATTATTATTATTTGTTAATATTTATTTTGCATTGTATCCTGGTATCTATTATCGCACAAGATCAAAGCTTCAAACACTTGATAGAAAAGTGTGTTTTGTCAGTAAATTTGATTGGGCAAATCAAATTATAGGGATGGTTTAATAATATTCTCTAGTAAATTTTTGATGCTCGCAATCTATAAGTCTAATTCCAAGATGAACAAATCTTAACAAAAAAAAAAAAAAAAAAGGCTTAACAAAAGCAATATTCCATGGCACAAGCCCACTTAAATAACATACCTTTGGATGGGACACTTGTGTCTTTCTGAACTCCTCCTTAAAGTTGCGCTTTCCTTTATTTGAAGAAATTACATTACCAAATATCTCCCTAACCTGAAGCAGCTTCAAGGTTCTTACTCCAGTTTTTCTACATGGCTTTATCACCTGCAATTAAACAAGGAGAACACTGCCAAACTCAGATAGAGATAAAAAACTTCATAGCTAAGGAATGAAAACCAGGAACCCAAAAAACCTAAGGAAACAAAGTTATGCAATGGGGACCGGCAACCGCCCATCCGGAACGAATAGGAGGCATGGACCCACAGATTACGCAGGAAAGAAAAGATCATGGTTAAGACCTATGTGTTATAAGTATGATCCTTGAAGTATCAATGAAAAGTATTGGTGGAACCATATCCTCCAACCAAACAAGCTCTCATTGTCCATCAGCAGCTTTGTCACTGCCTCTAGGAACATGGCTTAGATTACACACCAAAAAAAGGAGGAAAAACGACAACATCACTTTCTAAGTAACAATAAACCTCTCAAATGAGGCCTCGTTGCTGAACTTTATTTATATTTTTGTATCATCTGCAGACAAATTTTTTTTTTTAACTAAATAAAAAAGCGGTCAGCAACAAAACCATTTGAATTAATATATAAAACAAAAGCACACAAACAAACTCTTATAATGATTACAACTCATAGGAGGTTTGCTACTAATCCCGTTCTGTTCTACTAGTTTCCATAGAACCCCCCATCATCACCATACAGGGTCAGGAAACAATTCTTAAAACAGAAACTAAAAAAAAAAGACCATCCTTGTAAATTCACAGCCAGATGGTAAAGAGGGCATTAATCAACATTAAAAGAACGAAAAAAAAAAAAAAAGGTTTGAAACGACAAGGATGTGAGACAGAGAACACCCAGAAACGAAAAGTATAGTAACAAACCTTGGAGGGTTTAAGGGCAGTGGAAGAAGAAGAGGAGCGAGCGGAGCCGGGAATTGGTCCCTTGATGGGGAAGTACCTGTTCTTCTCCGCATCATAATAAAACCCAGGAAGATCTGATCAAAATTACACACAAAAATATTATTAATAGACAGAAAGAGAAAGACAAAACTAAAAAGAAAACATTGTTGAAAGCAAAAGAGAAACCTCGAGGCATATTTTAGTTAAAGAGAGTTTTCTTTTCTCGGTGGAGGCGGAGCAGAAAGAAGCAGGACTCGAGACGAACAGAAAAAAAAAAAAAAAAAAAAAAAAAAAAAAAAAACGGTCGAGTGAGTCATAAGCTGCCTGTCTTTCTCGGTGCCAACTTCAATGGCGGCAGTCGAATTACCGCAACCTTTTGGGCCGGGCTTACATTATCGACCTACGAATAAGGCCCAACTCCAACCTACCACCCCCGAAACAAAATTAAAAAAAAAAAAAAAAAAAAAAAAAACTAAAAACTAAAAGCAAGGCGAAGACGCAGCAGCAACAACGTTTAACGCAGTTTTTATACCAACTCTTGTTTAAATTTTTCCTTTTTTATTACGGCTCTCTTAAGATGAAGGTGAGCTTCTCTCTCTTTCTATTTTGTCAAAACAAAGACAAAGTGATAATTTTTTTGGGTTGCAGTTTTTCTTCAATGTTCAGATCTTTAGGTGCTGTGTCATTGTCGTTTGAGGTTGTGCTTAATGTCTTTCATTCTTAATACGTATTATATATGTCATATGTGTGTTTTATTTATTTATTTAGAACTCATGTGATGTTGTCCTAAATACCAAAATCATTAGTTTTTTTCGAATTTATGTTTGTGATGTAACACTAGCATTTTTTTTTTTCTTTTTGGTTATACACAATCGATTTGGTCCCTTCAACAATCTTTTTTTTTTTTTTTTTTTTTTTTTTGAAGGCTTCTTTTATACGTTTTTCTGTCGGAGGAAGAAAAACTCAAGTGCATAAACATATTAAAACTCAATGGTGAATGTATTACTAGCTAGTGTCCTTTCCTTTCTATTTCCTCTTTTAATTTGTCATTTTGGTAAATATTAGTGGACGCTTCGTTCTCTGCCAATCATGTGTGTAAAGTTATACTAACATTGCTTTGCCTTTTGACAATCTGCTTTGAGGGTAACATATCACATTTTTGAATTTTGCTTCCTTCTAAAGATATTTAGTTGAGAGGTCTACAACTCTTTTGCCCATTTTTCGCCTCCAATCTGCCATGTTGTTGGAACGGGGGGCCAAAGCCAGCACATGTTTGTTTTTAATCATCCCATGCTAAAACCTAGAATCGAATGAATAAAAGAAGGTCAAAAGAATTATGACGCGAGTAAAAAATTTGACTATTTGATCGGTCTTCATTGTTTGTTTCCGGCTAAATAAATATTAAAATATATATATATATATATATATATATATTTGTTTTTGATCGGTTTGGAGTGTTTGAAATTTTTAACAAAAATCACATTAACAGAATCGTTTATAATCGGCTTGGTTGGTTTGATTTAGTTGGTATAAACTTATAATCAAAATAATATATAAGAAGGACAACATTTATAAAGTAGAAATTAATATGACCAACATTACAAATAATTTTTTAAGGAAGGTTAAAGAATTTTGGTCATTGGTCGTTTTCCGTTATTTGAAATATCTAAAACCGTTGATCCAATTAACCTTACAGTAGAATCAAGTGTGGAATTACTATTAGCCTATGCCTACAACGACTTAGCTGAAATTTTTTATTTGATTTAGTTTGGTTGATTTTGGTCTATCTAGTAATAACATTTAACACAACTACTCTATGGTCTCCACGGCACCATTGTCCCTGACATTTTGCTCTCATCTAGCTGATTTCTATGTGTTCTTGTATTTTTGCCCTTTGTAGTGCTAATTAGCTGGCTCACTCTTGCCAATTTTGGCCTCTTCTGTGTCTTGGACTGAGGCGATGCCTCTTTGGCTGTCTCATGCAATTTCCTTGGACTTTGTCCCTGCTTAGTTTTGTTTCATCAATGAAAGTTCTGTTTCAAAAACAATTTAAAAAAAAAAAAAAAATTAACACAACTCAATTGTACTGTTTAGTTAGTAGTCGAAGACCTGTAGATCATGTCTGTGCATTATTTGTGCTTGAGAAACCCAAACCCAATTACATCAAAGAGTACATTAGAAAAAGGAAAAGTAAAAATTACACTAAATGGCATGTTTAAAAGAGTGGTTTTAATATCCATATGACAAAAGTTGGCATTGGTATATATTATTAGATGTGGAACATATCAAATTTGAGGTTAAGTACAATATTGCATTGAAAAATGAGTTTTTATCTTTTACCGTCCAAATGTTAAATTTCAACATTAACACAGAAATTTGATATTAATTTATTATAACAACTATTAAGTAATTTTTCTATTCTTAAAATGCTTTTTTTTTTTAATTACTACATATATATTTTTTACTTTTTAGTTTTTCACTGATTCATTCAGCATTAAGCTTGTCGTGTAAATGGCTATCAAAGTAAATGCGGTTTGTTATTTATATGAAATACTAAATAAATCAATTTTACATTAGGTCCAATCTTATAGATATCCATTCTTGTATGTGTAATCAATACTTCACCCGCAGAACTATCTCTAATGGTCTAGATAAAGTGATAAACCATTACTGATCATCAGAAGTGGGCAGCCACTACAATCTTATTAAAAATTCTAGTTTATTGATTGCGGACTAAAACTTATTTAGACAATTACCTTGAATTATATCTTCAAGCATATATTCCCAATATGCACGATTATTTAAGCTGTAAATGTTAACAGTCATGCTACTTTCGTTTTATTAATAAACTTTTCTCGATAAAAATAGGAATGTAATGTATAAAATAAAAATACTTCTTTATTTAATCAATAGATGTGTAAAACATAAACTGTAATTTGCTTAAGATCACCTATTCTAATAGTTATAAGTATATAATTAACGTTTGAGGAGGTTATTACAGAGACAAAGGAAAAAATTAATACACCTATAAACTTATCAATTATATATGTAAACAATAATCCTATATAAACTTATCAAAGGAATGTACATAAAAAGGGATACAATAAAAACAAAAAGCCCAAGTAATCTAAAGAATTCCATGCAGAATAAATGAACTTTCAAATAAGATTCCAGTCAGAATGATCCGCGATTGGACTGAGATGGCAATACATTCCACAAGACAAAATTGCAGAATCCACAAAATCAAAGTCAAAGTTAGAACTAGTGTCATCAAAAGGAGCAACATCCTCGTTCTTCCCACCATTTCTTATGTAGTCGTTAATATTCATCTTTTCATGAATATTATTATTTACTTCTTCATTCGAAGCCTTCTCCAGAAGCTGTATTGATGTCTCATCATGCAGTGTATTAATATTTTCCTCATGTTGCTTTGTACTTCCTTTTCCAAGTTCAGAGGTACCAATATCCCACAAGCAATTCTCTTCTATTAATCTCTCATGCCCTGATGGATTTTGTGGAGAAGTTTGAATGTTAAACATTACCTTTGAAGGTTGGCTCGTTGACTCCATTAAAGAAGTTGGATTTTGCTCTCGGAGATCGGTCCAAACCGTGTTAGGGTTTTGGTATTCGGAGCTTGATATCATTGATGAGCTTTCTTGCAACAAATGATCATCACTAGGGTTTCCAGGATTAAGTTGAGGAATGGAAACTGAATAACTATTGTTAGCTAATTTGAAAAAATCCTCTTTCATGATCACATAATTCATGGAAGCAGTACTATGACCGCCACGAGAAACATTCACGTTCGAATTGACCGTAAAAACAGAAGTATGATTAGCACTACTAGAACAAGTAGTTTTGCGTTTCGGATGATCAAGAGAGAAGTTATAAACTGTACTTGCTTTGTTGTTATGAATACTAAAAAAATTATTATTATTAACAGTATTAATGTTGTTAGGTTTGGAAGAATTAGGGGTGAGAAGATTGTGAGTGTTGGGATCTAAGCCTTGGGCAATGAGCTTCTTCTTGATGCATGAATTCCAAAAGTTCTTGACCTCATTGTCTGTTCTACCTGGCAAATGTTTTGCTATTTGAGCCCATCTGTTGCCTAAAATCCTATGAACATCAATTATGGTTCTTTCCTCTTGTTCAGAGAAATGACCCTTCTTCAGATCAGGCCTCAAATAGTTTATCCATCTTAATCTGCAACTCTTCCCACACCTCTGAAGCCCTACATATATATGTATATCATTAATAAAGCAGAGAGAAAACCCATTCATTTCAGAGATAGTTAAAAGATAAGCATCTCAATCAATTAGTCTAATATTATAGATGATAACTGAATTAATAATGGCAACTAATTAAGGATTAAAAATTTCTGATTACACATATAAATCATAATCAGTATTGACCATATATTGAAGTCTCTATATAGCTAGTTCAAATCTTCTCATTATAGGAAAAAAAGAAAATAAGAACTAACTTATATGTGTGTGTGTGTGTGTGTGTAGATATATATATATATATATATATATATATAGGATTATTACCTGCTAGTTTAGGGATAGTACTCCAAGAACCATGACCATGAGTGGTTATGTATTTGATTAACTTGTCATCTTCCTCAGGAGACCAAAGCCCTCTCTTGATTTTCTGTTTGCTGCAACAATGATGTCCCATATTATCCCTAATATTACTACACAAGCCCACTTGCTCTTCAGCTGCCATAGCTAGCACATCTTTATATTTGCTTCAGAACTTGGAAAAAAGCAGTCATTATCTTATAATGAAATATAATATGCGGCTAATTCTCTTAATTTGGTTAAACTATACGTGTGTATGATGCAGATAATGTAAAGAAGAAAGAGAGAGAGAGAGAGAGAGAGAGAGAGAGAGAGAGAGAGCAGAAAATCTAACGTGGGGTTTACTCATATTAGTAAATACACACACACACACACACACACACACCACTAAGCTAGTCATAGCTTCCAAGATTTTGTTTTCTACTCGCTCTTAATTGGATCGTTTAATACTTTTCTCTAACCAACTAATACGTTGAAAAAAACTACTTAACTTTACTTGTTAATAAGGTTCTATTGTGTACACTCACAAAACGTTAATCCCTTAAGAAGCTATTATCTATAATTAGTTAAAGTGTGAAAAGTACTTTCCATTAGCAAGGGATATATTGTGATCGATATATACGTATGATAAACCTCTTAACACTATAACGTCGGTGTTAAGTCAGACATCAGTTATTCTCTTTCATCATTAGCCAAAAAAAAAAAAAAAAAAAAAAAAAAAAAAAAAAAAAAAACCTTATTCTCTCACACAATTTATTGTTTTAAAAGAAAAGTATATACGTTACTCCTATCTCTTTTTCTTAGGGAAAAAAATATCGAGAGAGTTTGTTTTAATTGTTACTCTATTAGAAAGTTTACCCCAAAAAAAAAATAATAATAATAATAATAATCTTACTTGAGTGTACTAGTGCCTCATGCATTCTCTGATATCTATATGTATTATAAAATTATACGGCCGTGCAATCACATGTATAATTAATTAACGTATAAATAATTTCATTAAACCATATAAGGAAAAAAGAAGATTATGAGTGTTAAAGTGAGGATGATTGATAATATGGCCAACTTGGGGAAGACCTAATGATTTAAAGAGAAGCACATCATTTCTTGTATCCCCAAATTTTGCATATTTCCTCTTTCTCCATATAATATGTTCTTTTATATTGTTCTAAATATGCATTAAACTAGAGATCAATAGGCGGCATATCCTAGCATTGAAGGTGACTATACCTGTGCTGTGTGTCTATCACATAATTATTTCTTGGTGTCAACAAAGATAATGATGAAACTCATATGCTTTCATGATTTCTCAATTTAATATTCTCTACAACTTTTAGTTCTATGTTATAAACAGTCGCAAGTGTCTCGATTATTGAAATCTGACCTTTAGATAAATCGACTCGAATTGAGTTCATGGCATCTAAAGGATAGATTTAGAGAGTATCTTATTAACACGCGTGTAATTGCGCTCTTTGTTGCCTTTTCTTTTAGAAGACTTTTAGAGGGAGAATTTTTTGTCGAGAAAATCACGTTCAAAAGCAAATCATAAAGGAGATTTAAAGAAAGCAGTCCCGAATAAGCCTATCCTAAACCTTTTTCAAACGTCAAATTTGTCCCCCCTTTTACATAATTTCTCTCTGTTTTCTATGAAGCGTAATTATATGCATTATATAAATTGTCTTCCCCTGTTGGACATATGAATGCCACGTGTCGCGTACACACTCTTCTGTAGTTTTGATTTGATTTGAAAACCACGGATTGGGCCATATATAAGCTCCCACTTAAATTTTTTATTTTTAGACATCTTATCTTATACATATATCTGTATATTATATATACATATAAATTAATCTTTGGGATATCTCCCATTAAAGATATCATTGTCTCTAAAAAAACCCAATACACATAAAAACTGTAAACTCAATCTTCAATAATCTTGATAATAATTCTAACATACTATATTATTTTCAAGATGTGAAAACCCATTAGAGGCATTAAAAACCACACTGATAAAAATTTATTTTGATTAAATCTTATTTTAAGCCCCATTGATACAATTTTTTTTGGCTCCATTACTGTTAAAAACCACATGTTTTTGTTTTCAGCTTGATCATAACTTTACAAATGTATGGACCATTATATTTATCTTTTTTATTATAATTTATTATAATTTATTAAGACACACACACACACACACACACACACACATATATATATATATATATATATATGAAAAATGATCCTAATAGACAGCTTGACAAAAAAAAAAAAAAAAAGATTAAGGCAGGCAAATAGGATCGATAATATTCCTTAATCCAATTACTAGCTCGCAAATTAAAAGTTACAGAGCAAATAATTACTACACTAGAGTGAAATAGGATAAATTAGAGCAAGAATTTTGGAGAGAAAAAGAAAATCTTGAGTAATTTAATACAGATAATCAAATGGGAAAGGAAAGAAAATGTAAATTCATGAGGGAAAACTTTTTGACAGAGAAACGAAATGTTAAATAACTATTTTGATCCTAATCAGTCAGTATCTTTTTATTTTATCAGGATATTATTGTAAAATTAATTAATATGATACTTTCTTTTCACTTTTTTTTTTTTTTTAATTACTATGACTAAAAATGTAAAAGATTTATTTCTTTTTTCATATTGACCTAATTTTTACTATTTTCAATTTCTTCACCATAATACTTTTCATTCATCCCTCATTTCTCTTTTCTATTCTTTGTACTAATCACAGCATAAAAGGGTAGAGTTCAACTCCCCCACACCTAAGTTACGAGGACCTTTTTTTTCTTCATTTTTTTTTTTAAGATATTCACAGTAAATTTTAAAAAAATAAATTATCAGTAATTATTTATTTTTAAACGTTAGATATGTATAAAGAATTATTTATTATACATTTTTTTTTTTTTTTTTATGTGATTTTAACGGTCAAAAACAGGTAAAAAGATTTTTCATTTCCTCGGAAGATTATATATATATGTGTGTATATATTGCATATATTATATATTATATATAGATAGCTATGTTAAGAAGCAGCATGATTCTTAGGAGTTGGCAAATCAATGTGAGCATTTTCCCATGTCTGAGGGAATGGGCAACCATTCATATTTTTATGGTTACGGTTAAAATTTAAACTAATTGAAGACTAAAGATGTGATAACGAAAGATAATAATGGACCACCACCCCATTATACGTTTTTCCGTATATAGTAATCTTACCGACAGTATCATGATTATATCTCATATGTTTACTTTTATTTATTCAAAAGCCAGACAAACTTGATTATCTCCACTTGTCTGTTGCTGTACACAGCTCTCTTTTTACTCTCTCTTCTTTTTTTGGTTTCCCACCTCCCAACCCTCTTCTTCTTTTTCTCTTTTCTCTTTTCTTTTTTTTTTTTTTTTTATCAATTTGCTTTTTCGTTTTTACCTTTCATAATAAGGAAATTTTGTTATTCATATGACAGGGTACATATGTATGTTTAATTTATATAACGATGTATGATGATCCATTTATTCTTTAAGGCTTTTGTTGACACGCCATTAATTATAAGTTTACTTCTATGGCGCCATTATATCTAGTTGGTTACTCATGCACATTTAAATTAAATATATTATAATCCGCTATTAAAACAAATATACAAGTTATTGTTTACATGATATCCCCCGCTCATATATATAACTAATAACTATCATTGTAGTGCCAAACTTTTGCTGATCTAATATTCATGCCTAAATGTTACCTCTTTTATAGGGTTGTACGGACAGCGTACCAAAATTGTGAAATGTCCATAATTATCAAATTAAATCTTTTTCTTTTTTCGTTTTCTTTTAGCTCTGATGCCTGCCGAGCAAAAGTCATCATGAGAAGTGATTAAGATAGCTTAATAATCATGTCATCTTAATCAACGCTTATACATATATTAGATGTTTATAATTTCATTTGGGAGTAATATTATTTTGTCAAGCATTGGCCCCATAAGTAATTAGTTTCATGGATGAGACCATGAGATAATTACGTAGTATGATATCAAAATTTATAAATGGATTTACAATTATATCATCCTGTCTCTCAGTATCTTTGTTGATTTTAATATTATATTAAAATGCTCTTCAAAGACCAAAATAGGAGATGTCTGCTCATCTCCATAGAGGATAAAATTTTGTTTTTTTGTAGGATTTTAAATATTTTCTAATATATCGAGTGACACGAATGTTAATTTATGTCATTAAATGACGTAAATATAAAAATAACATCTTTTAAATAGTATTTCTTTAATCAGAGAATTCTGACTTCGACCCATATTTTAATTCTTCTTTTAAAAAATACATGGTTTGATGTAGTCTTGTACATATATATTATTTATGTTATTCTAAATAATTGAGTGTTATGTGACTTTTTATTTTTTCTTTATTAGTTGAATGCCAATTTTTTTTATTTTTGAACGGAGTGATATAAATAATATTTTTTTTTACCATTATTTATGGTTTTTTCCATTCTCTTTAATAGTAGTCCAGCTGGTTTCTTTGGTTGTAGTGGAGGTATCCGTTTTACACTTGATGAAGACTTTTGGAGCAAATTTCTTGTCAAACTTACTCATATTGGGACTATATATTTCCCATCTTCACCGGTTAGAGGTACTTTTCCCCATTAGTGTATAGGAATTTTATTTTTTTTAAGGGATATATGTTAATGTATATAGGAATTAGTAATTGCAATTAAGTTGTCAGAAAATTTTTATGTTGTTAGATAACCATGTCATAAACGTATGCTTTGAACCAATGAGATTTAAGTAAATTATAAATATTAATTGATCATATATCTAGGCCGGCAGATACAACTACCAAAGGACAAAAAATAAATAAGTAATAAATTTCCAGCTAGCAAAGCAACGCTTTGCTGCAGCATTTCGTATAAGAGATTAAGAGATAATGAAGTGTTGAAGTAAATAAACAAGTATACGTCTAAAATAGACATTGCAATTAGTCTTCACCGTGAAGAAATTAAATGGATTAATATTGGTTAATTTGATCTGTTCAAGAAATGACTAGATTTGGCTTAGCATGCTGATTCACTAAGGATTAATATGATTTCCAAAACACGTGCAAGGTTTTTTTTTTTTTAAGTAGATCTAAAATCATAGGAGGAAGTTTCATAATTAATAAAACATATATATGGAAGCTTTTCTACATAACCCTTCTTTGTTGTTAATTAAAAGACAACATATATTGGATAAAAAGAGGGACTGAGGAACAGTTAATATATATATATATATATATATATATGATAATTAGCATCCAAGAAGCCCTTAATTAATTGGATATGAAATTCTTTTTTCTGAAAAGGAAAACAAATTGATACGAAAAGCAGATGTAGGAGAAATGTTTTCTCATAATCAATTAATTAGGACATTCGAAAAAGAAAAATAACTTTTTCAAGAGTTGTTGCCGTTTTTCTTTTTCCGATTTTGTATTTTTTTTAAATCATTCAAGGGAGAAAGAGGAAAATAGGCCAAAATTTGAGATGAATTAAAATTAATAGGCCAATAGTTTACATAAGTTAATAAATAGGCTAAATTATTATTTTTCAACTTGTCCGGGTTATGAACCATAACTTGACAAGTTTGTTAACTTATTTGTTATGAACCATAACTTGACAAGTTATTTTTTATTTCCTTTCTTAAAATTCTACATTTCAATTCAAGGGTTGTGTTTGGTTTTTACTCTATTGTGATTTAGAGCTAATTCTAAATGGATCTCCACGGGTTAATATTAGGGAAAGGGAACCATTTTAATAAAGGTTAATATTGTCTTTTTTCACAACTATTTTTACCAAAACATGTCGTAGACTCGTAGAGTTGGCTTCTCTATGTGATTTGACAATACAAAAATATTTTGCACTTTAAAAATATAACATATAAGATAAGATTAAAAAAAAAATTACAATTGATCTTAAGCTAATATATTAATGACAGGTAACCATTCCAGAGTCATGAGCTTTGTGATCTCATCTCGAGAGAGTTGCTTGGAAATCTGCACAATGGTTGAGATCTCATTTTCTCTCTCCGTTGTGATAAGCAGAGTGTCTAGAGTATGGCCTAGGATAGAGAGATTAAGTGCATGATTTTGCAATTTGTAGATGAGCTGATGGTGGAGTGTAGCTATGCACGAATACAAGACTTGCTCCACACTAGTAATTTGGAGTTGGACTTTGAGACACGTGGACAAGTGTGGATCTCTCAATGGAATATTGAAGTTTGGGAAAAAGGTCAATAGGACACTACCAGCATGAGGTGTGGAAAGTGTAGTTCCTATTACTGCATGTTCGTATCAAGTGTATCTGCATGTTCGTAATAACATTAGATATTATTCAGGTCCTAACCTCTAAGAAGAGTAAGATGTTTAACCCACTCCTATGGTGGAGAAAAGAAGTCTCAAAGACTTCTTTAGAGATACAGTATCTGGACTTTCGGTCCAGCAGACATTCCTCAGGTGCACACCATATTCCTCTTACATCGTCCATACCCGCTCAACTTGAAGACACAGGGGCATACACACAACATGAAGTGTATGCCTGGCATACTGGCTTTGATTATCCTCAGTCACTCAAAGACATCACAGACCACCTCATCAAGATATTGTGTAGAGAAAATGGACATCAGCCAAAGCCTCCTCTACAGTCATCTGTCAGCTCAGCAATAGCTCCACCCACTCAGATCCATGGACCATATAACATCTTCACCGTCAACAACAGTAGATACTTTGAAGAAGATACTGCTATGACATCCATCACAGCACCATCGTCATCTACTATGCCTCCACCATCACAACAAGACTCACAAGGTTAGCATGATTACAACCCAACACTATTCCAAGACGCACAATACCCAAAAGAAGACTATCCAGAGTACCTACCATCACCCAATGAATCCATTTAGCATGTAATATCGCCGGGACATTCTTTGATAATGAAACTAAATGTCCTTCCTTTTTAAAAAACAACATTTCATTTCAAAGTATTCTTGGCGCATCTGCTTGTCAATGAGGTTGTAGTCTCTCTTGGTATATGAGTCTAAGTATTCCTGTTGCAGTGTCTTCTTTGATGAATTAGAGTTGTCTAACCCTCCAAGGTTTTGGAACTAATCTATGAGAGTGCCAGTGAATCTGGAGGCAGTATCTGATACAGATTCAACAGCTGAAAACGGTTAAAAAAATATAATTACCATTAGTTCTATTTTTTTGATCCTACAACAAAAACTCCCAAATAATAATAGTCAAAGTATTCAGTCCGACGACCATAGGGTAAAAAACTTGTAGCATTAATTCAAGACTCGTGACGTTTTTCACGACTTGCAACTTTTTGATATAATACTAGGGTAACAATAAAACAACTTTAAGGTAATGTGTTAGTAGACTATATATTATTTTTTTAAGGAATGGTAGACTTCATATTATTGAGTGTGACACTTAAATAAAATGAGAACATTTTCAATAAAAATGTATATGTTTTATGTCAAACATTTCTATCTAAGTTAAATATTAAGAAAAAAATAGCAAATCTATTACATTACATAAATTTGCTTCTCTTTTTTTTTTTCATCTTTATTGCCTCTAATAAATTAATGTTTTGAGAATTGATGCCTAACTAATATTTTTAAAGGATAAGACATTCTATAAACATCAAATATCATAGATAATTAGTAATTTAATAGTCATATCAACATTTTTATTTGAAAAACTGATAGATCAAGATAGATGGAGAAAAATTAGAGACATATCATAATTCGAGAGCATAACATGTACATTTTAAAATTTATGGGACATGTTGATACAAATGACAAAGTTCATACAGCGTCGTGAACAGTGACGCAAACGCTGGTCAAATGCCACAATGCCAGTGTCCTAACTCGCCAATCAGACAGGGACAAGTTCAACATCAAACACTAATTTGCCACAAAATGACTCTTAACTAAATCCACAAACCTCTCTTGCTTGTCCAAAAGCCTTACAACGTTCGCTTTGGCCATAAAAAATGCCTCTTCCCCTCAAAAAGCTCTCTATTTATTCACTAATGCACAAAAAATCCGATCCCTTTGTCACTTTCTCAATCATCCACAAATTGAAATCCTGTTTTAAGTTACACAACGTTGTACTAAACAAACACCTCCATGCCCATATCATCAAACTTGGATTCAATTCTAACGTTTACGTGGCCACTTCTCTTCTACGTGCATACGTCGGCGCTTCGTTTGGCGATGCCTGCAAACTGTTCGATGAAATGCCCGAAAGAAACACGGTCACGTGGAACACGATGATCGCAGGGTATTCGAGGTTGGGGGATGTTGAGAAGGCGAATTCTGTTTTCAGGGAGATGCCCGAGAGAGATCTCACTTCATGGTCCACAATGATAGCGGCTTATGTCAGCCGTCGGAATTACAAGCGAGGTTTATCTTTGTTTCGAGACATGGTGATCAACGAGGGCCTAAACGCGGACGAGGTCGCTGCAGGAGCGGTTCTGTCAGGTTGCGCCCTCATGGGATCTCACGGATTGTTGAAAGGGAAATCGGTTCATGGTTTTGTTGCCAAGAATGGATGGCAATTGAGTGTCCAACTCGGGACGATTTTAGTTGACATGTATGCTAAGTGCAGGTCAATTGAAAGCGCCACCCGAGTGTTTGATTCAATGCCAGAGAGGAACATCATGACATGGACCGCGCTTATTTGCGGCATGGCACGACTTGGGTATGGTACGGAAGCATTGTCTAGGTTTGAGACGATGCGAAAAGAAGGTATTAGGCCGAATGAGGTGACATTTACCAGGATTCTTCATGCCTGTGTGGATGCAGGACTTGTCGAAGAAGGTCGTAGGTTCTTCGAGATGATTGAAGAATGTGGGTTGGAGCTTAGGATTCAGCATTATGGATGCATGGTTCATTTGTATGGGAAAGTGGGGATGGTAGAGGAAGCTTATGATGTCATAAAGGAAATGAAACTCAAACCTAATAATGTTATTTGGACTTCCTTCTTGTCTGCTTGTAAGGAGAATAGAAAGTTCGAGATGGCTGAGAAAGTGACTGAGAAAGTCTTGAGTGATGTGAAGCCAGAGCATGGTGACGGGATTTCTAGTCTTATTTGTGAGTTGTATGCTTTGGGTGGGAATTTGGATGGTGCAGAAAGAGTGAGGAAACTAATTTTGAAAGACCACCCAACATGAGAACTAGCTTAGGGGCTCTAAATTTTTGTTCGTATAAGTGGACTTGTTGCTTTGATTTGATTCTTGGAAACCTGAATCAACAGATTATTTATTTATTTATTTATATCAATTAATAATTTTCTAATGGATGTTATGAAATAAAAGACAGTCATTATTATTATTATTATTATTATTATTATTATTATTATTATTATTATTATTATTTAAAAAAGCATACAATTTAGTCCATGGATTTACAAAATAGTGGCAATTCACCGTAATTGGTGACTATTTTAGACGGTTAGTTTGTTTGTTTATTTATTTGAACTTGCGGTGGAATTAGTGCGGTGGAGTTAGTGTAGAATTATCCTTAGATTATACTTGTAACCATAATAGGTATATGTTTGTAATATTTGTTTTCTTAGCAATTTTAACTTTTTGAGATTTTTTTGGCAGAATTTTCGTATGGGTAAGGTTAGTTTCTAATTATTTAAATCTAGTTAAAATTATATCAGATTGAAAAAATATAAAAAATAATTTGTGTTTGATACATATTTAATAGTTAAAAATTTTCAGTAGTTTATTTTTTTCAGGGCATACCAGAGAATAACTTTCATCCTAATTTAGTCTCCAAATTGCTTAAGACTGAACTCCCGTTTGCAATTGGATTAGTTAATTGTTACGCTTAGTTTCAAATTTATGGGCAGAATCATCAAGAAAAAAAATACAAAACTAAGGGACGAAAATGAAAAAATTGTGGAATATTGGTAGCCTGATAATTGGCCGTGGTGGGTTCATTTCAGACAAAATCATTTATCTGGGCCTAGTTATCTTAAGACTGAGCCCATATAAGAAAATCCCACTTTGAATTTGGATATGGTGTATCCCAACTATAATCAGTTATCAGTCATCCACATAAAAGAAAGAAAGAAATCTAGTTGTTTCTAGTGACGCACACAGATAGTGAGTAGTCCTTGGTGGAGATGAGTTCATCAATTTCATATTTGGCATCTTCAGTTGGCACTACATGCAATTGCAAACCCAGCAGAAGCGTCACCAACAACTTCTACACTCAAATTAGTCAAAACACAACAACAACTAGTCTTATGATCATAACATCAACTCATGATGTCAAAGCCTTAAGCAGCTACAAACAGAAACAACTGCAACTAAAAGAAAAAGTAAAGCCAGGAGGTTTGTTTGGGAGGAGAGAAGCCTTAGCCATTATTGGCGGTGGTGGTGGTTTTGGGCTTTCATTTGGCATTTTGGAATTACTTCTTCATCCCTCTCACTGTGAAGCAGCACCAATTGAAGGAGGTGGTGGTGGTGGGTCCTGTGAGTTCAGTGTGGCCCCATCTGGCCTTGCTTTCTGTGACAAAGTTGTGGGATACGGCGCTGAGCCTGTCAAAGGTCAGCTCATTAAGGTGAGCTGAAGATTTCTCTGTCAATTTGACATTTAAAGCCGATTGTCGAAAAAATTATTTATTTATTTTTTCAATGCTTAGTAGTGAAATAACAATAGAAGAGATGTTCTATAGCTTGTTATTACAGAAGCTGGAATATGTTTAAGGCTTAAGGAAATTTAAAGCCGTATTAAGTCATTTTAATTTGTGGGCAACATTTTTCTCGGGGGTTTACAATTACAAAAGAAATGCATAATTAAAAGGACATTTTGTTGTGTCGAAAATATTAGAAATTGGAATGTGTATCTGGGTACTGTAATTCTTACTTCTTAGTCTAATTAAGTTATTATAATTGCAAACAACTTTTATTATTATTATTATTATTATTATTTTACAGTTTGTTGTTAGAGAAATCGCTGCGTGTTGCGTGAGAAAAAGCAGAAAACTGAAATAAGTTGAGAGCTAATGGATCTGGGTCCTGTAATTATTAAGTCAGTTTGCTCGCAAAATTTTATTTGTTTGCTTTAGAGTTCTTAATGTGTTTACTCTTGAAGGTGAATTTTGATAATAAAGAGCAATTGAATGGATTTGTGGAATGAAACTGCAGAGTTTCTTGTATACAAGTCTGTATTTGTGATTGAGTGGGTGTAAAAATACCAGGAACTGATATAAATTAAGGGGTAGGACTTATGTATGCTACTTTTGCTTTATAAATACTTTAGCTAAATTAAGTCATCCTGTGAGAATTAAATCTTTTTCGTGAACAAACATTCCTACAGGCACACTACGTTGGGAAATTGGAAAATGGGAAGGTCTTTGACAGCAGCTATAACCGCGGGAAGCCTCTTACGTTCCGAATTGGTGTTGGTGAGGTATGCACTGTCTAAAATTTTATAGTGACTGAAGATGTTCTAGATTGTTTCTACGGTGCTTGCTTAGGAAAAAACAATTAGAAAAGGAATTGCGGCTCTTTATGATATGGAACGTCTCTGTATGTTAGGCGGTTTACCCTCTTTGAAAACCTTAATTCGGAGATTACTTTGCGAGTCTCTTCAGTGGTAATTAACTTGCTTCTGAGCATTTCTTAGTAAAGCTTGAGACTGTTCTTAGCTTGGCTACTAAAATCCAGAAATCAGTTGTTGGTTCAGCGTTACTGACATTATGATTTGTGCCAAGACATAGTTCTTGTTCGTGCTTTGCCTTTGAACACAAAAACAAAGCGAAAATGATGACAAATTTATTAAGCAGCTTTTGAAAAACATGTTGCCCTTTTCAACATGCTAATTGCTAGTCGAGTTCTAAAAGGATAATGCCCCATTCTTAGATAAATGAGTTTTAGGCAACTCGACTGTTGTTACTTCAGAGATTTCCAATTTAGTGAACAAGGAAGAACTATCTGGGAGAGTTTGTAATTTGATGACCTCACATTGTAGGTCATCAAAGGCTGGGATGAAGGCATTCTAGGCGGCGATGGAATTCCTCCTATGCTTGCTGGTAAATGTGAACTTCCGCGGATCATTTTGCCTTTTCCTTCTCCTTTATATTTCATACATCTCAATTGAAATTTTTGAACTCCAATGTAGGGGGAAAGCGAGTCTTAAAGCTTCCTCCAGAACTCGGGTATGGAGTGAGAGGGGCTGGGTGTAGAGGAGGTAAGCAGTCTTGTCTATCAGCCTTATTAGTTAACCAATGTGTCTGTCATATATCCTTCCTTCGTGTATTCTAATTAGTTCTTTTGAATGAACTACGTTTCACTTACAGGATTAGAATATTAGTAGAAGAAAAAACAAACAATACAAAATGCGACTAAACCTATAGTAAGAAGACCTGAAAAAGAGAGCAGGGAGAAGAACCCTAATATTTATACCTATAGAAAACTACATAACCAGCCAACTTATCAACACAACTGTTAGCTTCGCTAGATACACGAAAAAAAAAAAAAAAAAAAGAAGAAGTAAGCTCATTCTGTTCACCAGCCAATCAACGGGTTGACCTGCTCTGTGATTTTTGACGGGATGGGTCGGGCTTGCCCATGGCCGAGGTATGTGGCCCGATGTTGTATTAGGATGGGCCTAGGCTGGTCCACAAGCTCATAGTTGCATCACTATCAATGTGTCCTAAAGATGCCTCCGCAAGCTGCAAAACCTGGAGCTCCTTTGGCAGACCTAAATGAGTCTTGAGGATCCTCTAATTAGTTTATGAAAACCAAATGAAAGGGCAAGTTTTTTGGGCTAATTTCTTATTGATTTCTTTTCATGTGACACAGGTTCATGCATAATTCCTCCAAATTCAGTTCTCCTGTTTGATGTAGAGTTCATTGGCAAGGCATGAGTGTGGCCACAGAGCCAGCAGATGCATCCTCAAATCCAACTCATTTTTGCCGCTGCTCTTTTTTGAGCAATTTGTCTGTTGGTGATAAAAAAAAAAAAAAAAAAAAAAAGGCATCAGCATTAGCTTCTCTTTTATTTTGATATATTGTTTTTTCTTTGTAAGATGGAAAAACTACACAGCAAAGAGAAATATTGTGAACTCAACAAAGGTTGTGCATATCTTTCGTCCTTAAAATGTTATGATTTGCAAGACGGAATTTAATACTTAACGTTGAACGTTCCCTAAGGAATGTAATAGAAAGTGGAAAGATTTTGGAAAGAGAAGAAAAGAACATGAAAGAAATGTTTGATTTCTTTTTCTCTGTGTTCTTTTCAGGGAATTTCTCTTTCAATGTTCATAGGCTTAGTTATTACAAACTGTAATAAAAAAAAAAAAATCTAATTCCGTTTTAGTGCTTGCTAATGTTCACTAACGACAGGGATTGGAATCAAAATAACTTGATTACTATCCTAATGTTCACTAACGTCAGGGATTTGCAATCAAAATAACTTTTAACTCAAGAATTACACTAAGTTACCCTAATTTAAAAATGCAACAGAACAAGCCATTAATTACTAGAGCAAAAGAAACAAATACCCTTTAAAGTTTGGATTTTTACTTCTTATTATTGATTAATACTTTTTAATCAAATAACTACATTAGCCGAATAAGAAGTAAAAATTTAGACTCATGCATTATAAGAATAAGTTATACAATTTTCTCTAGTTTTTATTAAAATATTTGTGTGTATAAATCATGTATAATTAAGAGCCAACTATCTAGAGTGTCTCCAATATAATGCCAAATTTTTTATCAATTTTGAAGTTTGCATTTCACTAACGAAAATTCCTCAATGCAATGTTTTCTTCGCATCACATATCAAATTAATAAAATTAATATGCTTTCGTTCACCGGTTGATAAACAACTTATTTTGTGCTTTGATCCTTACGAGTCTATCTTCTCATATATTGTTTTAAACAAATACATAACCAAATGTGTGTCTGCAAGCACTAGATCGTAATGTATCTTTAAACAATTAATCATAACAAATAACATGCATTTATTAAAATAATACACGATAAATACTTTATTATTTCAAAATAAAAATTGTTTCATAAAGGGCCCATTTGACATAGTTTTTAGACTTACTTTTAACTTTTTTTAAGTAACTGCAGCAGGTCATGGTGTCTGGCAAAGCTTCCTTTTGTCCAACAATTTTCAACAATTGTTGCGCCACAGTAGATTATGAGAAGTAGATTAGGGTTGTATTTGCAGAGCATCTTCAAGGATGAAAATATTGGTATCAGTAGTAATATCAATATTCCAATTTTATGAAAATATCAGAGAATGTCGATATCGGTGGAAATATTAGAAAAATTTACAAAAATGACAAAAATTTATGTTAGAAAATATCTTTAATACTTTCTAATAGCATCAACATTAAAAAGATACATAAATAAACAATATTTAAAAAAAAAAAAAACTTCATACACATAACATTTCTTAATGCCAAAAGAAAGTTTCATGAAGCTCAAACGTGGTCGGGATCAATCTTGATTCAAACAATATTGGTATTATGACATGTTATTTGAATAATGTCGAACATAATTATGAACGTGTCACGTGAAGGTTTGTTAATCCCTTTATACTGTATTTTTATGAATTGAAAACTGTGAATTCTACCAATCATTTGCCTTAGATAGTTGTGTTGTTCGGATGAGGATAATTCAAAATTCCATACCTATCATAGTTTCCAAAATTATGATTGTATGAATAATGAACGTTAGAGTCTCTTAGAAGAGTTGCAATAATTAGAAGTCAAATTCATCGATTGTAAACTCATGGAAAGATTATCTTTATCAAATGTTTGCATTCTTGATATTCCTCGCTCTCTTAGCACGATGACAAAAGAAATAATGCAAGAAAACAAATATTATAAAGCAAATTAAAAAAAAAAACAAAATATAACCTTTAAAAATTTCCATTTTTGATACCATCGAAATTACCCTGAAATTTCCCGGTGTTCATCCCCAATTACTTTATATGCAAAATGATATTGATATTTCAACCAATATTTATTGATATTTCTAATATTTTTTCGATATTTTGTCAATATCGATATTATAGTGAAAAAAAATTTTGGAACCCTCAAAAATCTAAAATTTCAGCAAAATTTTTGTACATGAGCAACTTCTGCTTTTATTGTCTAGGTTTATTAAAATAACCTTAATAATAAAACTTAATTCTCAATCTACCTTTTTCTTCTTTTAGGAACAATCTATCCACTTTTTCACTTCCATATAAAATTAAAATATTTTATTTTAAATGTTTATTTGAAAATTAAAAATCTTTAGTAATATCTTATGTTAAATTTTAATATTTTTAACGATTGTCATGAAATGGATAGATTTGAACAATAAATTGTTGCAAGTTTGAAAAATATTTTACTCTCGTATAATTTATCTCTTTCAATGAAAGAAATTTATTTTTTAGAGATGTTTTAATTAATAAAATTAAAATTATATTTTTAGCCTTTCGGTGTAAAAATATTATGAATATTGACCATAAAAATAGAAATAAAACTAACTATAAATATGTGTTATAAAGTATGTCTATTTTAGTCATTATACATCTTCACAGTAATTTTGTGCGTAGTTTACCAAACACCTAAATTTCTGTTTCTAGTATTGACAGCAGCTTTCAAAAAAAAAAAAAAAAAAAAAAAAACCAAATATCTGCATGTTTTTGGTTATAGAAACTTCTCACTAACAACACAACCACAGTAAAATTTTTTAAAAACCCAACAATGCCAAATTAGCCCAAAGCACTCTATCCTGACAAACATATCAATCACTCTTGTTGAGGTCAGACTAATGACTTGTCAACCCCCAAAGGCGATCCCTACTCGATTCCAATACTGTTTCCAATTGTAGGCTCACATCGACGCCTATCCTAACCTAATCTAATTTGGTTGAATAAATGTGATTATAATCTTCATTGATAATAACTTTCCTACAATTTCTCCAAAAACTAACATTTTTTAACTTAAAAGTGATGAGACTGTTGACAACAATGCGACGGTGGCTAATTCAAAAAAATCTAGAAGTCATAAGAGTGCTAAACATATAGAAAGAAAAATATCACCTGATCAGAGACATAGTAGAGAGAGGCGATGTAGTGATTCTGAAGATCGCATCAGAGAACAACATTGCTAACCCGTTCATGAAGACATTGCCACTGAATGCATTTGATAGACCCTTAGAAGGATTCGGGATAAAAGATATGCCACGCCTGCTTTAGGACAAGTGGGAGATTGTTGAGAATGGTGTCCTAGAAACATTAGATGTAATAGGATATTTAATATTTATTTAATAAAAGAGTTTATTCATTATTTTATGTGCTTATATTATCGAATATTTTATGAATATCACTAAAAGTTCCATGATTATTTATGTGACTTTAATTGAAACATTAGTAATACATGTCATTGCCATTTAAAATGAAATGATATTATCCACACTATTAATATAACAAGATATTAAATGAGTGTATTACATATAATGAGATTGTGTAGAGTCGGGACATAGACGCAATATGAATTTTTGATAATTTTCGTTAAGTATAGAAATTCTATTTGAGTCTACTGATGGTCATATATAGAATGATCTCACTCCTGAGTTATTAGCATACTCATATTTATGGATTTGTGTCTTTTGATTTACTCGGTATAGATTTTGAGATATTGAATCATATTCCTTGTATTTTAGAGATATGGTGAAATGAGTATCCGAAAATGTTATTATACGAGATAGAATCCATTCATTTTTGAGAAAGAAGTAGATAAATAATTTTCTTGAGGATTGATTTAGTACTTGGACTAGTAGCAACTTCGATTCATGAATTTGTTTTACGAATCATTGTTAATTAGAGAATCAATGGCACTCAAGGATAAAGATGTAATTAGAGAGGTTAACAAAAATTTTACCTTGTTCTAATTATAAATTATTTATGGAGGATTGATTTATATGCAACGACTATATTAAATGGACACTTCACAATTTAAAAGTAATTTATATATATAATAATGATAGTGAAATTCTAAGTTTATAGTGGTGTAACTTTTTAGAATAATGATAATTAATTAATTAATTAATTATAAAATTTTAATTAATTATTAATTTTATTAAAGCTCAGAATTATAAGTCCATGAGTCTCCGTGTCATTCTTGTAATCCTACAAGACACTAAGGGCAAAATGAAAAATTTAAAATTATAGAATTCTAAAATAAAATGCTCAAGAATAATTAATTAAGAATTAATTATAAATTAAATAATATAATTATTTTAATTTAAATTTTGGAATACACATGTGGAGGTGTCCACATGGAGTACACGCCCAACATAGTGTGAATCTCTCTGAGATTCAATTACTTACTCTCTAAGTTATTTAATTAATTTATTTAATAAATTGTCCAATAAAAATTTAAATTGAATTAAGTTTAACTTAAATTAAAATTTAAATTTGAGTTAAAATTAGACTGTAGGATAAAAACATAATTTTGTCTCATTCACATCTTGCTATTTACGCCTACCAAAAAGAGGAATTTGCCTATGACGGCCGGTCATATAGAATAAGGAAGGGAGTAGATTTTGTTCTAAAATCATTTAAAAGTGTGAGATAATTATTAAACTTTAGAGTACGTAAATTTTACCAGAAAAAATACCAAAATTTGTAATAAATAGATGAATAAATAAACAAATAAATAAATAAAATTACAATCCAGAAGAGGAACACCAATTCAACTGCAGCCAAACAGCCCAAGACGCTTCACCCTCGTAAAGGACTAAAGATGGTGGGAGCTTAACCTAATATAACCGACGCTGGACTTCTTGATAAACCCTCTTTTTCACTTGCCACAAAAACCCTAGAAGACACTCGTCAGGTCTTCTCGAGCTCCAACAATGGCGAAATCCATGAGGTGCAAGAGAGAGAAGCGGCTGAGGGCCATTAGGAGAGATATGGTTGAGCCTTTCTACGAGAACAAAGACGCCGCCAAGCTCGCCGCCCTTGAAGCCGCCATGAACGCCCCTAAGCTTCCCGTTAAGCAAACAACCACCACCTCCTCCTCCGCCATGGAAGCAGCAGAACCCACCTCAGCGGCGAATGGTATGGGTAAGTTTTCTCTTCTCAATTTCGATTTTCGTGCCTTTTCGATTCAGAACTAGGTTTTTCAATTTTCACTTGCTTGAACTAGGTTTTGTATTTAGTATAAAACTTGTTTGGAATGAAATTTTGTTGAATTCGACGCGGTATGATTTTTTTTGTGTGGACATTTTAACGATTTTTGTGTTACTTCAGTGTTATCTACGAGTCTAGGTGTTGTTTTTCTTATAATTAGCGAATATTTAGTGTAGAAAAGTCAGAAATAATGGACTTGGATTCTTAAATTGATCTTACTGATGCGATTAATTGCACGTTTTGTTTCGACTTTTGATATTATCTAGCTTTTAGTATTTAATGTATAATCAATGGTTAGTTTTTAGTTAATGTATTTTTTGGAGTTTGTACTATTTGAGGAAGATTTATAGAAAAATTGTTATTCTTCTAAACCATGAAGGTGTGGAAATGAATACAAGATACCCATGCCATTCATAACGATGAATTTGACACAATATGGCGGTTTTTTTGGATTATTTTAGAATATTTCAACTATTTTATTTTATTTGTCTCTAGAGTCTAGATGCTGTTTTCTGATGCTTCTCGAAACTTTACTCTATAACACTTAGAATGGAATGAGATCTTTGAGAAATTTTTGAAGGTTCACAGTTAATTTTACTATCTTGGTCATGAAAAAACGACTTCACTGCTGGTTCTATGAGCTGTACTCATGTCATACCTATTCTTTTTAGAATATGTATTTTGCTATAATTGTTGAGCCATGAGAATATGGAAACTAATTGTGCTGGATTCAGCACAGTGTTGCTGAATTTGTTTATGAAATGTTTGAGAATATGTTTAGCTACTTTAATGTTCTTTAGGTTGTAGGTGTTGTTTTTTTGATGGTTTAGAGAATCTTTTGTGTGAAAAACTTTGTATTAATGGGAGTGAATCGTTGAGAATTTTTTGAATGATTTAGACTTTAGAGTTAATGTTTACAGCAAAATACTCCGTTTCAATGGCCAAACACACTTCTTCTACTACTCTCAGCTTGCTGGATTAAGCTTTTATCTGAATAAGCGGGGTTAGCTTGTAGCAACATGAACAAGTTTTCCTAGTAATTAGGGTCCTCATCACGGATTCTCTCATTTTGTTGGCTTTATCCTAATCTTATGTTCACCACTGAGATCAGTGCTCTGTTCTTGCTATAATTTTGGAGTTTTCACTACTTAGAAGTTAGAATAATAGTTATTCTGCTGCAAATTTTACATTTGGTTTTTATATGCACACTTTTTCTCCTTAAATGGAGAAAACAAAGAGTCTTAGTGTTTTACAGACTCATTGAGGACATTACTTGTTCTTCTGTTTGCTTTCCTTACTTGCTGCTGCTAATTTCTTTGCCTTCAAACCCAAGTTGTTACCACATCTGCAAGGGTCAAGAGTACATACTTTTGATAAGCGAATGAGAATCTGTATCGAATGCTTGCCATCGTACTTGTAGATAGGTGGCATTGGCTAAGGAAATAATAAGGGAACTGGGAACGTAAAGGTCCTGCAACTGAAATAAAAGGAAAATTTTGACTTTGCAATAGGAAACCATTTGAATTATTACCAGGTCTTTTACATGCAAATTCACTGTAGGGAAAAAATATACTTTCTAGTACTAAACTAGAAGGGTGGTATAATATTTCAGATTATGATTCCTTAGAACTTTGATCAGAACATGAACGAGGAATATATTTGAAAGGAGATTCTTAAACTCCACTTCCTAAAATTTATCACAAAAATGCAAGAGCCTTTTGGGATGGCGCAGCCAGGAAATTTTTAACCTTTTCTGCAGAGTGTTGTTGGTTGTGTTTAATTCGAGGAAGGGACACGCTGTTCAGTTTAAGGTTCCTTTTATCAGTTTGTATAGAATTTGAACTCTTTTTTTTTTTCAGCATTATTTGCTTTCATAATCTGGTTTTGAAAATTTGGCCTAAGATTGCTTGATCTAGTGACACAAGGGTGGGTTGGGGTTTTGATCCTGTGTTGTATATAAAAAAAAATAATAATCTGGCTTTGAAAATTTGAGTTTATAGTCAGAAAAAGTATACGACATAGTTTTGGTTTGTTTTTGGTTTTTTGGTTTTTGGCTTCTGACCAATGTGGATTTGTTACGGTGACTGTCCTTGTAACAGATATTGAAATGGCTGATAACAATAATGAAAACAAGGGTTCACTAAAGCCAACTGGAGGGGTAGGGAAGAGTTCCAAAAGACAGTTCAAGGTGGGTAAAAGAAAGCGCCATGGAAAGGGCAAAGGCAAGGGCAAGCTCAAGAGGCGTCATATTTAACTCCCCATTTTTCAAATAGAATTTGTTTTGTTTTTTAATTTCCGTCATTTATTCTGATTTTGTCCTAATGGAGATTTAAGATAGAATTCCGATGCTATGTGATATGAACGTGTTTTTTTAACGGCAGAACATATTCTATCTGTTTACGATGCATTGTTGATTTTGCTAAGCTCTGGTGTTAAGAAGGAAGGAGAAATCTTAGAATGGGATTAGTCTCACGACATTTTTACTTGAAGCGGGACCCACGCATTGATTTAATAGTGCCTTTTTCTTTATGCTTATATAGTGAAGAAGATTGAGCTCGGTCAAGAAGATTTCTAAATCGTGTAAATAAAAGATTTCATTAAACTAAGGGGTAGAAGTACTAATGCCATGTAAATTAAATTTTGTAAAGTATATTTATCCATTCGCCAATTATACAATCATAAGGGGTGGGGTGTACACATTAATATAATTTTCACTTTGCAGTTATTTATAGCAAATGGCCTTTCATCCAAGAAAAAGCTTTTAATGACTGATATCTTTTTATATGTTAGCCGGCACTGCTTTTTTTACTTAATTAGGTGAATGGTGACCAGAATTCTCTCTCTCTTTTGTTTGGTTGAAAATGGTGACCAATAGACATGTTGAATGTGACTTTCTACGGATTAGAAGTTTGAATTATCTTTGTATCACTTTCCGATTCAACTTAAGAAATTCTTTCGACGTCAAAAAAGAAAAATAAAAACTTCAAGAAATTCTAAAGCAAACGATCATGATTACTAAGATATAAGTACGGAAGTTTTTGTATTTTTATTAAGGTATAAAGTGGCTTTTATTGACTGAAGACGTGTTTGTATAATATGAAATTAAGTAAGTCAGAAATATATATATATATATATATATTTATTTTATTTGTTTATTTGTGTTAATGTTATTTTCATGTTACGCTTACTTATTTGAATGTATTTAGAGAAAAAAGGGGAAAACTTTTAAATTTTCTCCGACCATAGCAACTATCAAGAAGGAAAAGTGAAAACAAAATGTTCCTACACAAAGCAGAAAAGCTATGAACTACATTCTCTTTTTCCTTTTGCTTTTACAGAGGTACTTAAAATCTGCTTTATTTGAATGTCCTCGTGTTAAAGAATTCTTACATAGATCAAGTTGAATACTTTATGATGCTAGATGAGATAAACCTGATCTTAGGATAGCAGAAATAATTAAAATTTTTTTTTAAAAAAAAAAAAAAACGAGGCCTTTTGTTTTGTCTCACACCAATCAGGTGTCCAAAATGAGCAGCATTAATTCAATTTGGGTTTAAGATAAAATACGATCAAAAAACCTAATTAATACAGAGAGAGTATTATTGCTAAAGCTTTATATCTTCAAATCTTTTAATGAGGAGTTTTTAGCTTAATTATTAAAAAACAAACACCTAGTTAGAAGTTGAAAAAGTATGGTTGTTGTTACAATTAGGTTCATAGCTATAACACTGTAAATCATATTATTGCAAAATTATATGAGATCCATATATAAAAGAAAAATTAAGAAACTGATCGAGTTTTTGCGCCTAGTATGTAGAATGCATATCTTTGTCCCTCTTATATATAATAAGTACCTCACCTAGGGTCCAAAACTGAAACTGTCAAACTGCTAGTAGAGCAGTAGTCATCAATACCTAGTTCATCATGCTCATTCATGTCATTATTGAATCTTCCACCAGAGAACGGAGCCGGCCTAGGATTTGAAAGACGGCCGATAGAACTTTGATGATCACTTTTCAACATCATAGCTACAGACGACATTGTCGGCCTGATGAGTGGTTCTTCTTGAACACATAATAAACCAATCTGCATATTTCTCAGAAATTCGTTGGCTGGACATGAAGTTTTCAAGACCGGATCCATCAACTCCAAAGCTTTTCCTTCATTCCACAATTGCCAAACCTGGTGAATAGTCACCAAATTATTAATATAAATGCCTGTCTAATAACAAGGTAAATACTAGAAAACAGTAGTACTAATTTAGTCATGTTAATTTAAGAAAATTAATAATGAATTGATGATCTTACATGTGAAAGCAGGGAGGATGCCAGTTTTGTGGGATGAAAGCCGGAATTCTTTGTTCCAGTTAGTAGCTCAAGCAAGATTACTCCGAAGCTAAATACGTCAGATTTTGTAGAATACAATCCCCCCATCGCGTATTCTGGTGCCATATAACCACTTTCCAAATTTCGGAAAAGATAGGTACACGCGTAGAGACCAAAATCATAAATTATTAGTTGTTTCAATCTTTAGCTTGAGTATTAATGCATATATAAAAAGATTTGTTAGAATAAAACTGGCAATTCACTAACCGCTTTCATTAAAAAGAAAAAAGGGGAAAAAAAAAAAAAAAAAATAAGCGAGGGATAACAACCTCAAACCAGAACGAAAAGAAAAATGTCTACTCTGAATATATCTTTTTATTGATTGTTTGTATGTATGCATGCATGCATCTACTGTACGTATATTTACGGCCTGCAATTTTTTTTTTTTTTCATAGACTATTTACTCACTTCCTTTGGCGATTTATTTATTGAAACTACATGAACACTATATACACTTAGTTTAAACGTAAATATAGAGAGGATTATAACTCGTGTAAGAAAACTATCACATAATTAATTTGTTTTACATTAACTAGACCAAGACCATCCCACGTTCAAATTTATCAGAATAAAAAGATAATTCAAAGTTAAGTCTAAAGAAAAAGAATACAAAACAAGTTCTAAGACAATTCCACTTAGACATGCCATTTATTTATTCTTGCGAAAGTAAATAAATAAATGACTCCTCTAGCTTCTTCTTCTGCTCTCTGTCTCTCTTTCTCTCTCTCTCTCTCTCTTTTTTTTTTTGTGAATGTGAATAATTGAGATAATAATAATCCAGGTAAAAGCGGTAATTTGAAAGAGCTTCAAGAGATGGGAGAATGCTTACTATGTCCCAACAATTGTTTTGGTGTTTCCTTCTGTTTGATCATCAATGCCAAACATCTTGGCTATGCCAAAGTCAGATATTTTTGGATTCATTTCCCCATCTAACAATATATTGCTGGCTTTAAGATCACGATGTATGATTCTAAGTCGAGAATCTTCATGTAGGTATAAAATTCCTCGCGCAATCCCTTCTATTATCTTGCATCTTGTTGGCCAATCCAGCTGTATTCTCTTTTCAGGATCTGCATTGAGAGAGATAAAACATGGATGGGATAAGTTATATGTGTGTGTGTGTGTGTGTATATATATATATATATATATATAGACACACACATATTAATGTATTGCTTCTTGGTTATAACGAATTCATGTGATATATGTATCTTTTCTTTTCAACCTACAATATCTGGTAGCTTAGCAGAAAAAGTCTTTTTAGATGGCCGTCAATATAGTCAGAATATAATTTGTCTAAGTGTGATTTAATTAATGCTTGTTCCCATGATATAATTAGAGAATTGAGAAACAACAAAACATGGATAATATATAATTAATATTGGACAAACCAAATAGAAAATAATCAAGGCTTTTGTTGGGTACAAATTCGTAGACAAGCATTGTCTCTCCTGCTTCCATGCAAAACCCCAAAAGCCTGACAAGGTTTCTGTGTTGAAGTTTAGCGACTAATGCAACCTCATTTTTAAATTGTTCGAGTGATTCTCTCCCAGAACTCCTTGATGGCCTCTTCACAGCAATTTGTTGCCCATTTCCAAGTATTCCCTGATTAAATATATGTAATATCAATAATAGTACCACTATTTTCCATATATTTGAACTTTCAAAAAAAAAAAAAAAAAAAAAAAAAAAAAAACATCCATAAGTTAAGAAAACATTAAATAAAGTCTAATTACCTTGTAAACATCACCAAATCCACCATGTCCAAGCTTATTGTCATTGGAAAACTCGTTTGTAGCAATTTCTAGGGTAATCAAGTCAAATTGCAAGGAATCTGTACTTGTAATTTCATTTCCTGCTATTCATGAAATTAATTTAAAAGACATGACATTATTAATAATATTACTTTTCACTTTTACGTAATCTCAAACTAGGAATATTGGTAATCAAGAGTTTGGTGCGGGATTTACCATTTTGTTGTGGAATGGGATCCTTCTTCCTCTTGGCTCTCCTGAGACGAGAAAGGCAGTAGCCCAAGAAAAAATATCCCAATGACACGAAAATGATTGATATCACAGTGACAATAATTACTAGAATTGAAATCCTGTGATCTTTTCCTGCGAAAGAAAATTATTTAGTTAATGTTCTTACTTGTTAGTACTTATGACGTATTAGCTACTTAAATTTCTTAAGGAGCGCTCAATATATATGTGTACACACACATATGCTCTCAATCATTTGTTATAATATGCACATAAAATCGACAACACTTGTCCATATATAAAATAATCATACCAAGAAAATTTATTTATTCTGGTTTTTTAACATCATGATACTTTGAAGGCAATGGTCATTAATCTATAAATGATAATATGATGTATGATACAAAAGTCTATTAATAGATTGCTTATGCCAACGAAGAAGTGGCAATTGCATTCACAAATTTAAAGTCATTATATATGTTATTAAAGCAAGCTAAACAATCCATGCATCGATCAACCAATAATTTTTTTTTTTTTCCCGCATAAGAATCACTTTATTCAATTAAGAAAAAAATTAAAACAAAAAATTAATTAAACAGGTGCATATACATTAATTCCACTAATTACTTACCTTTAGGCTTAGTTTGATCGTTTGCAGTAGTAGTGTTTCGGTTGTAAAAAGGGAACAACTCGTATCTAACATTACAACTAGGGAAGAGAATGGTGGCCCCTTCTTTGCCCTCACAACAAGACCCAATCATTCTCATCGCATCCTTCAAACACTTTCTACACTCACCAGTTTCCAAGTCCGGCGTGCACTGCACAAGGCTGTAAATCGTCTGAAACGACGTCACTTTGACCTCTTTTGTCCTGAAGTAGTACTTGATTTGCTTAATATTATTGTAATTCCCATTACTACTAGTATTATTTGCAGCCTCAGCCAAAGCGGACTCACTCATTATAGCCTCCTCTAGAGCCTTTTTAAATCCCTCTTGTCTTGTCCCGTTCCACGGATCCACCACAAAGCTGCTCGGCTTCTCTTCCATGATGCCGAAAAAGGGCCTATTTGAGTAGCGCAACATGCAGCCGTCGTACCATAATACCGCCTCCTTTTTGAAAGGGCATCGCTGGGGAGCATCGTCGGTGGCGGTGGCGATGCAGGTGTGGCAGGCGGTTGTGTCAAGGTCCCCGCGGCAGAGGTAGCTACCGTAAACACTGGAGCCGGGTGGGCTTAGTACACCGACGGTCTTTTGGGCAAAGAATTCGCTGAGGGCGGCGGCGGCGGAGAGGGAAGCGAGGAGCTTGTTGAGGTGGGAGTTGTAAGTGGTGTTGGGGGAGAAAGTAATTGTGTTTGAGCAGAAATGGGAGCGGTGAATTGGGGTTACTGATTTGCTGGTGATGACAAGTATGGATATCATGATGAGAAAGTACATGAGGTTTAAAGATGGCATTTTGAGGAATATTGTTAACAGTAAACTTTTTTCAACTTCTTCATCATTTCCTTTTATAAGCTAAGAAGTCCTGTGTATATCTATTTTCTTTTTTGACAATACTGGAAATAGTTCATAAATTTTCCTGCATGTATAGAACTAGAACATGAGTTACATGACTTAGGATAGAGTATGACAGAGAGTTATCAATTTAGACGTCGTTACGCTTTACATCCAAGGGTGGGGACTGATATTGACTTTGTCAATTATCTTTCTCGACACGTGACTTTTAAAGCCCCACGTGTTGTAAAAATCTGTCAAAGTTGAGCCCACATTATTCTTTTGAATGGACATCGCATAATTTTACTAGATTTATCTGCATAAATTTAATTTGCTCACCACTCATTGCTACATCAGCAGTAGACCTAAATAGGTGATTGTTCCACACAGTTTACATATCTATTAAAATAATGAAAATGTTTATTTCGTGTTTTTTTTCTGTGTTATGATTCTATGAATCTGTTTTAAAATGATATTATCATTAAATTAATAAAATCAGATTTCTAATGATTTTATGTTCCATACATTTTTATTGTTTTAGTTTCTTGGAATCAATATGTTTCATAATGATATATCTATTAAAATAATGAAAATATTCAGGTACATTTTCGTGTTTTTTTTTTTATTGACGGCATCATTTCCCTTTTTATCATATAAGGACATCTTTTTTTTTTTTTTTTTTTTTTTTTTTTTTTTGTGATGGTGGATAATTTTGTAAATAAATATGTAAACATTTTTAAAATTTAGAGTGCTCTAAGTAGACGTTCTTATAAATAACCCTAAATAATAGAATAGTGAAGAACAATCGTGACTTTTATAATCTTTTAACAATATGGGAAAATAGTCTGAACACAATTGAAGTCCAATATAGATTTCGTGTATATCTTAATGAAAAGAGAAAATGAGATAAATATCTTTTAAAAATATATGAGTTGAGATTTTTACTCATTATTCTTAATTAATAATATTTTTAATTAAAAAATTATACTAGTAAAAATGTATTAATTAAGAACGAGGGGAAAAAATTTATTGTTATGTTGACTTTTAAGAGTAAATTATGTGATTTTCTCTCAAGGAGAGGGGAGGAGGAAAAGCCAAATAGTACTTGTGCAACCAACCAGTTATACAAACCCAAGCAAGAAAAAGTGATTCTATTGGCCTCGTATATTGTTGAGGGTCTAGAAAAGCCAGCTTACGCGAAAATGATGAAATAATAATAATAATAATAATAATAATAATAATAATAATAATAATAATAATAAAATCTAAGAGCGAAAATCTATTTGGCACACATTGCATGTTTGTCTTGTATCCTGACGGCCTTGAGAAGTTTTCTTCTTTCTTTTTTGTTAAGGCGCTTTTAAATTCTACGATCAAATCAACGTAAGAAAAAGTAACTGCCATTTGAGCCTCTCTACATCAAAAACACGATGGGCTATTCTAGTCCGGGATTTAGGAATTGAAGGACAACAATACAAATCAATATACATTTGCACAAGTCACGAGCATACGGAGACATTTACAATTAGTCAAAACCCTTAAGTCGGATATAATTTGTTTTTTTTTTCATGTAACACTGTTTCTACGTGTGTGAAATATTTAATTTATTTAAATGTAGTATTTAATTTTATATGTATTAAATTACATTTTTTTTAACTGCTACACTTAAACAAAGTGAGTATTACATAAACTAACAAACTATATTACATGAAGATTACTTGAACATTTTTTTTTTTTTTTTTTACTCTCCTTTATCTTTATACCATAGTATTAATTTTATAATAATTATTTATAATAGTTGTTACACGACGTCTCAAATGAATGTGGATGCAAAACTGTGCTTGGCAATAGATACGAAAGTATGATAAAAAATTGTCTTACAAAATTCTCTCTCTCTCTTTCAAGTGTGCTTGGCAAGATATGTTTCAAATTTTAAAAGTTGCGATCCTAATTAAATATCAAAAGTGCAAGATCACGCTTGAAGAAATTACAAGGAATGGTAAAAATTGTAAAATTACCTTATAATATGTGGTATTAAATATATAATTTTGACCAAACAAATAGTTCTTAATTTATGACTTTCAAGATACAACCTTTCCAGCTTTTGAAGAATATATCATAATGTGTGTGTGTGTGTTTTTTTTTGGGACAATTAACATTGTATATTTTTACACACTTTGAATTTAAAATTTATTTAACAAGCTTCTCGCAAAAAAAAGAAACTTATTTACATTATGTGTGTGTGTGTGTGTGTGTGTGTGTGTGTGTGTGTGTGTATTTGTAGCAAATTTAATAATCTGACTCCTACTATAAAGAATACAGAGTACTCTGTAAACATTACTCCAATAATTTTTAATTTGTTAGTTTCTTTCTAAATTGAAAAATAATGGTCGGGTCAAGTGACATGTCAATTTAAATTGGAGCTACATCCCCATTTGATACAAAGATAAATAAAAGAACAAGAATTTAGGCCAGTTTGACATTTTTGTATTGTTGAAAATTTCTACTGTTGTTGTGCTGTTAGTAAAAAAATATAATTAATATAAAATATTTATTTTTTTCTTTTTCTAGGGCATACGACAGCGTGTGAGAGAACATATATGCGGCTCGCTTACATGAAGTCAACTATAAGTTGACATTTTCTGATTAATTTTCACTTACAAAAACTATTTTTCCTCTTGTATACCTCATTCACTCACTTTGTACTAAGGTGTAATGGTAAAATAAATATGTATAGACATTTTTACCCGTTTGTTCACTGATTCGAGTTAAGAACATGAGTTGAATAGTAAATTTATGTAAGAAAAAACATTTTAGCATAAAAAGTTGAATTTAAATTTTTATGAGAGAAAATACTGTAACAAAAACTTGAGTTGTGATCGAACCAATGAGTGCGTCTGGACTAAATTCGAACCAACACCTTATTCAAAGAGCCTTAACAATCCACCAGATAATCTGGTTTTAGATTACTTTCAATTCTATTAGACATACATATAACCTAGAGCGTTATTACATGCAAATTTGTATATTCTTGTTATTTTCTCTCTTATTTTATTACCACGGAAGGATAAAATGAGGAGCATTACATATTCCCCCAAAATAAATAAATGAATTATTTATTTATTTATTTTCTTTATCCTTTCTTGTCCTGCAAACAAGTTTAAGAAGCTGTAGCGTTTCATGTCGACAAACTGATAGCATATAATTGGCCATTTATTCATTTATGTTAATTTGCTAAACATTTATTTGGCTTATTTAATCACAAGCTTGATTGATGATCAAGCGCTAGTCTTGCATTTAGCTGGAAGAGGGTCACCACAGAGTGATGGATTTCCCTCAAAAACTGAAGCATCGTTGAACTGTGGAAGCCGAGGAATTTTCCCTTGAAGCTTATTGTACGACAAGTTCAAGTGTTTCAAAGCAATCATACTAGACAAGCTCTGAGGAATCGACCCCGAAAGACGATTACGCGAGAGATCAAGTGTTTCCAATTTCTCCAAGTTGCCAATCTTGTCTGGAATTCTTCCACTGAACTGATTCCTTGATAAATTCAACATGTGGAGGCCATGAATACTTGTGATCTCATCTGGGATTTCTCCTTTCAAGTCATTTCCCGAGAGGTTGATGCCATTGACATCTCCCACAATGCTGCTGTATTCAGGCTCTCTTCCTCTCAGCACAATATACAATTGATTTTCAAACACCTCACTGCTATTACCATACACCAAGGCTGCCAAGTTATTGAAACACTTGGGAATGACACCCGAGAAACTGTTTTCGGAAAGATCTAGCGCGTGGAGATTTCCTAGGCTGCATAACTCCGGTGGAATCTGACCTGCAAAGTTGTTTGACGCGAGGCGTAGCATGAAAAGCGAAGCTAGTACTCTCCCACCTAGCCATGATGGTAGGTTTCCGGTGAAGTAATTCCTGCTGAGATCAATTGTGGTCAGACCGGAGCGGTTTTGCAAGGATGAAGGAATCTCGCCATGGAAATTGTTGTTGCCTAACATTAACACGGTGAGGGAAGGGAGGAAACCGAAGGAGATTGGAATGGCACCAGATAAGTCGTTGTTTGCTACATCAAAACCCCATAAGGTAAAGGAATTGTTCCAACAATTGGGAAGTTCTCCAGAGAGGTGATTGCTTCTTAGGGAGAGAACTTGCAGGTTCTCTAGCTGACATAATGATGAAGGAATTCCTCCACTGAGATGGTTCCGTGAAAGATGGAGTCTTTGCAATCCAGGCATTAATTGAGTAAGGTTTTGGGGAATAGGACCGGAAAATGAATTATCCTCAAGAAATAGCTCCGCCACATTAGTGGACCAAAGCGGGAGAGGACCCTCGAAGCGATTGGAGCTCAAATCAATCGCTTGCAGGATTGGAAATGCCAATTGCTGTGGCTGCAGCTTCCCTTCTATTTGATTTTTGGAAAGGTCTAATCGGGTAATCTGACCGGATAACTTGGAAAACCATTGGTCCGGTATGGTGCCGGAGATTCCAGCATTTTTGAGAGTGACAGAGGTGAGATCACTTTGAACTTGAAGCCACATAGGAAAAGGACCAACCCTACAGTTTTGAAGTTGGATATAGTTAAGCCTGAAAGGGGGAATCCACTGATATGACACGTTGAAAACAAGGGACTTGGTTGACTCTGTCGTGATTCTGAGACTCTTCAAGCTTTTGAGACTCATGAAGTGGGATTCTGTAAGGACTCCTTCCCATGAATTCAATAACAAGTTGGCATCGACTAGTCGATGAAGCTGACCGAAACTTGTGGGAATTGTCCCATTCATCTTGTTATAGGAAAGGTCAAAAACTTTTAAGAATGAGAGGCTTCCGATAGATGCTGGAAGCGAACCCGAAAAGAAATTTCCAGAAAGGATGAGGCGCTGCAGATTTCTAAGCTTTCCCAAAGACTCGGGCAACTCACCGACAAGAGAATTAGAACTTAAATCCAACGACAGTAATCCACTACTTTCTGAGCTTGAAGTTGAAAAACCATTAAGGAATTCATGAATATCACCAGTGAATTGATTTGCAGAAAGATCTAAACGCTTCAGGTTGGTAAGGTTTCCAAGAAGTCCTGGAATATGACCTTCAAGAGACAAATTATCAGACAAATCAAGGACTTCCAAGAGTTTCAAATTTGTTATGTCATTAGGAATTTGACCCTGGAAGAAGTTCCAAGTCAGATGAAGTATCCTAAGACTAGTGAGATTGAACAACCAGCTTGGGATCAGAGAATTGAACGAATTTTCCGACAGATCAAGGACAGAAAGTGATGTGAAGTTAATGAAGGGAAGTGAAAGTGGTAAGCCCTGAAGTTCACACCAATGTAAATTCAACTCCACTAATGAAGGAAGCAAATTGACCTTTTCAAGCCAATTTTCTCCAACCCCATTGAGTTTCACAAATCCCAATTTAAGATGTGTGAGTGAAGAGAGACCTGAAAGCCAATCCAAGCTCTCAGCTCTCAATTCCCCAGTGGATATACCAAGATAGGAATCTGCATAGAGGTCAAGATACTGCAGTTTTGACAATTTTCCGAGATTAGATGGTACAACTCCGGAAAATGATGCAAAAGAAAGATTGAGATACCTCAAATTCGACATGTCACCGAGGAAACCGGGAATTGGGATTCCTTCGAAATTATTCATGCTTAGATCCAAATAACTCAAGTATTTCAGGGTGGCCAAAGAAGAGTTTATCTTACCACCTAAGCAAGACCTTTTGTAGGAAGCGGTTGGATTATCATCATCATCAGCATCAACCAAGTGGAAAGGATTTCTGAGGTTGAAGTTTGTGACATGTCCATTTTGATTGTCGCACCCAATTCCTTCCCATTCGCAGCATTCTTCACCAACCCATGAAGAGAGTCTTCCTGAAGGATCAGTCAAGCTGTTCTTGAAAGAAACGAGTGCCTCTCTCTCAGTTCCTATGCATCTCACACTGTTCATAAGATCATTATGATTACCAGAACAATGTTTTGCAGAAGCAAGAAATAAAAGCAAAACACAGTGACAAATCAAGCTTAACTTTACACTCCTCTCCATAATATCAAGTTAAGTTTCTTCACAAATTGCATTATCAGCTAATGAACACAAAATGGTGTTATATAATCACCGAGGGTCGTGGTGCAATGGTAATGAAACAGCCGCCTTATCAGATAACATATAGATACAGAAGAATTCACATCTAAGTGGACATGTGTCGAGATAAAAAAAAGAAGAAAAAAAATTTTCTTCTAAGTGAACACGTGTCAAGATAAGGAAAGAAGAAAAGTTTAAATTTTCTTCTAAGTGGACACTTGTCGAGATAAGAAAAAAAGAAAAGTTTAAATTGTCTTTTAAAAGACACTTGTCAAGTAGATGGACACTTAGAATTTGATTAATGGCCAAGATTTACCCAAACACTTGTGATCCAATGGTGGATATTAGATATGGAATTAATGCCTAAGATCTATCTACATAAGCTTTGATCCAAGGGCTAGAATGTAAGATAGCATACTATAAATAGGTGATGGATTCATTCCATTCATTCCATTCTTCATATGGAGGAGGCTAGAGAGAGAAAGTTGGTGAGATAGAGAGAAAGAGAAAATAGAAAGACAGAAAGACAGAGAGAGAAAAACTGAGAGAAGGATTTTCTTCTCTACCAGTAAATTTGTAAGTAGACTTTTCACTGCATCACCTGAACAGTAGTACATGAAAGTTTTCAGTTTATTGTCAATTTATATATTTGACATGTTTTCATGAGATTTAAAAAGTGTTTTAGCTTTCAGAATATGATATAAATCTTGTGTTAATTACGAACCAACTCAGTTAGTAAAAGGGTCAAATCCTTGAGGAACAAGAGATTCCGAGACAGATGCCATCAGATAGAAGAAAAAGAGGTTTTAATAACACAAGATGAATGTCAGACACAAAGGCCCTAAAAGTTTAAAGAAATGTATTTTCAAAGTGGAAATTATTTTATGGTTTATTTATTGAGTTTTAGCTCATATAGTTCTCATGATGCAATTAAGCTCTCAGTAGAAGTTTCAGTTGACTGAGTAAGAGCAGTTCAAGTCCCATGATGAGTTTAAGTTAAGAGATCTTAAGTTATATAATTTGTAAATTTAAGGATTTATTCGATGATTCTACTTGATATAGAGATTATTTCTCTATTTAAGCAATAATATAGCAAAGTAAGTTAACGTTTCTCTCAAGTTGACGTAGTTCTTAATTGCTGGCTTAGGAGGGGCGTTACAGGTAAGGACACTTTCATTATGTCTCTTTTATTCATTTTCTCAAAATTTGATACTTTGCACCCACGCATTACTACCTTATCTCTTGTAAGAAATTAAGTGGACCTCCGTGAGTCCCACATAATGAAAGAGATTGAAAACTGAATAGATAATCAATTAGAGATTAATTCAAACCTTTTTTTATATACTCAGTGGTTTCTGGGATTATTTTTATAGCCTAATTCGATTAGAGATAGTCAATTAGAGATTAATTCAAACCTTAAAAAAAGTGGACAGATTTTTTTTTAAGTAGCAAAAAAAAAAAAAAAAAAAAAAAAAAAATGGTGTTATATAATATATTTGTATTTATGTTTGTATGTGGTGGGTTCAGTTTAGTGTTATCCACAAGGCATAATTTATTCCATCCGACTCCCATCTGATCAGCAAAAACTTAAAGTGGGATATTTTTTTATTAGTTTTTAATGTTCTCTCATTATCCTAGTGGTGTGCGCATTACTAAATATTAATTGCTGGAAAATGTGTTATCCCACATTGTGCTCTCCAGTGTGAGACAACACATTAATGGGTTTAAGAATGGGCTTATTGACTGCTGAACTAGTAAGTGCAAGTCTCTTTTGTGGGGTTTAAATCATATATGTCAAGGAAAAAAAAAAAAAAAAAAAAAAAAACTCACTGCTACGTCATTGAAATAATATTTTTAAATTGTACGAATATAGTTTAAATACATTTTCTAGAAATTGTTTTACAGTTTTTGTTTTCCAAATTTACCCTTCTTTTTAAAAATTATTTCATTTTTCTTTATTCTTATGTGTTTTCTGTCTGCTCACACAAGCCCTCTCCCTCTGGAACATTCTCTCTCTCTGTCTCTCTCCATTTTTGAGATGCTAGACCCTCCTCTGGAAGTAAAGAACGTACAAAAATGTTCGTCATTAATATTATTATTATTATTATTTTTCATTTTCGACTTTTATTCCTCTAAGAAGACCCTGCATGGTAAATTGATTTTTTAAAATGTAAATTTTGATAAGAAAACTTGCCCATTTTTCTCGCACTTTTTGCGGTTACACTTGTTATGTACTAAAAATGTGATGCTATACTGCTAAGTATATCTGAATCAGTCAAATTTCTCTAGTCCAAGATTGCGCTGTTCTAAGGTTGTGCCTTGACTATTTAACCCTCGGATTGCTATCTTAATTCAAAGAAAGGAGGGCGACTGGTCGGTCCACAATATATGAAGAGGAAAAATGTTGCAAAGAGGAAAATGTGTGGACTGGTGGCTAATGTGCAGAAGGTGAAAATTTATACATAAATACCTCGGATCACACTAAGTTTGTTTGTGATCTATCTTCGGAGTACATCAGATTTCCCCTTCTTTATCCTATTTGATTGCATAGTAGAAATTTGTTTCAGTTAGATATGATTGACGTGATCTACAAAATACTGACATGTTAACGGAGTATTTTGACATGATTTATTAGTTTGATAAAAGTAACAAGTACGACAGGAGCAATACAAGTTGGTTTTATCATGCATGATGCAAGTATTCCAATCAAACTGTGATTTAGCTAGTAAAGATATAATCCTCACCCCACAATTCCAAACACAAGTGGAGAAACAGGAATATAGACCAATATTAAATTGAAAAAAAAAAAAAAAAGAAAAAACCAAACATAATTATGACAGAAGGATAACTGCAATTACTAGACTTCAATTCTGTCGCCACGTCTTGTTTGGAAGTGCCCCAGTTGGCCAAAATGAACCATTAGCAACCAAACATAAGAAATAAGCTCTCCACCTCTACTTAGTAGTTGTGCATGATTCTTTGGTCCACAATGACCTCCAGCATATGCAAGCGACATGATTGATGAGATCCCACTTATTTTCTTTCAACTCCTCTTTTAGCTGCTTGGCCAAAATACAAGCATCAAATAAAACAGATTTGCATGAGTCTCCCCTTACCATAACTGGGCTAAATCCCGTATCTACCTGTAGGATCGTCCTACAGGCCTGTTCCTGTGTTGATCCCGGTCCCAAGTCGTTTTGGCTGAAGAATCTCTTGGCCTCGGCACAGGTATCTTGGACTCTTTTACGTGCAATTCCTGCTATAGGAGACATCAACGTTGGTTGCATTACTAAAAGATACAACATATAATCCGACATGACCTTGCTAAACTCGCGTCTTTTCTTCTGATCAGTAGTAATATTGGCCTCATGATCATCATGATCATGATCATCGTCAGTATTGTAGCAGATTTCAGTAGCAATATGCCACAATAGAAGGGTCTGATCATAACCATCTACATCACGCGCATAATCCACTGCCCTATTGCAATGATTCTTCCAATCACCACTATTCTTCCGCCCCCCAAAGTTACCGGCAATTGGAATATGACGATTCTCATTACCGTCTGGATACTTGAGCCTTTTGAAGACGAAATCCCATAAATTTCCACTGAGTGGCTTGCTTGAAACATATTTCAGCTGGTCTTGAAAATCCTCGAGGCCCAAAACATTGATGACTTTATCGTAAATAATGCCGCAATAATCAAGCATGTTGGGATTTAATTTGGGGCTTTCCTTGAGGCAATAATGTATTAAGTTGTAGCAAGAGACAGATTCGGACCACCTTTGGAAGAGGATCCGTCTCGTCCAATCCAACAAATTCGACGAGTTCATCTCCTCTGTACTTGACAGGTTGGGTCTCCTGAGGTTGAGGTACTTGTCTAAGACACAGGCCATGGTTGAACTGAATTTTCCTTTCCCGCTCAGGAGAGCAACAGCTGTCCAATCAGAGAAAAAGAGCATTAAGAAAGCTATTGCTTCCAGAGATATTGCGCCGTAGAGCAAGGAGTAGGTAATCCCAGCGTCAACAGGGTGCAAGCTCATGTGCTTCTCCGACGAATTGAAAAGGAGAAGGGCTATGACAATGGCTGAGAAGGATATAAATCGGGAGATGTAGCCGAGCTTAGAACGCACCACAACCACCTTGGTATAGAGAACTTGGTACATGAAGTTGAGTTCAATAGAGATTACTCTCATTGCAACTTCCGAGTTTTTCCTGTAGAAGAACTCTTGGCTCTCCGCGCGCTCAGAAGCGCTGAATACTCGATCCACGAGAGCACCTTTGAATACTTCAAAAAAGCGATGGGCATGCTTCACCGCCGAAATGTTATCTACACCGCCTTCCTCGGAGGTTGGGAGATACAATGGGGGGTCTGGAAAAACCATAAAGCGTGGAGCTTTTGCATCCTGTTGCCTAGCAGCAAAGTCTTCCATAAACGCCACGTAGTCTTTTCCAGGATCAGCTTCCCCTGTCATGGACTTTTGAAATGTGTCAAAGCTCGCAAGATACAAGGCCCTTGTCCTCTCTGCATACTTGATGGTGCCGGCAAGCAACATGGGAATTGTTGTGGTTAAAAGCTTGTTCGACGGAATTGATTGAACAAAGACATAAACAACCGGGACAACTTGGGTTATGAGGTTGAACAAGTGACGCAGCCAGAGTGCGTTATCCTCGAGAGAGAAGGCAGTTATGGTGTCGGGACCACCCAAGTGTAGCAGAAGAAAAGGAGCCCAAAATACCAAGAGGTCGCTGTTAATGGTGGTCTCAGCTGCAGCTTCCGTGCTTCGTGATATTTGCCCGATCGCGTAAAGAGCAGCCGCGTCAGCGAGCAAGTAAGCGGACCATATGAGTGAGATAAGCCATACATTGGCAGTTCGGGGCCTCAATGGTGCGAAAAGGATTAAAAAAGTTTGTAGCGAAAGGCTCAAGAGCATATAGAACTGGAGGTTCCAGTCACTCCATGCCCTCTTGATTGTGGAGGGAATAGGGTCAATTACCATGTCAACTCTTTTAATTTATTAGTTGTTTTCTTTTCTTATGCTGTGCAGTCTGCTCATGCACACTAGATGATTTTATTTCTGACCTCTTAATTAGTGCATTTTTGTTTATAATATAATGTTCTTGTTGCTTTTATGCATGACATAAAAGAGAATATCTTTTGCGAAAAGAAAGCAAAACAAAAAAAAAAAAAAAGGAATTCCGGTATAACCAGATTCCTTTCTTTTTGATGAAAACCAATATTCCTTTCTAAGTTGGAAGGTTTAAATAGAAATATATTAAAGAACACGTGTTTTATTATTCTTTTTCTTTTCTTTAAACGAAAAGAAGGAACAGCATATGTTCAATATGTTGGAGTCAAGCTGCTTGCAAATTAAGGAGAGAGAGAAAAAAAAAAAAAAAAAAAAAAAAGGTAAATTGCACAAAGTGATCAATTTTCAAGTCGGCCTCATCAGGTTTAATCTTTTTACTAAAATCTTTATATTTTAGTACACAAATGAGAGGAAGAAAAGGAAAACTGTCAAGATAATCAAGAAATGAGTGAGCTAATCCTGATTAACTAGTTCAGATATATGCACGGACTTACATCCGTAAAGGCTCTGGTTAGAGTATATACTAATACTGTGTACAAGTAGATAAAAGGGTAGTGACTAGCTACTGACTGGGGTTTGTCGTTTTCTTATATTATGATTATGTGTTAAGTCAAGATCCTAATAAACGTTGTAATCATCATACAAACATACTGTATTCCCCCCTAGTTGTGTGAGTTCATAATGACCATCAATCCAATCATGCTCCCTAGAACGAGCGATTCGAAAGAGATACAACAATAATAACAACATTAGAACAACAACAATAACAATGATAGTAAAAGACTCTAGTTAACAAGGAAAAAACTAATAGTGAAAGTAAAATATGACTTACACTTGGTACACTGGCCTGCCTGGGCTTCAAAGTTGTTCGCAAAACGATATATATATATATATATATATATATATATACACACACACACACACACACACACACATATATATATCTGTGTGTGTGTGTGTACTGAAGCAAATACTTAAGCTCATCAACCGAAAGACAGAGACGTAGAGGATATATAGACAATGCCCTATCAATCAACAATCGCTACCTTGCTCTGAAAAAGATGGAAATTGTAGGAGAAAATTGTTTAACTCATCCTTGCATTGATCTCAGATTTTTACCCTTTTGTTCTTAATTAATACTTTTTTAACTAACATAGTTTTTTGTTAAAAAATATTAATAAAGTGTAAGAAGTAAATGTCCAAAACTCATTTATTCTAATAGATATTTGTCTCATTTTCTCAAATTATAACTACTTCAGGTTTTTGGGAAACATTATTGGAGGGGTGAAATAAACTAAACAAAGATCCTGCAAACAAGGAGCGCATAAAGAATACGACAACATCTTTTTAGCTAAGGTTTCATAGCGGGGAATGTATTAAAAGTAAAAAGTAATTTTGTTTTCTCATTGCTTGCTCCTTTTTTTTTTTTTTTTTTTTTTTTTCTTTGTGGCTGGATTTTGAGTTACCTCATTTTCTTTATTGATTTTCTTTTTCTCTTTTAAAAAAAATAAATAAATAAATTAGAGGGGATCGGGACTATATCAGCCCTCCCTCCATTTAGAAAAAGTAAAGAGGGACATCCCTTCTCAAATTGACATGTTGTTGTAAGGATTTTCATTCCCTAATTCAAAAACCGACGTAATTATAACATTTTAGAACGTTTGCATATGCATGTATCTTTGGAAAACATTTAAGAGACATGTATACGTTTTTTGGTTCAACTAATTTTTCATGTCAAATTTATACAATGAATACATTAACTAATTTTACTAAATTATTCAAATTTATACAATGTATACAATGAATACATTAACTAATGTCAAATTTTTGGATGAATTCAGGTAGAGATAAAGAGTAATTTTAACGGTAAGGCTAATAGTAGGCCTTATAGTCCTCAGAGGTGCACCAAAACAATCATACTCTTCCGAATGTAAAAGGACATTTTCTCCAAAAATTTTATGTTGTTTCCCATGACTACTAAATAATCTGCTATTATATGTAGTTTTATATTTTGCCATATGTGTCCATTTATTTTCTTGAATTCCAGAATAAAAAATTTATGAAATGTATGTTCTCACTTTAATATTACTTTTCAATAATAATAACTGTTAAAAACGTATTGTTTTATAAATATCTTTTGTATTATACCTATTTTAACGTTTTAATTTCTCAATCTGTAACTTTATTTTTTTTTTAAAAATTTTCTTAGCCAAAAAACAAATTTCTGTACAAAAAGTGGCATTACGAAAAAATATAATCCAAAACAAAACAACAAATTTCTGTACAAAAAGTAAAATTACGAAAAAATTTAATCCAAAACAAAACAAAACGTTAAAACCTAGCATGTTCAAAACTCAACCAAGAAGGTAATACTCATATATATTTTGCCCTTTCGTTGAAATCATTCAACGCTAAGTTAAGGGAAAAGGGATCACCAACAAACGAATAAAAGCAATTAACTGCAAATCACAATCTACAATACAACAAGGTATCCCATGATTATATTATGACATATTGTTTTACTATAACAAAAAATAAAAAAAAAAATATTATGCGTGTTTAGAACCGTTTTTTAAAAACAGTTTTCTCGTATTTCGAGAAGCAAAAAATTAAAATGAAAACAAAACGACGTTTGTTTAGCAAAATATTTTGAAAACGAAAACAGTGAGAATGATTTTTGTAAAGAAATTAGAAAACAATCGAAGGTTATTTTTACTTTTCTGATTTTATTTTTTAGTACTTATTAATAATATTGTAATATATTAATTAACAAACACGATTTCACTTTTTTATTATACTCAAAATAATCTCTTAAAAAACTAACAAAACATAATTTTAGAATCAGTCACAAAATGATTCTTAAAACAATCTCATTTTTACTTTTTATTGAAAATAAAATAATTTTAAAACTAATTTTTAAACCTCGCTCACTTCAGCGGATAAGTTTTACTTGTTTATGTGACATTTTTTTACTCAGAGCAGATTTTTACTCAAATATTAAAATTAATTTATACTTGCTTATGCTATAAACAGAAACTGATCTTTTTGAGAAAAAAATAATATTAAACTAAGCCCAAATTAAATTACATCAAATTAAAAAATATATATAAAATAAATAATTTTTAATTTAGATGACACTTAAAAATAAATAACTGCAGATAGCTCATTATTTCTTATTCCACTAGAAAAGCTCCCAAAAAAAAAAAAAAAAAAAAACCTTTCATTGGCCCATTTCCGTACAGTGGAAAGAGTTTTGACTCCTCTGTCTTCTTGGTCTCTCTTTACTCTTTGTTTGCATTGGATTTTTGCCAGCAACAGTAAGCATTCTCTCTCTATCTTTCTCACCCACCTGAAGCTTTAGCTTGAGGAAAGGAAAGAGAGAAGAGTTTTTTTTTTTTTTTTTTTTTTTTTTTTTTTTTTTTTTAAATAATAGAAAAGAATGGGAAATGCCCTGCTGAGGTGCTTGTGCTGCAGAAGTGAGAGTGCAGAGAGTCCTTCCCCTCATCCATCACTCGCAGTCGCTCCTCTTGGGGTCTCCGCTCTTGCCCATGATCTCTTTCACTTTGATATCACCTCTCAGGTTTCTATTTCTCCCTCCCTCTATATATACAACGCTTCATTTTCCCATTATATATATATATATATATATATATATATATATATAATCATCTAAAACAGAGGCGGATTTATGTTTATTTATTTGTTCTGATGTTTGGGAGTTGATCATTGTTGGCCGGCTATTGAGACCTAATGCAGTTTTTTTTTTTTTTTTTTCTTACCCTCATTTCTTACTTCCTTTTTTGGTGGATAAAGCTTATGAGGGAAGGGAAAAAAAAATTATTGGAAGTAAAAGAAAAGGGAAAGATCACCTTAAAAATATCACATCGGAAAATTGCATATATGGATTATTAAAATACTAAAATAACTGTCTTTTTTGTTTTGTGTTTGGTGATTTCAGGTCCCAGAAGGACTTAATAAGCATGTTATTTCTTCCAAGAAGGCCCAAGCTAACTGGTAATTCTAAATTTGTTTAATTTATCTCTTAATTTAGGAATTATCTCCATGGCTTATTTAATTTCACAACACATATAAATGCGTATATGAAGGTATAGAAGACTTCTAGAGGCATGGAGAGGAGCGAAACCACCTCCAAAAACAACTGAAGAAGCAGCTCGGCTTGTGATCGAAACCTTGAACGGGATCCAAAAGGGGGATATTGAGGTTAACTATTAACAAATATTTTGATCTGTGACCGGTTAATTCCAAATTGAACTATATATAATGGAATTAGATTATCAATTAATAGATTTTTTTTTTGGGTGAAATTTTTATCAATAGGGCTTATTGGGTTTCTATGGTCTCCCACTTCCTGATACTCTTGTGGAACTTTCCTCCGAGCTCCCTACTACATGGCCAGAAGGAGTAAATTTTGAACTTCAGACGCTACCAGTAAATACAATACTAATTCTTCTATAAATAAACTCCTTATACCACAAGTTTTTATAGAATAATGTTGTTCATCAACTGAGATTTCTTATAATTTTTCTTCGTTTGTTGCCAACATAAAATGATTTTCATGTAGTGCGACAAACTGTCTGATCGGGATTTGATTGTCTTACATTGTCAATGTGGTTGTGATGAATGACATTTTCAAAATTGTAATTACAAAAATGAACCTTTACAGGTTAAAGCAAATTGTGTTCAAGATGGGGACTCGGTTATAGTATATGTCAGCACGGCAGATCCCCGGGAGTCATTGAATGTTCCCCCACAAGTGAGTTTAGCCGCAGTTAAAAGATCGAGCGCGCGTACCAAGAAGAAATATGATAAGGCGGATGCACTTCATGAGAAAATTATCAGTGCTGGTTACAGGTTGAATGTCTTAGTTTCTTAGTATTCGTTTGGTTTGCTGTTTGAACCAAAATTTAAATCTCTTTGCTACAGCACTTTTCGTCACAGAAATTTGAATTTTTATTCAAAACCTGTGAACCAAACATGCCATTAATAACTCATTCTTGCTGAAATTACACTCGAATTGCAAAGCATATGTAGTGAAAGGTTCTGTCTCATTATGATCAGGGTATTAAAGATTCAGGATGAGGAGATTCTTGCTCGAAAGTATAGAATTAGACTGAGGTACGCAAAATGATACACTACAGATATCATATCTATTGATGAGCTGAGTTTTACACTAGAGAAATGGTGTTAACAAACAAGTGCTAAGGGACGTTGCAGGGGAATAGATGCACCAGAAAACAAAATGCCTTATGGGGATGAAGCCAAGGAGGAACTCACAAATCTTGTGCAGGGAAAGTGCTTGAGAATCCTTGTCTATGGTGAAGATCAGTACGGCCGTTCTGTTGGTGATATTTATTGCAATGGGACTTTTGTTCAGGTGCTTAGGAAAATGTGTTCTAACGATACTACTGATTTTATTTTTTGATTAGCATGTTAACAGTGCAGATCATTCTATTTGTTATCATTGCAAACCAGGAAGTATTGCTCAAGAAAGGGTGTGCATGGCACTATGTACACTATGATAAACGCCCTCAATTCGCAAGGGTTCGTACAAACATGGATAATCCTTAATTCATTTACTTTCGGATCATGTTTACCAAACTGTAATGGGTAGAGAAAATGGTTTAGAAAAGAAGGGAGAGAAATAAGAAGCGCTCATTGATTCTCTTTCTGGTGTTTATTTACTTTAATAATTGGAATACTGATAGCTTTAGTTTATTTACTTTTTCGATGTAGTGGGAAAAAGAGGCTCGAGCAAAAAGAGCGGGATTGTGGGCTTCACCAAATCCAGAGAAGCCATGGGACTGGAGAAAGAACAACCCCAGAACCGATATCTAGTTGAAATAAGCTGTTCTTGAAATAAGTGTATGATATCCAACTGTACGAGGATCAAACTTTAACTGATTAATAGTTATCTGTATTTTCATGTTTTTGGTCTTGGTTGCTGTAAATTTGTATGTATACTTCATCTTGGAGACTACTTATGTTAGGTCTCAAATGTAAAGAATCATCTTGTTTGGAAGCATTAGGATGGTGGTAAGTATTTGCAGGCGAGCTTCAGGATTAGCTTAGATATTGGTTTTGACAAAGTTATTTTGATGCAATTTTTCTTCCCCTCCACGTAAAAAACTTTGGAATCGAAAATAGTCTATTTTAGGGTGAGATTAGATTGCCATTACACATGGGCTAAAATCTTCTCTTTTATTTATTTATTTATTTAAATGACCTTATATGGATGTTTTAACAGATTATCTTTCTAGGGCTTTTCTGCTTGTAAGATAAAAGTTATAAATCTCTACATTGTCAAAGAAAAGCGCGATTGTACCAATTGATAAATTCTCAATGCTACTATTAACCAACAACGAAGCTCCAATCTTCATATGTACAAAGATGAACCTAACATTTGTAAACAGAGTAAATTAATGTATAATAAACCAACCAGATACTGATATAACAGATGCTTTTTTTATTTTTATTTTTCTTTGTGAAATTCATATAAATTTCTATCATCTCCCACTTCCTGTATATACGCTATTACTCTCCTGTGAACGAACTCCTTATAGTACCATGAAGACTTACAGAATAATGTTGTTTATCCACAGATATTTCTTACAATTTTACTCTGTTTCCATGTTTATAGAGAGGATAATACTTGTGAAGGAGACGAGGAATAAGAATAAAAATAGAAAGTAGAATTAAGTTTTATTTCTTAAGATTTAGTTTAATAATTGTCCCAAAATTATTTCATGAAATTCCATATGAGTGAAAATTGGGTAGTAACCGTTATTTTGTTGGCTTACTTTTCTATTCTTTTTTTTGTTTTAATTCTTTTACAAAATATCATAAGTTTCTAATCTCAGATCTTTCACTAAAGTCATCTTCTACTTACAATGCATTAAATATATTTAGATTTGATTATATGTATATGTACATATATATATTTTTAGAAAAAAAAATGAAATTCTCGAAAAGATTATGTTATAGATAGTAGAGTAGACAATTAAAAAATGATTACCAAAAACGAATAACCTAAGAATATATAGGTAAAATGTTTTAAGGGATTAAATCATTATTTAGGCATATTTTGGTTGCTGAAATTGTAGTTTACTGTTTTAAGGGCATCATGGGCTTTTTCAAAAGTTTTAGTGGTCAACTGGTATCTCTGTGATTAAATTCGGTCAAAGTGGTTTTGCAAAGGTTGGTTTGCTTGGCCTCTTAGGCCCCGTTTGGTATGAAGATCTCAATCAAAAAATTTGAATCACGTGCACTATTTTGTGTTTGGTGTTTTCGGACTCAAATCGGAGTTAAAGTTTTTTGGGTCCCGATTCGTAATCGGCCTTCATTTTCGTTTTGCAAAAATTACCTTTTCGTGATTTTCTCTCCGCAACCCCCAAACTTAAGAGAAAATCAAAAATCGTCATAATTTTCGTTGTTCTCACCCAAAAGTTCGCACCTTTCAATTTGATTTGGACGCCGCTCATCGTTGGTGGGAAAGAGAGAGAAGGACCCGGTTTTTAGAGAGAGAAACCCCAATATTCCATTGTTGTTCAAGGTAAGCTTTTTTCTTATTCTCAACACTTCTCTCTCTATCACTCTCATTACCTTCATCATCAATGTCTATTCCATGCGGCCACTGATTTGTCGACTTCCTCCAAAACCCATGTGGCTCCCAAAACCCCGAGCTTGTCTGCTTCTAAAGGCCTCTGATTCTTTTGTTGGTTCCTTTTAAGAAACCTCCGTTTTCAAGAAAGAGAAGGTCAAATTGCTTTCTCTCAATTCTTTCTCTCTCTCTATATATTATGTGTTTGGTTGATATATACGATGCTATTGTTAAATGGATTTTTTTATTTGTTTATATATCGCAAAGATATTTTTTGTTCCCTTTGTTGCCCGATGCGTTCAAGGGTATTAAGTAGATTGGCGTTATTGGTTGGGGTTCTCGTGTTAATTCTCTTTCAATATTTATTATTTTTTCTTTCATTTCTTTGATTTTGATCTAAATTGATATTTACATGACCGATTTTATTTTTATTAATTATTTTGTCGTCGTTGTTAAGCTTGCATTTGATATTCAAAAAACCTAAACTTAAGACAGTTGTTTAAGTGTATAAATTTTGGGACTTTCTTAATTCATATTGTTTGTTATTTTTAAAGATTGGTTTTTTATTTCTAAGAGTTTTCTTATATATATAATTTGTTCAGGGGCCCGCTCAAGCTCGAACTTGAGAGATTCTCTTGTCATAAAATACGATTGTTAGAATTATTTGTTTCTATTTGCTTAAGTTTTTGCTATTCAATGTAGCTTTGCCGATGTTTTGCCTTTTATTTTAGATTGGATTGAGGAAGGATCCTAAAAATTCTAAGAATGGGACTTTGGGTGATATTTATGAAACAATCTCGTGCAAAGGATCTCGTTTTGTTGCTCATTTCGATTCGCATGTGTCCATTATTTTTACCCTTATTTTATATTTTATTACTTCTAAAATGTTGGTACAAACTTTATCATGGTGAATGAATGTAGTGTGAATTTGTTTGTTGAATGATTGATTTTGCTCGTAAGTGTTTTGTTGAAAAGGATATAACCCGATAATATGATTTTAATAACTATGAGAAAGTATTCTCCCACATGAAGCCAAACAAAGATCCTTGGGCTTTCCCATGGTTTTCTTTTAGGCCATTTGTTTCCCAAGAATATCGAGCTTTTGTTTATAAAAAGGCTTTTATGTCCAAGGAAAAGAGATAAATGGTGTTGGAATTAATTCCGCTTTTGACGTCCACCGTGTGGGCTAAGTTTTCTTTTAGTCCCAACCCCTATTTTCGCTTTTCCTTGTTTTACTCAACCGATTTCTAATTCTTGAAACTTCTTATGATGTTGATGGTAGAGCCACCGATGTGGCATTGGGATGGTCAGTTGTCTTGGTTCTCCAACGATGAAATTGTCCATTTGTAGTGCTAATTTTCACACAATTTCTTTTCCTTTTCCTTTTTCTTTTTTCCTTTTTCCCCTCTTGCTTTTTTAGTTTTGAATAATTGGAGTGGATAACAGCAAATACCAATTAATGTACTAATTGGCACCGAATGTTCAAAAGGATTGTAATATTTTTCTAATCATGATCAAATTCAGTTGAAATCTTACGATCGAGTGATTCTTATTACGTCTTGATTGTATGACTCTCTTCCTATTGTTATATAATTTTATTCACATTTTTCCTATTTATTTCTCACTTAGCTTGTTATAATTTTGAGTTTAATTATTTGCATAATTTTTTCTACTACATTTTTTTTTAATTATATAGCAAGTACATTTTTTTTTTAAATTACAAATAATTATATTTATTAAATAATTTTTTAAATTAACATTATTTTGCTCATGATTCAAATTAGAGAAAAACAAGACAACCAAACACCGGGTTCAAATCACATTTCAAAGTTAGAATCGAGAATCATGCATATACACATCCAAACGAAGGTTCTAATCACTCTGAATCATGATTCAAATCATGAATCATGATTCAAATCATGAATCATGATTCAAATCAAAAAGACTCAAATCACTATGATTTCAATCCTTATACCAAACGGGCCCTTATTGATTCTCTGAATTCTAAAAGCCGTCTGATTCTTTTAAAGTTCCTTTTAAGATAGGATCTTGCTTTCAATTACCGGAATTAGATATGCTCCAGGATTTCTCATATTTTTTAGAAAGATAATCATGTCGCTGATAAGCAGTCTCTTTGGCAGAAACTTTTTGCCTTTCAGCTACAACATTTTCTTAATTTTTATTTTTCTTTTATATTTATAAAATTGATAAAACGAGATTAGTTTATGAGTATCAACCTACTTAGAATGTGTTAAAAATCTAAAGTTGTGAAGCACCGTACCTTATGTAGTACATTATAGGTTTGTTTAGTTCGTTAATTTAAATTTTTAATTCGAGTTAAGATGTGATTTTATGTTAGAGCTTTTTTTAGTAGTAAAAAAGTTAGATATAACTGTTTCTGAAAGTTTTTTACTTTAGTAAAACTCAAATTTTAAACTTGAATCAGTAAAATAAATGGAGTCATAATATATATATCACTAGTTTCGCTAACATTTGATTTCAATCATCATCATTATATATAATATAAATTTATTGATTCCAGTTTAATTCTTATTATAATCTTTTTATATGTACAATTTCAAAAATATATATAATTTAAATTCTTTTAGAGATTAATTTTGATGTTGGTTGTTCGCCAAATACCTATGCATAAAATGACTCCACGCAAGCGCACGCAATCGAACAAGTAATATAGTAATGAGTAAAGTATCGTCTCCACAGGGACTGAGTTAATTAGGAATTTTATTACAAAAACCAGTTTTTGTCAATGTGATTGAGAATAGTTTGAATGCCAAATTGATATTAATTAAGTGAAACGAATGTATAAAATCAATGACTGTAATTTAAATGCAGACAAGAGGTAAAAGTCAACAGGATCTAAGCTTAAAACTGTGATTTAACGATGGATGAAGGCTAGGATTACTGATTTTCCCTCGGTTGCAACTCTGACCACGTTTTGCTATACGATTGCTGTAGCAAGGTTCACTAGTCAACCTAAAATTCTACATAATCATCTTCCGACAGATTTATGCTTGTAGTTCCTTAAACCAAACCAACATATTCCTATGTGTTTTAGTTTACAAACCTGACATTAAGCATCAATTTTAATGGATTGTATAAGATAATAATATATTCCTATACTATCTCTTATATTATCCAATCTAGATCTAACTAAACCAACATTTCCAGAATTAGCTTAAGTTTGTATTTTCTTACTAAATGATGGCCCATCACTTAATAGAAAGTAAACAATAAATACACTTGAATAAACCAGATGAAAATTACACAATCAATCAAAATAGCAAATAGATCTTCATTGCAACTTTGGTTCCATCAATAATCCTAGCTAAGGAATTTAGCTCATGTTTAGTTCAACAAATTCAGAATTAATAACAAATAACAAATCCATAAGGTCTCAGAAAGTAAATACAGAGAGAAGGAGAAAACAACTAAGCTAAAATCTGAGGTCAAAAACCACTGTGTATCCGTGCTGTACTCTCTTCTTCCAGCTCCAGCGTCCAAAATTCCCCTATACTCTCTTCTGTCTCCGTTTTCAGTTCATACAGGAATTATGTGCGCCTCCACTAATTTCTTCTCTCCTCCCTGGCTTCTGTGTACTATGCTCTTCTTTTCCTTTATATACTAGGGCAGGTTGAGGTGCCCTAGTGACAAGTGTCTGCATGAGAGTCATGATTGATGGTCCCTCCTCCTGGTGCTCTTACAGCTGTCCTGACTTGATAACGTCAGTGCTTGGACCACTACCAGCGCTAAAGGACAAACTGCACCAGCTTGCTCATTTTGGCTGCTCCTGCTTTTGCTGCGACTTTGCTACAGCAGTGCTATGGCAATGGGGGCATTTCAGCCTTTGCGTTTACCACCGCGCTTTTCTCACCAAAAGCCTACATCAGCACTTCTTTTGGACAACCTGCACTAAATTTCCAGGGTCAGCACACTGATTTAAATTGAGGAATAACTTCAAAATATAGCAAGATTTCCCCATAAATAACAACTTTCTGCCACACGGACTAAAACTAATAAATGTTAATCAAAATACTAACACAAAGACATTTTAACCTGAGAATATAAACAAATATTAAGCCTAATATTTAGTGAGTTATCATTGGTCTTCTGATTTTATAGGAAGGACTACACTGATACCTCCTGATCATTTCTTGTTCCTTAAATTATAAAGGCACCGTATTTATCAAAAAGTTTTTTGTCAATACCTCTTTACCCTAACTTTATTAACTTTTGATGTGATATGATCAAAATATTAAATCTCAGTCGTTGATCTACAGCTCGTTGATCATTTATTCACCATTTATTCACCATTTTTAAATGACTTTAATTAAGAAAATTTTGACCTTATCTATGCCGCCACGTACGGTGAGAATAATATTTCTGCAGGCACATACGTAGTGTTATTTTTTCTTCGTTTAATATTTTTCTTTGTTATGTATTCCTGTGTTGCTTGCGCTTGTTTGTTGCAATTTATGCAAAGAAGAAAATATTTTGTGATCATATATATAAGGAAAAGTGTATTTCATAAGGAATCCTTTATTAATTTTTTCTGTTTCCGTTGGGTTTCAGATCACAGACATGTTTCCCTTGGTTTAGCAACTCTAGAGAAAAAAAAAAAAAAAAAAAAAACAAAGAGAGAGAACCAGCAACTCACAAATACCTGCATTACTTTTCTTTTTTCTTATTTTTTTTTTTCACCCGAAAATTGCTAAACGTCTACAAATAACAACAAATACCTATAAATATTTTATATGTAATATATTACTTTTAAGAGAACTTGATTATGTTTTAAAAGGAGAAGAATAATAGCTAGCAGAACTCGTTACAAATAAAATATTTTTGTACTTCACATGATTGTATAAGCTACTATTTCTTCTTCGGGTAACAATTCCCAAAAGGTTTGTAGAATATCATATGACGAATGATATGTCCCCTAAAATGTATATTTAGCAAATTAATTACAACATTGGCCCCTAAAACGAAACGTCAATTGGCAAAACAGTACTCGTAAAACGTCATTTTTTTACGAAAGAATTATTCTGGTTTTAAAAGTATACTAGTTATTTTTATAATCACCTTGAAAAAATACATATATTGCTTTTTAAGTTGTGGTAATATTTTACTTTCTTTTTGCTAATCGTAAGTAATATTAGGAGTTTTATAATTAACTTTTCAGAAACGGCGAGAACTATCTATAAATGATTTATACCTCTTTTTTCTTTTTCCTTTCGATCTTCTTCTTCTTCTTCTTCCTCTTCTTTTCTCTTTTTTTTTTTTTTTTTTTTTTTTTTTTCTCTTTTCCTTTTCAAAGATGAAACATATGATATGTGCCTCTTAGGTCTTGGGAATGGATGTTAACGTATTATGATCAGACCTTTTGATATGTCACCAAGGACAGTAAATCTTTGAAGAGCCAATACATGGCACAATCATTTTTCTTCCATCAATTAAACTCCTGTTTTTTTTTTTTTTTATATATTAATTTAATTCACAGAATAACAATTGGATACTTTCTATATTTCTATATTTCTAAATGCAAACTATGGTTGATGGCTAACTCGTGATCACCCGGAGCTCAATTACAAGTATAGTTACGCACTTACGCTTTTTGTAATCCAATTGCCAACCAATGAGTTAATAATATATATTATTTCGTGGTTTATACCTATTCATTTCGTTAGTTTAAATTACAGTTTAAGGGTTTATTACAGTGTTTTTTCTCACAAAAATTTAAAATCAACTTGTTCTGCTACATTATTTTCTCTCATATAAATTAACTTTTTAACTCAAATTCTCAACTTGAATGAGCTAAAAAAACGAAGCATTAGAGTTGCTTCTTTTTGTGTCATATATGCTTTGGCACTGATGAAAAGAAAAAAAAAACATAGAAAAAAAAAACCATCACAATCGTGACAGCAATATATTTATAAACCAATCGATACCCCACAAGTAATATATGCAGTATCAATCTTGAAGTAATCCAGGGAAGAAAACAAATTTAACATTTGATTTATGAATTAGAATCATGAAATTAGAACTATTTTTGATTTACGTGTATTTTTTTGTGAGAAAAAATTGTAACGAATTATGAACCATGATTCAAATCATAGTATGAATTATCTAACAAAACATGCAAGTCCCTTTGTAATCTGACCGCTTGGCCCATGTGCCAAAAGCTGGAAAAGAGTTCTAGCCGTCCATCCCATTCTCTACCTGATGCTTCCCAACCCCTTTACAAGATGTTTTTACCAATTTTAATTTCTAACGTTTTTTTAGAAGTGAGGAAAAAAAAAAGTTAGAACTAAAAATTTTAGTTTTGCTTTTTATTTAATTTTTTTTTTTTCAATTATGGCACACTAATGAAACAAGCTAATGACTTTCAGTCTACAAAACGTAATACGGCCCAACAGTGTTTGATATGTGATTATGATGTGTGGTACTGTCATTTTTATTTTGGGTGCATAAAAATGTTATTTTTATGTTCTTATATGTACTCTTCGTTTGTTTTTTTATGAATTATTAGTTTATACTTTTGTAATTTCAGAAAAACTTGGTACATTTTTGGTAAACGTTCTAGCGACCAGCATTAAAAAATTGGATGAAGTCAGCACTTAGATGGCCAAACAAACAATCACAGCTTAAACCAAATCCATTTAATTCAGGTTGTGATGATTCAGATCCAGAGAATCAATGACGTAGTTGGACACAATTTATTGAGCATGTAATTAAGTTGAAATTCAAAACTTGTTGATGAAGTCATATATATGGGCGTTGATCTCCTCTGGCCTTGCCTGGTTGATATAGTGACCTGCGCCTTCAACTATAACCACTTCCTCCAAGGACGGCACGTCCTTCTTGAAGCCCCCACCTTCTATATACTGTTTCATCCCTGGGAAATGATAGGCCAGGTCATCATCGCCCACGATGAACTTCGTTGGAACTTTGATTTCTGCTCCGATCCATGGAGCTAGTAGCTCCGACGTTCTGCAATAATAGCCGCAATAATTAATGTCATTTCATGATCAATATATAAAAGGTAGGGAAGGAAATTACATACATACATACATGTTTATAGCTCGATAATAGTTCAATGCTCCGGTGAACCCTTTCTGGTCGAACTTACTTGCACAATAATTGATGTCTTCTTCCGATAGCCAAGACGGCAATGTATCTGGAGCTTTTACACCTTTGATTCCTACATCTTTCGGTATGTGAAGAGGAGTTGAATTGAAAGATGCATAAAATTTCTTAAGTATTGCTGCAGTGTCATCGGAAGCAAAATCTTTTTCAATATCTCCAGCTTCCTACAGCGCGAATCTACCGAATTATTACCACTCTTTTAACTTGAGTAACGTCACAGCTGACACAACCCATTTTAATTATTATTGATAAATTTTCCCAACCCATATGCTAAATTTTGACATTTAATTACTATGAATTGATGCGATACTTTTTCATCTAAACATTACAACATTATCTTTGAATTATTTAAAACTAAAAGTTTACTTTTACTATTTCTAAAGCTTCATGAGTCTGATTAACAAAGAGTGATATAGCATTTGAAATAACAGAAATATATATATATATATATATATATATAGCACAAATAAAAATTAACATGCATATAAGATATCATTATTATATTCTTTATAGCCAAATATAATACCGGTGTTAACATTTATATTGGAGATAATCTAATAATACCGTGAGCTAATTTTACTTATTGAATCAATAAAATGATCATTAAATCCTTAAATATAATTTACGCGGAGTTCTCTAGTTGTTGTCTTTTCTTATCAATGAAAGGCATGTTTTAGCAAATGACTACATGGTTTATATGAACAAAAAATGTGTGGAAAAAAAAAAGAAAAAACATATATAGAATTGTAACATTAATTCTAGCTTGATCTAGATACATAATAATCCAGTTTGAGGAAGATCACCAAATAGAAGCAATGGTAATAAATTATATTTGACATATAAATTTTGCAACAAATAAAAAAGTAGCAGAAATGCATTTATATTGGATACGGAAACCTCAACCACCCCAAACACAAAAAGAGACAGCACGACATTCAACTTATTCCGTAACCGTGTGACAAGACAGAAAGGAGAACATAGAATCCTAGAATCCAATAAATCAATAATATCTTTCAATCTCTAATATACAGTGTTTTCCTTATTGACCACAGTTTTTTTGCCCGATAATTATCTATTTGATCTAAAACTTCAAACCAATATTTATTATTTACAAAGTTTCAGTTCTAAAATTGGTGGGTGGCAAAACGCGCAGGAGTTGGAGTTTAAATTTAAATTTCGATTGAATCACCTGAAACCTGCAAATGTAGAAATCGTCGCCATAAAAAGCCCTTAACGCATCTACCGGCTTTATCGCCGGATTCCTCGTTACCGGCGTATAAGCAACGCTGAGGTTGACCAGAGCCTTAACCTTATCGGGCCTGAACAAGCACAAGTCCCAGGCGATGTAAGCACCCCAGTCGTGGCCCACCAGGAACACCTGGTCCAGCCCAAGATGACCGAGAAGCCCGACGATGTCGCCGACAATGTGGTGAACGGTGTACGATTCCAGTGAAGGCGGCGCGTCGGAGTCGCCGTAGCCGCGGAGGTCGGGAGCGATGCAGCGGTAGCCGAGGGCGGAGAGGTAGAGCATCTGGTGCCGCCAGGAGTGCCAGAGCTCCGGGAAGCCGTGGAGGAACAGGATCGCCGGACCGGTCCCGATGGACGCCACGTGGATGTTGATCCCGTTTGTGGTGATCGTCGAATGCTCAATTTTGTCCATTTTCTGGCGACTTGCTTTGTTTTTCTCTTCTAGTCTAGTCTCAGTTAAATTGCTTAAGAAGGAAACAGATGAGAAGTTCGATGATTTTTTTTTTTTTCCTTTTTTGATTTAATGGATTTTTCTGTCGGCCGTAAATTGTTAGGCTAGACTTTTTTGTTTCATTGTTGTTGTTTTTACGTTGTATAGATCGAAATGGCCACGTGTAAATGAGAGGCAGACATCAAAGTAGACGGGCCCATTCTCAATATCTTTATTTATTTTTAATTATTTATTTGTTTATTAATGGCTTTTGGACATAAGAGCAAGACGAACCCAATAAGTTATCAAACTTCAATATACACAAATAGAACACGGATGAACTCATTTAAACTGCAAATATTAAAGTTTTTAACATTTAAAAGGAATAGTTAAGAAACTAATAATTCTATTTGGATCCAGTTTAATTTATGTATTCTCAGTACATATCATGTGTTTCTATATTGTAATCAACAATACAACCATCCAAATAAGATCATTCTAACTAGCTAGATAATGTACAACACCATAATCTTCTCAAAAATAAAGTGTTTAGCTTTAATTTACGGATTGTGAACTTGTTTTTTTATACCAAACCCTTTAATTATATATATTTTTTTGCTTGTAAACACTTTATAAACATAATTAACGGACATTGAATAGTATCAGAATCGTATGTGTTCCACTCACAAATACAATTAAAAAGATTATTATATGAATTATGGAAGTCTTTATTTTTTATTTATTATCGTAACAAGACAGAGTTAAGTAGACAAATAAAAAAATGTAATTCTTGGTTTTGTTGTTTATTTAGTCCATATATATAGCAATCATACAAAGGCTGGTCGATTAATAAGAAAATAATAATGCCACTTCAACTTAATTTCGCCATTAAAAAGTAAATCTGATTATAAAATAATAGGAGAGAGAGAGAGAGAGAGAGAGAGAGAGAGAGAGAGAGAGAGAGAGAGAGAGAGAGAGAGAGACAAAGGCTTTCATTCCGTCTACAGGGCCGGCTCTACGACTTAGCTACTTTTTGTTTTTTTTGTTTTTTTTGTTTTTTTGTTTTTTTGTGGTTAATCTGCATATTAATTTAGGCGCACTTGCAATATTGCGTAAGACATCTTTTTAAATTAAGGTCATTCATTAATAATAGCCGGAATTAAATTCATAAGAGGTCACTTATAAACTTTTTGAATCTCTATTCAAAATTAGTTTTTGTAGTTAAAATTGTTATAATTTAAATCTTAAAATCCTCTTGAATATGGTCGAACTAAGAACGTCGAGTTTAATAGACACTTCATCAAAAGGAATATATTGAACCAGGATTGGTTTGTACTCACTATATTCCTTTTCAATACATTAATTTGTAGGTGTTCTCATCGAAGGACTAACTGGTTGAACATTTCAAAAGATGACAAGCAACCTGGGAATGCAAGAGATGTAACATCTCTTTCATTGATAAATATATATTTAAATATATATACACACATATATATATATATATATATATAAATAAACAATAATTATATTTTCTAATTATAAAATTGATTCAACCAAGAGTGAAACTTAAAATAGATTGTAATTCGCTTGGAAACTAGAGTATATATATATGGAACTCACACCAACAGCCACTTGATATTTTATATTTTGCTTACATTAATTCTAAAACAGAATCTGAGTTCTACTTGATCTCCATTTATGAGGTCAACCCTAGCTTAAACCCACCTAAAAGGAAAAAAAGAAAAAGACCTCTGCCCTAGTGGTTTTTAGAAGGATGATATTAAATTAGTTTATTAATATTTACTCAAAGAAATAGACACTAGTGATCAAACGTTTGTCTAATTATAAGATTGATCGCCACTATATGCTAACATCAAAATTAAAAATTCTTTGCCAAAAAAAAAAAAAAATCCCGTTGATCCTACTTTTGTCAACACAGCACATCGCAATAACGTGTAATTATTATTAGTTACTCGTCGTATTGCTTGTTAACGATTGAGAGTTTATGTAATTATGTTTCCGGGCCAGGGAATATCAGTAAGCAGTATATATACTAGGCTTGATATTTCTGAATCAGTACTAATATTATGCTGAATAGAAAGGTAAGTAAATTTGACAAAGAATAATAAAATTTTGACAGTATAAAAGAGAACATTACGGCTAAAAAGAAAACCCAATAAATCAGTGCTATAAAACGAAATTAAGAGAATTTCGAAGGTACGTAAATTACAAGGTTGACTGATTAAGAAGAATTATATCGTCCAATTAGATATATATGGGGATGAGTGGCGGGCGATAGATGATGATAATTGATAGGTATGTCATATATATATATATATATATATATATAATAATAATAATAATAATAATAATAATAATAATAATAATTGTTGCCCCTTCAAGCACTCAAAGTTGCCTTGTAAACTCAGCCATTTAATTTCATTGACCGACTTTCCCGTGGAAGACTAATTTGTTAATAAGCGTAGACTTTTATTAGGTCTTCTTCCCCTTTCGTCTTTGTTCCTGGTGTTTTTTTCTTTTTTCTTTTTTCTCTTTTTTTTTCTTCTACGCTGAATTATCAGAGAGAGAGAGAGAGAGAGAGAGAGAAAGAGAGAGAGAGAGATGGGAGAACAAAAGACTAAAAAGAGAGTAAAGCAAGTAGCAAATAATTTAGAGGCTTTTTCTAACACAACTGTGGCAATTGGCATGAAACAACATGTTACTACCTTATCAAGGCTATATACTCTGTATTATATATGTGTACATCTTACCTAATAATGTGGTCAAATATTTTATGGATATTTACATTTTTATATCCAATTTTTTAAGTTTATTAAAAATTTATATCTTCATTTTTTAATCTTATTAAATGTATACCTTTAAATTTGATTCAATATATAAATCTATCTCTTATCTCGGTCAACAATTTATTTTAACCTTTAAAATAATCAAACTATCCTTGAAAAAAAAAAAGAAAAAAATAAAATTAAAACTTTCCAACACTACAAAAAAAAAAAAATTAGAAACACAAAAAAACTCATTTCAATGGTATTTTGGATTTTTTAAGGTTAAAACTGTAAGTTTAAAGTTTTTTTTAAAGTTTTTTCTTTTTCCATTTTTATTTAAGGATACCTTAGGTATTTTATGCTTAAAATTAAAAGTTAACCGTGAAATATATATAAATTTGAGTATTAAATCTAATTTAAAAGTATGAATTTAATGGGATTAAAAATTGAAGATATAGTTTTGAAATAAACTAAAAAATATGTTACTCATACATACCTCTAAAAGAGAACGGGTTTTTGGGGTATAGCCAAATGAAACGTTTTGTTGGCGTTTTTTCTTTTCGTCGGGTGGAGAAGCGTTCAGTCGAACCGCCACATATCAAAAGCCGATTGGGCATTATGTTTAATGGAAAAGACGTGGCAAAACCACACACACTAAATGGAATGCAATTTTGATTTTCACATTTTTTTTTTTATTTTTTAAGGATCAATCCAAGAAAAATTTTACTTCAAAAAAAGTTTTTTTTTTTTTTTTTTTTAAACGTGCCAAATAATTTTTATAATTTAATTAGAAAAACATAGACACGCATAAATATAACATTTGAAGCCAAAAAATAAAATAAATAAAAAGACATCTCTGTCCGTCTCTCCCTGTGGCTCCCTGTCGCGGTCTCTCTCGTAGAAGAAACGAAACAGGTGAGATTAGTTCCAATGACTCCGTCCAAGTCCACCTTCACCCTCTCTCTCTCTCTCTCTCTCTCTCTCTCTCTCTCTCTCTCTCTCTCTCTCGTCGTTGCCTTTACGTCACGGTTGGATATAAACAAAGCTAAACCCCCTTTCTTCAAACTTTTAAGCCAACACACTCACAAATCACAACTCTCCTTCTCTCTTTCCTACCAAACTATTATAACTTCCTCTCTCTCTCTCTCTCTCTCTCTCTCTCTCTCTCTCTCTCTTCTCTTCTCTGTAGCTCCACCTGTAGACCGTTGCAAAGTCCATTCGCAGACACGTCGAACAAACAAAAACCATGCTTCGGACAAAAACATAATAAACAAACGAACCCAACAGACAACTCAACCCCATATCAAGATCAGCAAACCTTCGTCTTCTTCTTCTTCTTCCTCTTCTAGTATTATTATTATTTTTATTATTATAAAAATATTAATATTATCATTATGGCTTCTTCTTCTTGTTCTATGTTTGTGGTGGTTTTGGTTCTGTTTCTGGTTATGTTAAACGACGTGGTCGTCGTTGATGGGCACTTCGTGGTGGAGACGGAGAGCGTCAAAGTGTTGTCGCCGCTGAGCATGCGATCGAAGCACGACGGGGCGATCGGAAACTTCGGAGTTCCTGACTATGGGGGTTATATTGTGGGCTCTGTCGTATATCCCGAAAAAGGGTCGTTTGGATGTGAGCCCTTTGACGGAGACAAGCCTTTCAAGTCTCGCCTTCCTCGTCCCACTGTCGTTCTTCTTGACCGTGGAAGTATGTTTAATTATGCCTCTTTGCTCTTCTTAATATTAATAATTGTAAAGCTTCATTCATTATATGTTTTTTGTTTTGTTTGTCAACTATTTTGACTTTCAGAAATGGGTGTGTTTTAATTCTGCATATGTTGTTGTGTCAATCTCTCTGTAAAATATATATATATATATATCTATATTTATTAATTTTTTTGAGAATCGGATTATGGCTGTTTAATGCAAACAGAGAAATTGATTGATAGCTTAATCACAAAGTTAATTGAGAAGGGAAGGATTTTTTCTTTTTTCTTTTTTGAAATTTTTAAGGGTTGATGGGCATGAGTTTTGTTGCGGTAATCTCTCTTTCTTTTTCTTTGAATTGCTAGTTTGGTGGTTTCTTTTTCTTATATTCTTTGTATTGCTTTCAGCAAAAGCCTTTAGTCTTGATTCGTTTTGCTTGTCCCAAAAGATTTTGTTTCCATTATGTTTATTATTCCAGCTTGGTTTGATGTTTGCAATGGTGGGCATTTTTCTCTTTTTTAGATGATATTTGGTTCATAGATTTAAAATTATAATTTAAAATTATTTTTATTTTACGTATATTTATTGTGAGAGAAAATATTATATTGAGTCACGAATTATGATTTAAATTATGACATAAATATCTCTTCTAAACGCATGCGTTCATTTCATATTGGTTGTGAGTTGTTACAATAGTTGCTCTGTTTTTCCCCTGTTCTAGTCCTCCATGCAACCCTTATTAGTTTTTTATTTTATTTTATTTTCCTTTTATTAGTATTGTCAAAGCAGGAAAGTAACCTTTTTCCTTTATTAGTTTTGGCTTTATCCTTGCAATCTCTGTTCAATTATTTTTACACATAAAATACCTGTTTGGTTCTCTTTCTTCTGTAATTTATCTGGGCCAGCAACTAAAATCCTTCCTCAGACCAAATAAGTGCTGAGGAGTATAATTACTGATAATCAACTAAACCATGATTTTATTTATTTTTTAAATGAGTTATGGGTCTAATAAATAGGTGGAATAGATTCTAATAAATTTTTTTTCTTTTTTTTTAGATTGCTATTTTGCTTTGAAGGTATGGAATGCTCAAGAGGCAGGAGCAGCAGCAGTGTTGGTGGCTGATAACATGGAAGAGCCATTAATAACTATGGATTCACCCGAGGAGAGCAACGATGCAGACGGGTACATCGAGAAGATCAACATTCCCTCGGCCTTGATAGAGAAATCTTTCGGCGACAGCCTTAAGGAGGGGTTGAAAAACCGTCAAGACGTGGTGGTGAAACTGGACTGGAGAGAGTCAATGCCCAACCCCGACAAGAGAGTTGAGTATGAGTTTTGGACAAACAGCAACGATGAGTGTGGGGCCCGCTGCGACGAGCAAATGGACTTCGTCAAGAATTTCAAGGGTCACGCTCAGATTCTCGAGAGGGGAGGCTACACCCTCTTTACGCCACATTACATTACTTGGTACTGCCCGGAGGCTTTCATCCTTACCAATCAATGCAAGTCTCAGTGCATAAACCGCGGGAGGTATTGTGCGCCCGATCCCGAGAGGGATTTTGGCCAGGGGTACCAAGGGAAGGATGTGGTGTATGAGAACTTGAGGCAGCTTTGCGTGCATCGAGTTGCCAACGAGAGCAACCGCTCTTGGCTTTGGTGGGACTTTGTTACCGACTTTCATATCCGCTGCTCTATGAAACAGAAAAGATACAGCAAAGAATGTGCCGAGGATGTCATGAAATCTCTAGGTCACTGCCTAAAAGCTTCTTTATATCCCGTCCCTACTTGCGTATGCCTTCTAATATCTCCAATCTCATCAATGCAGGTCTACCCATCGAGAAGATTAAGAAATGTATGGGCGATCCCGAAGCTGATGTGGAGAATGCAGTTCTAAAAAATGAGCAAGTAGTGCAGGTCATACTTTTTGTGCCCGTATGACATTTTAGAGTACACTTGGTTGATCAATTCAATTCAGATTACGTGACTCCTTTGTATTATCTAATCAATTCATTCTGCATTCCTAACATTCAGGTCGGCCGAGGATCTCGTGGTGATGTTACCATCTTGCCAACATTGGTTGTTAACAATGTCCAGTATCGAGGTTTGTTCCAAGCAGCTCTATATAATAATAGTCTTCTCCCATTGACTAGGTGTTAATTGCGTTACCTTTTATATTTGATAGTGCAAATTGGGGTGACCTTAATGACCAAATTCTACAATCCAAAGTTCAGATTTTTTTTTTTTTTTTAAGCCTTTTTTGATTTGAACTAAGAACACAGTTATACATCTCCTGCTGATTTTATTATTTTCATTATTGGGCCTCGTACTCTCACTCACTTTATTAGCATTGTACATCAACATTGATATATGAGGAACGAGGTTTTTTCTTTTCTTTAGGCAAAGGAGCATGTCGCCGTTGTATTTTTGGGAATAACTTGCAGATTTGAAAACTTCAACATAAGAAGATTATCTTGGCGATTAAATATACTTCCAAGCTTAAAATTACCAGCCTGAATCATTGCCCTTACTTGCCATCTTTTGATAATATCTTTCCCAATTTATATATGATATGAGGATGCTGAAGTTCTTAATGTTGCTTGCGTTTAAGGAAAATTGGAGAGGACATCCGTGCTAAAGGCAATATGTGCTGGATTTAAGGAGAAAACAGAACCTCCAGTCTGTCTGAATGCAGGTCGATCTTCTTATTTTATTTCCATCTCTTAACTTTCTTCTTTTTTTTTTTTCTTATCTTATTATTTATTTATTTATTTCTTTTGCTGAAGTTTTCTTCTTTTCTTTTCTCACCACACATTTTTAAAAGTGTATGATATCTTTCCCTTGTTCATTTTACTTAAACAGATATCGAGACAAACGAGTGCCTCGAAAGGAATGGTGGCTGTTGGAAACATAAACATTCTAATATTACTGCTTGCAAGGTACAAAGAACAGATTTGATTATTGGACCATACAGCAAATTTCTGTTTGGACTTGTTAAATTTTGGCTGTGTATTTTATTTTAATTTTTGTCTCTTTTTCTTTGTTGCTCAGGACACATTTCGGGGAAGAGTTTGTGAGTGCCCTGTTGTAAATGGTGTTCAGTATAGAGGCGACGGTTATACATCTTGTGAAGGTAAACCATTTCTCCGTAACAAACCTTACATAGATGTAAAAGGTTCCACACGAGCTCCTGTGCAGCAGCGTGGCGGCAGTATCATAGGGGATTGGCTTTGGGTGTGGATAAGCTAAGGCCTTGTTCGTTTCGTTGATTCCAGTTTTCAATTCGAGTTAAAAAGTGAATTTATTGAGAAAAGACACTATAGCACATAAAGTTGAATTTTTGTGAAAGAAAACACTGTAGAAAAAACGTAAGTTGTGATTCAAACCAATGAAACAAACAAGGCCTAAAATCTGCTGGGGTCATGTGGATTCTGTTGCTTAATTCATAGTTGAGCTACTAAATATATTCAATAAACTCTTAACTATTTATAGTTTCGTCATAGCAATATTTTTTTCCTTATTAGTTAGTCTTATTGATTCCATCACAGCTTGCCAGTTTTAATTAATTTAATTTCACAATCTGTATGTATCGCTCATTTTGATTTATGGAACATGCATTTTGACTATGAAGTGCTTCTTTCTTAACAGCTTTTGGGCCTGCGAGATGCACAATGGACAACGGAGGGTGCTGGTCAGAAACTCGTCATGGATTAACTTTCTCAGCTTGCTCAGTTCAGTGATATTTACATGTTTCTTGCGCTGGTTTCGCGGATCTGTTGGTCGGATATACTTTTAGTAGGTTTTGTTTGTACTTTCATTTCATTAGATAATATTTAAAAAATTGTTTTTTTCAGGACTCTGACTTGACCGGTTGCCAATGCCCACATGGCTTCCGAGGGGATGGTTATAAGTGTGAAGGTGACCGAGCATATTTCAATACAGCTCTTGTAGAGAATAATGTTGCTAAGGTCCTTTAGGTCTTATAAAATGCATTTGCTCCTTTTGATTGTGCAATAGACATCGATGAATGCAAGGAACGCAGCGCTTGTCAATGCGATGGATGCAGCTGTAAGAACACTTGGGGTAGATATGAGTGCAAGTGTAAGGGAGGCCTTCTCTATATGAAGGAGCAAGATACTTGTATCGGTAAGACGACACAGACAGTTATAGTACATTTTTCATTCTTATGTATGAATAAGTTTACTCACCATCTTCAATCACCTGTTACGCTTAGGCAGTGAGAATCTTTACTTGAGAGGGTGTAATTTCTATCCTGTCTTATGTCCGCTAATTATGCTTTTGCTAATTTAGATTCATTTGAGCTGTGCTATTAACAAGAATGATATAGAACTTTAATCAACTTGATTCTACATGTAGAGACCGTTAATACCTGTTTATAGCAAGTTAATGTGAGTTAAGCTGCTTAACTTTAGGGACTAATTATACTCCTTCACAACTCCATTCTTGAAAAAAAAAAATAAAAAAAAAATAAAAAAGAGGTGAGTTTTACAAAGTTGGACTAGACTTATCTGATGACATGATAACAAATGTGAGCTCATTCAACTTCCCTCTATCCCATTACGGATTAGTGCTTGTTCGAATCCGTCTGAAACAACTTGCTTTTTCTGCAGAGAGACGTGGATCGAGATTTGCGTGGCTCATAACTATTATGGTTCTTGCTTCCGTGGTTGGATTAGGTCTTGCCGGTTACATATTTTACAAGTACAGGCTTAGGGTAATGCCTCAAGATTCTCTATTGACTTAGTTATTCCTATCCACCGTGAGTTGGTCTCTATTATCAATCGCATGCAAGCTAAACTTACTTATCTCCATTTGCAGTCGTACATGGACTCGGAGATCATGGCTATCATGTCACAGTACATGCCACTGGACAACAATCTCAACAACCGAGTGCAGACTGCGGAAGCAGAACCATTACGACAAGGTTCCGTGTGAATTCATGAGGTAAAACTTGTCAGCTTGTTTCTCAGTGTTACTATAAAACTACAATGGTAGTGCATTCTCCTTTTTCATCGCCCCGTTTATGGATTGTAATATTTTTCGAATGCATATGTTGGGCTTGGCTAAGTTTGATCTTGAACCGCATCTGAGCAGGCTTCGTAATTAGCTTTTAGGCTTCGTAATTAGCTTTGGTCTAAATCCTAATTAGCTTGTTCGTTTGGATCAATTTGTAAAATTGACTATAATTTTTTTTTTCTTCCTTGTATCTGCAGAAATAAAAGAGGCCAATGGATTGAGAGCTGAAGAAGAACATCCATCCATCCATTGTAGAGGAGAAACATAATATGGATGTGCATATGGTGGTTGTAGATACTTAAGAGATACAAACAACCATTTGATAGCTCTTGTGAAAACCAGAACCAATTTAGGAAATTCTTTCATGTGAGCTATCTATCTACAGGAACTTTCATAACGGAACATTTTTTTTCTCTTTTTTTTCCCCTAGATAAATTACTCGAGATGTAAATGCTGGTTTGAGGATTAAAAAGAAAAAAAAAAAAAAGGTCGGTGTAGGTGGCAACACATAGCAGAATAAAAAAGGAATCAAGGAAGAATGGGGCTGTGAAAATTAAAGATGTATAATTCTTCCTGCAGTAAACAAACACTACAAAATGTTGTTCACTATTTGTTGTAAAATAAATAAGAGGTCTTCTACAGTTCCGCAGTTTATATTTGGGGAAACGCTTCCAAACTTTTTTTAAAGTAAATACACCAAACTTTTCTTCTTCTTTTTTTTTTTTTTTTTTTTTTCATACAATTTTAGGAGTTCTTTTGTGAAGGGAAATACAGAAACGTTTTGTTAGTATAGGATGCAACATTGCAATTTCCTCCGAATATATTGTTTGCTTACTTTATTGATTTTTTTTTTTATTTTTTTTTGGTTGCTTTGCGAGGAAATGTATTCCTAATTTCGCCCTACATTTTCTCAACTTGCAGAGGAAATGATCACCCCTTATATTCTCTCGTCTCAATTCTCATATTTCTTGAGTTCTACAGTACTCTCAATCCACAAATTTAATTTAATTTAATTGTAGCCCCAAAATATTCTTATTCACGCAAAGATGGACTGTCTTTTTCTTTCCCACTAATATAACTAAAAGATTGGCCAAAATACAGAGAAGGCACAAAAGTTGTCCTTTTTGTAAGGATTTATATATTCATCTAAAAGCAAGTAATATAACAATGTATTTTGCTTCCAGAAAGGAACTAAAATGTGTAATGTAGTTGAGTTTTTCTCTATAGTGCATCAAGAAAACGCCTATATTCCTTTGCCTATATTTTCTCTACTTACTCTTATCCAAAAACTGCTTTTCTAATCTTCTTACTCATTAAAACACATTCATTTTTAGCTTTAAAATAATATACTAATTTATATTAACCAACTACTTTCTTTCCTTCTAAAATCCTACTTTATAACTTAAATACGCATCTCTCCTTCATTTCATATTGACCTCATCACTACACTGATCACGCCAACTAATATTCTATCTCAAACCAACAATTGATCTTCAAAAATAGCCCATTAAAGCTCTGAACCACTCCAAATAAAATAAAATAAAATGAACACCATTTTCATTATCTTCCTAATTATCTCCTCTCACTTGATAATAAACTACAACCCCCAACTTTTAGTCTCATGTCAAAGCCGTAGTAAAATACCATTCGTCAGCAGGCAGTTAGGGTCTTGGCATCTTTTGCAAGAAAGCATTGGCATTTCAGCCATGCACATGCAGCTCCTACGTAACAACAAGGTCGTCATCTATGATCGCACCGACTTCGGCCCTTCCAACCTCTCCCTCGGTCGCGGCCGGTGCCGGTTCGATCCTTCGGACACCGCCCTTCAGAATGATTGCACCGCTCACTCGGTCCTTTACGATCCAGTCCTCAACACTTTTCGACCTCTCATGCTCCAAACCGATTCTTGGTGCTCCTCGGGATCTGTTCTTCCGAACGGGACCCTAGTCCAAACCGGCGGTTTCAACGACGGTGATCATGTTATTCGCACATTTAGTCCTTGCATGGATGAAGAGAATTGTGATTGGATTGAGACTCCAAATTACTTGGCTCAACGAAGATGGTATTCTACCAATCAAATATTGCCTGATGGTCGGATAATTGTAGTCGGAGGAAGGCGGCAATTTAACTATGAATTCTTCCCCAGGAACCTGGGAGACCCTTCTCTTCTGTGGCTCAATTTCCTAAGAGAAACTTCGGATTCGTATGAAAATAATCTGTACCCGTTTCTTCACTTGTTACCGGATGGAAACCTGTTCATCTTTGCCAACACGCGGTCCATATCATTCGATTACAATCAGAATCGTATTGTTAAGGAGTTTCCTCCGATCCCGGGTGGTGATCCTCGGAACTATCCAAGCTCAAGCTCCTCTGTTTTGCTTCCGTTAGACGAGAACAAAGAATATGTTGAGGCTGAGATCATGATCTGCGGGGGAGCACCACGCGGCGCGCATCGGCTGGCTTTGGAAGGAACCTTTGTGGAGGCCCTTAGCTCATGTGGGAGACTGATTGTCAGTTATAATGATCAAAATCCTAGTAATTGGGTTATGGAGGACATGCCCATGCCTAGGGCTATGGGAGACATGGTCATTTTACCCCAGGCGACGTGATCATAATCAACGGTGTCGGCCAAGGCACTGCCGGGTGGGAATTGGGGCGGGACCCAGTGATGGCACCCTTAATTTACTGCCCAAATGCGGAGCCGGGCCACCGCTTTACCGTCATGGAATCGTCGTCGCGGCCAAGGCTATACCATTCCACGGCGATTTTACTACCCAATGGGCAGGTTCTCGTCGGGGGTAGTAACCCGCACGTTTTCTACAACTTCACCGGCGTCGAGTACCCGACAGAATTGAGCCTCGAGGCATTCTCGCCACCGTACCTTTCGGCGGAGAACGGGCTAGTGCGACCCAATATTCTAGCGGCCACCGGGGTTTTAGGTTATGGCCAGTTCTTCTCGGTGGTGTTCACGGTGCCCCTGTATAACGGTGCAAATGCGGTGTCATTTAGGCTGATAGCGCCGTCGTTTACGACGCATTCTTTTGGGATGAGCCAAAGAATGGTAGTGATGAAGCTGGGTACGATTTCGCAAGTAGCGCGATTCGCTTATAACGCAACCGTCATAGGCCCATCGACGGCGGAAATTGCGCCGCCGGGGTATTATATGCTATTTGTGGTGCACTGTGAGATACCTAGTTTTGGTGCGTGGGTGAAGCTGCAGTGAAGTACTGATGAGGTTATGAATGTACGGTTGTATGGTTGGTCTACTTCTTGTAATACTGTAGGTCGTTAACTCATAAGATATCTACTTTTTGCTCGTAAACTTGTCAAGAAAATAAATAAATAAATAAATAAAAAGGACGAAAATGATCACGATTAATAAAATTACAAAACAAGTGAGACTAATTAAGCCAGTTGGGTAACTGCTCGCATCGCATGCATTAAAATTGTGTGTGAGTGGATAACGATTTCTACCTCAAACCAACATAACATACATGCGTGATTATTCGTAAAATTAGTTCTATTTATTATAACTAAATATGAATTAAACTAATTAAGAAAGATTAATCACATGATTAGGTATGAGAATTCATATTCACAAATTGTTTTGGATATTTCCAAAGTTTTTCGACTAAATTTATAAAGGTCTATATTTTTGTTTCTCTTTGCAATATTACTCGACATTTTACAAATTGTATAAGAAAAACTCAAAGATTGCTCCCCATATTTTAGCTAGAGTACTGAAGATTCTTATTTGATTAAGAGCTAGTCGCTTCATTATTGTGTTTTGACTGCTAGTTGCTTTATTAATTTGATTAACTAAAATAATTCTCCCTTTGTTCGATTGCCATTTCTCATTTTTGGTAACCTGCCAAGTGCAAATGTTGATATTCAAATCCCATTGGAAGGACTTATTACAATGGAGCATATAATAGTCATATATATATATATATATATATATATATATATATATATATAGGCAAGGTCTCTGGTCAGGCACTTGAAAAGTGTCTGACCAGAACGACACTTGTACATTTATGTTGAAGTGTGTATATTTATATGTGTTTCGTGTATATATTTATATGTAAAGTTGTATATAAAAAATGATAATGTATATTAATCCTCAAAACATGTATATTTTGTAGTAATTACGTGAATATATAGCTAAAAAATATGTATAATGGCTGATTTGTTGTATTTCATGGTATTGAATGTTGTTTGGATTTTTTTTTTTTTTTTTACGTAATCTTTGTAGGGACATATATTTCTTATTTAAATTAAGTGAACATATAACATAGTAAGATGTATATTGATTGAACTTGGTTTGGAAGTTATTTTTGCTTGAAAACGTGTTTACTCATTTGAAGATTGAATATTGTTGCCGTTCTTACGGGTTGTATATTTGCCGTATGAGACATGTGGATCCGATATAAATAAGTGAATAACTGAGGCAGTAATGTGTACAATGACTTAGTCGTTGTTGTTCAGTAGAAGTTGTAATGTAGTTTTGTTGTACACTAAAAAGCATGGTGATGTAACTTTAAATAATCTTGTAAAAAGACTAGGCACCAAATGTTTGATTTGTGGAAGAAATTAATTTTTTAGAGGTTGTGGCATTACGGATGACATTTTTAATGATTTTCATTTGATTTGGAGATTCAATTGAATTCAACCAATTTACTTTGTTTTTTTTTTTTTTTTTTTTTTTGTTTAATTAATCCACGTGCCAACTAGTGATTAACTAACCCAAGTACCCAACTAAGGCTTCTTTTACTTCCGTGATTTGAATTTTCAATTCTAGTTGAGATGTGACATTTTTGAGAGTTTTTTTGTAGTAGAAAAGTTAAATGTGATATTTTTTGAGAGTTTTTATCAGTAAAAATTTAAGACCTCGAAAATTCGAATCGGTGAAATAAACGAGACCTACATAGTTGTGTGTAGGCTAGGCCTCTTGGACAATTTCAACGTGTCATCAAAGTTTCTAATATGTCGCTTTGATTTATACATTTGTCGGTTGTTGTGGCACAAAACATAAGAGCAAATTAAGCGACACCAACACCGAACGACATAAACATCTCGCGTAAGTCATAAAGTGGGACCTACAAGTTTTGATGCCGTTCAAGTATTTTGCAAAAGCATAATTTTGGGGTGCAAATGAAATGAAATATAAAATTAAATTTGCAGGCCATACTTAGAATTTAATTCTTAGGAAATGGCTTGAGATTTTTTTTGTGTGTGTGTGTGTGTGTTAACAACGCTTTCTTGTTATTTGTTATTTTAAAGTGGAGGTATTCAAACTCTATACTTAGAGTGAAGTCAGGTGTAGTATTATCGTTATACAACACTCATAAATATTAATTTTTGTGCATCTCCGACATGTTTATTTTGCTGAGGAATGTTCTTTGAATCACGTCTTTTTTTTCCCTTTTAAATGAAATATTCGAATTTAGTGCTTTTAGTTGTTGGATTGTATTATGATTCAAATCATAGTTTGTAATTTGCTATAATATTTTCTCTTATAAAAACACACGTAAACTGAAAATGATTCTAAATCATAATTTTGAATCTATCAATTAAACATCCACGTCGAATCTCAACAAATTTTGTATGGTTTTCAGCAAAAAAAAAAACAAAAACAAAACAAAAAACAAACAAACAATTATGCGGATTATGCAGTTTTTTTTTTTTTTATTTTTGGTTAAGCATGCAGCTTTTGTTTACATGCCCTGTAAGATGTTTTTTTGTTCTCTGGAAAAAGGGTTAAAGATAGTGTCCCCCAAAGCAAAAAAAAGGTTAAGAAAAATGGCCATGTCCTGTAGTCAAATGGAATAAATTATTTAAGCAAAGTGCAATAAGATTTTTTTTTTTTTTTTAAGCCACGCAAAAAAAATTATAAGCCATATATTATTAACGAAGATTATCTTGAACCACAGACGATTTTTCTAGTTTACTAAACTCTTGGAGGTCAATTTTCTAACATAAAACAGGAATATTCCCAGAATAAGAATTACATATACAGCAGAATTTTGTGGAAAACAATAGTAATAATTAGGGAAATAGTAGAAAATAGGTGAATATGAAAAGTTTAAGAAAATATATATGTCAATTTTTAGTTATAGAAATTAATAGGTCATAACTTGTCAAGTTATGATTTATAACTAGATAAGTTATGAACAAACTTGTTAAGTTATGGTTCATAACCAGATAAATTATGGACAAAAATCGTTAATAACTTGTCAAATTATAGTTCATAATCAGACAAGTTATAAATGAAAACAGTAATTTGACATATTATTAACTTATATAAACTATTAGCCTATTAATTTTAATTCATCTCAAGTCTTGGCTTATTTCCTCTTTCTCCTAATAATTATGGGGACAAACCCATATATATATTATAAGAGACTTTCTCCGATACGCTAATATATCGGTATGTTGGATTTTATATCTGGTAAATATGTATAAAATCACGTAAAAGTCAAATATTATACCGATATAACAGTTAAAAAACCTAAACATATTAGAGAATCTTTCCTATTATAAATATTTTACTCCCTAGTTCAAATATTCTCGTGACTCATGCTTGTGCTGTTGGATTTTAACTCATTCTCCCAATGTAACAATATGAACATTAACAAACTTTAATTTTCTTATTTTTATGGAATTAAAATTTATTAAAAATCGAGTTAAATCATCATGTACAATTTATTGGAGATTCCTCCAAGCTTATCACGTATATAAGAAGTTAAAGAGGTGACTTGTTTTATTTATTCCCTTAAACACACAGTTTATACTTTATCATCACAAAAATAAAACATAGCTTATGTTGACTTTTTTTTTTTTTATTAAAAAGCCAGATAAATCTGACAAAAAAAACATCAAACTCATTACGATTAAAATTATCAATCTTCAAAATTTATTTTCAATGCATCAAGCTCCATAAGTCTGCATTTGGAGTAAGAATTAGTGTTATAATTTAGATCATGATTAGTGACTCATTACAATATTTTTTATAAAAATATATATAAATTGAGAATAATTCTAAATTCATGACATCAAACGTCCCTCGACTTAGTCTCATATTCCTTATTTAAATGAGACTCATGATAAATGTTTTGGCTCCAACTTTAAGTGAGGAAAAAGCATATAAGGCAGGATCCATTTAGCTTGAGTCCGACGATTTATATAGCGGATTTAACACTGTAATTTTATATTGAACCGGTATATACTCCCGTTAAAATTAAGGAATAGATCATTGGGCCATCAATTTATTTTATTTTCTTATTTAAAAAGATAGACATTCTCCATTAAAATCATATTAATTTAAAAAATTATACAAAATAAATAATTTATAATACAAATTTAATAATTAAAAAATATAAAATTATTAATAATTTTATTTTTCCAGTTTTACAAGAGAAATTCCAAATTATTAACTAACATTGGTTTAATGAAAATTTCTCCATTAAACAAAATGAAATCACAAATCTATACTAGCAAAAACAGAAAATGAAATTACAAAATTGTCCTAAGAGACTAGGTGGCAATTCAGTTAACGTCGTGGTACGTTTTCGTGTTGAACCCTTCGGTTGATGAATTAGTTTATTTTGGGGTTAACCACGACACGTTAACCCGTTTATTAAATAGGTCATAAACGTGTCGTGTTTTTGATTACCTACCAACACGTTCTGAAACAGGTCTTGTCAACTCATGTTTATGAAACAAGTTATTAACCTTTTTGAACCTATTTCAAAACCTATTTTTGAACATGTTTCTCAATTGTTTAACATGATGTAGAGAAAGTAAAAATTAAAACAAACACATGAAAGTCTCTCACAAATTAAAAAATAAACACATAAAAATCTCACAAATATCTTTACATGATTAATAATTAAACATTTAAATAATTTGTTGCGACTCAAAGTACATCATTACGCTTCGGAGAAGTTGATCCCTCGTGAGAAAGATTCATCTTCTTTCAATGAAAAGTTAAAGATATCTTTTGGAAGATCCCCCACCTCTTCATTGAAATGAAAACAAAAATATATATAGATACAAGTTAGTTCAAAATCAATATAGGAAATATACATAATTTAAATAAGTTTGAAACAACCTTTGTCTCCATATAACCAATCTGATAAAACAAGTGTTCAAGTTTAAAGTGAGCTACGAAATGAATCAAGAACTCAAAGTGTTGAACATTTCAATTCAAATGTAACACAAATATTTCAAAGAATGAGAGGAATTTGAAAAAAGTGTAAACAATCATTTCGATGACCAAAGAAGGAAACCAAAATTGAAAGGTTTTATTCGACTTGGATAGTGGAATAAAAACAAACTTCACAAAGCTTTATTCATGCATAAAATGACTAAAATAAAATATTTCCAAATAGAAGTCTAGATACAAAAGTAGTAGCATAAGAAGAGTAATTCCTGAGTTAAGCATAAATAGGAGCGAAAACAATTAATATATACAAACTTTCATATGTACACAATATTTACAAACTTTCACCCCGACTTACTTAGAATGATCCAAATGTGTTCTCTCCATTGACGTCATGTAGAGAAACCATCATTGTCCTTGTGTTCTCGTAGAAATTTATAGAAGCTTGAAATAGAATGTGTTTTCACATAATTTAAGTTGTATTTTTTACAAGCTACTTTTCTCACCAAGATTCTTCACAAATATAAAGATGGCCTTCTCGGCATCGAGTTTTATCCCCTTATGGACTACATACACAAACCCGCCCAATAGTCAAATTGGGAACCAGATATATGTGCCCATAATCATTCAAAAACTCAGTAAAGCACCAATATAGGATATGTTAACATAATTACCATCCAAAATCTTTGCTCACGAGAAACCACAAATTTGCCTTCAACAAGGGAAGAAACACATACCCCTTGTTGCATAATTAGTACAAACTTCATACAAGGGGAAAAAAAAAACTTCTATACAATTTCTGATGATCTTGTGCGTATGATACACATGAAAACTTTTGCACAAACTTCATATACATAAATACAAAATTAAGACTTTTACAACCATGGTATTCAACGTGATTTTCTTATAAACAAAGATTTAAACCACATATCAAACCATAAACAAAATTCATAAATCCAAACCATAAACACATATTAAATCATTAAACACGAAAAAGAAGTAAAAACACAAAGATAGATCAAATCATCAAAGCGAAAAAAAAAAAAAAAAAAAACAAAAACAAAAATGGATGGATATTCACAAATACTTTGAAATGGAGCTGCCGATATTTTTTTGTGAGAAAGAGGGTCACCGTGAAGAGAAAATTTGAAGAGAAGAGAAAGAGTGGAGAGAAGAGAAGAAGGCGAGGGCAGGAGAGGGTTCTAGATTAAGAAATTTCATGGCCAATCTTTGCGAAGAAATGAGAAGAAGCGGGGTATTTCCGACAAAGAAGAAGAAGAAGCGAAAAAATAGAGGTATGGGAACAAGGGTGGGTAACTAAGAAAGAGAGGGCCACTGAAGAGAAGGAGCGGCGGTGGAGAGAAGACACGGCCGACAAAGCGGAGAGAAGAGAATGATTTTAGCTAGCGAGATTTATTCCGATTCCTACTTTTTTTGTTTTGTACACAAATATACTTTTATTATATTATTTTATTAATTTTTAAAAAAAAATTGATAATAATTTGTAAAAAAAAAAAGAAGTAATAAACAAAGAATTGGGTTGTAAACCTGCCAAGTGCAAATGTTGATATGCAAATCCCATTGGAAGGACTTATTACAATGGAGCATATAATAGTCATATATATATATATATATATATATATATATATATATATATATATATAAGAGTTGAATGTTAAGGGATCCATTCTTTTCCATGTTCGTATGAGTTCGATTTATTTCTACAAGATTAACGTTTTGTTTTCTTTCTTCTTCTCTGTTTTTTTTCTTGTATAAAAATTACAATACAATAAGGTGCACTAAATGTATCTTAATATTTTTATTCTAAGCTTGCAGTTTTTTTTTTTTTTCTCTTTTGTTTTTCTAATACCCAAAAATGTGTTATCTCATTTTTATATCTGCAACAAAAAAGAATAAATCAATATTAGAGGGCAATGATGATGTGGGGTTGCAAGCTAATTAAAGGGGCGACATTTGTGATTAAAACTAAAGAAAAACTTCTGATTTTTTTTTTTTTTAGTTTGTTTTAATATTTTAAAATCTATTAGCTTTCACATATTAAGCTTTAGTGATAAGAGAATTGTTCTTTTAAAGTATAATTTAAATATAATTTTTGAATTAAATTTAAGTTATAACTTAAATTAAAATTTAAATTTAAATAAAATTAAAACTTAAAAAAATATAAATTTAAATAAAATTAAAATTTAAATTATCTTTTTAAAATTTTTTGAACAAAAGAAAATGTCTAACGAGTTCCAAAGCGCAGCCTAAATTTAAAAATAACCCAAATATTTTGCTTATCCTATCAAAGAAAACTCCTGATACTTTTCTTTTTTTTTTTTTTTTTTTTTTTATATATATATATATATATATATATATATATATATCTAATTGTGTTAAAACGAGTGTGAAGCGGATAACGATGTCTTCTGTTTCTACTTCCGTCGAGTGATGTCGTCGTAGAATAGAAATATAGATTAGTTTTACTTACACTCTCTTCTCTCTGTCTCTCTCTCTCTCTCCTCAAATGGCAAATGCCTCCTCTTCTGTCTCTCACTGCCTCATCTCTAACCCCTCTCTTCAGGTCCTTCCCATTTTCTCTCTCATCTGTCTCTGACTCTTTCTGTATGTATATGTGTGTGTGTGTGTGTGTGTGTGTGTGTGTGTGTGTGTGTGTGTTATATATATAGATTAGAACAATAACTGGATTTTTTTTTTTTTTTTTTGGGGTTGGCAGTTGAAGAAGAAGGGTTTTCTTGGTCATGGATGGCCAGGCGGAAGACCCACTTACTCGTTCTCCGACGACTCAAACTCAAATTCAAAGAATTCAAAGAATTCCGGCATTCGGCCCATGAAGATCAACGCAACTGCTCAGACTCCTCCGTTTCCACTTCTTCAGCCTCCCAAAGTTGAAGATTCTCCTTCTGAGGTTACTTCTTAACCCCCTCTTCCCTTCTTTCCTTTTTTTCATTCATAATCTTCTTAAACAAACATTTTCTTTTCTTCTTTATATTCAACTTATTCAAAGCCACCAAAGAAAGTTCCTATCCTATAAATAAAAAACCAGAGGAAATGCCTTTTTTGTGGTGCTTTGTTGTTGAATTTCTGGTTGTAAACTTTGTACGCAAACTGTTTGACAAATTCCCTGCCAAAGTGGGTTTCTTTTGTCTCAACAATAAGCACATTCTGTTCGGTTTTGTTTAGTTTATTTTTCTATTTTTAAATTATTCCTCCTACAGTTGGAGCCAGCAGACCCTGATTTCTACAAGATAGGCTATGTTAGAAGCATGAGAGCTTATGGAGTTGAATTTAAGGAAGGCCCCGATGGCTTCGGAGTCTATGCTTCCAAAGATGTCGAGCCGCTTCGCCGTGCCAGGGTGAGTCTGTTTTTACTTAGTTTTGATATTTCAGGCGGCCTCACTCACCAAGCTGTATAAAAGTTGTTGATTTCGCAATTCCTGTGTTTTGGTGGTTTTTAACTGCTCAGGTTATCATGGAAATCCCACTTGAATTGATGCTAACCATAAGCCAGAAGCTTCCATGGATGTTTTTCCCGGATATCATCCCAGTGGGTCATCCCATCTTTGATATTATCAACTCAACCAATCCAGAGGTAATGGATTTTTGATTTTTCCCTTATTATCACTGATCAGTAATAAAGGCTTCATCTCAACTTACAAAGCCTTTAAAGGTTTCCATTTTCTTTAATTTAATAACTTTGGTATCTTTTTTTTTTTAAATAAAAATAAAAATGAAAAATCTTCGGTCATTAAGTTTATCAGTTTCGTTTTGCTTTCTTAAGGGCTTCTTGTCCTCTTTTTCTTTGTATTACTTCAGTATCAGTAAACGAAGTTTCTTATTTGGAGGGAAAAAAACTGATATGAATCTGCATTCACTGATTCAGAAAGTTCTACAACGTTTCACAATTTAAATATTGATGATAAATAGTGAGCACATTTTAATAGTTGTAAAATGGACTTCCTCTGACAGCCGTCTTACTGGATTTTTTGCATACTTGTTTGTGGCAGACAGATTGGGATCTAAGGTTAGCATGCCTTCTTTTGTTTGCTTTTGATCGGGAGGGTAACTTTTGGCAGTTGTATGGAGACTTTTTACCTGGTGCCGATGAGTGTACCAGTCTTCTTCTAGCTTCAGAGGTGTGTAAATAAGCTGTAATGAACCTCTGATATTTCGGTTTAGAGAAATAAATACATAAATTAACATATTCGTGTGTGACATCACTACATTGTTAGGTGCTTAATTTTGACATGTGTTTTAGGGTTGCACTTAATGATTTCATGTTGTCATTAACATAAGATGACGCAACCTTCTTTTAGACGAATGTAAAGCCTATAACCAGAATCTGTAATAAGAATCTCTTGCATCATTGACAGTGTTTGTTGTTGCGATTCAACGATTTTCCAAAGAGATTTTAAATAACCCCGCCACTATGTGAGCGCCACTTAGAATTACCTCTTTTGACATAACTGTGTAAAATAATAAATTTTACTCTAATCTCCATGAACCAATTATGTGTTTTGCCACTTAGTCTTACAATAAATCACAAGTTATGCTTGTGGTAATTTTAGAAATTTGATTTTTGGAATCCGTATTCAATTGCAGGAGGTTTTATGTATTTTTATCCATATTGCCCTTTGTTTATCACAGGAGGAGCTCTTGGAGCTGCAGGATGCCAATCTTGCTTCAACTATAAGACGACAGCAGCGTCGAGCATTAGAATTTTGGGAAAAGAATTGGGTAATAAAAGTCCTTTCTGTTATACACGAGATTAGCAGACATTCTGCTCATTATTAGGTGTACTAAAGTTACTACATGTTATGCATGTATGTATGTGTATTAAACTTCAATCAGCACAACGGTTGTACCCCTCAAAATTAAGCGGCTTGCTCGATTTCCTGAGAGATTCATTTGGGCAGTGAGTATTGCACAATCACGATGCATAAACATGCAAATGAGGATCGGGCGCACTTGTTCAAGATGCAAATATGCTAATTCCTTATGCCGGTAAGCTCTTTTCCACCTAATTTTTCACAATATACAAGTCAGGACGATCAAATGTATTTTATGGAACCTGCCTTAGTGATTCTCCTTCATTAAGTGTTCCAAAAGTCTTCAACGCATACATTAGAGAAGTCATGCAACTTTCCATCTGGCATGTTTTAGTGTGAATGCACCTCTGCAGAAATGTCTACTAAAATAAGTCTAATCTAGAACTCTTCTTCCACTTTCTTTTTCGAAAATTCATCCTAGAGTTGCTTTAAATTGTAAGCAGCCTAGGTTCACTTGCTAAAAGATCTCAAGGACACTTGATAGACTTCATATGCCTTTCTTTAACCTTTCTTCTTTTTCATCAAATCCTAACCATCAAGCTACCATTTTATTTTGTAGTATAACATATGCTTCAAACAAGTGAAAATTAATTTATTTGCACCAGATAGAAAGTCAGTATTCTAAAATCAAGGATTTAATGATATTGGAAGATAGAAATGCATTTAGAACCACTGCTGGGCTCATTTATGCACGTTACCCTATTCTGTGAAATTTATTAAAATTGTGAAATATAAAAGTTCAAAATTTCCCATTTCCTATTATAATTTATTTACTCGAAGAATATTTTGTTATGTGAAATTTGATTCATTTTTCTACTGGTGTTGGTGGACTACTGGTCCTCGTATGCTCTTCCTAAATTCTTCTCTTTTCATGATTAAAATTTTAAAATAGCAATTTATTTTTGCCAGACATGTTAAACCATTCATTCCAGCCAAACTGTTTCTTCCATTGGCGTTTTAAGGATCGCATGCTTGAGGTGATGATAAATGCTGGACAGCGAATTAAAAAAGGCGATGAGGTATCCTTTCCATTCTATCACATTCAAAGTACTGCAAATATGAGTATACAAAGAAATGGTAGATTTCCTTCATTATGTTGAATTAGTTATATTTCACGAAACTTTTCTCATCATTCAAAAGCTAAAGTAAAACTCTACATTCTCCTGACGTTTGATACCACCCTTTAAACCCATTCTACACTTACCAGTTGCCGTAATCATACTATGCTAAGTTTTCCTGAAATTTGTGTTTAAATTCTGGCATCAAAAGCCTTGTTCCAGCTAATAGATTCTGGTGAAATATAGCATACAGGTTATATGACATGAATGTGTGGTCAGATACTCAGTAGAATTCGTGCCTTTGAATTCAGAATTGAAGTTGGATAATATCCTAAGAAGCTTTGTTTATAGTTCAAAAAATTTGCTAAAAATGAAGATAAGATGTTAATTTTGTTGTTGGTCACAGATGACCGTCAATTACATGAGCGGCCTGCCGAATAACATGCTCATGCAAAGATATGGGTTCTCCTCACCTGTGGTAAATTTTCTTTGTCATCCTGGTTGCTTAATTTCCTTTGTTGTTTTAATTCATTTTGAGTTTGCTAAAAGCCTTCTCATATAAGTTATGCCACACTTAAACAAACAAGTAATTCGGCACTTTTCTTTTTCTTCCATAGCGAACCATAAATTTTTTTAAATAAGTTAAAAGTAGACACAAGGCATGAAGAGGAAAGGTCCCTTCCCTAGTTCAACTCATGACTTCATGTTTTATAAAGTTTTTGGTTAGATGAAATCTTGATAGTGCCAACATGCTCTCCCTCACCTCTATATACCCGAATGTTAACTAGCTATTTGATTTTCTTTTCATGTAACTAAAGTTTAAATACGTCCTTCAACTTGCAAAGTCCTGCATTACTATGTAACTAACCTCTGAGAATTGCAGAATCCATGGGACGTGATCAACTTCTCCGGCAATGTGCGTATTCATTTGGATTCATTCTTGTCAGTATTCAACATATCTGGTCTTCCTGAAGAGTATTATCACAACAGTACGGTCCATTTTGTTTTCTATTTTCTTTTTTTTTTAGACTATAACATCTGGAAATTTGATTACTATTTAAAGTATGTATAAAATCTGTAGCAGGTAAACTATCTAATGATGGGGACACATTTGTTGATGGAGCGGTTATTGCAGCAGCAAGAAGACTGCCCACTTGGTCGGACGGCGATGTGCCTCCTATCCCGAGTGTTGAGAGAAGAGCCGTGAAGGAGTTACAGGAAGAATGCAAACAGATGCTTGCTGAGTTCCCTACCACCTCTAAGCAAGACCAGAACACGCTAGGTAAGTGTCCTCGCGAATGCATAGATCATAATTTGTCTTCTTCTTTTAGCCTCTTTTTTTATGGCTGAGTCATGCTTTATGCACCAACTGCATTGATCATAGTATGTCTTTTTACTTTCGTTTGCACAAGGTCAATCAAGTTTGTGTTTGAAATTTCTGTCTTACATTATTCGTTCACCGTACTTGATAATCTACTACTTTTACCTTGAAATCTGGATGTCCTAACTAAAAAGTTGAAGTTTTCAAATGTGACAAATTGAGTTATTGCTGATCACGGTAAAAGAAGATTATTGTTTAGAGCATATCTAAATTTGCAGTGAACTTGTAGATGTTGGGAGCTTATGGTTTCATTTTTCTTGTCGTCTTACCACTGACAGATTCAAGTCCGGAAGCTAGTAGAACGCTTGAAGCGGCAATGAGGTATGTGAACTATACACTCGACATTATTGATTCTAGAGCTCTTTTTTTCTTCCTTTTTTTTTTTTTGTTTTTGTTTTTTTGTGCGGGGTGGGGGGGAATGGTGTTTGTGGTTGAGTGTATATACTGAAAGAAGTTGAGAAGTGCTCTAAAACTTGTTGATTTGTGACTTTTGCAGGTATAGATTGCATAGGAAGTTGCTAATAGAGAAAGTCATGCAGGCATTGGATATTTATCAAGAGAGAATATTGTTCTAATATAAGTTATCATTCGCGTAGACCAAAAAAAAAAAAGAGAAGTGTTTTCCGATGGAAAAAAAAATGATGATATTTGGTTATGGACTGGACTGGAGTTGCTAAACTTAAGCTCCAAGGAGCGAGGGTAAAAAAGAAAAAGAAAGTTGTAAACTCATAAATATTGACGCAAATGGAAGTGATTGAGGTAGCAAGATATATAAAAGTATCAATTACAACCTTCCTTTGTCTTGTGCTCTGGGTGGTGTTGCCTCTTTTTACAAGGTGAAGGGCTCAAGGATTGTGTAAGAAGAGAAGACAAAAGCATTTTATTTTTGGTTAAAATTAAAAAGAGCAGAAGGAAAGTTGTAGTTGCTTTTCCAATGAGAGCATAGGGAAAATTAGACGAGCTCTCCTTGTATTTTTCATGTATTTGTAGAATTTATCAGCCTTCACGTTTGAATTTTTGGTTTTAATGTTGTCCTCGCAAACTCAGGCTGATGTTAGGTTATGAAAAGATCATTTACCTTTACTTTTATCAAAACAATGCGTTTAAATTAAACCTAAATTCCAATATAGGAGTGGCTTGAGCTTGGAACCAAATAAGAACCCATCAGTAGATCATCTCAAACACCAAAACCAAAAGAGAAGAGTGTTCACATGGTAATGCCCTGTGCAAGGAGGATGATGCAATTGCCAAAATCAAAAGAGAACACAAAGGGTCTGTTTCTTTTTGTTTTTGTTTTCATTTTTCACGTTTTTCGAAGTAAAAAAATGAAAACACGAAGTGAAAACGCGTTTGGCACAAAATTTTTTAGAAAACAAAAACAAAAACGTTTGTCTTTTTGTGAAAAATTGAAAACGAAAAAAGTTGTTTTCGTTTTCGTTTTCTTCTTTCTAAAAACGGTTTTCTTCTTTTTTTTTCTTCTCTCTCTTCTCCACTGCCCATCACCCTCGACTGCACCCTGACATCAACACCGACTGAAGGAGATGAAGGACGCCGGAGATGAAGGCCGACAGAGAGAGACGTCGTCGGAGATTCCCTCGCTCGGTGGCTATTGTCAGTCGTCGGAGGCCGCCACCGTCACAACGCCCACGTGAACACCGCCATCAACACCGACTGAAGGAGATGAAGGATGGCGGGGGAGAGAGAGAGAGAGAGATGCGGGAGATGAAGGAGATGCTCATCGTCTCCGGGGCCGACGGCCCCATGCCGCAAAACCAAGGCCCCCAACTCTTCTTCCCAGACGACCACGCCGCCGCCGCCCCTTCTTGTTGTCCGACCCCCCCCCGCCCCGCCCGTCGCCCTTCTTCAACTCCCCGGATTCTTCCCGTTATGTACATATAATATGTATATATAATGATGTTTATTTAATATATTTAATAATATTATTTATTTAATATATTATTATTTAATATATTATTACATGTTTTCAAAAATTAAACTACTAAACGCAGTTTCAGTTTTTTTTAAAACTGAAATCAATCTCTGAATAAAACTACTAAACGCATTTTCAGAAATGATTCCAAAATGAAAATAAAAATGTTTTTGTTTTCATTTTCATACAAAAAATAAAAATGTTTTGGAACCAATTCTAAACGCACCCAAAGTGTTTCGATCTCGCCCTACTTGGTATTGCATTGTGAGAGGTTGCACTTCATACATTGCTAGAAAGTGGAAACAAAGCAAACTAGATTTGTGCGAGTCTTCCTGTTCTGAAGCAAGTTCATCATGCAAATCCGGCACGAGGTTGGCCGGCGCCAACCAGAACGAAGAGCAACAAATATAAGAGAGTTTTAAGGCTTTTAGAGGCGTTCTTCCAGGATTTAAAATATTTTCCAATAATTTCTCTCTTGACCAACAAGTCAACGGGATGATATTGAAACTGGAAGTCCAGACGTGAAGGTTGTGATGTGGGTGTAGTTTTTAGAATTTTTCTGTAACATAGAAGCTTTTTGGTTATGGAATCAATGGCTTGATCATATAGAATCAGCTCCTCGAAATGGAATTCTTAAAACAACTGCAAATAATGAAGCCCTACCTTTTAACTCGTATGTATTTGTATCCATCTCATAATCACACACAAAAATTGTCCATGATCAAAATGGGTTGGGGGTCAAAGGAAACTTTTGAAAATTTCACTTGCATTTAACATTTACATAATTTCTACCTGTAAGATGCAAGTTGTCTTGATGTTTCAATTAACAAAATAATAGTAATTCTGATTGTACAGCAAACACAAGAATGAGAGGCTTTACCAATAATCCCCACAGGAACAAGTTCCACTCTTGAAATGATGAAACCTCCTCACATCTCTCAAGATGATCTCCCTGTCCATTATTTTCGAGATAACCTTTGCTGCGGCGTGGCAGTCGTTACAAACCCTAAGATTCTTGGCAACTCTAATGGTAGTCCCAGGAGGGGTATTGAGGATTCCAAAAGCTATTGCCAGCTTCTCACTGTGCCCACAAAGCAAAGTTTCCTTTGCCTCCTCATCAACATCGTGAAGCACACAAGAAGTATCCGGAACATACCCGCCTTCTTCATCCTCATCGCAGGTTCTCGAGAAACTCATGGAGCTTCTCACTTTGCGGGTGTGACCCATCACCTGCCAAAAACTTATGAACCTCGTCTCCAAATTCAATCCAACTACAACCCGGTTCTTTTCTCACTCCCATTTCCTTCATCCTTCTCCGAACATCCATTGCCTCATCCCAAAGTCCAGCAGACGAGTAGATATTAGAGAGTAGAACATAGTGGCTAGCCACATTTGGCTCCACCTGCAATAAATTCTCGGCTGCAATCTCCCCGAACTCTACGCTGTGATGAACTCGGCAAGCGCCAAGAAGGCTACTCCAGGCACCAGTTTTGTCAAAATCCAAAGGCATGGTGTTGATCAGTTGATATGCTTCTTCCACTTTACCGGCACGACCAAGCAAATCCACAATACACGCATAATGATCCGCCAAAGGCTCAACCGCGTAATCCTTTTTCATTCTATGGAACAAATCAAGACCTTCAGTTACCATCTTGGAGTGACTACATGCCGCGAAAACTGCTATAAATGTCACTTCGGTAGGCCTTGCTTCCTTATTCCTCATTCCTTCTTTCACCATCTTCTCAAATAGCTCCAATGCCTCTCGCCCTCTCCCGTGCATTCCGTAAGCCATAATGAGTACATTCCAGGTGATCACGTTCCTCATCGGCATTTCCTCAAACACAGCTCTAGCTATATCTGAGCATCCACATTTTGCGTACATGTCAACTAGTGCACTTCCCACCGCGACATCTGATGCCAACAAATGCCTAATGGCATAAGCATGGATTTCTCTCCCCTTAGCCAGCACCGACAATGCAGCACAACCGGGAAGGATCGTCATGAGGGTTACCGAATTCGGCTTAAGAATGTTTCTTCCCGTTTCACTTTTGAGTTCAGCATCACTAATTTTCTCTTTGGTCATCTCATGTAGCATACAAAGTGCTTGATTGTGGAAACCACAAATAACATAGCCAGTAATCATGGTGTTCCAAGATACTATATCTTTTCCTTCCATAGTTTTGAAAATAGATATTGAGATCTCTATCTTTCCTATCCTGGAGTACAAATCCATAAGTGCATTTTGCACATACCTATCCCTTTCCAAACCCATCTTCACCACATAACCATGGATGCTTTCTTTATCGCAGAACGCCTTGCAGCGAGCGCAAGCAGGCACAATGCTCGCCATAGTGGTGGCATTGGGAGAGAGCCCCGAAACTGCAAGCATCTCGAGGAAGAGGTTCAAGGCCTCCTCATCATACTCGTTTTGCGCATAACCGGCAATCATAGCATTCCAAAGCGCGATTTTCCTCTCCAAGATTGAATCGAAAACTCGGCGACCAGTCTCTACTTGTCTACAATTGCAATACATGTCAACTAAAGCACTTCCCACGAAAGAATTCTCAATCAAATCGTCATTTCTCACAGCGTAGACGTGAATTTCCTTCCCCAAGTCCAACATTTCCAAGTGGGAGCAGGCCGGAAGAACACTTGCAATTGTGACTCCATCAAGCCCAACCCCCTCACGAACCATCCGGCGCAATAACGCCAACGCTTCCACGAACATGTCGTTCTGCGACAACGAGCTTATCACCGTATTCCACGACACCAAATCACGATTCTCGAAGAGTTCAAACAAAGCTACGGAATCATCAACTCTTCCAAGCTTGGCATACATAGCCATCAAAGCATTAATAGTGAACGTTTTCCTATCATCCTTCCTCAAGCTATATCCATGAACTTGCTTCCCAAGCCACAAACCATAAAACCTTTCCAAATTCGAACAAGCAAGAGACACACTCACTAGCGTAAACGAGCTAGGGTCAACGTTCTCCTCGGCCAACATGGCCCGAAACGCCTCTAATGCAAGCGCCCACTCCCTGAAGCGACACAAAGCCGCAATCATTGAGTTCCAAGAAACTTGGTCTCTTTGGGGAATTCTGTCGAACACCTTCTGGGCATCTCCAATATCACCGCATTTGCCATACATGTTTACGAGGGTATTGGCGACGGTGACGGAGGAAGAGGCGTAGCCGAACTTGAAGACGTGGGCATGAATCTGTCTGCCGAGGCTGAGGTCGCGGAGGGAAGTGGCGGCCTTGAGAATGGGGGGGAAGGCAAAGTTGTCGGGTGGGATTGCCATTGTCATGGAGGTGTACGTGGAAACGGCGTCGCGGAAGAGGTTGTTGCGGACTTGGGAACGAAGGGATTCGATCCATGAGGATTGGGGATTGTTGGTTTGTGATTGTGATTGTGTTCGTGATTCAGTTTGCCTTTCTACAACTTGTTTTTGTGGAGAAACAGGGAGGGCGGCCAGTGGATAGAGTGGGTGAGTGTAGGAGGACATTTGGTTTGAATTTTCAACCTTGTTTATTACCCTATAATAATACTAATAATAATCCTTAATATAAAATGCATATATTACGTAATTATCAAAAGAATAATTCATATATATATATATATATATATTTACCGAATTCAGAGACTAGTATTACTTATAAATTTTCGTAGAGACCAAATGCTGTATAAAGATGATAAGGTTGTGCTATGGTCCAAAACAACCAAATGACAATCTGAATAAGGAACCGAAACAAAAAGAACAAATTTTTAGCATACTTGACTTTAACCAATCTATAGTGCATTAGATAGGTACATTATCTTAGTGTATTTTTGCTCACGCGTGACGAATTATGTGTGTGTATATTGACTTTGCAAATGAATCTAGTATTGTTTTCGTGCAAATTTCACTAGTGAAAAAGAGAGATGAAAAAAAAAAAAAAAAAACTATAAATTTTTTTGACTTGCAATTGCAAACTGGCGGGTTTTTTTTTTTTTTTTTTTTTTTATAACTATATACGTATATTATATCATATTTAATATTATAATAATATCTTATATTACGTATTATACATTTAATTATATTTATTAATATAATATATAATATAATTGTGATATTATAATTGATAAAAATTATATTTATCATTATAAGATAATATAATATAATATATAGTTGTGATGCTGTAATTAATAGTAATTATTATAATTATATTTATCATTATATTATAATATAATATAATATAGTTGTGATATTGTAATTAATAATTATAATAATAATTGGGATAGTAGTATTATTATATTATGTTATGTTATATTATATTATATGATATATATGTGATGTTTTCATTAATAATATGATAGTTATAATAAAAATTAAGATTATATTAGTTTAAATATATAATATTATAATTATAATTAGATATTATATTTTATAATATTATAATTAAGTATTTATATAATTATAATATAAATTTAATATAAATTTATATTATAATAGATAATATACTATAATTAAAAATGATAATATACTATATTATACATTATAAATATAATATGTTATATTATATTATATTATATTATATTATTATATTACCATTCTCACGCTATAGTCAAATGCACCCTAACTGTTGCTCTAAGAAAAATAATTATAATTGCAAAGTAATTTATTACCATTTCTATTCTATTTTATTTCAAAGTAATTGCAAAGAAAAGTAATTATAATTGTAAAGTAAAAGTAAACAAATAAATCATTTTTTTCTATTCTATTTTATTACTATTTATATTATCATTTTTACCATGCAACCAAACGCACCCTAAGTATTGCTTTAAGAAAAAGAATTACAATTGCAAAGTAATTTTACGATATTACCCTCTGGGGTGGAGACATATATACTGAGATGAATGAAATGGGAAGTACGAGCAGAATCTAATAAAGGGGAGAGGAGCGAGAGAGAGAAAGAGAGAATGGAGAGGGAAGAAGTAGCAAAAGTGTCGTCAATACTGATATACCCAATCAAATCGTGCCGCGGGATTTCTCTTCCTCAAGCTCCTCTTACGCCTACTGGTTATTGTTGTTTTTATTTTTCTATCTTTTTATGCGCATACATAACATATATATATATATATTGATTGGGGGGCAATAATTTGGTATTTTTGATGTGTATGTTGTTGTAACTTGCAAAAATAGGATTTAGATGGGACCGGCAATGGTTAGTGGTGAACAGCAAAGGGAGAGCTTATACCCAAAGAGTAGAACCAAAGCTCGCTCTTGTTCAAGTTGAGATGCCCAAAGAAGCTCTTGTTCAGCCTTTTTGGGAGCCAACTCAATCCTCCTTCCTAGGTAATTTTACCCATAAATAGATGTATATTTATATTTATATATATATATATATTTATAGATGTCCAATTCATTGTTCCTGGTTGCACACAGAGATAAAAGCACCCGGAATGGATGTGCTCAAGGTTTCCCTGAGTGGGCCGCGGGAAGTGGCTGATGGCGTATCTGTCTGGGAATGGTCTGGCTCTGCCCTCGACGAGGGACATGAAGCCTCAACTTGGTTTTCCACTTTTCTCGGAAAACCTTCTCGCCTCGTCCGCTTTAATGCTGGTAAACCTCCATTTCTGCTAAATCTTACTGTCCCAGAACCAAGGCCTTGTTTTTATTTTCATTGTTTCTCTATTTTATTTTATTTTAAATTCAGCTTCAGAAACAAGGCCTGTGGATCCTAAGTATGCTGCTGGCCACAAAGTCATGTTTTCTGACCTGTATCCATTTATGCTACTATCTCAGGTAAGGTTTGTGAATGATCACATAATATGTCCCTGTCATTATTCCTTAAATTGCAAGCTTAGAACTGGATTTTTGTTAAGATATTTGTACATATAAATAAATAAATCTGTATGTGTGTGTTTTGCAGGGGTCAATGGATGCATTGAATGAGGTTTTGAAGGAACCGATACCTGTTAACCGGTTTAGACCCAAGTAACTGACCATATCATATCTCTTTTATTAGCTAAAGTATATGAATTCTCTCTTTACAATTCTCAGTAGAATGTATATGTATCACCTTTCATTCTCAGGAATGTGAAACTAACTTCTATTCATAGACTACTCTTATTGTGCTGTTTTTTTTTTTTTTTCCTTCTTTGTATACATAAATTGAGGGATTCTCTCAGGGAACTCAAGTATCTTCGATTCCCTTGCTTTTATCTTATACTTTTGCATAGCTTATAAATCACGATGAATGGTTCACCAAAAAAAAAAAAATCTTGATGACTATTTACGTACATGGACTCGCAGCATTGTGGTTGATGGTTGCGAACCATTTTCAGAGGACGTATGGACAGAGATCAAAATAAAAGATTTCACATTTGAAGGTGTCAAGTTGTGCTCCCGCTGTAAGGTGAAGAGCTATGATCCTGCTATAATCATTAAGATAAGAAGATCAGTGCATTACAATTCACATAATTCATGTCCAAATCGTAGTTTTCTTTTTTGTGATTTTTTTAATTGACAGATCTTTTATAAGTGGCCTTAGCCACCTTACTATGTTAGATAGTACAGCAATTAAACTTGGAGAAAAAGCATCAATATGATATCATTTATCAATCAGGAAAAAGAAACTTTTTTTCAATTAAGGGCTTCCTGCGAATCCTGCATTTTTCTGTTGATTACAGCTTCTGAGTGATCCTAACTTTCAATTTATAGTAATTAGTATTAGAATCTCTATGCATAGCCACCTAGCTAGGAAGATCCTTAGTAATAATTTTTGTTTCAAATGTCTTGAATCAATGCTTCTGCGTTTTGGTGTTTTCATTTCATGATCAAATAAATATTTCTTCTCCGTTATAAAAAAATAAAAAAATTCATGGCCACCGGGATAAAAAGAGCTTTATGAGCAAATATTAATTCAATTGAGCTGAGTTCTTCACATGCTTGAGCTGCACTAGCCAGTTACAATTTTATTTTATTTTTTTTCAGATTCCTACAATCAACCAAGAGACTGGCATTGCAGGACCCGAGCCAAATGCAACTCTCAAGGCAATCCGGTCAGATAAAGTCTTGCGTCCTACTAAAAAACAGCAAGGAAAGGTAAGACAGAAAATGCCCTCCAAAAAGAAGAAATTATGTTCCACTTGTGTTAATTCATGCAATTTTCAAGCAATTAATGCGGGAAACTCCGATCATTTCCAGATTTACTTTGGGCAGAACATGGTGTGGAAGGACCGTGTTGCCGATGGGAAGGGAAAGATGATGAAAGTAGGGGATCCTGTTTATGTCATTAAGAAGGTCTCCAGTGCTGCTGAAGCAGTTGCTTGAACTTTCTAGGATACAACTGTTATTATATCTCTGTGATATCCACAGTTAATAAATAAAACAAGAGAGAGAGAGAGAGAGAGAGAGAGAGAGAGAGAGAGAGAGAGAGAGAGAGAGAGAGAGAGAGAGAGAGAGCCAGTCATGTGTGTGTACATGTACTATGAATAAGAAGAAAAGAGCTACTTCTCTGTTGCTTCTTGATCAAATTGTTTCTCTCAAAATATAACTTGTATGATTAACTTCTGTTCTATAAAGGAGACCACACTTATCAAAACTAAACAGGTATTCTGTCCAACGCAATCAAAGTAATAACGCGATGGGCGTGGGCCATTTAGTAACACGATGAGTCATATCTAAAGCAGCATTCTTTATAATAAACACCATAACCATATTGTATATATAAAAAAAAAAATAAATAAATAAACAGATCTTTTCAAATTCATAATCCTATTTTCGTTACTATAATGAAGACCGTAGTTGAACATCGTACACAAATATTCAACCTTTTCTAAATTTATCATCTTATCTTAATGTCATAAAGTTGCAATCTTTATGCTACCATTTGTTAATTATTGTAAGAGTTTTTGTTCAATTTTATTAATTGTAACGATGATTATCATCAGAAAGTTCTGATCTTTATGATAATGAATATATTTGCACATTATATATAAACGTTGTTGACCTTTTAAAAAAAATTAAAAGAAAAAAAGAAAATTTCACTTTAGTGTTAAGACTCCCAAAACAAAAACAAAAAAAAAAACAAAAAAACAAAAAAAAATCAACGACATGTTCTTATCTAAAAAAAAGAGAAAAAAAAAAAAAAAAATCGTTGAGCAACTCCACTTCTTTAAGACTTTAATAATATTTTAACATCACAAAACGATACGTCGTTATCTTATTCTTCTACTTCTTGTTCATTAATCAAACATACTCCTCATAAAAACCCCAACAGAGAAGAGAAGAGAAGAGAAGAACAAGGCAAAGGATAGCCACATTCCTTTTTCGTCTTCCGCAAAATCATGCAACGTTTCAGAATCGTCTTCCTAAAATCTCATCCCAGAATCTCTCAATTTCACTCGATTTTCGGTTTGCATCTACTTTTCTGCTGTTTTTAAGAATATAATTTATGGTATTTTTGCTTCTCTTCTCTTCATTCTGGTTTTCTTCCGGCATATTGGATAATGCTCAAATGGTCAACAACATTATCCTACTCAAAGTCCAGGCTTTCTTCAGTAATCCCATGTAAGTTTCTTCATTCCCAGTTATTCTCGCACGCTAAACATAACTATGGGGATGATGGGGACGAAAACCTACCTTTATCACCACAGCTTTTTATGCCATCTTCTTCTTCGCCCGATTCCGGTTCTTATAAGTTGGGGGATTCCACTTTTTATTCCCTCATCCACAACTACGCCAGTTCTGCCGATTTCCGGTCGTTGGAGAAGGTTTTGGATCGGATTAAATCGGAAAGACGGGTCTTGGTTGAGAAGTGTTTTATTGTTATTTTTAGAGCTTATGGAAAAGCCCATTTGCCCAATAAAGCAGTTGACTTGTTTCAAACAATGCTTCATGATTTTCGTTGTAGGCCTACTGTTAAATCCTTCAACTCTGTTCTTAATGTTATCATCCAAGAACATAAGTTTTCTTATGCTTTAGACTTCTATTATTCCAATGTTGTTGCTCTTCGTAGTGGTGTTTGTAAGGACAATATATTGAACATGAAGAACATGAACATTTCTCCTAATGTCCTCACTTTCAATTTGGTTATTAAGGCAATGTGTAAGTTGGGATTGGTTGATAGAGCCGTCCAGGTGTTTAGAGAAATCCCACTTAGGAATTGTACCCACGATGTGTTTACGTATTCTACGTTGATGGACGGGCTGTGCAAGGAGAATAGGATAGATGAGGCGGTTTCCTTGTTGGATGAGATGCAAATCGAAGGGTGTTTCCCTACTCCCGTCACGTTTAACGTGTTGATCAGCGCATTGTGCAAAAAGGGGGACATAGGACGCGCAGCAAAGCTCGTCGATAACATGTTTCTTAAGGATTGTCTTCCAAATGAGGCGACTTACAACGCTCTTATCCATGGATTGTGTCTCAAAGGTAAGTTGGACAAGGCAGTTAGTCTTTTAGATAGAATGGTGATGAATAAGTGCGTGCCAAATGACGTCACGTATGGGACGATTATCAATGGGCTTGTGAAGCATGGAAGAGCGGTTGATGGTGCTAATCTTTTGGTTTCGATGGAGGAAAGAGGGCGTCATGCGAATGAGTATGTCTATTCTGCTCTTATTAGTGGATTGTTTAAGGAGGGTAAGTATGAAGAGGCAATGGGGTTGTGGAAGGATATGACTGGAAAAGGACACAAACCCAATGTAGTCGTGTATAGTGCACTCATAGATGGTCTTTGTCGAGAAGGGAAGCCGGATAAAGCTAAGGGAGTTATGTTTGAGATGGTGAAAAATGGCTTCAACCCGAATTCGCGCACTTATAGCTGCTTGATGAGGGGTTTCTTCAAGGCAAGTGAAAGCCATAAAGCCCTTCTTTTGTGGAAAGAGATAGTTGCGAATAACTTGGAGAATGAATTTTGTTATAGCATACTTATTGACGGTTTGTGTGGGGATGGGAAAGTCAAAGAGGCATTGATGATGTGGAAGCAGATGTTGTACAGAGGATTCAAACCTGATGTTGTGGCTTACAGTTCGATGATTCATGGCCTTTGCAACGCTGGCTTGGTAGAGCAGGGCATGAATCTTTTCAATGAAATGCTTTGTTTGGAGCCCGAATCTCTACCGGACGTGATCACTTATAATATACTCTTGAATGCTTTATGCAAGAACGGTAGTAGCATCTCTCGTGCCGTTGATCTCTTAAATCACATGTTGGATCGAGGATGTGATCCCGATGTTGTTACATGCGACATTTTTCTGAGAACTATGAGAGAAAAACTAGAACCGCCTCAAGATGGGAGGGAGTTCCTAAATGAGCTTGCAGTTCGGTTATTGAAGTGGGAGAGGATCAAAGGTGCTTCCACAATTGTAGAAGTAATGTTGCAAAAGTTTCTGCCTCCGAAGGCTTCCACTTGGGCAAGACTCATCCGACAGCTTTGCAAGCCTAAAAAGGTTCAACGAGCGATTGAAAGTTGTCAGAGCAGCCTCTATTGCTAACATTTTTAAGTAAGACATTCGTTTTTTTTTTCCCCCTTCTCAATTCTAAGGCTCTATTTCATTGTTAAGTAATATATTCGCATTAGGAAATCAATAAAATAGTTTTAGTTCTTAGTCAGGCCATGAAAACCTTTGTTCTTGTTCATTTTTGATAACTGTCGGATTTTTTGTTTTTTTTTGGTAACTGGCATAAGCGGTCTCTAAATTCTTGAGTAGGTGACAGTTTAGTTTTTATTTTTATAATTTTAACAAAACCACTCTTAAACTCTTAAAATATTGGCAATTTGAACTTTTCCGTCCAAATCTGTTAATGATTTAACAGAATAGGTCATGTGCAATGCATGTGGTATGATAGTGAAGGATTTTTTTTGGTAAAATGACAATTTATCTTTGATGAAAAAATTGAATAAAAAAACAAAAACAAAAATAATAAGATTAAACTGAACTCAACAGATTCCAGAAAGAATTTTTTGAATCTTTTGATACAATACTTAGACAAGATTAATCGTTTGCTTGTCGTTGGAAGGAATTTGTTGCAGTTGGTGGTATGCATGTGTTTCTAAAGCCCTGCCTAGACTGTATTTGGTCTGCAGAGTTTTCTTTTTTTAGGTTAGTCTGTTCGTGGAAGCTTTTAATTCTTTAATGTTCATCTTTAATTTATTTTGATTTTCCTTTTTGAAGAGATTTTGTCCATCAAAACTAATGAGGACATTTCTGTCTTTTTATTAAAAAAAAAAAAAAGGAATCACGTGATGGATCACATATACAATATATGTGATTAAGAGTTTGTGGGTCGTTTTGCTAAAATTTTAAAAAAATAGGAACTAAACTGTCACTTACTCAAGAATTAGGAGTTGGGCTCCTTTTTTAGTAGCCTAGCTTCTCTTCGGAAATCTCGTCCTCTTTTTCTCTGAATTTTTTGTTTTTTTGTTTTTTAACATGTTATTCAGGTTTCTACGGGTGGTTGCAGGACAATCCGGTTAGATGAAGTTCTGCGTCCTCTCATGAACAGCAGGGAAAGGTGAGACAGAAAAGGCCCTGAAAAGAGTAACCATGTTCTGTTACATGCATTCTGCAAACAATAAACAAACATAACTCTCATCAGTTCTGGTTGCTTGGAAGGACCGAGTTGCCGATGGGAGGGGAAAGATGATGGAATTAGGTGATCCTGTTTTATGGCCTTTGAGAAGGTCTCCACTGCTGCTGAAGCAGTTGCTTGAATTTTCTTGGATAATCGTATGCTTGTGTAACTGCTATCTCTTGTATCACAATAATTAATAATTATTAATTTTTTTTTTTTTAAAGAAAAAAGAAAAGAAAAAAAAAAAAAAAAAAAAAAAACATGATGGTAAAGAGTCGTAATAGGCATACTGAATGTACTATGTGATTCAAATAAAAAATTAATAAAAATACATTAAAATAAAACAAAATCACACTAAATTAAATTAAATAAAATAGAGTTAATTTAAAACGCAACAAAATAAGCTACAATTTTTTTTCCTGTCTTTTGCTTCAAATCTTTATCCGCTTTTATCTTTATTTCTTTTATTTCTTTTTTTTTCTTCATTCTCTTTAAAAAAAAAAAAAAAAAAACACACACACACACACACACACACAATTTGCTGACTAGTATAATAATAAAAGAATGTTATTTCTTTAAAAGTCTAGAGCAACGGCCGACCAACTTGTATGCGAACCTTGTAGGCGTCAAAGAAGGTAATATCTACCTTTGCGATTCCAACATTGGAATCCCCTAATGTTCAGCAAAAAAAAAAAAAGGAAACCTAAACAAGTCAGCCCAAAAATTGTGTGGGGACCTATATTTGATAAGGGCACCTTGTGTTGACGGAAAATTGCTTGTGTTGAAAGTTACAAAGAGCAGGAGTATTGCTCTATCATGCTCTTCTCATGTTAAATCTAACTTGTGTTTTGAGTATTGTCGGAAAATAAAACCTAATATCCTGTCTATGATTCCCGAGCTTCTCGCATTTTCCTAGCAAGATATCTCATTCCATTAACAGCTCCCACTGCCAGTAGACCAGAAACGGCCTCTCTTGCACTTGAAACCATAACTTTCTGCTTCAAAATCTTCTGCATGCATTTCGCAGCCTCTTCTCTCGAGCTAATCGCAAGTTCATGCACATCTCCACCTATGATTGTAAGAAAACACGAAGCCCTTGTAACAAATTGTCAATTTTTTTTTTGGGACTCACTACAAGCAAAGCTATCATGCGAAAAAGGGAGCGAGACAACCCAATGTCTGAACATGACTTTGCCCAAAAATGAAATTTTTCCACCAAAAAAAAAAAAAAGGCTTAAAAACTACCCATTTTTTTATAAACAGTTTTTGAAGCGAGTCAGGGCGAATCTTTTGTCAGAGCATAGTTACAAGAATCACAAGTCAACGACTGCTTCAGAAACCATTTCTTCTGTGAAACAAACTGCATGTATATATCACATTGTAAGTTCATATACCAGATTCACAGACATATGTTTCTTACCTCCTAGCTTCGTCGCCATTTGGTTTCTTATCGTTTGAGGAAGAGAAGATACAAGAGTGTGAGCTGCTGACAAGCTACAGTCCTGTGTAAGGTAGACAAGCAATGTCTTTTTATCTTTTTCGACTTAGATATTTTAATGTTGTTACAGAAAAATATTACAAGCACAATGTTACTAAAGGTTGAGAAAATAATGTAGTCATTGCAAATATACGAAAGTACCATAACGTATTGCAATTAGCATTACAGCCGCGATTCATGTAGCATCTTCATAATTCATAATGATTGTGTTGATTAATCAAATTTAGAAGGCAATTAATTACCAAAAGAATTTAAAAGGAAATTGGAAAAGTAATTTTCATTTCATTTCTTGAAGCTAAGATAAATTAGGTTGCATGGGATCTGCTCTGTTTCATACGTGATCTTGCGCTATTTCCCCTTTACTGTAGCAATCAAGTATTAAAGCATTAAAAACACACACACACACACACACACACACACACACACACACACAAATTACCACTGTTGTGTTGAAAATATTAAATTTAGAAGGATCCAAATCCAATTATAGACCTGGTCAAGGCTGAAAAGAAAACGAGGAAAAAAATAAGGGAACAAATTCCAAATCTCAATAAATATTCTCTATATTTATACTGCTAGTTTGATCCAATAAATCCTATAACATTCATGAAAAACATTTGTGATATAGAGCAGAAAAAATCCTATATTTCTTCTACTTACTTTGAATCCAAGCAATTGTGCATGTGGAAGGACCTTGACGTCAAGTCCCCGATGTCCCTTACTAACTCCTTACTGTCCAGTGTCTATAAAGTTGCAAAAATCAGATTAAAAAAAGAATACTATACACACGCGCGCGCACGCCAATCACATGCATATATGCATATATTTGATAGAATTATAAAATTGTTGAAATGCATGCATAACATATAGAATAGACCAAAATAAAAGTCTTAGGCAGGGGTGTCTGATTAAAATACATAAGCAATGCATATTTCCCACTTACTCGTAATCTTAGCATCCATAATCTTCAAATACTCTAAGATCTTTTGGTCCGTAAGTTTCAATGTCATGATATCTAACTGGTAGTTTTGCAAAACTTCATCCACTGCTTGAAACCGTCTTTGGATCGTCATGAGTTGTTGATCTGATGAAGTTCCTCCACTAAGTCTATGATGATCTTTTCGTCTGTATAATGCTTCAACATCCTCTGATCTCTTCGAGCGAATGCAGTCCAAAATCTCTGCATCGATCAGATTATGCACGCATGGTGTACGTAAATCATCTGAATGTTAGAAATGTCATCCTTCTGAATTAAATTACCATTTTGCTACCAAACACAACTTAAGATTAGTGCAATAAAATACGCTAGAGATAATTCATACTTACCTTTAATTTGGGAGCAAAGCAGTAAACAGTAAGGAGAACTTGTTTGGCCTTCTTCTTCCATCATAATATCTGAGTGAACATCTACTCTAGCTCCACTTGGTTCAGGCTGCTCGGTAATGCAGCTTGTTGAATTTATGCGCTCAACGAAGCCTACATTTTGCTCGATATTGCTTGATATCGTGCAGCGATCTTCTTCTTCAACATGATCTAGATTAATAAAACCAAATCGCTGCGCATCTGCTGCGTATAGCGGGCGAACCCCACACCTTAGCACTTGGCAATTGCATGAATCAATAAATCCTCGAGAATCTTTGGGGTAGAATTCAAATGTGGCTGAATGGACCATTTGTTGACTAGTAGAAACCGGCGAGTTCGCTTCATTTCTAAAATATTCATGGAAAGTATAGTCACAAAAAAGAAATGTGTGAGCTGATTTTACAGTATTTTCTGTGCCTGCAGTATCATGATCCGAATGGTTCCAGTGCCATGTCCAACTGCGACGCCAATCAACCAGTTTCATATTGGATACTATGCATGACGACTGACAAGTAAGTTTGAAATCCCCATCAAGTTGACACTCATTGAAGTCGATGATAACGCAGAAGGCAACACCCAAGAAGTTGTTGTCGCACCAATTTGGAAGAAACTCCATATTTGTTGAAGGTCCCTCAGATTGATCGGTGAAAACCCACTTTGGAATTTCATTTCCAGGAAAACAAATTTCATTTGTATCTGCATCATCTTGTCCCTGTCCATGAGTATTAGGGAGTTATGATAGATAATTAGTTCAAGAAAAATCCAAAGTTTCTAGTCATTGAATGTAGTACCAGTCAGTCTCAAAAATCCTTAGCAAGTAGTATCTTTGGTAAAAGTGTACAAAAGTATCTTAAATAAATGCAGTGCACTTCTAGAATTATTTTTATTTTTATTTTTATTTTTATTTTTGAGTTCTGTTTTACTTCTCTTTTTGTTATCAATAGAAGCCCTCCAAAATACAGCAATCACAAACTAAGCCTAAGAAAGATTTGTATAAGAGACTTACATATTGTGATGTCATAATTGCACTATGCAAAAGTCTAACATGAGCATCAAACATTATATTGTTGAGTGCATTCTCATCCAAGTTCAGGCAATTGCAGAACACGAATTGCTGACCATTATGATTCAAATCTCCCCAATCTCGTATGAGTTCTCTTGACCTCGAAACTGTCTTTAGCAAGGTGCAATGTCTTGCATCAACCAAAGGGAGACATGGTGGAAGTTCTGGCAATCTTTTGAGTTTCGAACAACCCAAGAGGCCAAGACGTTGAAGGGAGGTTAAATTCGAGATGTTTTTGGGAAGACTCTCAAGATTTTTACACGTGTTCAGGCTTAATATTTGCAGCCCCTTTAGGTTTCCAACAGATTCCGGTAGCTCTTTAATCGCAGTTCCATCAAGCATAAGATATGCTAAATGATGGCTAGACCTCGCGATCTCTAAGATCGTCAAATTTGAGCAAGTAAAGAGATTAACTAGAGATGAGCAACCTTTGAGGTTAAGAGATTTGAGCTTTCCAAGATCTTGCACATATGAAGGAACTTCAGGCAAACTTGTACAGTGTTCAAGACTTATACTCTCAACATTCGGAGCTTGAGAAAGATTTGGGAAATCAGTCAGGTGCTCCGAGTAACTAAGATCGATATTTTTCAATTTATCAAGCTGTTGTAACAAAAGTAAAATAACAAGAGAACTGTATGAACTTACTTGCGTACCAAATTCAACCAGAAAAAAAGAAAAGAAAAGAAAAGAAAAAAAGCAAATAAATAAATAAAGCATACCTTAACTTCTTCCCAAAGTTTCTTAACCTGGCTATGAGGCAGGTTAAGTACAATAAGGTTATTTGGAGTAAAGTTTTGCGGAAAAGATTTTAAAGGATATCCATGCCAATGCAAATAGGTCAGTGATTCATGAGGAAGTGACTCAAGACCTTCTTGAGGAAGAAACACTTTACACACTTTAACAGGGCTAGAATCATAAAGTTTGAGTAACCTTAGGTTCCGCATATTGCAGAAGACATTAGGCCTCAACCGTATCTCTCCATTTACCTCAGACATGTTTAGAAATATGCCTTCAATATTTCTAGTTCCCTGCTAATCAAGAGTACAAATTTAAATGAGTTTTCCCTTGAGCAGATATATATATTTTTTTCAGAAATATAATATAACATCGAAGAAAGTAATTGATGCAAGTTTTGTTCTTACAGTACTGTTTGTTCTCAATACGTAGTAAACATCATCTGCCTTCCACAGCCTACTCATGTGATCCCCACATGTTTTGGATTGTTGGCAAACAAGTTGTTGAACCATCTGTCGTAGCAAACTATGCACCCAAAGCTTGTTGGAATCTTTGATAGTAACAAGAGACTTGGCGATGAGATCATTTATCGATAGCTGCGCCATATCCAGTATTCTTTCAACAAAATCTCTATTCTCCCCATGAAAGAAACATGCAATATCGAGATAAATCTGCTTCAATGATTCATCTAGCTCATCATAACCTTTTCTCAAGAAATTGTAAATTTTTTCATGGATGGGAATCTTTTCCAATTTAACCGAGTTGGCAATTTCCCACTCTTTCTCGTTCCTAGAGCAAAGGTATGAAGCAAAAACTTTTAGAGCCCATGGATTGCGTTCAGCATAATCGACCACTTTTCTTGATAACTCCTCATAATTTTCTGTTGCAGAGTTCTCCTTGGGCCTAACAAACAAGCGAAAGAGCTGGAGAGCGTCCTGGTTGCTTAGTTCTTTAACCTCAAATACGTCATTAGCTTTAACTCCAATATCCTTAAGTACTTGGGTATCTTTAGTTGTTACAATAATTCTACAATGACCATCCAACTTGATTCTGCTATTACTTTCTATAAGTTCAAAATATTGGTCAGCGCTAGTCACGTCATCAAGAACAATAAGTTCCTTCAACTTGCAGGGAATATTTATCTTCCCTTTTTCTAACGACTCCAAAAGCGTTTTTCGTAAATGCTCCGGTCCATCTTTGTGATACTTTTCTGTAACATCTTTAAGCAAGCAGCATCTGGAAAATCTGTAAGAGATTCGTTTGAATACGGCACAAGCAAGAGTTGTCTTGCCTATGCCGCTCATGCCCCAAATGCCAATGACATGAACCATTTGTAAGGATCTCTTATTGTCTAGCAATAGTAATTTTTCGATTTTCTCAATACGTTTACTAATTCCAACCAAATTGAGCTCATCACTTGACCAATAACGATTCAATTTAATCCCAATATCAGCGACAATCTTCTCAACTAATTCGGATTCAGGCCTAAGCATATATCAAGAGCGAACAGGAGTTAACAAGAATGTCATTTAAAAAAAAAAAAATAGATATAGTAATAATAATAAACAACAACAACAACAACAACAAGTTGAGTTAAAAAGAAACATGAATTACCTGGTGACACTTGAATCCCACCCAGATAGATGACCTGCTGTTTGTAGAGCATCTCTCCATTCTTGTACCTTATCCATCCTGTCGGGGAAGCGCCCTTCCAACTGACGGAAGAAGGTTTCATAACTTCCTTGTTGCTTTCGGACGTGTGATGGATCTATGCCGTAAAAGACGGGAACCAAAACCTGGCCGTGACTTTTGCGGCATTGCAGTATGAGCTTGAGTTCCTCCAAGCACCATGTAGAAGACGCGTACTTGTTTGAGAAAATTACAACTGAAATTCTTGATTCCTGGATTGATCTCCGAAGCGCCGGTGATATTTCATCTCCCATCTCAAGTTCAAGATCATCTTTGAATGTTCTAATGCCCTTCCGAGATAAAGCAGCGTAAAGATGACTAGTAAAACCATCACGTGTGTCCTCGCCTCTGAAACTGATAAAAACATCATACTGTTTCGAAGAAGATGAAGATGCAGATGCAGGAAAATAAGCCATCGTATATTTGATCAGAGTATCAAATCATAGCAGCAAGTTCTACAGGAACTGGAAAAGTGAGACTGAGTGTGTTAAGTCTTTTCGTCAAGAATATTCCAAAATGCTAAAATATCACTCATCATGTAAGTTTTCTTTTTCTTTTATTTTTTTTTTTTTTTTTTTTTGGGTGGAAAATGTAAGGTCTTGGTCCTTGGATTGGAGTGCCTGACATAGCGCCGATAAAGACATTTAAAAAAGAAAAGAAAAGAAAAAAAAAGGCAATAAATTATTTGACGAACGTATCAATGGTGAAATGGAGCCGGCCCCAATATTCTACTACCCAAACTTCTTTTTCACATAAGAAGATGAGAAATTCTATTTGCACCCCTAATATCCATGAATAAACCCACCATAGTATAATCTACTTTTATTATAGTTTTGCACGACAATGAAAATTACCTTAAAACCTCTTCAAATTAAATCTTTTCATACATGAACCATAGGATAAGAAACATTGGCTTAGTTTGGTAGTGCTGCGGATTTTAGAAAAATTGCTTTTAACTGTGCTGGAGGAAGATGCAGCTGTTACAAGAAGTAGCTGAGTGTTTAGTAAATTGTAATTATAGTAGCTTTGCTGGTTCCAAAATCAGTGTAATAGCGTTTGGTAAATTTTGAGATTGAATTGCTGTGGGTATGTAAAATGACCAAAATAGACATGGTATGAAACTTAAATATATATAATTATTTTTAATATTTAGAAATACTTGCTTAACTTTAAAAAAAAAAAAAAACATAATGCTATGATTTTAAATTTTTTAACAATAAATTTATGATAATTAATTTTTTTTTCATTTCTTCATTCACAATATAGTTACAACTAAAAGGAGCATTAGTGAGTAATCAAATTGTTGAACAAAAATGTACATTCCATGTTCAAAAATTGGTAGAGGCATGAAAATAATTAAGTCGTGCTCATTAAACTTGCCACAATTTGATCTCGTACTTCATCCATTTTCAGTGACAGTAAAGCTTGATTTTTTTCTACATTGTCCTCTAACTGATTCTCTTCATAAATGAAAACATCTGGATTATCCTCGACCCTTTGAAAATGTCGATCACGCTTATCATGCTTCCTAATGTAGTTATGGAGCGCCTTGTTGCAATAACTATTTTCACTTCCTTCGTAAATGAATAATTTGGTATGTCTTTTAAAAAAATTTATTTTTTCTTTCAGACACTAAAAGTGCCCTCAATGACATTTCGTCCAGACACTAATATTAGTAGAATTATTAGTAAGCAAACAACAATTTTAAAACCTTTAAACTAAACTAACTTGGGGTTCAAAGATGATCAAATAACAAAATATCCGATAAAATAACAAAAAGGAACCAAAAAAGAGGTTTCTACTAAAAAGATCTAGGAATAGCCTCACTTTAACTTCTCTTAAAAGCTTGATCGTCAAATGACCAAGTTACATAAATAAGTTGGGCCTTGATGCATTGTATGTGGTCTTCAGCTTCCTAGTTGGTGGCCTGGCCTTCTTGTACACCAATGGGAACTTATCTTCGAGTTGTAGAATTGTTTTGTGCTCTCTCTTATAAAGCTTGACATAGACAGTTGCAATCTTGATAATCTGAATGCATGGGAACCTGACTTTGTGACGAGAAGCCATTTCGTTGTAAAAATATCATTTCAAAAATAAAAATTATCTCATTAATAGCAAGAAACTCAAAAGTGCGTTCAACACATCCATGAAACAAATAACCATATCCATGAAACAATTCTAACCAAATAAACATCCCCATTCCAAAAAAATAGTTCTTGCAAACATATATATCCATACACACACATGTACATACCTACAAACACAAACTTAAGTCCTTTCATTCTTCAAACATTGTTCATTCCATGTTGTAAGATACTTAAATTGGCTTTTTTTTTCTTGATTAATAATTTCAAACTAATATTACAAAAGAGAGATAAATATGGTCGTTAGAGAGAAATCACTTATTATGTACTTCGACATGAAGCAAAGGCCCCATGAATCCAGACGAAGCTCACAGTTCCAATATCAACCAAAAGAAACATGTTGTATAGATAGTAGATTGATACATTGCACCTTTACTTCAGCCAAAAACGGAGGAGAAGAAAAAAGAAAAATTAGCACTATCACATATGCAAATGTGTTTACAAACCATTAAAAACACATTGACTAGAGTTAGAAATTACTTGGAATGAATATCTGAGCATTACAACGAAGGGATGGTCTATAATAGTTAATATATCTCGTCCTTCCTCATAACCTTCATTGCATATAATTGTGATGTCCCCCTTTTCCTCACTTGATATACTTTTGAAAATGCACCCTGCCCAACCACCTTCAGAATCTCAAGAAGTGTTACAGGTTGGACAGGACTTGTACAATCCAAATCTCTTTAAGTTATGCTTCATTGATCATTTAACTTTGATTAAGTTTTATGCTTGTAAGCTTGTCTACAAAAGCAAGTTGATTTTGATGCATCATGCTAGTAATCTTGTCTACAAAATAAATGTTCTTCTGGACAACACATCGTAAAACAAGAAAGTAGAAATCTAAAACCAAACAAAAAGTTACTTTTGGAACTTTGAAACAAAATCGCCAGGTCTATGTGTATTTCAAAGAAAGCAATACACTTAGAATATTAAAATGGGAGAGTTGATTCATATATGATAAAGTAAGCAAAAGCCATCAAAAATTAGTTTGGTTTTGAAGTGCCCAGATTGCTCGGATAGCTAAATATGAGCTTCATGTTGGTTTAAATTAATTTTTAGTAATAAGAAAAGATTGAAGAATAAAGAATTTAGTTCATTAAACAGCTCTGCTCGGGTTTTAGGAATTCAAAAATAACAAAATTTACATCATTGTTCATAAAAAATAAACACCTTTGAGCATTTACATCAAATAACAAAATTTTCTTTGTTTCCCAATAATAACAATGATTTCGATAATTGCAAAGCTGAAAAAGAAAGTGACAACATGCTCATTGTTCATATGCATTTCAAAAATTCTATCTAACTTTTGTAATGATAGATCAAATGCTAAAAGCTACAAAGAAATCAAATTGATCAATAACTCATTTAAAACATAACTACTAGGCCACTCGAGCAGAAATTAGCACAAAAATGAAGATCAAAAATCGAAATCCCAAAGTGTCCCGATTTCCCACACCCTTAAGTGAAGCAGCTAACAAAAATATCACAGAAAAAAATAAATTTTCGGACAAATCAGAACCAAAACCATAGAAATGAAGATTAATCGAGAACTTACAGAGGTGATACAGACCGGCAATAATCGGAGGAAGAGATCGGAAGAATAGGGATACCGACAAACCGAGCGTTTCACGCTTGGGAGATCAGAAACCACCACAGATAGGGAAACCGTGAGAATAGAGAGAGAGAGGAGAGAGAGACCGGCGAACAGAGCGCAGAGAAGAGAGAGAACGGAGAAAGCGCAGAGAGAAGAGAGAGAACAGAGAGAGGAGAGAGTCTGAAGAAGAATGGGCAGATGGTGAATATTAGATTTCACTGGGGGTAAAATAGGTAGTTGCAAAGTTTCATTAATGTGTGCATTTCAGATTCCCGCACAAGTTAAAATCAGAAGCACCCTCTCATCAAATTGTGCTTTTAGCTTTGAATTGTGCAAAAATTCTTCAGAAATCAATTTTCACGCTCTTTACCAAACACTATAAACAGCTGTGGATAGTTAAATAAGTGCTTTTGGGCTTCAAAAATCAATACCAAACTGACCCATTACTTGTCAACGTCTCGCCTAAGAATAGGAAAGTAAAAAAAAAAAAAAACAAAAACAAAAACAACCAGCTTTCGCACAAACTTGGCGCTTGGTTAGGCCTGAGTTTACAAACACTAGCTAATCATGAATAGGTATTAGTTTAGAGTTGGATCTAAAGAAGTTGAGGTTGATCTTGATACGAGTTGCGTCTAGGTTGAAATGGCAATTGAATGCCCGGGATAACTTGGGAAAGATAGTGCGACAGCTGCGCAATGTTGGCTTGTTGTTCCTCCATCAGCCTCTGTTGCTCCTCTAATCTCCTCTTCAACTCTGTCTCACGCTGAGAAGCCGAGCTGCTCTCCGCCACATTCTCCCTTGAACCACGACCCTTGCTTGGTTTCCTCGACCACCAATTCAAATTCTCTGCTCCAAAACCCAAATCTGTAACTTTACCTCTCACAAATTAGTTTAAACTAAATATTGACTTACAGGTATTAGTATTATTACCTCCGATCATCTGACACAGAAACATCAAGCAGCCACAGTTTCCTTTTTCTTCTGTTTCTTCCTCCATGATATCAGCATCCTCATGGGTTCCAGTGACGATTGAGCCCTCAGCCTCAGGCTCATTGCAAATGGCTATGTTGTCAGTGCTCTCAAGGACCATTGATGTGCCCACATCTTGAGTAATCGAATTAAACATCGTCTCTGCTTCTTGAGCATATAGATGGCGGACCCCAAATCCTTTCACTTTGCAACATTCATTGTTGGAATAGAATTGAAATGAGGCTTGGGTTACATTGTCACAAGTACTAGAGAACCAATCCCTATTATAATAATAAAATGTGAGAACATGATCAGAATTGACAACTCCGTTGCTTCTATTCCAGCTAAAAGTAGAACAAGTATCATTCGCAGCCACAGTGGACCGCAAATCCACGGGAAGACGGAATTGAAAGTGAAACAGAAAATTCTCGTCCATCTGACACTGCTTGAAATCAACAACAGCACAAATGATGAAACCTAAGAAGTTGGAATTGCACCAATTGGGAGGAAGTGAAACAAGTCCTGAACACCCCTCAAATCGATAGATAAAGCATTTCGAAACTTCATTTCCTGGAAACCAGATCTCATGCAATCGCGTGTGACGTCCCTGTTAAATTCGTAGACTCAAAACTAGTGCTACAACTCGTTTTATTAACAGAAATAACAACTGATTTTTTGCTGAATAATGATAGCAAGCAACTAGCATCAGATCATTTTAGAGAATTCAAACTATGTTACAACTTAAACCTCCTAAAAGACTTACCCAACTCAAATATTATTATTAAAAAAAAAAAAAAAAAAAGTTGGGGAGATTTTGTTAGACACCCGGGTCTTTTTCGCAGCCAAACAACCCAAGCACTCAACACACACAAGCAGCCAAACACCAAAATTGAATGCAAACAGAACAACTTATTATTGAGATTAACTTCAAACACCAGCTCACACAACTAAAACCAGCCAGAGAAAATTAAAGAAAATCAAAATGGATAGACTGGAGTATTCTAGGACTCCGGAGAACTCCTAAACTTGGTGGTATTCGAGAGACCACCAGCTCTCCTAAATCCCTAAACCAACAGACACAATTCAACACTTAGCATAAACCCCCACACTACACCCTACTTCCCTTTTAAACCCAAAACAACACTAGTCAACACTTGGCCAATTTTCAAAAAATTACATCCAACTCATAAACCTTTTCTTTCTTTCCACTTACCCTCCTCTCTTAATCCGAATTACCCTCCTCTCATGGACTAGCCTAAGGGCCGGCCGGTCTCTAACAGGTATCAATCACCATTTCAAATATTTTTGTAAGTGAAGCTCTCGGAGGTTGTTAACTTCAGACCACTTTTCAAGTAGTAGACACAAATTAGATATTTTACAAGTTTCTATTTAGATAATGATGGGAGCGCATGCGCGGAAGAAGGATATCTCCTTAAGAAGCATAAATATAAAGCATGTCATGCTTAATGTTAGTAGGAGGTGGCAAGTCATTTATTTAGAAAGCATGATGAAGACAACTAATGGAAGTATGTGGCAGAAAAATATAAGTTATTTCTATGTAAATAAGCATGACAAGGATCTTAAGTGTCTTTTTATGGATATGATGATATCAAGTCAAATATTTAGAAGCTTGAGGTGGCAATGTATAAAAGCTCCTCAATTTTTATTTTTATTTTTATTTATTTATTTATTTTTTATTTGCTAATCAAACTCCTCAATTTTAAACTAAGAAAGATGAAACAAACTATGAAACACCGGAAGACAATCTAGAAACAAATATTTCTAGAAAAATATTTCTAGATATTGGGAATTTAAGATCATTTATACAAGGAGAGAAAAAGAAACACGTACCTTTTTATCTTTTGATGAAAAAAGGGCCATATGCAACATCCTAGATCGCGCATCGATCATTATATTGCTGCGTGCATTTTGATCCAATTCTTGACAATTAATAAAGTCAAATTTCCCGCCACAATGTTGCAAGTTATCCAAACCTTGTCTTGTGGCTATTCTAAATCTCGAGCTTGACACTGTTTTCAGGGACGAACAGCCTTCTGCATCCAAATTTTTTAGCCATAATGGAAGCTCTGGTAAAGTTTGAAGTTTTAAACAGCGACGCAAGCTAAGTTCTTTAAGAGAGCTTAGATTAATGATGCTGCTCGGGACGCTTTTAAGATTTTCACACATTTCCAGGCTTAATGTTTCAAGTCCAATTAGATTTTCAATCGATGAAGGTAACTCTCCAATTGCTGTCCTCTCTAGCTTCAGAACTCTTAAACATTCCATAGGCTTCAGGATGTCTGGGAAGCTCTTCAGTGTAGAGCAGCCAGAGAGATTAAAATGCTTAAGATGTGTCAACTCACAAATACAAGTTGGAAGATCCATAAGCCCTTTGCAATGTTTCAGATTTAGTGTTTCCAGATGAGAGGAAGAACTGATTGATAAAGAGATCATGATTCGGCTAATTGCCGTACCACTCAAATCTAAGTATCTTACATTTGTTGAAAACTCTGGAAACTTGTTAATAGATGAGCAGCCGTCAAGGTTGAGACTTCTGAGCTCGTCAAGATGTAGAATAGCCGAAGGACCTCGAACCAAACTTATACAACATTGGAAATTTATAATCTCAAGATTTGGAGCCTCAGATAGATCTGGAATTTGAGTAAGGTGCTCAGAGTAACTGAGGTCAATCTTTCTCAAGTGTGCAAGATGCTGTATCAAATAAAAAAGTAGAATATATTAGCATGCAATTCCTTTTTTTTTTTTTTTTTTTTTTTTTCTCTCTCTCTTTCTCTCTCCAACTGAACAAATACTACATCCAATGCAATTGATGCGAACGTACCTGTACTCCGTCCCAAAGTTGTTCAACTTGGCTATTGCGCATGATAAGTTCAACAAGGTTATTACAACAAAAGTTTAATGGCAAATGTTTCAAAGGGTATTCATCCCAGTGGAGATACCTAAGTGCGCTAGGAAGAGATAGAAGGCCGTGAGGGAGGCACAGTTTGCACTTTTTCATATTGTCATTAGAGTTGTAAATTTTTAGAAATCTGAGATTGCTCGTCTTTGAGAATACTGTTGGACTCAAATCTAACTCTGCAATCTGAGACATATCCAGGGATATTACCTGAACACTTGATGATCCCTGAAAACAAAAAATAGAAAGTTGAATGAGCAACAAGTAGACAGAAATATCAAACAAAGTCAATGTTACGGACTTACTTCATCGTCCTTCAAGACGTGATAGATATCTTCCGCGTTCCATAACCTGCTACGGCTTCCAAGCTTCTTGACAGATCGTTGACGACCAATTTCCCATCCCATTTCTTGCACTAAATCATGCATCGATAGCTTGTCATGATGTTCAATAGTTATGAGAGACTTGGCAATGAGATTATTTATCCTAATAGTCGTACTGGAATCAAAGACTTTCTGTGCTCTTTCTATAAAATATCCATCTTCCCCTTTAAGAAAACATGCTATATCAAGAAAGATCTCCTTCTCTTCATCATCTAGTCCGTCGTAACATATTTTCAACAAATTTGGAATTAATATGTTAGCAACTTTTTCCAACTTAGTCACTACATTTTCCCATTCTGCTTCATTTTTATTACTAAGGTAGGAGCCCAACACTTTAAGAGCCAACGGAATGCCTTTGGCACAGTTAACAACTCTTTTTAGCTGCACCGAGCCGGTTCTGGGTGAGTTTCGAGCATTCAATTGAAAGAGCTGCAATGCTTCATCGTAATTTAGTTCTCCAAGACAATATTCTTCGTTGGCTTTAATGTTCTTTAGCACTTGCATATCTCTAGTCGTTACAATTATCCTACTTCCCAGGTCAAACAGGTCATGCTCTCTTGCTAAAACTCTGAATTGGTTTGAATTATTAATATCATCGAGAACAACGAGGACCTTTTTACGATGCAGCCTCTCTTTGTAAATAGCTGATCTTGAAGAAATGATGCCCATGTAATCTGGGTTTTCTTCCTCAAACAGTTCACCAAGAAGCTTATTTTGTAACTTGACTAGTCCATGTGTTTTTGACCCTTCGCTTATATTAGCAAGAAAGGAAGAACCTTCAAATTGAGAAGAGAGTTGACTGAATAGAAAACTTGCCAGAGTTGTTTTACCTATGCCACTCATACCACAAATGCCGACAACAAGAATGTTTGGCGAGCCAATGCACAACAATGATTCAATTTTCTCAAAGTGTTTATGGATTCCAACTGGATCTTTCAAATTATCAGTAACTTCTATACTATTTAGCTTCTTCGAAATAACTGAGACGATTGCATCAACGGACTTGGACTCAGAGGATCTAAATATATGGATAACAAAATATATGGTTAGTAGAGAAACAGAAATAATAATAATAATAATAATAATAATAATAATAATAATAATAATAATAATAATAATAACAACGACAACAATAAATAATGATAATAATAATAATTGTGCAAGAAAATCTCGTTAGACATCTATCTTTCACAAATAATCATCTAGGTTCCCTAAAGCTAGCAGAATTTCTTTTCTTGCGTTGATGAATTGATCAAATACTTGTTAACTGAGGACTGGAAGAAAAAGATAGAGGCCAAATACCTGATGGCTCGTGAATCCAGCCCCGCTAGATTGGCTGCTTCTGTCAAAGCATTCCTCCATTGATGAACTCTGTCCATCCTGTCCTTGAAACGTTCTTCTAATACAGAAAAAGTCGTTACATAGCTTCCTTCTTGTTTTTGCTCATGCAATGGATCTATATCATAAAATACCAGTAAAACAAGCTGTCTCTTTTCCATTTGGCACTGGAATATGTGGACAAGTTCATCTAAGCACCATGAGGAAGAAGCATAGCTTTCTGAGAAAATGATTACTGCAAGTTTTGATTGCTGAATTGCTGTCAATGTTGTAGGTGAAATACCATCTCCTCTATCAAGTCGGAAATCTACATATGACCTTATTTTCTTTTGACATAAAGCAACATAAAGATAGCTAGTAAAACTGTTACGGGTATCCACACCTTCAAAACTGAGAAAAACATCATACGCTGTTGTAGGAGGATAAGTGGAGGAAGCCATTTTTAGACGCTGCAAATCCACAAATCAAAAGAAATTACACACATTTGCTTATCTTTGATCTTAAGAAAGTGAGACTATCAATCAGAACATGATAAAACAAATATTGGATGATTATAAAATTTATGTACGACGTCAAAAGAAGATATATATGCATAGCCCGAGAGATTAGTTGAGCTTTGTAGATTTCTAAGTTTTGTACAATATTCTAAATAAAAGAAAAGCACTTGATGCATTGGCTCTTACTGTTTCAGTTTCCATTATGCGGTTGGCATCTGTTGCGTTCCACAATCTATTGAGACTTCCAAGATCTTTGATGCACGCATGGCGAATAATTTGGAGACCCATGCTTTGCATCAGATCATCAATGTGTATTTTTCCATCTCTGACAGATATCAAAGAGGATTCAATCAGAATCTTTATTCCTTTCTTTGCAAAAACACCGCATTTGTCTAATATTTTCTCCACTAAATTTACGTCCTCTCCTTTGAAAAAACATGCAACATAAAGAAATATCTGTTGCTCATTGAAACTTAAGCGACCAGGGCGATTTTCGTAAAAGCAATCCAGTAATCGTTGTGATTCAGTCAATTCATCACTCTTCAATCTGCATTGGGCCTCTAATCTTTTTGCATCAGTCAATACACTCCCCCATTCAGTCAAACCCTGCTGATAAAGGTACTTACCTAACCGTTTAAGAAATAATGGATTCCCTTTTGCGAAATTTACCACTCTTTCTGATAGCTTTACATAATCTGCTGGGATTGTCTTACTCCCAAAAGCAAATAAAGAAAAAAGTAGTAGAGCTTCCTTATAATCTAATCCCTCCACTACATATATCTCATTGGCTTTGCAGAACTCTGAAAGTACTTGAATATCTCTTGTTGTGACAATTATTCTGCTTCCATTGCCAAGAGAAGTAACATGATCTCCAACTAAATCATATAATATCTCACAATCACTCACGTCATCAAGAACAAAGAGGACCTTTCTGCGACGAAGCCTTTCTAAAGCATTACTTCCTCCTAACAGATCAACTTTTTCTTCCTTCAACAACCTAGCAAAAAGCTTTTGTTTTAGGTGAGTGGATCCATGTTTCATGACTGATTCATTGACGTTTTCAAGAAAGTAAGCACCTTCAAATTGATGAATCAGTTGCTCAAATACAGCTCTAGCAAGCTCTGTCTTACCTATACCACGCATGCCCCAAATTCCTACAACGCGAACATCTTGTGATTCAAGGCACAACAACAATTGAATTTCCTCAATTTGTTTCTCAATTCCAACTACGCGTTTGTAGTCTTGTGTTGACACTAAAGAATCCAACTTGTTCAAAATGTCTTCAACAATTGCTTCAACTAATTTGGATTCGGGCCTGCCACATATTGAAGGAACAACAACGTTAAGGAAGAACAATCAAATGATCAAAAACAAATAGTGAGCAATAAGGACAAGCCACAGTGTTGGGGAGCGTCTGGTTCCCAATCAGACTTCATCGCCTTAAAGGAGGTATTCTCCTCCTATTGGAGCTTTGAAGTTAAGTTGTCATCTTCTTATCGAAGATGATGACCAACACAGTTCACACTTAACGGCTGGGTCACTTTTTTTTTTTTTTTTTTTTTTTTTAAATAATTATGGTCAAGTCATGATTAATATTATATCTTACGTTTTTTTTTTTTTTTTTTTTTTTTTTATATCCAGAAATCCCTCAAGCCCGAGTTGTTTGAAACCGGGGCCTTCCACCAAGCCTTACAATCTTTGGATGCTAGGAAACTGTAACTTTTGTCATTTAGGTGCAAACTCTATAATTATATCTTACGTTTCTATTCTTAATTCTGAATCATACGTTTCTATCCTTAATTCTGAAACATACTGCTTTTCAATTTTCTTTTTTTTTTTTTTCCAAGTCAGAAATTCTTTTCGGCTTATTTTTACGAATAGCTGCTAATGGGTCACAGGAGATGCTTATGTGCTCTGTTTTATGACAAGAACATGGATAACCACATAAGTAAAATAGCAGCAAAGAGAAGAAAGAAAGTAAATCTCGGTATTGGTATTAAGAAAAGAATGAAGATAGAATTGTCTACAAGATTTCGAGAAGCAATCACATTCCCCACAGCCTATGCTGAACCAAAATTCCCACTGATTTGATTATAATCCACTAATCGCCCTTTCTACGACTAATTGCCTTCTAACTCAGCACTAACTACCTAACTAGTAATTACTATTTTTTTTTTTGGGGTACTAATCAGCAACTAATCAATCCAATAATAATAGTTAACTAACTCATAACAGAACGTAACATCTATAATATGTATCACAAGTCTATCAATAAATTAGGCTATATATATATATATATGTAGACTAGATTAACATGACAAGTTAAGAGAGGAGGTAATTAATTAATTAGTTTACCTGATGATTGTTGAATGCCAGCCAGAGAGAGCGGCTATTTTTGCCAAAGCCTCCCTCCACGCCTGAATTCTATGTGTATCTGTATGATGATCACCAAAGCGTTTCTTGGAAAATGCGACTGCAAAAGGCCCTTTTCGCTTAGTTACATCTGATAGTTGTATATTGTAAAAAATGGGTATAACAATTTGTCCAAATTCTTGCTTGCAGTTGAGTATGTGAACAAGTTCTTGCAAGCACCAACTTGAAGAAGCATAGTTTTCTGACAGAATAACAACTGAAATCCTTGATTTCTCAATTGCCCAAACAACTGCGTCATGAATAATTTCATCATCTCCCCTGGTGGGTTCGTCTATGTAAGTCATAAGTTTGTTTCGGCGTAAAGCAGCATAGAGATAAGCAACAAAGTTACTACTGTGGCTCTCATTACCTCCGGAGCTGATAAAAACTTCATATTCATATTTACGTTTATCTCTGTCTTTATCTTTACCTTTATCAACTGACGAATCAGAGTCAGAAGCCATACCCACCAATCTCTTCTCTTCTCTTTCTTGATCCATCGATCGATCGACTGAGCTTCAAATATGAAACATACAATAGTTAGTACAAATCCAAATATCTTACAGACAATCCAGAAAATTTCTGACTCCCATTGTTCATAATTCAGAGGGATCGTACAAGTCTCTCTCTCGTAACCTAACAATGATCGTTTTATATAAATTTTATTTACAATTACACCTCGTCATGAACGGACAAGAAGACGAAAGACAAAAGACAAGAAGACAAATACTTAGGATTAGTCTCACAAATAGTCATTCACCTTTAGAATCAACTAGCCTTATGCCCACGCGTTGCGGCGGTAAGAATTTTATATTATGTAAAGAACTTATAATGTTTGTAGCAGAGTATTAATTTATATATACATATCTATACATAAACATGTCTTCATGATGTTATTATAAGAGATTATTTACAATGTATTTAGGTTTCAGGTCTTCCTTTTTCTTTTCCTCTCCTTTTTTATAGTTGCAAAACATAAATTTGGAAAAAAATTAGAAGAAGATGGTCACAGGATCCAATATCAATAGCAGACATTAATAAAATGTGGACAATATTATTAACCGTACATGCAATGCTATCAACACTATTAAAACACTGCCTTAAGGGAGTAGCAGCCAAGCAGAGACATGTGAAAAGCACATGACTTGAAAAACTGTCCAATAAATTGATATATGCATTTTTATATGTTTGAGACAAATCGAATAATATTCATATCTACATCTTTATATGTCCATAATGAACTAAATAACACTAAAAATTTATAGGACAACAAAAGTTTAAAATTTAGCCTGCCATATAAAATTATGTACAAAATTAAATAATAAGATACAAATAATGAATAAATTAAATTTATCAACCAAAACTACATTAGTGAATAAATTAGCATATACACCTGCGTATTTTGAGCTTCTTTCAGAGCAAAGAAATTAAAAATCCTCTGTAATAAGACGCCACTTCACAAAGTTTATAAATAAAATAAAGAGCAGGAACATTACATATATCAAAATGTGAATGAATTAGCAAGCGAATAAATGCGAAAAATAAAGTATGAAAAGCAGTTAACAAAGTTGATAATATGTGAATAAATATGATCCTTGTACAAAAATGGTGGCTTAGATATGGAATATCTTCATCAACGTAAGATAAATAAGTCAATTTATATAGCAAGCGAAAGAACCGGAACCAATGAGGAAATAAAGAGATAGGTGGTCAATATAATATAATGCAGTAGCAAATTAAGGAAAGTAGGGAAGTGAAGAGCAAATAAAGTAGAAAAGAAGCTAAGTACAAAAGAGTCTAAACTGTAGTATTGCAAAAAGATTACTGTTTAGATAATCTAAAGAAGAAAGGACTAACATTAGTAAAATAATATAGCTTGCAACGCATATTTTCTAACAAAGCACAGTAAAAAGGAATAAACAGAATAAAATTGCGAACTGGTCTATCAAGGCAACATAACCGGGGAAAAAAAATGGAAGTGAACCAAGTGTGAATGATTTCTGTTAACAAATTTAAATTATAGAAGGAAATAGGGAGGGAAAAGACATTGAAATAAGTAAAAGAAGAGTACAAAGAGATTGTCAATAGACTTGAGTCAGAAAAGGTGGGTAAAGCAAGAATAAAGAGAGTGATGATATATTGATAGCGGGATTTGGACACAATTTTCATATACAAATAAAATTCATATAGAAATGAATAAATAAATATAAATTTTCATGTCCTATAGTTGCTTTCTTCTCTGTAGATGAACAAATTAAAATAAATTTTCTAATTGGACCAAAATGACCAAAAAGCCGAAATTAATAACACATGAAGCAAATAAAAATTGAAAACAACGTTGTACAATCAAAAGACAAAGTACTAAAAAAACCGAGAAACTCTTTCTCATGAAAAGAAAAAAGAAAGAAAGGAAAAAGGGCAAATGACATAACTCATAATCAAACGAAATGAAAACTAAAGAACAAAAAATACAATATAACTTAAAACCGTAAATAAATTGCAATAAGATAGGGATTTTTTTCTTTTTCTTTTTTTTTTAGCTAAAAAGAACTATCTTTTTGTAAAAACTTTTAGTAAAAAATAATTGGTCAATCAGAATCCAAGTAAAAAAGATTTATGAGTTGAATAAGTTTTCTATGAAATAGTAATAGTAAAGACTGAATAATTCATAAATTTTAAATCACCAAATCTTAGTGAACAATTTCATTTACTTGAACAGCATAATGAAGATTTTTATGCTTTGTTTTCCTCTTTAATTACTTTTTTTTTGTGTGTGTGTGTGTGTGTGGAATTGTTGTCTTCTTTAACCGTGGATGAGCTTGTTTTAATGCAACAAACCTCACTATTGAATGGCATATGAAGGCATAATAGTATAATTATTCGGAAACGTATCATGTCCTTGCATGCATATATAACACGGTTAAAGAGCTATGTTTTTGCAAAAACTTTTAGTCAAATACAATTGAAGAAAAAGAAATAAACAAAATCACAATCAAAGTGAGGAAAGCATAATCACGGTAATTTTTGGACAATTTACATAAAACTCAACATGTGAAATTTAATAATAACTGTCATCGTCACATTAAAAAATCAGTTATAAAGACATATATATAGTACCGAAGAGTAAATGACCAAAAAATCAATATCATGAGAAGAAGCAGCAAAAAGATAAAAGAGAATAATCAAGAAATTTTAGGTAAAAAGAATATGGGAAATTAAAATCCAAATAGAAAAGATACATTGACAACAATAAAATACATACATATATGAGAAACCAATAAAGGGAAGTCAATATCTTAGCAATATTGATTAACAATTAAGTAGGATCCTTCTTAAGGACTATAAAATACTAATATTTATTAACAACATAATAAAAACTTATATGAACAGAAATCATAAAAAATAAACAACACATGTTAACAATATTACAACAGACCAATGCATTCAATATTAGAAGTATATATTAAAAAACTGTAGATATAAGTTATTGATAGTACCTAAAACCTTGTAAATGCTGCGTTAAATACAAAATGTGGGCCAACCCAACTTTAACCAAGTCAGTAGAAAAACATAAGGATATAGAGGTAGAGGAGTAAATGATGGAAGAGCAATAAATGTTTAGAAGTGAAGTAGGGCAGTAAATGATCGAAAGGGGAATGCAATAGAAAAAAAAAAAAAGAGCTGCAAAACATATCAACAGAGAACAAAAGAACCTACTTAAAACACTTGATAGCCTATAACAATACACATCATATCAGAGAATGGGTCTAAGAAGATTCAAGAATTAAAAATCTAATTAGGTAATAAGACCAATATATTATTACAATCAGAAAGTGAGAAAGGAAAACAAAATTGAAAAAAGTTAGATAATAACCATCTAAGAGAATAGAAAAAAAAAAAAAAAAAAAAAAAAAAAAAGGCCAGGGAAAAAAAGAGAGAAAGAAACCAAACAATAATTTTTTCCCAATTATTTTCCATATTTCAAATAATTTAAAAAACCCCCAATTTAATTAACATGTCTAAAGCCAACACAGCACAGATGATTAGGCTAGGAAGACAAATCACTGGTCTATATATCGCAGATCATCAATTCATTAAATGTAAGGAAAAAATCTGGAGAACAATGGATAAGAAACACATCTAAGAATATAAAAATACATACCTCAATCGAAGGAGAACAATGGATAAAACAGACAGAGCACAACAACGAAACTTTGATTATTGGTAAAGAGGAAGAAAACACAAAAGGTACAAGAAGATATATTATAATGGTGAGAGAAGGAAAATAGAAAGAAAACAACGTCCTAAAAAAAAACATAGTTTATATACAAAGATAAGATAATTCTGCTAATAATTTGATAACAAAACCAACAAACAAATATCAATAGGTATAATGATTGATTAACAACAGGTGTCAAGAAGCATGTAAACCACAGGGAAACAGAACCAATAATTAACATTTTGATTATACAGATTTATAACATGATAAAAATACATATCAACAGAGAATATAAACACGACAACATAGTAGCAATTCTCCAGAACCATAAAGAAATAACCATATGAAGAATAAACTATCCAGAAAATAAGAAAACGATAATACACAAATGCCAAAAAAAAAAGAAAAAAAAAAAAAAAACTAAAAAAAAAAAAAAAAAAAAAAAAAAAAAAAAAGCAGAATGGGAAAAATTTTGAGAACGAAACCATAAATTTGAAAATAAAACCACAAAAAAAAAAAGAAAAAAAAATCAGAGAACGAACAACAAAGGAACATAAGCTAAAGAACCGGGAAAACAAAAATATTTCAAGATCACATAAATTGTTCAAACTAAAGAACTGAACGAAAAAGTCCAAATCTCAACCCAAGATTAAAGCTTATTATTTTTCTTTTTTGACTTGAACATGATTTCAGCTTAATTAAGCAGAAATTAACCAAAGAAATTAAAAACTTTACAATCACAAAAGACATTTGGACTTCAAATTTTCTTTCGATTATAATGATATAAATGCAAATGACAGGAAAAAAAAAATACAAATATCATTTTCCTTCAGTTTCCTCGGTTTTTCCAAAATCCAAATCAAGCTCATTTTTCTAAACCACAAAACCGTAGAAGAATCAGCTGAATATCCCGATCAAGATCCAAATTTCATAAAATCTCAAAGCCAAAAACACAAAATGCGCAGAGATCGAAATCCCAAACCACTAAGAACTACAAATTTACACATCTCAAAGCTCATATTCCATTCATTCCTCAGAATACTAAAAAAAAAAAATTAAAGCACACCATTAATAGTTTTATTAAAAAAAAAAAGAAAAAAAAAAAACTTACAGAAAGTTGAGCAGAAATAGTGGAGGCGAAGAAGACAACCCAGATCTTCACGTGTACTTCGGACCTCGAGCTAAATGATGCTCGACAAATCGTGAACCACACTGTACCAAAAGCACAGACACAGAGAAAAACACAATTTTTTTTGAAGTTATGTACTTATTTTGCTAAGTGGAGAGAAAGAGTACCAAAGTGAGTTTTCTCGGTTTGCCAAATAAAGAATCCAGAGAAGAGGAAGAGAAGAAAAAAATTGTTCTTCTAAGCAAAGAAAAACACGAAGAATGAAATCATAGAAATGAAATGAAAAAAGGAAAGAAAATTAAAACCTTGTCACTGAGCCACATCCGATCGTGATCAAAGAAGGGCTGACGGCGACGGTAGTGGTGGTGCAGAGGTAAGGATCGGGAACGATGGAGGTGAAAATCGCTCGAGAAGCAGAAACAGACGAAAACAAAAGAAGAGAGAAAATCCTAGAGCTTCTACGATGAAGCTTCTATTTCTTCAAGCTTCTGCGAAGAGGAGCTCATCTGAGAAAAAACCCAGAAGCTTCTACAAAGAAATATAGAGTAAAGCCAATGAAAGAGAAGAACGGAAAGACACAAAACCCCACGGGCGAAGAAGGAGAAAAGGAGAAAGCAAACGGACGAAACCGGAAAAAAAAGGGAAAGCAGAAGGGCAAAATCGAAAAAGCAACCCTGTAGACATTCAGTAAAAGACCAAACCGCCCCTGCACCAAACAAAAGAGGGAACAGTAAATAGAGAGCAAAAGCGTCATTTTACTGTAAAAAACATTGTATGTGTAAACAGTAAACCCCAACTCTCTTTTAATATATTTATAATTTCATTTTACGTTATTTCAATTTCAATTCATTTGTTAACAAATATTAATGTTAAGCATTCCACATATTCTGAATAAATTAAAAATAAAAATTAAAAACTGCTTAAATTTAAAGATTATTTATGAGAATTAATTTTTTATTTTTATATTATTTTATTTCTTAAATTTTAGATGTTTTTAATTTTAATTTCAGTGGCTAGACACTCCGTCAAAAATTGAATATCTAACTAACTAAAAGACTGGAATTGAAATTGAATAAACTTTAAAAACTACTTTGTGAGATGTTTTAAAAATCAAGAACTGAGATTCAAAATGAACATTTGAGATTATTTATAAGTACCCAAATGCTTATGAATCCATTGCATCATTCACTCAAAAATAGACCCCACCACTTAAAAGTCAGTTTGGCATTCAAATATAAAAATTTAATGAGAAGTTTATATATTTAAACATTTGAGATTATTTATATATTTATATATTTGTATTTATTTAGTTGTTCAAGCATCCATCTTCTTAAACTTTCTTGGAGCAACATCCCAAAGAAAAAGAAAAAAAAGAAAAAAGAAACGTAGCGCGCCTAAAGATAAGTTCAACTTAAGCAGGGAGATATTTAAAAAGAAGCACTTTGATTAAAAGAGGGTGAGAAAAAGAAAATATTTGAAAGAATGATATTATAAAAAAATGAATTGTCAAATAATATTAGCTGAAAAGCATAAATAGACAATAAGTAAAAGAAAGGAAGAAAATTATTTTTAAAAAAAATAAAAAAAAAAATGTTTAAAAAGGAAAAAAAAAAAATAAAAAAATTAAAAATAAGCTGTATATAAGTCCTCTTACAACAGTCCATGAAGTTGATTTACCTTGAGCAGGAGTAATGGTGGTCAATCATGAACTTAATTTACTGTAATGATTAATTTGTGTTTGAGAATCGTCGGGAAAGAAAGCCTAATATCATTTCAAGTCTATGATTCCCAAGCTTTTCTAATTTTCCTACCAACATATCTCATTCCATTGACAGCTCCAACAGCCAGTAGACCAGACACAGCCTGTCTTGCACTTGAAACCATAACTTTCCGTCTCAGAATGTTCTGCATGCATTTCGCACCCTCTTCTCTTGAGCGAATCGCAAGTTCGCACACGTCTCCACCTATGGCTATGATCATAATACAAGAAGAGGCCCTTTTAAAAAGAAGAAGACAAAAAAGATTGTGTAAATTATATTCGGGGACTCAAATACAGTGGAAGTTATTACCTCCTAGTTTCGTCGCCATTTGGCTTCTTATTGTTTGAGGAAGAGAAGATACGAGAGCACGAGCTGCTGACAAGCTGGAGTCCTGCTTAAGAAAAACTAGCAATGTCTTGTCATCTTTTTTGAATGTTCTTACAGAAGATAGAGAATTTAAAGTTTGGATCTTAATCTTTTGTACTGAGAACTTTGAGATTAAAACTGACCTGAGATATTATCTTCGCTTGGTGATTTGAAGATGATGAAAATCTCAGCAACTCCTTACCCTCGTACTCCTCAAGAAACGGTTTGTACATTGACTGGAATGAATCAAACTGTCCCCGTACGATCTTCTTCACCTGAGAGTTATTTTGGTCCAACAAAAGAATCTTAGCAAAGACGTAACAACTTATAATTACCATATAACCCCACTTCAGTAAACAATCAATTATTAACTCGACTAATGACATCGTCAGCATTTTTCCGAGGAAAGAATGTAATGAAGTGGAACCCCAATTATCTTAAAAGAGAAAGGAGAAATCATTTCAAGAATGAAGAAAGAAACAAAAAGACACAATTGTAAACAGGCCACAGGGCGTACGAAAATACAATTTTTTTTTTTTTAAAAGAAAATTAAGAGGGAAAAATAAGAGATCGTATTTATGCTTTACCTTGTATTTGTCCTCAGCAAAAAGCATACGCAAGTCACCCGTATATGAAAGGCTGCATATTTTGGCATAAAGATCTTCCTGCAGAATGTTGGCAGGAGATGCGTCATATAGGATAAAAAATAATAATAATACTAAATGAAATCCTGCCGTTCTAACATGATGAAGCATTGACATTGAAGCAAACCTCAGAGAACTTCGTTGGCAGAAGAAGAAGTGCAGCAGAAACTGCAGCCCTCAGATTAACTGAGTTGACATCCTCGAGGTCCAAAGTGTCCACCAGTATATGAACCTGACCAAAACAGATTTTAAACTTGCAAGGAATAGACTGTGACATGTTTCTGCCTGACAGACACAGCAAGAATGTGTAACACCCTGAAGAATTAATTGAGATTAATTAAGGTAATTAAGATTATTAGTGTGCCTAATCTGATTTAATTAATGGAGTTTAATTTATTCCAAGGTATTTAAATTATCTACAGTAATTTATTTTAATCCAGAAGTGTGTATGGGCGCATTTCTGGACTGTTATATTTTACACGTCATTTTCTTTTATTTTCTTTTTCTTTTCTTTTCCTTTTTCTTTTTCTTTTCTTTTCCTTCGTTTTCTTTTTCTCCCGTGCGCCTCTCTCTCTCTCTCTTCCTTTCACTCTCACTCCCGCACTCTCTCTCTCTCTCTCTCTCTCTCTCTCTCTCTCATTTTTGTCTCAAATCAAGACCGGATTAGAATCAAGAGTGATTTCAAAGAGTTTTCAACATCAAGAGAAGGATTCAAGGTAAGATTATTGAAAGAACCTCTCTTGGATTTCAAGTTTTTCAGATTTAAAACTTACTTTTGGTTCAAAACGGATTTTGATGATTTTCGAGTAAAACTAGAGTAGAAATTGGAGATCTTGGGTTCTTTGGATTTGTTTTAGGACCTAGAACCCGGATCTACTGGTTGTCCCTTGAGATTTTGTGATTTGGGATTGGATTTGCAAGTTTTTGAACTGATTTTCGCGAGTTTTCGCGAACTGAAGTTCTCCACCGTCGACCGCATCGGTCGACCGGATCTTGTTATGGCCACCGGCTGACCGGTCCGGTTGACCGGATGCACACCACCGGCCGACCGGTGGTGATGCACTCCTCTGTCTCCGGTCGACCGGTGTACACGGGATTTGACCCTGTTTGGCCTGAAATTGTCGTTTCGACCCCTGTTTTCGGAGAGAACCCAAATTAGCTTCATTTGGGGACTTGGGATGAAAGGATTAGTATCTTTAATCCCTGATTTGATATTTAAAACCCTTGGAATGGAATTTGAAACACGAAAATTGATTAGGGCACACTAATTGGAAAAAATCTTGGTATATGATTGAAATTGGATTACTTTAGGAATGAGAATTGATCCTAAAGTGTTGTCTTGTATCAGTGATCGCTGAGGATTCAGACTGAAGGGGCTTGAGGAAGCGGAAGCCGGAAAAGGCAACGCTAGTCCCAGGTTTGATTGTGCGAGGTAGGATTTCTATCATTTTTCCTTGTGAGCCTGTTTTCAAAAAATGACTTTTGGCCTTGGAAATGTTTTAAAGAAAGGGATTGGTTTGCGAAAGAAAAATGTTTTAAAAACCATGGCTTGTTAGTTTATGAAAATCCTTAGCTTGTCCTGTCCATGGAATCCATAGCTTGCCTAGTCATGGAACCTCATGGCTTGTCCAGTCATGCCGCGGCTTGAGTAGTTCGTGGGGTCATATGAACGGTTTCATAATGTTAAACGGATGATTTCTTAAGATAAGAGATCTTGTGAACTGGTAATAGAGTCTATTGCTGTAAGCCTAGATAGGATGCGGAGAGTGCATCATCGGGGGCAGAACCCGAAACCGGTCCGGTAGGCGAGACACTTGGTGAGGTAAGTAATTTGCACTAATTACTTACTGAAGCCTGTAATACGGTTAGTTTTTGTTATATTTCCTTTGAGAAAAAGGATGTGAGGTTCCGGCTGTTCTGTCGGGACTGAATGTCTTATTTTATTTATTTATTCATTTACGCACTCATTTATTTAAGTATTTTAAATTATATCCTACTGGGCCTTTCGCTCATGTTTCAAATGTTTAAACCCCTCCCAGGAGACTCGAGGAGCGGTGCATCGTAGCTGAGCGATGCTACGGATTGATCAAGTGAGGATCGCGTTCATCCTCTGTTACAAATGTAAGAAAAATTGAGAAAGGTTATGTAAACTTATTTAATATTTGGATTTGCTAGACTGTGGATGATGTCTGTTGTAATTGATTATTTACATGAACATGTATGTACGATACTGTATGTCCTGTGGGGTGGAGCCTTGTGTGTCAGAGGCTCCTGGATTATGTAATTTATTTATATTTTAATGCAGCTAAGTGTGGGACCCGGTTGGGGATCTGCTTTATTAATCCCTAATCGAGCTCCACGTCACCCACCCCGTTTGGGGGGCGTGACAGAATGCAGAAAGAACTTTTCAAACTTGAGCCTTCAAAATCGTCTACTATTTACAAGGATTGGGGATCTGTCGTTTAGTATTATAAATAATAAAGCCAATTTTTTCCCATGCATGCCCAAAATTTTGTAGTAATGGTGAAACAAGTTAGATTTACATGAATGGAACTAAAGCTAAGAAAATAAACTTCCATTTGGTTTATTTCTTTGCTATTGTCTTATTTCAATCTATACTCCATTAAACACATTACTTAGCAGATACTTGGAACTTCACGACCAAGTTTTTCAGAAAGAAATAATGAAATTTTCTCAAACAAAAGCAGAAGAGGAGGAAATAGAAAGACACTAAAGACTCACCGGCTTCTGTAATCGACCGCTCAAGTAGAATCTTTCCCAGTGGAGTATGTCCTTAATTAAGTCGTGCAGTCGAACAACTCCATACTTGAACATCTACAAGAGTTTGTCTTGAGATGTTAAGAGAGATGAAAAAAATATAAAACAATGTAAACCAAAATATCAGTACGCCCTAATACCAGTTTACAAAAAGGGCACAAAACTAACGTCCTAATCCTAGCAAGTTCCCAGGGCGGGCGGAGGAACATGGTGATGAGCACCGCACATGTCACCATTTGGATTATAGAATTTAACTTTTGTACATAATATAATATTTTTAAATAACAAAAGCTACACATACTCCACGTAATGGTATACATAAATCATAACTACAAAGACAAACAAAACAGTATAAATACAACTGTCGTCTGCAATTCTGAATCTAGAGTCATCAGAGCTGAAAGGAAAGTACCTTGTCACCCCAATTAACATAAGGGTTGAAATGCACTCCCGCACCGATTCCATTAGCAACTCCTGTAATCTAACACACAGTGGAGAAAAATTCCATCCGAATCAGTTAAAATACACATCGTGTGTATGTGTACATAGTGTGAGAGAGAGAGAGAGAGAGAGAGAGAGAGAGAGAGAGAAGCACCAGTTGCGGCCCAAAAAGGCGCATAATTGATGAAGCATAGTGACCTCTGTTCAGTAGGAGATTCTTGGTTGTCACGACATTTAAAGAAAAGAAAAGAAAAAAAAAGGGATAAAATCCATTAGACATTCTTTACTAAGGAGGAACATAAGAAGCTAAAGAGTTTGCATTTGAAGTTAATTACCTGAGCATGCCATTCCAGGGGCTTTGACACGCCAAGAATAAAGTCTATCGATTTAGACTGCCTCGCCCAAATAAACAAGTTCAAAGAAAAAGTTACTACATTTAAAAACAACTACACTAGTAGAAAGAAAAAAAAAAAAAAAAAAAAAAAAAAAAAAAAAAAAAAAACCCTGTCATGGTTGTTGGGATGAAGAGCGGAGCCGTAGACAAAGCAGAAGTCAACTGGTGGCAAAACTCGGAGAAGACTTTCAACCTCAGCTTTGCTGTCATTTGATCCCATGACGATACCTGTAGTAACTAAAAACGAAACATATATACACATATATATAAACAGCTGTAACACGTATTTGCTTTATCTTATATTGTTCATTAATATGTTGATGAAGCCAAAAAGAATATATGTGCCGATTCATTAAGAGAGGCATTTTGTCGAACAGTTGATGTGCAAACCATGAACAGACGTTTCCACCGTTCAACTTCAGCTTCATTTGTATGCATGTATATATGTGAAATGAATGTATTACTATTATATGATATGCATGCAATTGGTTGAAATACGTACTGAAGAAGACATTCATAAAACCGTTGGAGTGCAAGCCAATGCATATAAGATAATCATTATACAAAAACAGTTGATTTTTTATTGCTTACCTGAGACTGAGAGGAAACGTGAAGGAGCAGGATCTGAGAGAAACAGTTGTTTTTGCCTCCCTTTTGTTCGCTAGTTAATATTTTGTTGCTCTGAACTTCTTGATTTACACAGAAAAATTCAAACAGTGCCGTTTTAAATTGTAACTTAAATTAATATTTAGATGTATAATTAAAATTTTAATTTAAATAATTAAATTTAAAGAAAACTTAAACTCTAAACTGAACCGTTTAATTCAATTTAAACCGAAACATAATTCATACTCTATACTTACTAATATTAGTTTAAATTGTGATCATTGTTCATACACAAATTCTCAGTGAAACAAACAGGGCTTTATTTTTCAGTTATACAACTTTTCGCTGTTAACGTTTTCGCCGACTCCACTCCAATACATTAATGAAGCTTTTTTTTCCCTTAAAAAAATGGAGAATTTAAAGGTTTTTTTTTTTAAAAAAAAAAAAGAACTAAAATGGATGGCTTTGAAGTGTTTTGTCTTAACAAGATGAAATTTTCAAAGAAATAATTTCAGCTCAATCTTGTTGTTTTATCTTTCCTTGCTCTTCTAGGGATATTTTTCAACCTTTTATTTTTCCTTTTTTATTAATAAAATTTCAAAGAAATTTACATTGAAGACTTTAAACTCTAGTATATTTCGGTAGTGCTCTAGGTTTTTTTATTTTTTTAATGTATGATTCCTCTATTTATATACAGAAAAGGGATTTTTTTTTTTTTTTTTTTTTTTTTGCTGAATAAAGAAAAAGATGCCTAAAAATTAAAGACGTGTGTGAATGTGAACACTGTTCACCCAAAGTGACTCGGGGGCAAAAAAAAAAAAAAAAAAAGTGACTGGGAAAGCTCTGCTTACTAGTAACATATGTAATATTCTTTTTTTTCCCTTTGAGAAAACAGGTAAAAATAATTGCTTAAAATACAACTAATTATTACCCTGTTGTTTTCATTAACTACCAGTTTACGATTATTACATATTTTCTTAAAGACAGATGCCACCAAACCACACAACATTTCTAATTTCTTCCCTTTGGTTGGAAGTGCAGGAAATTAGACCAACAATTATATGATCCTTCTTTCGCTTCCAAACCAATCAAACAGGCTTCTTGATTTTTCTTTTTTTTTCCTAAAGGGTAACACAGCCTTCATTTCTCATTTCATCGAACTTTTGTAAAACGGTGGGACCTACAAGAGAAGCTCTATTCTGGTAAGCACATTATTAGCCATCAAACCCTTTAAAATAACTTGGTGTATAACAAACAGTAATATCATTCATTTGGGATATGAGAGAGAAACAGTCTTTTGCTTAATTAGCAAGTTGAGTTGTCTGAAGTAAGCCATTCTTTCGCTGCCACAAAGTCAGGAAGCACAGTTGCACCGGACTTCCTCCACTCCTCTGCATCCTTCGTCTTGAAACGATCCAACAACAACGCGTGCATCCCCACACTCTTTGCCGGCACATAATCTTTGCGCATGCTATCCCCAATATGCAAAACCTCTTGTGGCGCCACATTTCCAGCCCTCTGAAGGGCAATCTCGTATATCCTTGGATTTGGTTTCTCGACGCCTTCAAGACCAGAAAACACACCAAAGTCCCATTCGGATCCCTGCATAAGCCTTGCACATATACTATCATCGAAGAAAATATAGACAAAATAATTCCAACACAAAAAGAGTCCAAAACAAACATAATACTTCTATATGATAAGAAGGGTATGGATATCTGTTGCTTCTTATAAGTATCTCTTACACCCACATCCGTTTATTATGCTATTCTACTCGGGAACGGGGAAAAAAATGTCTAAACCTGAAATATGGAGATTAAATTGCTACCTGGTTCAGACCCAATGCCGGGAGAATTACGTCTTGATACCGATATTCCGCATTGCTAATAAGCCCCACCTGAAGACCCTGCTCACGCACCCATCTTAAAAATGGTTGGGAGTCTGGAAAAACAGTGTAAGGAGCAGATGAACCAAACGATGCGTATATGCGTCTGAACACCTTTTCAAATGTCTCCTCATCATAGTCATAGCCAGCCTAACACCAAAACAAGGATCATACTCCATAACATTCCGACAAGGACATTATCAAAAGTTCAAAACTAACGGTCCCATTTTTCCTTAGTATTGATACTTTTGCAAGTCATTTCTTGGAAGCATTTCCGGAATTTTTTTTTCTTAAGATAAGATGTAATATTAAATATAAGTATCATCATGCCATGATGTGAATGAAAAGACTAGTTATGATCAAAGCTTCACACAACATAATCTTACCCTGATAAAAGAGTCTCTTACGCATGCTTTCCACCACACAATGTTGGGCATTTTCGCAGCATACCCGAAACAAGGATACTTTTGGGCCATGTCCTTGTATGCTAGTTTGAAGCCCTCATGCACCCGTTTGTAGTCAGGGCAAGGCAGGCCGACAGATTTGGCCGCCATGCAGTAGTAGTCACCGAGCTCCCCCTTGTAAGCTAGCAGTGTACCAGTAACGTCCACTGTAATACAACGCAATGTTGACAAGATCGACATTGTAGAAGCACGGTGGTTCTTAATTCGATAGGAAGATTAGTTTGTTATCTGCATTTTCACAATGGAGTTTTAGCTTATTAATTGGACAAATAAGTGCTAAAATCAGATTCAACAATTGTAATAAAATGAAGGAACTCTCTAGCAAACTATAAAATAGAGTAGTTAAATAAGAAATTCATTGATACCTAATGGAAAAATAGTCAATAGAGTTGTCAAAAAGTTACTGCTTTAAGTATACCTAAACTTTCCAAAACCTAATTAAAAAAACAATGTAGTTCTTCTTTATCAATTCAAAGTCTTAAGACTCTTGTTTCATATAGACGTATCTCGACATAAAAGACAATCGGATATGCTCTGATCAAGAATAAGTGAATAACCAAAATGCTACAAAAATACCCTTTTAGGGCTCCTAATAGGTGTACAGCTTTTTTTTATCCACATTGTTCATATTCTTAGTTCCTAATACAACACCCTCATTACAAAGTAGAAACACCGGATAATAACAAAAACCCTCCTTTGTGCGTTTGTTTCGGACGCAGCACACGTTAGTCAACAAAATCAACCAGATTAAAAATCAGCATATATTGTTAAAATACCTGTCTCGTTTATTAATTATTATCTTCCCCATTTACAAAACGAGTTTGGTCTCAAGTTCAACTCAACACAGTAATGTTGAGTGACTTATGAGGATCTTGGACTAATACATTAGAAACAAGTATGAAAATCAACGACCCGGAACCTATTTCCAAATTCCAAAAACAATCTAAGACTATTTCGAAGAAGTAAATAAATAAATAAAATACCCACGAAAATAAGATTCAAATCCAAAGGAAAATAAGCAGATCGTCTGAAGAAAAGTCTATGGAGAAAGAGATTCAGGAAGTAAAAATTTCAGCTTGAAGTTTGATCAATTTGCAAAACAAAAAAAATGCGGTTGAGTTTAGGAAAATCATGAAATACTAGCCTATTAAGCTCGAAAAAAAAAAAAAAAAAAAAAAGGTAATTACTAGAGTAAAAGAAGCGATATAGAAGAATACCCACTTACCCCGATGCTGAAATGGACGGAAAATTCGAAAATTCTTTGGAGAGATTGCCAGGTTTTGTGAAAGAATATTTTGTATTTGTTTTTATTTTTGAGGTTCAGCTTCATAACTCCCAATATTGTTGCAGGCTCTCAACTTCTTTATACAGCCGAGAGAGACGGAGAAAGAGACGGTCCTTTCTGAAGAAAAAAAAAATATATATAAAAAGAAGTATTTCTCTAATTCTCAAATTACGATTTACGAATATCAAAACCATCCCAAGTTCTTTATTTTATTTTTTTTAAAGCAAGTTATTTATATTTTAGTCCCTCATGTTTTGGAGTTTTTTTTAGCAGTATTTTCCATTCCCGGCTAGTAGCACAAATAATAGCCATCAGACTGTTACAGTCCCCTGCGGATCCACGGCCTCGGCCTCGTCCTCGGAGCTGGGCGGTACGCCTGCGAGCTATTTTGAAATGGAAAAGAACAACAAATGATATTGTATGCTATTAAGCGATACAAACAAATAAATTGATTTGAATAGTTATCCTTTATTCCACATCTGGCAGCCAATAAATAGGCTCAAAAACCAACGTTACAATGAGATAAATTAGCAACTAACTATCAACGTGTAGAAACGTGTTTGACCGAATCAAAAGGAAATTAAATAACAATCTTTTATTAAAATATAGACCAAGTCTTCAACGAAAAAGAAGTCCACGTTCCAATCATGCAATTGAACACGTGTAGGCCAATACGTGGCATATGATTGTAACAGCTCCTCCCCTTTAAAAAAAAACCTTGTCCTCAAGGCTGAGGAAATTCTGGATAGTCTTGGCCGAACTCCTGTCGACTGATCCAAGATGCCTCTGATGAATCACAACCCACCCATTTAACAAGAAACTCTTGTTCCTTCCCTTGTCCCCGTACATCTAGGATGGCTTCAGGATGCTGGGACTTGTTGAAAAAATCAACGCCAAGTTCAGGAAGACGAGGGGTGACGTCTATTCCAGTACCCACATGTTTCTTGAGGACAGATACATGAAAGATGGGGTGAATGAGGCTGGATGGTGGCAGCTCCAATTTGTAAGCTACTTTACTGATCTTCCTGATTATCTTGAAGGGACCATAGAAACGAGCAGCAAGCTTCTGTGAAGTGCGTCGGGATACCGAATTTTGCCGATGAGTCTTAAGCTTAACATAGACCAAATCGCCAACTTCAAACTCTCGATCCACATGTCGGCGATCATAAACTTGCTTCATACGGTTCTGTGCCTCCTGAAGGCGGTGTCGAAGCTCCTTAAGAACAACATCACGTTGAAGGAGCGAGTCTTCTACGTCTTGCACTTTAGCCGTCCCAGGAATATATGAGAGAAGAGTAGGTGGAGGCCTTCCATAGACTACCTCAAAGGGAGTGGTTCGTGTCGAAGTATGTATGCTTGTATTGTAACAATACTCCGCCCATGAAATCCACTTGGTCCATTCTTTCGGCCGCTCACTTGTGAAACACCGAAGGTACATCTCGATTGTGCGATTTACTACTTCAGTTTGCCCGTCTGTCTGGGGGTGATAGGCAGAGCTGAAGTTGAAATGAGTCCCTTGTAGTTTGAATAGCTCACGCCAAAATACACTTGTAAACGTTGGGTCCCTATCACAGACAATTGACTGGGGCATACCATGTAACTTGAAAATGTGATCAAAGAATACCTGAGCGACGGTGGTGGCGGTATAAGGATGAGACATGGGAACAAAATGTGCATATTTTGATAGGCGGTCCACCACCACAAAGAGAGTGGTTTTTCCCTTAGAAGCTGGTAATCCATCCACAAAATCCATAGAAATATCCGTCCACACCTGCGTGGGAATGGGAAGAGGTTGTAGAAGCCCCGCCGGTCCTTGTAAATCAGCTTTGTGCCTTTGGCAAATGTCACACTCCCTGATAAATTGTCGGATCGCATCTTTCATTTTCTTCCAATAGAAAACCACCCGTAGACGATGGAATGTCTTGAAATATCCCTCGTGGCTGGCCCCATGAATTTCTCCTAGGATGGGAGGAATTAAAGAAGAGTCACTGGGAAGAAAGATCCTACCTTTAAAGAATAATATCCCGTTCTTCAATTGCCAAGGTCCCACAGCTTCACCATCATGTACTAATTTGTGGAGCCATTGGAGTCCCGGTGGTGTTGATTCTCATCTCGTATGGACTCTAACCATTGGGGGGAGGGAGATGATAAAGCAAAGACTTCAGTTGGTTGACCTCTTGAGATAAGGCGCGTCGGCGGAGTTGGTTGTTCCCGGCTTATATTCAATCTTGAAATCATAACCAAGGAGCTTGATAAGCCATTTCTGTTGGGCTTCAGTTGCTATCTTTTGTTCCCATAAATACTTGAGGCTAAGGTTGATCGGTTCTCTGGCAAGTGTCTTCAAGGAGATAAGGGCGCCATTTTTGTACTGCAAGGACTAAAGCCATTAGCTCTTTTTCATACGTGGAGAGAGAAAGATTTTTACCCTTGAGATTGGAGCTAAAATATGCAATGGGTCGTTTGTTTTGCATGAGAACCGCACCAATGCCTGTGCCGGAGGCGTCGCACTCCACGGTGAAGGGGATAGAAAAATCTGGCAAAGCAAGGACTGGCGCCTTAGTCATAGCCTCTTTCAGTTGATAGAAGGCATCCTCGGTGGCTTTAGTCCACAAAAAGGCATTCTTTTTTAGCATGTCGGTTAAGGGTCGAGCAACGATTCCATATCCTGCTATGAACCGGCGGTAGTAACCGGTTAGGCCGAGAAATCCCCTTAGCTCTTTCACGTTCTTGGGTTTTGGCCAACTTGTCATGGCCCCAATTTTCTCCGGATCTGCCGTTACCCCATGAGCCCCAATTATATGCCCCAAATAATTAACATGTTCTTGAGCAAAGTGGCACTTTTCTTTTTTACCACCAACTGATTCTTTTTTAGAATTGATAAAACAATTCGGACATGATTAAGATGCTGATTCCACCCTTGACTATATATCAAAATATCATCAAAAAATACCAGGATAAATTTGCGCAAATATTTCTCAAAAATTGAATTCATAAGCGCTTGAAATGTCGAAGGGGCGTTTGAAAGTCCAAAAGGCATTACCATGAATTCATAATGTCCGTGGTGTGTTCGGAAAGCTGTTTTTGCGACGTCTTCTTCGTTCATTCGAATCTGATGATACCCAGAACGTAAATCGAGTTTAGTAAACCACTTGGCGCCATGTAGTTCATCTAACAATTCTTCGATTACCGGAATAGGAAATTTGTCTTTGACTGTTACTTGATTGAGAGCCCGGTAATCAACGCAAAACCGCCATGACCCATCATGTTTTTTTACTAAGAGTACGGGTGACGAAAAGGGGCTTCGACTAGGTCGAATAATCCCTTGCGCCAACATTTCTGAAACTTGGCGCTCGATCTCTTGTTTCTGAAAATGCGGATAACGGAATGGGCGAACACTAACTGGTCCACTACCCGGTTGTAGGGGTATGTGATGATCCTGCTCTCGGTGGGGCGGTAATCCCCTAGGAATTGTGAAGACTTCAGGATAGTCTTGTTGAAGTTGTATCCATTCCACCGACTCCACCTGGGTATTTGTCTCTGCACTCACCAAAGAAATTTGTAAAAGAGTTCCCTTACCACTATTATGTCGAAGAGCTTTGGTGAAGGCTTTCTCTTTGATTAATTGAGCTTCCGGAGTCCTTATGCCTTGTAAAGTCACCACACCTTGGTCTGTCTTGAACTTCATAGACATGCTCTTGAAATCCCATAGGATTGGCCCCAACGTTTGGAGCCATTGGGCACCTAATACTGCATCACAACCCTCCAAAGCAAGCAACAAGAAGTCTACATGAAGGGAGTTATCATGGAGAACCAGGGGTACACGGCGACACATACCTCTACTTTGCAACTTCTCCCCGCTAGCCACCATAACTCGTAGGGTAGGTCCTGGCTCGATGGGCAACCCCAGAGATTGAGCCACTTTCTCATGCAAGAAATTATGGGTAGAGCCCGAATCTACCAACACGGTAATGCTTGTTCTGGCAATTTTAGCGTGAACGCGCATCGTCTGTGGTGTAGGGACTCCGGTGAGAGCGTGGAGCGAGATTTCAGGTGGTTCATCTTCTATGACAGCCATGGTCGCTGATAAGCCAATTTCGTCATCGATGACAGCATTATCATCCTCTTGTTCCATCTCTATAAGGAAAAGCTTTTTGCAATCGTGCCTTGCCGTAAATGGTTCATCACAGTGGAAGCAAAGGCCTCGGCGGCGCCTCTCTTGTAGCTCGGCTTGGGTGAATCGCCGGACGTTGGTAGCCGGCGTAGTTGACGCGATCGAATTAGCCGCTGAGCGCACCCAAGGAAACTGGCCGCTTCGAGTCAGATCTCGAATCGGTTCGCCCGGGTTCTTCCGCTGGATTTGGGGTGGTCCTCCTAATCGTGTATTGGGCTCTTTACTGGGTCGGCTATCGAAGACCTTGGCAAGCCCAATTGCTTCGTTCAAGTTTGCAGGCCGTTGTGCTTGAACGTCTGCTCGTAAACTTTCCTTCAACCCACTGAGGAATGCTCCTACTTCTTGAGCATCCGTGAGTGACCCCGCCTTGGCGAGGAGACGGTCGAATTGCATTTGGTATTCTCTGAGGGTACCTGTTTGTTTTAGCTTACAAAGATCGGCAAAAGCATTCTCAAAAGCAGACATCCCATACCTTTTGAGCAGGCCATCCTTTAGATCATCCCATGATAAATTTCTTGCCGACTGTCGGAGTCGCTGAAACCACAGTTGAACATCCCCTTCCATGTGGTAAGCTGCTAAACGTATTTGATCATCAGGAGAAGTGTCCTGAAAATCAAAAAACTGCTCAGCTCGACAGATCCAAGCAGTTGGATCCTCTGAGCCGTTGTATTTCGGAAAGTCTAACTTTGCCAGCTTTGGGATGACATTCCCGCTTGTTGCTTCCCCTTCCGCATTCCTCCGAAAGGGCCTGTGTCTACTGGCAGAAGCCTCATCTCTGACGTGAGACATTTCCGTCAACTGTTTCATTACTTGTTCTAGTCCAACGCTCAAGCTTGCGATCTGCTGCTCCAATCGAAGTAAGTCAGGATTACGCTGGTCGTCGGCCATGGCTGGCTCTGATACCAAACTGTTACAGTCCCCTGCGGATCCACGGCCTCGGCCTCGTCCTCGGAGCTGGGCGGTACGCCTGCGAGCTATTTTGAAATGGAAAAGAACAACAAATGATATTGTATGCTATTAAGCGATACAAACAAATAAATTGATTTGAATAGTTATCCTTTATTCCACATCTGGCAGCCAATAAATAGGCTCAAAAACCAACGTTACAATGAGATAAATTAGCAACTAACTATCAACGTGTAGAAACGTGTTTGACCGAATCAAAAGGAAATTAAATAACAATCTTTTATTAAAATATAGACCAAGTCTTCAACGAAAAAGAAGTCCACGTTCCAATCATGCAATTGAACACGTGTAGGCCAATACGTGGCATATGATTGTAACACAGACCGTCAACCACAGTGGAGCGTGGAGCAGTGAAGATAAACAATCTTGGCCTGGAGAACCCTCTCACACTAGATTGATTGTATCAAACATTCAAAATAAATAATAAAAATAGATTTAATTGTCTGTTATTGTATTCTGAACTTTGTTTTTTTTTTTTTTTTTTTTTTTTAAATGCACTCTAAACTTTTAATTTTAATGAATTACATATTATAATTAGTGTTAGAACTTTAGGCCGGCGGGTCAGCCTGAAGCTTGAATTTTTCAGGCTCGGCGGACAGGTCCAACTGTCGGCCCGCCCAACAATACATTTTTCCGGCTTGGGCAGCCCGAAAATAGACATCATGTCGGAGCCCGCCGCCGTATTATCGTCGTTAACCGCCGTCTATTGAAATTTTTTTGAATTTTTTCGACCATCCCCGATTTGCCCAAACTGCTCGAAAACCTAACCAACAGTCAAAATTTTTGATCGTTGGAGCCCGACCCAACCCAAAGCATGAAAAGCCCGGTCCCAATGACTAGTTTTTTTTTTTTTTTTTTACTATTGCCCGAACCTGGCCCGCCGAAAACAAAAGCAACGTTAGATCTGAATTTGGGGGAAAAATCAAATTTTTAACCCAAACATTTCCCTATAAATACCCCTCATCCCCCACACATTTTTCTCACTCAAACTCTCTCAATCCCTTTCAGTTTCTCTCAATCTCTCTCAATTTCTCTCAATCTCTCAAATCTCTCTCATAATTTTTTCAAAAACTATCACATTATCCTAAAGCTCTCTCTCTCTCTCAAATTGCTCTTATTTTTTATAATGGATTCTTTTAGTTATAGTGGTATTCCCGTTAATGCCTAACACAACGTGGAAGAAGGGCAATTTTCCACTAATGAATTTGTTACGCATGAATCTAATAATCCGAGCCCTGGAGGTCGTGGTCGCAATGGTGGTGGGCGTGGAGAAGCGGCGAGTGCAAGTGCGACTGTGTCTGCAAGTATTGCCACCTCCAAGACGAAATGCAAGCGCACCTCAACAGTTTGGGATCACTTTGACACAATTGAGGAGATTGACAATGAAGGTAACACTAAACATATAGCTCAGTGTAAATATTGTTTATCTAAATTACAAGGTGACACTATTCGCGGCACTACACACTTGAGAAGACACTCCGAAAAGTGTCTTTAAAAGCTTAGTCAGTCCGGCAGACCCGAACCCGCCAAACACAATTATCTTTTGATCGTGCAACCGGTGGTCTAACCACTTGGAAATACGATCCGTAAGTAGATTGTATGGAAGTTGCGCGAATGATAGCTACTTTAGATCAACCACTTAATTTTGTAGAACATCCTAATTAGTAACGATATATTAAGGTTGTACATAATTCTAATGCACAATTCACTTCAAAAACTACTCTTATGAAAGATTTATTAAAATTATTTAAAAAAGAAAAAAGAAGCATTAATAAACCTTTTACACTCGACTAGTGGGTGCGTTGCGTTAACGATATATATTTGGCTGCTATTGCTAATAAAGATTATTTAGTTATAACCATACATTACTTTAAAGGATTTGATTTAGATAAGAAGATATTAGGTTTTAAATATGTTCTAGGATCATATAGTGCAGATTTAATATATAATACAATTTTAAATGTAATTGATGAATTTAGATTAAGAGATAAAGTAACGACTATAACATTAGATAATGCTAGTGCCAATACAAAAGCAATTGAGTTCCTTGAAAATGATTTAAGTTTATTAGGTGACAATACTATTTTTCACGAACGTTGTGCATATCACGTAATTAATTTAATAGTTCAATCCATTTTAAAATAAATGGGTAATCACATTCAAAGAATTAGAGATAGTCTTGCATGGATTCAAGGTAGTAACCAAAGACAAGAAGATTGGTTTAGGTTCTTACAAGCATTAATATATACCTCCTAGAGCATTAGTGTTAGATATATCTATAAGATGAAACTCAACTTATAGAATGATTCAACAATACATCTCCTATAAGGATGCTATAACAAACTATATGTGTGTAAAATTAGGAGTATGACATATAGACGCATATGATTGGCAAATTACCAAAGTTTTGTATCAATTTTTAAGCAGTTTTCATGAAGTTACTCTAAAACTTAGTGAAATATATTACCCAACATCGCATTTAGCTTTAGGTGAATGTCTAAGAATTAGTCTTTTATTTAGCAAATATAGGGAGGACCCAATCTTATGAGTTCCTATCCATTATATGGAAAAGAAATTTAAAAAATATTAGTCTAAGTTGCCTTTGTTGTATGGTTTAGGTACTATTTTTGATCATAGATTAAAATTAGATGGTTTAGAAAGTGGTTTAGAAAACTTAGGTGAATTTTTAGGCATCAATTGTTCGGACCAATTTCTAATAATAAAGGCAAAAATATATTCGATCTACAGTAAATATGAGATTAGGTTTAGAAGCACAAACTCTAGAGTACAGGAACCGCAACAACAAAATGAAAACCCGCATTCATTCTTGAATGTTTTCGGGTTGAAGAAGTGTAACACCCTGAAAAATTAATTGAGATTAATTAAGGTAATTGAGATTATTAGTGTGCCTAATCTGATTTAATTAAATGAGAGTTTAATGATTCCAAGGTATTTAAATTATTCACAGTAATTTATTTTAATCCAGAAGTGTGTATGGGCGCATTTCTGGACTGTCATATTATACACATGTCATTTTCTTTTATTTTTATTTTTCTTTTCCTTTCTTTCCTTTTTCTTTTCTTTTCTTTTCTTTCTTTTCCTTCTTTCCCGTGCATTTCTCCCTCTTTCTCTCTCTCTCCATTCTCATGCTCTCTCTCTCTCTCTCTCTTTTTGTCCCAAATCAAACGGATCTTGAGCCAAAGAAGAGTTTCAAAGTGTTTTCAACGTCAAGAGAAGGATCAAGGTAAGATTACTAAAAGAACCTCTCTTGAATCTCAAGTTTTTAGATTTTAAAACTTATTTTTGGTTCAATCCGGATTTTGATGATTTTTGAGTAAAACGATGATAGAAATTGGAGATCTTAGGTTCTTTGGACTTGTTTTAGGACTTAGAGCCCGGATCTAGTGTTTTCCCTTTGAAATATTTAGATTTGGGACTGGATTTGCAGGTTTTTGGACTGATTTCTGCGAGCTTCTCTCGCGCAGTCGATTCCACCGGTCGACCGGATTGCAGACTGACCGGTCGACCAGTCCGGTCGACCGATGTGCACACTACCAGTCAACCGGTAGTGTTGCACTGCTCTGTCACCGGTCGACCGGTGTACACGGGGTTTGACCCTGTTTGGCCTGAAATTGCTGTTTTGACCCCTGTTTTCGGAGAGAACCCAAGTTAGCTTCATTTAGAGACTTGGGATAAAAGGATTAGCATCTTTAATCCTTGTTTTGAGATTGAAAACCCTTGGAATTGATTATTGAAACATGAAAATGGATTAGGGCACACTAATTGAAAATCTTGGTACATAAGTGAGATTAGATTACTTTAGGACTGAGAATTGATCCTAAAGTGGTGTTTTGTATCAGTGTTAGCTGAGGATTCAGACTGAAGGGGCTTGAGGAAGCGGAAGCCGGAATAGGGCAACGCTAGTCCCAGGTTTGAAAATTCGAGGTAGGATTTTTATCCCTTTTCCTTGTGAGCCTGTTTTCAAAAAGGATTTTAGCCTTGAAAAATGTTTTAAAGAAAGGGATTGGTTTGCAAAGAAAAATCTATTAAAAACCATGGCTTGTTAGTTTATGGAAATCCTTGGCTTGTCCTATCCTTGGAATCCATAGCTTGTCTAGTCATGGAACCTCATGGCTTGCCCAGTCATAGGGCCCGCGGCTTGAGTAGTTTGTGGGGTCATATGAACGATTTCATAATGTTAAATGGATGATTTCTTAAGATAAGAGATCTTGTGAACTAGTAATAGAGTCTATTGCTATAAGCCTAGATAGGATGCAGAGAGTGCATCCTCGGGGGCAGAACCCGAAATCGGTCCGGTAGGCGAGGCACTTGGTGAGGTGACTAATTTGTGCTAATTACTCGCTGAAGCCTGTAATATGGATTATTTTTTGTTATATTTCCTTTGAGAAAAAGGATGTGAGGTTCCGGCTGTTCTGTCGGAACTGAATATCTTATTTATTTCATTTATTCATTTATGCACTCATTTATTTTAAGTATTTTCAAATTATATCCTACTGGGCCTTTCACTCACATTTTATGTTTCAAATGTTTAAAACTCCTCCCAGGAGACTCTAGGAGCGGGGCACAGTAGCGGAAGTAGCTGAGTGGTGCTACGGAACGATCAAGTGAGGATTGTGTTCATCCTCTGACATAAAGTGTAAGGAATATGTAAGAATTTGTAATAAATGACATTTGGATTTACTAGACTGTGGATGATGTCTGTTGTAATTGATTATTTACATGTGCATGTATGTACAATATTGTATATCCTGTGGGTAGAGCCCTGTGTGTTGTCAGAGGCTCGAGATTTTGTTGTTTATTTATATTTTAATGCAACTAAGTGTGGGACCCGGTTGGGAATCTGCTTTATTAATCCCAAATCGAGTTCTACGTCACCCACCCCGTTTGGGAGGCGTGACAAGAAGAAGAAAAAGACAACTCAAACATAAGCTAGAGTGGATCTTCATCATCAATTGGCGATGGCGGCGACAGTTTCAATGAGCTTATGGCATACCTCAGTGAAAGCTTAGTAGTCGACAATACTAGAGAATTGTTTGACTTAGTTCAATGGTGGAAGACACATACATTAACTTGGCCAATCCTAACTCGATTGGCAATGGACATATTTTCAATCTCAGTCTCTACTATTTCATCTGAACAAGCCTTTAGTATGACATGAGGAATACTTGACGAATGCCATAATGCATTGCAAAGGGACAATGTTGAAGCCTGGGTCTGCATTAAGAATTGAGATTGTACCGATCAACGTCTACAGGATACAATTTCGCTAGCAAGTCAAGAATGGATCGATAAATTTAATTAATTAACATTTAATTTTGAAAACGATCATTCAGCTTTAAATTAAATTGTAAATTAGTAATTTATAAATATGTATTTACTTTTGAAATTATAATTGTATAACTTTGTAAGTTTGTAAAATTTGTAATTTGTCACAAAATGATTGCACTCTTTTTTCGTTACTAAGTTTTTATCCCAATTGGGTTTTTTTTAATAAGATTTTTAACGAGACAATCATGAGTTACGAATTTAAAAATAATATAAAAAATTAATTTATTAAATTGTGTTAATAATGTCTGTTGAATTTTGATTTTAGTTTTTATATAATTTTAACACAAAATAACTTAATAATTATAAATATTAAAAAATATAAAAAAATTTGGGTATTTCGGGCGGGCTCGGGCTGCCCGGCCGGGCTCAAACAGCCCAATAGAAGCCTGCGGCACATTCACGGGCCTTTTCGGGCTTGGGTGGGCGGCCCAAAAAAAATGAAGAAATATTACGCCATTAAAGTGTAAAAAAAAAAAGAGATTACAACTATGTAGTTCCTTAACAAAACGCAAACATAAATTGTTTATTGTAACTATTCAATTTCCTAAAATACAACCCACCCTTCTTTCCTTCTTACCAATTTCCTTCATTTTTCCCAACTTGCACAACAACTAAAAAAGCCAACCATAACTTCCTTACTGTTTGACTGTGACGACCCTCCTATGAGGCCGCCATTGTAACTAACTTCTTAACTTGTACTTATTGGAATTTCTTAAAATTTATGGAACATTTTTTTTAAACATAAGAACGAATACTTTCATAATTCGTAACGATAATTTCAAAAGAATGAATCACTAAATTACTTAAAGCTTTTCTTAATTTAGTTAAGATAAAACCTTTTAAAAGTATCTTTCGAACTGAATGACATTTGAACTCTTGTTTCACATACTCTTTAAAAGCCTTTCTAAAACTAGTCAATACGTTCAGGCCATCTAATTTGACCTTAAAACGAATTTCGTGAGAAATCTTAAATTCAAGTACTTCTTAAAGTCCTTTTAAAATCAATCATTTAAATCGTCATGTTTAAAACTCGTTTATTTGTTGCATACACTGTTGCAACATTCTAAAACTTAAATACTCAAAACTAGAGTTGCTAGCTACAACCTCAATTTTCTTAACATACATATCTACATATCAACTTTTTAAACATACATGCTTGAAATCTTTTAATCATATAGACATATACATAATTTTTCTTAAACTTACTGCGGAAGATAACTGCGTAAGCGGTATCCATTCTCATCTCCACTATTCGTCCGCCGCTCGCCATTGCCCTTCAAGAATTACTGATAGGTTTCTTACCTACAACATGAACATATCTGATTGAGCTTTCGCTCAGCAAGTAGGAACTATCTCTCGCAAAATAACTGTAAGTTCACATGAATAAATATGCATGAGCTGATTATGCTTAATTATGATATCTTATCATAGTCTTATTATCTTATCTTATCTTTCTTACTGATGGGCCTGAATGCTCACGTACCACTTGTGCGCAATCATCGGGACGTAAGGGTTTGCAAGGTCCCCAACAACCCGTGATTTAAATTGAACCGAGTGCCTCCCTTGCGAAGGACCCCCTTTTATTTTTGTTCATTTACCTCCCTTGAGGAGTCTGATTTTCTCCATTGTGGAGTCTGATTACCTCCCTTGCGGAGGCTGGTACGGCACTCAACTGAGTTTCTTCTTATAAGTTCCTCTTGACTTATTAAGGTGTATGCAATATGACCTAACATAACATACTATAACATTAAATTAATTTAAACACATATAATTCATGTCCACTGCTTATGTGTATGCAGCATAACATAGCATCGCATACAATACTTAAAGCATAAACATGCATATATAACATGTGTAACTTTTTTTTCTTTAAAATCTATTCATACTATAGGCGAGATTCCTACTTACCTGATTTACAGAGCTAGAATCCACTTTTCACCAAACAGTCTATTCTCTTACTTGCTTATTTCTGAAAATGAACACCCATTGAGAGTGTGAGATTAACTGTCGTTTGCTATTCTATTTTAGCAACTTATGAAGGAATCTAACCCTTTTCTTAAGGCATGTATTCCTTTCATTTTCTGAAGGATAATTTACTATAAGGATCAATTTATTAGATCCTCAAAATTTTATTTTTCTTAATTTCCCATAACATACTTATGTCTAGATTGAAAATCATTTACCCAATCTAGTAACTTATTCTCCATAAAATTCCTCATTGGACTCATTATGATATTAAGGCCCAATTCGGCCTAGAAACTTATTAACGGCATTCTAACTCTTAGGCCACTGAAATTTAAACTCAGACAGAGTCTCTTAAATCAATGCAGGCGTTGGACCCACATCAAATCCTCGAAATCCTAAGGACCTATCGTGTTGGGCTCGTAGGTGCCCGTCGGGATGATTTGCTCGATAACCCACTAAGTTCTTTAAAGAAAGCATTTTTTCTTGAAAACTTACTTTATGAATACTTTCATTAAAATGAGGTTTAATGTCATTATATTTTACTGAAATTCTATCTCCGGTTCTTTTATAACTTTTTGTTGAAATCGACACTGTTTTAGTTTTGTCTCGTTAAAAACTGTGCAGTTTCTGAAATCTACATTTTACTATATCTTCGAATCGGATTTCAAAATTTTGTTCTTCATGAAAATTTCTCATCTCATCGAGATCTAAAATTGTCGTTTTTGGTGAAAGTTGAAATTCAGCCTCTAAAGGCCCCGTTTGGCAGAAAGTCGTAGCTGCTGTTTTTCTTGAAACTGTTTTAGTAAAAAACTGTGTCGTTTCGGGAATCTGTGTTTTAGTACCTCTTAGGGTCAGATTTTGAAAATCTTTTTTTCATCAAATTTCTTCATCTCATCGAAATATAAAATTGTCACTTTTGTAAAAAATCGAGATTCAGCCTCTAGGGGTCCTGTTTGGCTGAAGCAGTGACTGCCAGTTTTTTTTTTTGAAACTGTGTTGGACAGCTTGTCCGTTTTTACAAAATGGCTTCAAACTTGGTTTTAGAGTTAAAATTAGGTTTTGTCATAGTAACCGAAAATGTTCAAAACATCTAGGGCTATAAGTTCAAGTTTTAAAACATTGAAAAATCTCGCTCTATGGTCCTCATTTTCGCGGTCAAAGTCACTGAAAATTTTTTCCTCTAATCCGAAAATAAGCAACTTAGATCAAGCATAAACATACCACATCAAACTAACCTCATAACTCACAAAACCAACATAAAACTCACACACCTTTATTACAACTTATTTCCTTGAGAATTACAATTTACATCAATGGATTCTCAAACTTAAACTTTGCTAGAAAATAATTGAAAAGAGTTCAAGAAGTTACCCTCGAAGAACTCTTTCTTGAGAACCTTTGAGATCCTTCTCTTCTTCTCCAAGGTTTGTTAATGGATTGGAACTAGAGGAGTATAAGAAAATTTGAGAAGAATATCTCTACATCTCAAACTTTACTAGAGCATAAAAAGATAGGGTTTAGAGTTTATACCATTGGAGAAATGCTTGACTAAACTCCTCCTAGAACCCTTGATCTTCTTCTTCTTCTTCTATGGTTTGCTAGTGGCTTAAGGTTAGGAGAGTGGGAGAAAATATTTGAGAGAAAATGGGTGGTATGGCCGGATTTATTGTGGGAAAAAGGAGAGGAGAAAAAAAAAATGAGGCCTAACTTATGACGGCTCCTTTTATAGAAACTTAGAAATCATTTAATTTTACCCCAAGTCCACTCCATTAGTCAACCAAAATTTTGGTTTAAATCCCCCAATTCATGGCCGGTTGTGGAAGGAGAAAAGAAGAAGCAACTTTGTCATTAATTCCCCTTCAACCACTCCTATCCCATCACCTTACCATGTCATCCACTTGCACACTCAACTTGCCAATTTGGCTCTATTTTCCTATGCATGGCCGGCCAAGTGGAGAAGGAGAGAGAGAAAAATCTCACCTACCCCTTGTACTCTTGTCCACTTAAATTTCCCTTGAATCAGATAAAAATTATACTGATTGTAAGGAAGTACCTAACTGACAGGAAATTCTAGTTTCTGAAAGTTCCTTTTCTACTGCTCATTTACAGTTCAATATTAATTCCTGACTACGTAGACATCACATTAAATTCTTACTCGCGTAATATCTTGAACTGTTTCAAGTCTTGAAATTAATTCTAGACTGAACAAATTCTACATTTAACTTTTCTGCATTATATCCCGGGAATGAAATTGTTTCTGATGGTGTCAAATCCCGAGCTCACATTGTACCCTTCTGTTATGGGTATTTATCTTGTGACTTTAATCTAGCTGTCTGGCAATTAAGGATTTTCTCTTCTTTAAAATGTCAGTCGTTTTTTTTTTATACGCTGCTAACATCATGCTGTGTTTGGAGATTCTTGAAATTAAGGTTTTCAAACTATACTTGTACTGAAAATTATTCCGCCTTAAAGTACGACAAGAATTTATTGATCAACTTTACTTGATCAAAAACATGAACTTAACATGAAATTTGCTACAGAATTTAGGAATACATATATTAATTCCATAAATCCTTCAGTCACATAATATTTTCTAGGAAAATCCTTGACTTAAATAAATAAATTGTATTATTTGAGGTCTGGAATTTTCTCGGTCATTACATTGACTCTATCTAGCAAGTTACTTCTTTCCTCGTCTGTGTCTGTACTTCTTGATAAGCCATGAATCACGTTTTTCGTAGCAGCACAAACTGACGGATCCACATCGCCGATCTTGTTGACCCTGTAACATCAAGTTCAAATACTCAACCATGGAATCTATCTGCAAAGCATGCGATGTGAAAATAATTAAGGGTTTTGTCATTTTACTTATTGTTTTCAGTTTTAGATTTTTATAATTAAAAATTTTTAAAAATATTACATTTATTTTTTTTATTACAGTTAAAAGCTTTTAAAAAATAACACATCTCAGTTCGAATTAGAAATTCAAATTAACGAAACGAGCGAGACCTAAAGAAGTTTCTTCTGTAAGACCAAAAAAATAGAATTATTAGTAGTTTAGTTTTTTATTTTTTAACCGTTAAATATATTAAAAGATGTTTGTTCTTTGTATTTTTTCAATCTAATTTGATTTTAATAAGATTTAATGATCAAAAAATTGATGTTATGGCCTATCAAAAAAACTTCCATTAATTAATGAAATTGTGGGTTAAAAAAACAGTTAAAATCTATCTTCTAAGGCGTCAACAGTCAGAATAAGGAGGGATTAATAATGCTACCCTTAAAAATAAAGAAAAGTTGTCAAGAAAATTGGTATCTTCTATTTCCAACTTAATAGACTAGTTTGGTGTAATGACAAGATTATACAAATTTACTTAAGTTCAGCATACGATATCTTTCAGAGCTCCATTTTATTAATCAGATCCCTTATTTTATTTAATATAACAAGAAGAAAATACAGAAAGTATTGAATTACTTTAAAGATTTTTTTTTATTTTTATTATGTGACTAATATAATAATTTATTTTCAAATATATATATATATATATATCCCAGATTAAAAAACTGAATTATTAATGTGTGATTACACACACACACATATATAAAGTTGTTGATGTTTTGCATGGATAGAGAATCAGAGATGAAGTGAAATAGAACCCTTTTATGTGATAATTGATAGTGTTGGAGTAACACCCACATGATATGGTACCCAAAATCTTGTATCAAAGTTTTTCAACAAGTTTGAGGTCATTTTTTTAAAGTATACAAGAATATGAGGGTGCCAATGTAAAATTGGAAAGAAGAGGAAAGAAACCGTGGGTGATTAGCCTGTGGTATTTTCATTGGAGAGGCTTGAGAAACAAGGAAAACAGCTTTTGGATTGTTTTATAAAGAGAGCGAAAACCAACAAAACCCCCCCGAAAAAGTAAACAGCGTGTCCAAAACCATTGGCTCACCCTCCCCTGATTGATGCCAATGACGAAATGCGACCAAATGCGTGCACGCACATCCTACGGAACTGCCACGTATTTTGTGTTTGTAAACGGTGGGCCCATGTTCTTTCTTCTTCTCTTACGGTATAACGAATAATTATTAATTATTAACGAGTCTTAGCAAGGATTAAATTTTCACTAGTAACGTGTTGTAAATTATAAATTTAATTATCAAAAAATTAATTCAATAAACGGTTAAAATTAATTACTTTTATTAGTGGGACGAACAAACGTGTTTTATTGTAAAGTTTCTCTTGTTATTATTATTACTACTATATTACAATTTACTATTGTTGTTATTATTTTTAGCTTTTTGTATTTTTAATGATATTAAAACGATATCTTAATATTTTTATAAACACATATTTTTAATATTTTAAAGTTGATTTTAAACTATTTTTTATTAATTAAATAAAATATATTATTTTTTAAAATTTATTAATTTTTAGTCAGTAAAACATTGTTCTCAGTTTCTGTATATAAATTAAATTAATTTTCAGTTGCATGCTATGTTATTAGCAGAGGAAGAAAATGGATATTGGACGTAAAGAAATGGGTGGTGGTGTATCCAGTTTATATAAATTCAAAGAAAACGATAGCTGAAGGGAGGAGGATTAATGTGAGCAAAGCGTGTGAGAATCCTACTTGTGCTGAGATTGGGGATTGCTGCTCCCATTTCAAACTCCCTTTTGCAATTGAGGTGCTTAAAACTCCAAACTTATATAAAATGAATCAATATTGCTTTTGGTTGACTGGATTAATTGATTCTTTTTGTTGCAGAGGCGATTTCATGCAAAGGTGTTGCTTAAGAAAGATGATGGCACTCCCGCCATATCTTCAAGTATGGATATTATTTCTCTTAAAATGTTTGATTTCTGCATAATGGTAGAGGCAGTTCTTCACATTTTGTGTAAGACCATGAAATGATTTCAACCCAAGTTATTTGCAAACATACTTCAATACATATGATTACCGTCAATTTAGATTTGTTTTTCTAGTTTACATATGCACTATATAGCAGTTTGGAATTCCTTCCTAAAAGGCGTGGTTAACTTTGCATGCATCAAGGGGCTCTGTTGTTGTTGGTTCATTGAACGTTAAATGGAAGATTGAGGTGAATCGATCCCAGTCATAAATAAGCAGGAATTCCTCTTTAAGTTTCCTTGACTCCATATCGGTTTATTTTATGATTTTATATCAGATATTGGGTGACTTTTTCGCTGAGACACGACAACTATATTAGGCAGCAATATAAGATGCGGGCAATTTCAAAAGTTGTTTCAACGCGTACTAGAAAGTAAACGAGTAAAAAACTTTTACCTCTGCTTTTATCTGTGCTTGTGTACTACTATTTATCATTTGCAGTATCATGTTGCGACTGTATTGCAGGGAAACAACTGATGTTGCGAATTGCAGAGTTAGTGCCGAGACACCCTGGCAGGACCAAGAAGCAAGAGCCTGCATCCGTGTCAAATGCTGGAGCTTCTAAATCCGGGAAGGGTGGGAAAAAGAAGAGATAGTTCTAATCTTTACATATTTGCAAAGGATTTCCCTTTCGTGTCAGTTGGTGCGTTTGGGAAAAAGAAGAGAAAAGGGTAATGGAGATAGGGTATGCTTGTACTGACATATGGATCCGCCATGTGTACTGTTGATTTCTTAAACCAGATTTTCAAAAAAAATTGTGCGGAAGCGTGGTATTTCATGTTAATAAATTTTAATGCGATTATTGTCTTTTCTCCCTGACGATAATGGTTCTCACGCATCAACTATGGGGAGAAGTATTGTCTTTTCTTCATTTGTCAACTTCTTTAAGCATTCTTTTCCTCCTGAGAAATGTTTAAAAATGAATGTAGAAGGTGAGAAAGGTAATGATCTTAGCATATCTCTTTCTTCATTTACGCGGCACATGACATGTATCAAAATTATCTTTATTGGGCCGTTAAGTTTGTTATGGTCGGCATTGTGAGCGGGTGGATAGTCGGTTGATGTGAACCGTTGCCAAACAAAGCCTAGCTACTAACCTAGTACCGTAGGCCCTAACAATGGTACGAGAAGTGGCCCCCAAACCATTTGGAGGTTTTTCATTCATTGATTGTATGCATTGTGGCCTTGTGCGACTACTGTCTTGTCAAGTGAATAGTTATGGGATGATTCAATGGTCCCGGCCACAGAAGACCCTTATGGATTGGGGTCAGATGGTCAGAGTGATCCGCGCGCCGACCACCAAACACCAGTAGTGCGCTGCGATCACATTTGTTTGACAAATTAATATTTTGATTGTTGAAAAACCAATCCTAGAAGTTGAACAATTTTCCTTTCTCTTACCCCGCAACACCTAATATTTGAGCTCAACACTCATTAAGAGCCAGCAAGAAATCAAAATGATTACAGATAAAAGCAACAACATCAAAATACCATGAGTCGTAATGCATATTAATTATCGACAGATCTGATCAAAATCGCATTAAAACAATCTATTCTAATACAAATTTAACAGTTGAAAAACATAATGTATTAGTAGTACAAAGGAGTGTAGGGTCTTCCATGTCATGAGCATATAGACAGTCTAGTAGCTAAGATATCTGTGTAAACAAAATACAAGAATTAATTGAATTCAATCGTTTACACTCCAACCAAGAAATTGAATTTGAGGAGAAGTAGATATCACCGAATCTAATGTTGAAGATGAGAAATTGGCCAATTGAGCTGTGCCCTTGACGACTTTTATCTCTTCATTCCAGTACTAAATATTTGGGCAACTACGTGCGCAACACAACTCCTAAATAACTTGAATTCAAGTATATAACATAATTCGAGTTTTCAATTCGAGCTGAAATGTGACATTTTCTGAGAGTTTTTAACTATAGCAAAAAAAATTAGATGTGGTATTTTTTTGAGAATTTTTACCTGTAAAAATTTAAAATTAAAAATTCGAATTGATAAAATGAATGAGGCTTTAAAGTCTCCCAAGTCAATATGATTTACTTGCCAGCTAATTATTGTACTGCACAATAATACTTTTCCTCGTGCGTAGTGATAAGTGCACAAATTTACACTTTTAATGTTGATAATTGTCCAACTATTTTATCAAATTTGTGATTTTAATTTCAAATATTCCTAAATTTAGAGGATTTAATTTTAATTGGATTTATTTTATTTTTCAGGTTTTTGAAGAAAACAATTGGATTTGGGCTAGTTTACCAAGTAAAACCCAAAAGTTGAGCCCAAGAAAAGCCCAATTCGGCCCAAAACTCATCAGCCCATCAACCCCCCAAGCCGAGCCGACAAGCCGCGAGCCAAGCCGAGAAGCCGCGAGCCAGGCAACAGCGCCACGTGTCGACCACTGCGCACCGCAGGCCGTGGGACCCAGCTTCCTCCAGTCAGATCGCGCCACGCGTCCAGTGGGGTCCAGATGTTCCCCCGGATACGCGCGCGTTGCGCGCACCGCCGCTCCTCCGCGCGAGTTCTCCTCACGCGCGCGTCATCGGGATTTCCTCTCTCTTCCGCGTGGGTCCCGCGTGCCAGAGCCCATCCAACCACGTTGCGCCACGTGTCCCTGCTGTCCCCCGCATACGCGCGTTTCCCGCGCACGTTCCCTCTCCGCGCGAGTTCCTCTCCTGCGTGCGTCCAGTCTTCCTCCGCGTGGTCCAGTTGTGTGCGACGTTTCTCCCGCGCGCGAATGGCCTTGTGACACGTGTCCCACTCTGCAGAACGTGATGATTTTTCTCCACGATTAAGCATCCGGTTTTTACACTCTTAACACACCCAAAACTCTATAAATAGGATCATTGTGAAGGTGATAGTTAGACATTTTTTTAGAGCCTAAATTCTCACATATTTTCTTGTTCTTATTCTCATATTTTCTTTTTAAAATTTTATGGGAATTATGTACAAGTTAGGCTAGAGTATTTAGGTGAGGCTTGAGATGATCCTATATGTGTAGTGAATTTATTTGGATTTTCGATTCTCCAATGGTTTGTAAGTTTTATACATTTGAGTAAATAATTTTCTTTTATCATATTTCTTCTTCTTATCAATATATTTTATTGTCAACTCTCATATAAATCTAGTCATGCTCTTTTTATGTGATTGTTACATTATATTATATATTAATCGGTATTATTTTATGAGTAATCTTTTACTGCATTAATGCCAACGGTATATTGTCGCTCTTAGATTTAGTAATCTTTTCTTTGCATTATTGCCAACGGTATATTGTCGCCTCTTGGATTTCTCATAAGATAATTTTTCCTAATTTTAAACGTTAGAATTTTATTTACTCGAATACATTTTCAATTCATATGTTCTTCAAATATTTATTTTCCGATTGATTGTTTGGGATGTGAAACTTTCAATTGAGTCAATTCATGAATCAAAATCCAAATAGGTGAACAAAGCATATGGAGGATTCTCAAAGCCTTACCACTTTTTATTATTGAATTTTCTTTATTTTAAATTGTTCAAAAAATATCAAAAACACTCATTCATTTTTCTTTGTTTGATTGCTTATTTTCCTAACGCTTTTTATTTGCTAATCATATCTTGTTCAATTTAACACTTCCTCGTGGGATCGACCGTTCAAATTGTACTACAATTGACCGCTTGTTTTTGTACACGAAAATGGACAAGTATCAAAATGTTTGAAATAACAGTCCAGAGAATGTGCTTATATACACTTCTAGGTAAAAATGTAAATACTAAGAATATTTAAATACCTTTGAATTATTTAAATTTACATGTCAAAAACATTTGTTAATCAATAATCAATTAATTAAATCAGATTAGGTACATTAATAAATCTTAATTACCTTAATTAATCTCATTTAATTCTTTGGGGGCGTTCTGAGTTTATCTCTTGAAATTTTTATCTTTGCAATAATATTTACTTTCTCCCTTACAATTTTGTCTCAACTATTTTTTATTTTTATTTTTATTTCTATTAATTTTTTTTTTTTATTTTTTGTCTTGACAGCTTTGTGAGTAAGGACCAAGTCTTGTTCCAAAGAGTTTCTCTAATGAGAGAGTACTTATCCAGTTCATATCTAACTAGACTAGATAAAGACTAGTCGTGCGCCTGCGTGTTACGCGAGACAATTGTTATATTATACATACAGTTGAAAATTTTTGCGGTGTAGTATTAATTTATACGTACATATATATATGTAGACATATTTATATAAAATTTTAGGGAAAAGTTTCTTAATATGTGTTACATTCTTTGTTTTCCTATTTTTATTGTTCTTTAAAACTGCAAAATACAAATTTTTTTTTTAAAAAATTAGTGATAATTAATAGGGAGATTGAAAATCTTAGGACAAATTACTTGATCTTTATCTTTATTTTTGTTTCCATTAGTTTATCTCTAGGGATTTTTATCTTTATAATAATATTTACTTTCTCCCTTATAATTTTGTCTCGACCGTTTTTTATTTTTATTTCTATTTTTCTTAATTTTTTTATTTTTATATTTGTCTTCACGGCTTTGTGAGTATGGAGCGAGTCTTGTTCCAAAGAGCTTCTCCACTGAGAGAGTACTTATCCAGTACATATCTAACTAGACTAGATAAAGACTAGTCATGTGCCTGCGCGTTAAGCAAGACAATGGTTATATTATACATAAAGTTGAAAATTTTTGCAGTGTAGTATTAATTTATACATACATCTATATGTAGACATATTTATATAAAATTTTAGTGAAAAGTTTCTTAATATGTGTTACATTCCTTGGGTGCGTTTGGAATTGGTTCCAAAACGTTTTTATTTTCTGTACGAAAATGAAAATGAAAACGTTTTCATTTTCATTTTTGAATTATTTCAGAAAATGCGTTTAGTAGTTTTATTTAGAGATTGATTTCAGTTTTAAAAAAACTGAAAATACATTTGGTTTCATTTTTTTAAACATGTAATAGGTATTTAATATATTAAATAAATAATAATTGAATCCTAAATAAAAACAATAATAATTAATAAATAATTAATAAAATATAGAAATTACAATATATTAGCTTAAATTATTGTCGCCTATACGAATCCCACATTTGATTAGCTAGATGATCCCTAAAATCAACTATGTAATTACATTGTTGCCGACCATCCATTTATATTAAAGACCAAAAAAATATCACCTACTAAAAATATTAGAGACCATCCGTGTCAATTACCTTAAATTTTATACAATCATGTTGGGAATATTGGTGTCCTAAGCATTGAATATATTGTAATTTTATTTTCTTTTACAATAAAGTTCACTTATTCCTTCATTTCTTCAATACATTCATGATGTGAATGTATAACTGGTTATTGGCATTTACGAGATGATTTTGTTGTTTCTTACAAAGAATCCAAGACTATAGAAGCAAAGTTTGAATAGATTGACGAAAGTGGGATTAAAGATAACTAGAAGGCCTAGTAAACAGATTAAAATTGGTAAGAATACGTACAATGCACCCCAAAGTAATGCGGTACTTTGGATTTTCAAGCTTCAACTTTTTTTTTTTTTTAATTTTTTTCCTAGGTCATAGAATTAGGTATTTCCAACACCAACAGAATCTTTTTCGTGTACAGGAGGACAGTGTTGATTGAATCTAAGTTCTCTTTGTTGGGGCGAAATAATTAGCAATGCTGGAACCTCGTCTAACTATGTCTGGTCGCTTGTGAGGCCGGAGCCAGGCCCGAAATTCTTCCTGAATTTCTGGAGGCAACTCTTCGATGACGGAGGGGTCAATCTCGTCAACCTTGTAACTACATGCTGCTATTGATTCTCTTCCTTCTTCAACATGCCTCGCATTCTCACGCGCACTTGCTTCCGAATGCGTTAAAATGTTTCAATTAGAAATTGTTGTTCATTGCAAAAGCTTATAATTCTACCTTACCATGGAGGCATATAGAGAGAGAGAGAGAGAGAGAGAGAGAGAGAGAGAGAGAGAGAGAGAGAGAGAGGGACATTGAAATTACCAGTAGGTGATAATGCTTCAACATCTTGTAGATTGTCGCCATGTTCTTCCTTGATTAAAGAGAGAGAGGAAACTGGGTCCGTCTTTTTGAAGAATCTCAAGATTGAATGTGTTCCCTGCCATAAAGATATTATCATGACACGGGCTATGACACTATTCCAAAATCCTAAAACGTCCACTATAAGGTTAGAATAGAGTAAATGACGAAGGATTACAGAAGAGGTCAGGGTAAAGCATCATCAAACCGTGTCTTTTGATGTTTTTCTTTTAGCATCCGTTCTATTTGAACTGGACACTGCAAATTGTTGTGGAGGGAAAACTCTTTGTTGCTGGCTTTGATTTCTTATCCTCGAACAGCATTCAGTTCCTGGATGATAACTGCGGTTTGTTATGACGGTGGGATGAAAAGCGCTAGTAGCCTAGTGGCAAATGTAGATATACCTGAGTGCCGCAAGGAAGCTTCTTGAAAGTCATCCTGTCCCTTACTTGGCAACAAACAACTTGGATTCTGCAGGGCAGAGCAAAATGAGATCTGAAACACATGCAGGTTGAAAATTACTAGATTATGCAAGGAAATCATAACCTGGTCTTTCTGCAAATCCTGTTTGTGCTCTTGTTGATCTAAGCAAGGCATCACGCATTTGGTATTTAAATCTTCACCAGGGAACTTCATTTCTTGCTCGGTTAAATTCATTTCTGAACAGCTTTCACTAACTACAAAAATACATCACTTTTAGAGCAATAAAAGAAGTATTGAAAGTCCTGAAAAGCTTGAAGTGGCAAAGTGGAGTGCAGCCATTGGCCGTGGAAGAATCTTGAAGAGTAGAGATGAATCTGGTAAACCTGAAGGTTCCTGTATATCATCATCTTGAGATTGCTTTGACAATGAGGATGACGGATTTTGGCCATGAAAGTATTTCATGATTGAAGACGTTCCCTATCATATGTAAAGTAGCATGGTAAGACTAGACAGAGAAATAAATTAATAGTTTAGGACAAGTGACATTTTACATGAACTCCCCACTTTATTTATTTATTTTTATTTATTTTGGCATTGTAGAAATCTTTGGAATCCATTTAATGGGCTTGAGATATTCTTCAGGAAGCAGGAAACTCATGACTAGTCAACCAAGTAAGCACTAGGAAAAAATTGAAACCCAGACCATATGGAACCAAACCAAATAAGTTACGATAATAATTTATTTTACGTAAGCTAGTTAGTTACGATAATAATTTATTTTAATCTAGTCACCCCTTATTCGTAGTAAAGTAGGCGTCGCACCAATAGAAGATAAAGTGCAAGAAGGCTGCTTGAGGTGGTACGGGCATGTCCAACGTAGACCACTAGAAGCACCGGATCGTGCTTGGGATGACATTCTTATACCTAATACTAAGAAAGGTTAGGGTAGACCAAGAATTACGTGGACGAAGTAGTTAAGAATGACATTCTAGATCTAGGTCTTCAGAAAAGTCTAATTTTGAACAGAGCTGCGTGGAAAAGTGATCTATATAGCCGACCCTAATTAAGTTGGGATTAAGGCTTATTGTTGTTATTGTTGTGTGTTGTGGGGGAGGGGGGGGCGCCAAGGACCAAGAAGATCCAGAAGAGTGGGGAAAGTACAAAAGTATGGCATCACAAGACTACCCCATGACAAAAGTAGTTAGACTTACAGATGGTATTTTGACAATTTTACTTGCGGAAACAGACAGGCCAGTTATTCTCCATCCACTGTTTTGACTTCCCTGTGGTTTAAATTCCCGTAATCCAGCTTGAAATAGGTTAAAAGCATCTTCTTGCATCTTGGCAGTTCCATACCTTAGGTGACAAGACTTTGAAGGGAAGTTCTTTTGTGAATCTGTGTCACCGGACTGATTCCAAAGAATAACTCAAAACCAGAAAATAACAACGAGCGTAGCAATATCAAGTATAACAAATAAAAAATGGGAGATCATCACAGAAAAGTGTTTCAGAACACCAATTATTAGATATAAATTATAAAGTACGTACCTTGTATGCACTAGCATGCAGTGTCAATGTGCGTGCAATCCGTTTGTTTTGGTCCAAGTCAGAGCGAATACGTTCACTCAGTTCCTCACACAGTTCATTTAGCCAATGCTGAACCTGCAGAAATGTATTATCAGCTGAACTCTATTAAAGTTAAAAAATTTGGCAGGATCAAGAGCATTTAGAAAATACTATTACTAATACAGTGAAAAATTGTTAGGCCTCCGCCCATTAGGTTCGTGTATGCTCGGAAAAGGAAGAAGGTTAAGCAGGGGCAGAATAGTAAAATAGGTGAGAATCAGTCTCGTAGTGAGGAATTCGGTTAGCTTCTCGATCTGCGGATTGGGAGTGGGAAAAGATGCCAATACCGTTAGGAGAATGGCATCTTTGGAGAGAGAAGAGTAGGATAAATACCCTCCGAATGGGGGTTAGGAAGGCATCGATTATTTTTCACAGTTGTCGTTGTATTTGGAGGCTCGGGGTCCTCGAATTCTCCCGTTATCTGTATTTTCCTTCGGTTGTAATTTCCTTCGTTAGTCATAATATAAGAAAATCAGTCCTTCATTTGGCTGGATCTCTGTTTCTTTCTACTGTGTATTGCCTAGACTGTTTGAAACAGGTGCAGGGAAAGGGGGAACCTAACAAACTGGTATCAGAGCCGCACGGTCCATGGCGAATCAACAGGATCGTCTGGGTCAAATGGAGAGGAGGCTGAACAGTTTCCAAGATACGTTGCAGACGTTCGAGACCTTGATAGATCCGGTGCCAAAACTACAAGGAGACATGGCGACGGTGGGAGCGAGGCTCGGCGAGGTGCAAGGGGTTGTCGCAGCGATGGAAGTCAAGGTAGACGGAATTCAAGGCGCGATCCACCGCCTCGAGGAGCTCGTGATTCGACAAGCTAGACCCCAACGCTCACCCCCGAGGAGGTTCAGGGAGGATTTTTCCCCTCCGGGAGGTGCTCGGGAGGACCAGTCCCCACCCCGACGCGAACCTGGCCGTCCGGTGCGTGCGGATCCAAGCCCGCAACGGAGGTACCCGGCGAGAGGAAGGGACGACCCTCACCGTTTCCGATCACCAGAGAGACCCCGCGCGCGAACCGAACATCGAGGTAAGAAACTTGAACTCCCTCTATTTCGCGGTGATGATCCGCACGGATGGATATTTCGCGCTGAAAGATATTTCTCCATCAACGACATCGACGACGGGGAGAAAGTGATGGCGGCGTCGGTTTGTATGGAAGGAAGGGCTTTAGGTTGGTTCCAATGGCTAGACGCCCAAGACCCATTCGTAGGCTGGGAGGACCTCCGCGACGCGATCCTCCACCGATTTGGGCGTTCCCGGGAAGGAGACCCAACTGAGAGGATCATGGCTCTCCGACAAGGAGGGATGGTGGCGGATTTCCGTGAGGAATTCGAGACTCTGGCGGCATCGATGAGGGGGATTCCGGAGAGTGTGTTCCGGGGTGCATTCCTGAATGGATTGAGAGAAGATATACGTGCAGAAGTGAAGATGCACCGGCCCACGAATCTGAGTGAGGCCATGGATCTGGCCCAACAGGCCGAAGATCGATTAGAGGCTGTGGATCGGATCCGAAGAGCACGGGTGGGTCGAAATACCCGGGTAGAATGGAGCGGCCGAAATGGATCCAGCAACCCGAACCCGGCTCCACTGCCAGCTAATATTACAGATAAGTCCGAGAGCTTCCTTCGATCCCAAAATTCCCAATTCTCTCGTGACCTAGGTAATCCTCAGCGAACCCGTGAAGGCCCAACCAGCTCCGGCTCGTCAACGGGAGTGGCTCCCACTACCGGCGGCTGTCGTATGACGAAGTCCAGCAGAGGCGAGCGAGGGGGCTATGCTTCAAGTGCGACGAGAAGTTCAGCCCCGGCCACCGATGCAGAAACAAGCAGCTACAGGTTCTTCTGGCAGTGGGTGAGGACGACGGGGAAGAGGAGGATGGCCACGACGTCGGGGAGGAGCAGGCGCCGGCTGTGGAGGTTCCGGCGGAAGAAGCTCTGGGCCTCTCCCTTAATTCTTTGAAAGGCATGGCTACGGCCAAGACAATGAAACTGAAGGGGACGTTGAGCGGCCAAGAGGTGGTTGTTTTGGTGGACAGCGGAGCGTCGCATAGTTTCATCTCCGCAGATTTGGTAGACCGCTTGGCTATTCCCACAGACTCGACGGTCCGCCACAAAATTGAGGTTGGAAACGGAATGAGCTTCCAGCAACAGGGGATCTGCCGTAGGGTCAGGGTGCTCATACAGGGCTATTGGATTACAGAGGATTTCTTCCCATTTGAATTAGGAAGTGCCGACTTAGTATTAGGGATTTCGTGGTTAAGCACTTTAGGTGAAGTCCGGGCCGATTGGGCTAAATTTACTATGCGGTTTCAGCAGGGCAAGGAGTGGGTCAGTTGGATAGGAGACCCGACCCTGAGTTACTCACCGGCCAGTTTGCGCTCCCTGTCCCGGATTTGGAATCACACCGGAATCGGAGTACTCCTAGAGCTTCGGGCAGAGCAGGACGGAACCGTTAGAGGAGAGGTGCGACCACTACCTGGGGAGTGCAAGCAACTCATTCAGGAATTCCAGGCCGTGTTTCACATGCCGAGAGGCTACCGCCACAGCGCGACCGGGAGCACTGCATAGTCCTCCGAGATGGCGCATCCCCTCCCAATATTCGCCCCTACAGGTATCCTCAGGTCCAGAAGGAGGAGATCGAGATTGGTTGCAGATATGATGGCATCGGGAATTATAAGACCGAGCAGTAGTCCATATGCCAGCCCGGTGCTCTTGGTTCGCAAGAAAGACGGTAGTTGGCGTTTCTGTGTCGACTACCGTGCATTGAATCAGCTGACGGTTCCCGACAAATTCCCAATCCCAATAATTGATGAACTGCTCGATGAATTACATGGCGCAACAGTATTTTCCAAGCTGGACTTAAAGTCCGGCTACCACCAAATCCGTGTTAGGCCATGCGACGTGGAGAAGACAGCTTTTCGGACACACGAAGGGCATTACGAGTTCCTCGTTATGCCTTTCGGCCTCACCAATGCACCGGCCACCTTCCAATCTCTTATGAATTCGGTATTCCGCCCCTTTTTACGGAAATTTGTTTTAGTATTTTTCGATGACATACTGGTTTATAGCAGGTCATGGAGCGATCATCACACACACTTGAGGAGTGTACTTGAAGTGCTGCAACGGGAGACCTTATTTGCCAATTATGAGAAATGCGTGTTTGGACAGAGGGAAATCAACTACTTGGGCCATGTGTTGTCGGCTGAGGGGGTCTCCGCAGACCAATCCAAGGTCAGCAGTATGCTGTCTTGGCCCTCTCCGAGAAATGTTCGAGAGCTGCGCGGGTTCCTTGGCCTCACCGGCTACTACAGGCGTTTTGTCCAAGGATATGGCTCCTTAGCCCGTCCGCTCACAGACCTATTAAAAAAGGGTACGTTCAGTTGGTCATCGGAGGCGGAAGCCGCCTTCCTAGCCCTGAAGCACGCAATGACAGAGCTTCCGGTATTGGCCATGCCGGACTTTACGAAGCTGTTCGTCCTTGAAACCGATGCGTCGGGCAGCGGAGTGGGTGCAGTGTTGATGCAAGAGGGCCGCCCGATCGCTTACTTTAGCAAGACGTTATCGGCGACCTCCCGTTTGAAGTCAGTTTACGAACGAGAGCTCCTCGCTATAGTGTTGGCCGTCCAAAAATGGAGGCACTATCTGTTGGGAAGGCATTTCCTCATTCGGACTGATCAAAGAAGCCTCAAATTCCTTCTGGAACAGCGGGTGTTACCCCCTGAGCAGCTGCGCCTCATTACCAAGCTCTTTGGATACGACTTCGAGGTGCAATACAAGCCTGGTGCCGCAAATCGTGTGGCTGATGCCCTCTCACGGAGGGGGAACGAAGCTCCCATAGAATTTGCCGCCCTCTCCATCCCACAGCCAGTGAACATGGCGGCACTCCGGCAGGGTCAGCTTGAAGATTCGGCTTGCAAGGAGATCATCGCTACCATCCGCCAGAATCAGCCAGTTGCGGAAGGTTATTGTCTTCGCAACAACCTGCTCTGGTTCCGTGAAAGGTTAGTGTTGCCTCTTACTTGGGTTCCTCGGGTGCTCCACGATTTCCATAGTTCTGTGATCGGGGGCCATTCCGGATTTTTACGAACATACAAGAGGATTTCAGCCAATTTTTTTTGGAGGGGCATGAAACAGAACATCAGGGATTTTGTATCCCAGTGCGAACGTTGTCAGCACGCCAAGACAGAGGCCCTCTCCCCAGGCGGTTTGCTTCAACCCCTTCCCATCCCTCAGCAAGTTTGGGAAGACATAGCCATGGATTTCATTGGGGGGCTTCCGAAATCTAAAGGTATGGACACCATAATGGTGGTCGTCGATCGCCTGTCCAAGTACGCTCATTTCTGTCCTTTGGCCCATCCGTACACAGCCAAGCAGGTGGCTTCGCTCTTTGTTCGGGAAATAGTTCGCCTACACGGGTTCCCTCGTTCGATCGTCAGCGATCGTGACACCATCTTTATGAGTCTCTTTTGGCGCGAATTATTCAAATTACAGGGAACCAAGCTCCAGCCAAGTTCGGCCTACCACCCACAGACGGATGGCCAGTCGGAGGTTACTAACCGCTGCCTAGAGACTTTTCTCCGCTGTTTCGCCTGTGACAAGCCAAACTCCTGGTTATCCTTTCTACCTTGGGCCGAATTCTGGTTCAATACCTCGTATAATGCATCCATTAAGTGTTCCCCTTTTCAGGCCGTTTATGGACGCAAGCCTCCACCCATCCAGAGGTTTCAAGAGGACTCCACCGCCGTCCACGAAGTCGCCACCCAGCTCTTGGAGCGGAATCAGATGCTAGACATTATCAAGGATCACCTCCGTTTGGCACAGCAACACATGAAAGAGTTTGCCGACAAGCATCGCCGGATGGTTCAATTCTCTCCAGGGGACCTAGTGTTGCTTAAGCTCCGGCCGTACTTCATGAAATCCCTCGCGCGTAAGGTGAACGAGAAACTAAGCCCCCGTTTTTACGGGCCATTCGCAGTTAAGGAACGCATAGGACAGGTTGCCTATCGATTGGATCTGCCGTCTTCTGCCAAAATCCACCCGGTATTCCACGTCTCTCAGCTGAAGCCGTTCCGCGGTCAACAGTACACGGGTCAGCCCCTGCCTGAGCAATTAACCGCGGATATGGAATTGATTGTCCGCCCAGCTGCCATTTTGGACTCTCGAACCATTGTCGTGGGAGGTCGCCAGGTGGCCGAAATCCTTATCCAGTGGGAAGGCCTTCCAGCTTGGGATGCCACATGGGAACCTGTGGCGGTGATTAGAAATCAATTTCCGGCCTTCCACCTTGAGGACAAGGTGGATCTCCAGGAGGGGAGTATTGTTAGGCCTCCGCCCATTAGGTTCGTGTATGCTCGGAAAAGGAAGAAGGTTAAGCAGGGGCAGAATAGTAAAATAGGTGAGAATCAGTCTCGTAGTGAGGAATTCGGTTAGCTTCTCGATCTGCGGATTGGGAGTGGGAAAAGATGCCAATACCGTTAGGAGAATGGCATCTTTGGAGAGAGAAGAGTAGGATAAATACCCTCCGAATGGGGGTTAGGAAGGCATCGAGTATTTTCACAGTTGTCGTTGTATTTGGAGGCTCGGGGTCCTCGAATTCTCCCGTTATCTGTATTTTCCTTCGATTGTAATTTCCTTCGTTAATCATAATATAAGAGAATCAGTCCTTCAATTGGCTGGATCTCTGTTTCTTTCTATTGTGTGTTGCCTAGAGTGTTCTGAAACAGGTGCAGGGAAAAAGGGAACCTAACAAAAATGAGTTAGTAAGAGAGTGCTTCAAAAGCTCTACTACTTCAAAGTATAATTTGTAATAAAGAACAAAAATGTTGAAAGAGAAGCAGAGGTCCTCTTGCAAAAACGAAAACAGATGAGAATGAACTGAAATTTTTTGTAACAATTCTTGAGACTGAAAGAGCCCCTAAGAAAATTGAGGCAATTGGTGGGCCCACTCACAGTATCTAGAATTATGCCATGTTAAAAGGATATGACTGTAAAACTAGAGATTTGCTCTAAGGCTATGAAATAATGATTACTAACTGAAGCAATTGTCTTTAAAGCTCGAGGTCCAGGAAATGTCTTCCCTGAGCCATGACTCTTGGGAAGAAGGCGTCCCTGAACTTCTTCTCCGCTGATTCCTCTTGCAATGTTCCATAACCAAGTACTGCATTCAGACCAAATGACCAGACCTTTTAAGTAACGAGGAAACTCTGAGCAAAAATTTAAAAAAAAAAAAAAAATCAAAACAAAAAACACATGATTGAGTCCAGAACTAGTTCCCAACTTTGCACACTGTATAGGGAAAATCTAGAACCTCAAAACATCCAGAGAAAAACATTTGTTCAACGATAGATTCATTTACCCAGTGTTGGAGCCATAACGTTCTTGCAGCTTTTCCTCTGAAAACTGTAGTAAATCTCCAACAGTGCTCACGCCCAGGTCACTTTGTAAGGAGCTCCCCAGCTTACCTCCAAGTTGTTTCCTGCAGACAACAATTTCTTCAACAATATATGTGTTGACCGAACTTCTATTCCTACTAGAGTCAGTGAAATGAATTGGTCATCAGTAACCTAGCATCATATTCTTCAAAAACTGTTTTATTTCAAGCAAGATTATTAATTAAAATTAAAAAGAAGAAGAAGAGCAGATCCGAGAAAAGAAGCGAAATTTCTCTTTGAATGACAGTTTACATCTTCTTTATTGGCAAGGAATCGAGCAATCCTTTCACAGATGAGAAGGGCACGACAGTTTGTTGAGCGGGTTTGTTCATAGCACTTGCTAGCTTGGCCAAGATCTGGATACAAAAACATGTATAAGCAAGCAAATAGAAAAAGTTCAAGTAAACGAGAAAAAGGTTTATACCTTATTGTGAGCAATGCCTGCAGAACATGTAAATTCTGTCTCCTTCAAAACTTGCATCCTAAGTTCCGCAGCGATGAGGGTTCCACAAGCTAAAAGCTTATCGCGACGATCAGCATCCTTCCTACAAAGCCACTCTCTTACATTTTCCTTGGCATCAATTCCTTTCTGAAGTCAACACCAATTTTGGTATAAGGGAATACTGCTTGGAGAAGACAAGCAAGTAGCTCACAATTAAGCAGCACAGTCAACATACAAAAATTCTACTCCTCGAATTTCCTTGTCCTGTACTGTATCCCTTTGTTCCAACCCATTAGTTACAAATTTTACTCTCTACCAAAATATACAAGCTCTACGCAATTTTGAGGAAGGGGGGGCCAAAAGAAAAAAAAAAAAAAAAGGTAAGTCACCATGGCAACAACCTTTTAGGTAAAAAGATGACTTGTTGATCAATCAGTAAGTTTATAATAACAAATATAGAAAAGAAAAACATTGTGTCAACCTCATCATTAAGCCCCAAAACATGGGACTTGAGAGTTTCCTCGTCAACTAGCTGTAAATTCTCCGGGGGAGATTCAGCCAACATTTTTTCGGCTGCATCGGTAAGATCAAGGTAGACTTCATCAATGGAAGCTCTCTCGCAGCGAACCTTCCTTGCGAGAATAGAAACCACCTGAACATCATCACCATGACATCTACCATTGAGTCAGTCAGACGTTGTAAAAAAAAATAACATGCTCAAAGTCACTAACAAATAACAATGCCAAAATCAAATCCCCCAACACCTCTGAGCCCGCATTCCGGTATGTATTGAGGTCGGCTTTACCGCGCGCGACGGGGACCTGAACCAGTTGAATTTGGGGGCAAACTTGTTTTGCTTCCTCTCCTCGCATTGAACTGTAACACCCATTTACCCACATTGACACCATTTCATTTCATTAATCGGGAGTCTAAGAAAGAAACTTCTCTTAGTTGGGACTTGGGAGGGAGTTATTTAATAATAAAAACTTGAAAATTTTGCAAGAAGAGAGAAGAAAAATGAAGAAAAATTTTGGGGGGAAAAAAAAAATTGTACCGCTTAACGCCGTAATTACGGGCCTCATAGCTAACAGCAATCAATGCGCCGCCTTTCCATTCGTTGTACTGCACTACGGCCGTCGGTAAGCCCCTTAGATTAGGCTGTTTCCGCTGCTCCACTGCCCACACAAAGTATAACATCATAATAATAATTTATTATTATTATGGGAGGATGGATTTTGCATCAACATTAACCATTATGAATTAAGACAGAGAAAAACCGCTACTTCTTATTTTAGGAAAGCCGAAACCAAAAACACCATCATTTGAGATTTCTCAACATCAACAACAAAAACAAAACAAGGCAAAGGCAAGAAGAAATTCATAAAAAGAAAAGAAAAACCTTGAACATAAAAGCAATCCATGTCGACGTGAGCGATGACTCTAGCATCAGAGGATTCGGGTTTCGCCACTGGCATTTCTTTAATCAATCAATTATTTATAAACAATAATCTCTTTTCCCTCCAAATTTCTCTCCTTTCCTCGCAGCATGAGAGCACTTCAAGTCCAAGTTAAAGAGGTCCTTCTTTATATAATTTCTTCTAAACCAAAGCGCCACTCATGATTTTTTTCCTTTTTAAAGGGCCAAAAAAAAAGTGCGTGTGAAAATATATTTTCATCCAAGCCCCCTAAACTTTGGGATCTTTCCGACTTTGCCCCATCAACTTTAAAAGTTCTTACTATACTGCCATAAACTTTAAATTTCTCTTACTTTTGCTCCCTTTCATTTTCTGTCAAAACCAAACAAAAAAATAGCATGTGCGCTCACGTGCGGGGTTATACGAGAATAACATCGTAATTGAATTTTGGGTTATTTATACCCAAATTCCATGAATTTTAGAGTCGACTCTATTTTATTCTTAAATTTTGAGAATTGCGTGAATATATACAATCACATTTTTTGAAAAACATAGTCTAAAATTACATTCTAGACAATGGTTTGTTATAAACCGTCATCTAATTTGAGGCACAAAAATCAAAAAACAGTTTTTTTTTTTTTTTTTTTTTTTTTTTCATTGCCACATTTTTAATGCCATTATAGACGATGGTTTCTCAATAAGCCATCGTCAGAGAGTAGTTGCCAAGTCTAGGTTTTGTTGTAGTGTCATGGCGGATAATGAATATCATGTTCGCGGCTATGGAGTGTCATGAGGCTATACTTGGCAAATCCTAAAGCCGTGTAGATCGTGGATTGTATAAAGGATCAGAAATGACGCTTCCACTCATGTACTTAGTATTTTTTTTCCATGTGAGGCCATGTGGAGAAGTTTTCATTCTGTATCAGCTACAACTTTTGATTAGAGATTGTGTTAAAAGTATAATTTTTATTTACATAGAGTCATTTCTTAGGGTTCATCAATAATTATTTTTCACCTCTTCTTTACCGATATAGACATATTATCGAATTACGTTAAATTTTTGTGTTGTCTTTTTTCATTTATTTTCTTCTCTATGTTTTAAGAGTACTTGAGTATCATCTTTTGATATATATATATATATATATATATATATATTTTTTGCTATGACCCTTTTTTTTCCTTTTTCCCTGATGTTGACAGCGACTAAATCATCAGAGGAGACTGAGGTTTGCCTTTTGAAATAGTAAGTTTGTTTCATAGCTTAAGTTAAAAACTTAAATTGTATATGTGAGAGAAAATTCTCTATTTTTCTAGGACATTAAATTGCCAATTTTGAAATTCAAGAGCTAGATTGCCAATTGCCAATTTCAATCTTTGTCAGAAGTTAGATCCTTTGATTCATAAGAACTACCTGTTATAAGGGACTTGCAAAATGAATCTCTTTATTGTTAAGACTCTACCCTTAAATTGAATCAAAAGCGGCTTAATCAGCCTAACTTTTGAGTGTACCAGATGAGGTATTTTAAAAGGAAAAGACGGTCATTGCTTTCTTAGCAAAAGGAGGAAAAGAGACTAACTCAAGAATTCTCTCTCTATGTTTTTTTTTTTTTTTTTTGTTCTCCAATTGAAAACACTGATCTACAAACTAGTTATTGATCATACAACTAACAAATAATAGTAAAGTGTCGAGCTACGACAAGTTCCACTAGTATAAAAAGTGGATTAGATGGCGGTTAGTAACCGTCGTTAAAGCATATGACGATGGTTTTAAAACCGTTGTCTTATCTAGAGTCATTAAATGTCTAAAACTTTAGACAATATTTTTTAACCGTTGTCTAATATGCACGTGAAAGTGTAGGAAAATCACTATAAACGACAGTTTTTAATAAAACTATCGTTAAATGTGTCACTTTTCACGATGATTTTTATGAAAATTGTCCTTAAAAGTCGTAATGTAACGACTGTTTCTAAAAACTATCGCTAAAAATGGTACATTTAACGATGGTTTTTGTAGAAACCGTCGTTAAATGTCTCTTAAAAATTAAAAAAAAAATTCTTACCCAAATTTTATTTCTTTTTGAAACAACAATCTCTTGAAGTATTATTTACAAAGTAGAAAAAAAAACTCTCATATCTCATCAAATAACAAAAACAACAATGTACAAAAAATACTACAAATTCTTTTCATAACATTCATCACCAATATACAAATAATACGAATCTAACTAATCCAAAATATTTAAATATAAAAGAAAAACACATAATAATTCAAACGAAAAATTGTAATGTAAAAGAGAAAATCAAAGCTAACAAACCCCAAAAAGTTCTCGGATTTCGGTGGTTGATGACGAAAAACATGGAGAGTGTGAGGAATAATCTCTGAAATAAACTAGTGAAGTATAACAAGAAGAAGAAGAAGAGCAGAACTAAAACGACAGGTCATTTTATGGTCTAGTCTGCAATAAAACAAAACGGTGTGTTTTGGTCATAAAGAGTGTAAGCAATTGTCTCAGGGACACGTGGAGCAGAGTCGGTGTTATCTTCTTATTTCAGGAGGTATATATATGTAATGTTCACGATTATTCTAGGGTTAACCAATTTGGGGATCTCATGTTTATTTCTCAGTTTCCGGTGAGAGAGAAACTTCCAGAGAGAGTGAGAGACTGTACAATCCGGTGAGGTTGAAGAAGTTTGTAAAGAGAGGTTTACTTTGAGTTCTTCTTTGTAAATACTGTGAGAGTTATTTGGGTAGTCTCGGGGGAGTTCTGATTTGCCCTAGGTGAGGGTTGTAATCTGAGATTCAAACTGCACTCTTTTTTCTTGATAGTGGAATAGCTCTTGTGGAGGAGCCCAACAGGACGTAGGTCAAACATTTTGGCCGAACCTGTATAAGTTCTGGTGTTGTGTGTTTGCTTTCTATTTTTTCCTTTTCTGTTTAGATCTTTCTGGGCTTTTGGTGTTAGATTCGTTCTAACAGTGGTATCAGAGCTTCGGTTAATCACCGATCACTAAAGGTTCAGAAGGTTCTTTGGAAGACCTTACGATTCTTGAAGAATCTTGGAGAAATCTTGAGGAGATGGGTACTGCGAAGTTTGAGCTCGAGAAGTTTGATGGCATTGGTGACTTTGGGTTGTGGCGGAAGAAACTCCGAGCGATCTTGGTCCAGCAGAGAGTCGCTAAGGCACTAGGCGACATGAAGGAAGTACCGGGCACAGATGCAGAGAAGGAAGAGATGCAGGAGATAGCTTTCTCCACCATCATTCTCTACCTTGCGGACAACGTGCTGAAGCAAGTCAATGACGAAGACACGACAGCTAAGGTGTGGCTTAAACTAGAACAACTCTACATGACTAAATCTTTAACAAACAAAATATATTTAAAAGATAGTTTGTTTGGTTTTAAAATGGACACTACTAAGAGTTTGGAAAAGAATCTTGATGCTTTTAACAAGATTGTAATCGATCTTGCAAATATTGGGGAAAAGATCGAAGAAGAGAATCAGGCAGTTATTCTCCTGATTTCCTTACCCGAGAACTTTAGGGAAGTTAAAAATGCCATCAAGTATGGTTGTGACAGCCTTACCCTGGAAGATGTCTTGTTTGCCCTAAGGTCGAGGGAGTTAGAGATCTAGAAGGAAATGGGTCAAAGGAGGGACACAAATGGAGATGATGGTCTGTTTTCTAGGGGTAGAACTCCTAGAAGGGAATTTGGTAATAAACCTAAGAACAAACCCCCCTCTAGGTCCAAATCAAGAAATGGCTCTAGGAAGTGTTTCTTTTGCAAAAAGGCAGGACACATAAAACGGTTTTGTAAAGAGTGGAAGAGGAAGCTGTCAGAGGAAAAATCCAGTGAAAGAGATGCAGCTGTGGCAAGTCAGAACCATGGTTATGACAGTCCTAAGATTTTGGCTGTTGGAACTAACAGAGGAGAGTCAGAATGGATCCTGGATTCTGGCTGTACGTACCACATGTGCCCACATCAAGCCTGGTTCTCAGACTATGAAAGGGTTGATGGTGGGAAGGTCCTTATGGGAAACAACCACTCCTACACAGTAATTGGATCTAGAAACATTACTGTGAGGTCTAGTGATGGCAGTTATCTTGTCTTAAAAAATGTAAGACACATCCTGGAATTGAGAAGAAATTTAATTTCCCTAGGATCATTGGATGATGAAGGATACTCATATAAGGCTCAAGGTGGAGTCTTGAAGATCCTAAAAGGGGCCTTAATAGTGATGAAGGCAGAGAAACAAAATGGCCTCTATGTCCTTAAAGGGCAAACTATAACAGGTACTACTGCATCAATCATCAGAGAAAAATCCAAGGCTGAAATTTGGCACAGAAGGATGGCCCATGTCAGCGAAAGAGGGCTGCATGAGTTAAGCAAACAGGGCCTACTTGGAGAAGACAAGATAAACCATCTAGATTTCTGTGAGCAATGTGTGTTGGGTAAACAACACAGGCTCAAGTTCACATCATCAACATACAGAGCAAAAGGACCACTGGACTATGTGCATGCTGACTTATGGGGACCTGAAAGAGTTCCAACCCATGGTGGATCCAGGTATTTTCTTTCTGTTGTTGATGATTTCTCTAGAAATGTTTGGGTTTATTTACTAAAAACTAAAGAAGAATGCTTTAGTAAATTTAAACAATGGAAAATCTTAGCTGAAAACCAAACCGGTAGGAACCTAAAGGCTCTTAGAACAGACAATGGCATGGAATTCTGCCATGATCTGTTCACAAGCTATTGTCAAGGCTTAGGGATTCTAAGGCACAGAACTGTTAAGAAAACGCCCCAACAGAATGGGGTAGCTGAACGAATGAACAGGACATTAATGGAAAGAGTAAGATGCATGCTATTTAGTTCAGGATTAACTAAGTCCTTTTGGGGTGAAGCAGTTACAACTGCCTGTTACTTAGTTAACAGATGCCCCTGCAAACCTATAGGACTTAAAACCCCAGAAGAGGCTTGGACAGGTAAACCCCCAAATCTAGGAAACCTGAGAGTATTTGGATGTGCTGCCTATGCACATCAAATGGAAGGTAAATTAGACCCCAGATCCCTGAAATTTATTTTTCTAGGTTATCTAGAGGGTGTCAAAGGGTATAGACTGTGTATGAGAGATGGCCCTAGGCACAAAATTGTAATTAGCAGGGATGTTATCTTCAATGAATATGATATGCCATATTTAAAAGAAAACGATACTGCTGTAGTTTCTAATGATGCAGGTCCATGTATCAACCCAAGAAAGGAGCTGCAAATTGAGGTGGAGGCAGCCAGAGTCACTAGACTAACAAATGAACAACAAGTCACGGGACAAGAAACTGAGCAGCATCAACCTGTACATCAGGAACCAGATAACCCCACGACCGATCCAGATGAAGAAATCCTAGAGCCGGAAGCCACTGAAAGACTGGCAAATTATGTGCTCAGTAGGGATAGACAAAGAAGGCAAGTTAGACCACCTCAAAGATTCGGCCACAGTGAACTCATAGCCTTTGCGTTGAGTTCTTCTAAAGATCTTGAAATAGAAGAACCCAAGACCTATGAAGAGGCAATAAACAGTCCACAAGCAGACAAGTGGATAGGAGCTATGAAAGAGGAAATGTCATCCCTAAAGAGGAATAATACATGGGTGCTTGTTGACAAGTCAAAGAAGCAGAAACCAGTCTCTTGCAAATGGATCTTCAAGATCAAGGAAGGAGTTGCAGGAGAGGTGTCAAAAAGGTTTAAGGCAAGATTGGTTGCCAAGGGATTCACACAGGTTGAAGGGATAGATTACACTAAAGTGTTCTCTCCAGTGGTAAAGTATAAAACAATTAGAACAGTTCTTTCCCTAGTTGCTCAAAAGAACTGGGAATTAGAACAAATGGATGTAAAAACGGCTTTTCTGCACGGAGATCTAAATGAAACCATTTACATGGTTTAACCCCCGGGGTTTGAAATGAATGGGAACAAGGATAAAGTGTGTCTCCTAAAGAAGTCCTTGTATGGATTGAAGCAATCCCCAAGGCAATGGTACAGGAGGTTTGACGGGCATGTGACCAAGGCAGGGTTTGAAAGGAGCAGCTATGATTCATGCCTATATCATAAAAATGCAAGGTCAAGAAACTCAAATTTTCTTCTACTCTATGTGGATGATATGCTGATTACAGGAGAAGACTTGCAGGACATAAAAGAAGTAAAGAAGATGTTGAATGAAGAATTCGATATGAAAGACATAGGGCATGCTAAGAAGATTTTAGGCATTGACATCAAGAGAGATAGGAAGGAAGGACTACTATGTTTGTCTCAGGAAGAATACTTGAGAAAGGTTGTGAGAAAATTCTCAATGGATCAATCTAAGAAGGTCACTGTTCCACTGGCAGGTCACTTTAAGTTATCTGCAGAACAGTCTCCATCAACTGAGAAAGAGAAGCTAGAAATGGAGAAGATGACGTACTCAAGTGCTGTAGACTCACTCATGTATGCAATGATCTGCACTAGGCCTGACCTTGCCTATGCCGTGAGTATACTTAGTAAGTATATGGCAAATCCAGGCCAAGAACATTGGACTGCCATGAAGTGGGTACTCAGATACGTGAACAACACTCTGAGTTGTGGACTAATCTACAAGCAACGGTCAGCTCATCTAAACTTAGAAGGTTATGTAGACTCTGACTACGTAGGAGATAAAGATAGAAGAAGATCTACTTCAGCCTTCATGATGCTGCTAGGTGGTAACTGCATAAACTGGAAGGCTCAGTTGCAGCCAGTGGTGGCCCTCTCAAGCACTGAGGCAGAATATATGGCTGTAACTAAAGGTTTCAAGGAGGCTATATGGTTGCAGGGTCTCCTAAAAGAACTGAAGATGTTGAAAGAAAATGCCCTCATCTACTCAAATAGTCAATCTGCAATTCACCTAAGTAAGAATCCAGTCTACCATGAAAAATCTAAACACATTGATGTTAGATACCATTTCATCCGGGAGAAAATCGAAGAAGGAATTGTAGAACTGGAAAAGGTGAATACAGAAGAGAACCCCTCTGATATGGCTACTAAAGTAATTCCAGCTAATAAACTCCAAAAAGTGGGGAAGGCAATGATTCCACAAGAAAGCTACAAGTTTACTTCAGAGATTAAGGTGGAGTTTGTGAGGAATAATCTCTGAAATAAACTAGTGAAGTATAACAAGAAGAAGAAGAAGAAGAAGAAGAAGAGCAGAACTAAAATGACAGATCGTTTTATGGTCTAGTCTGCAATAAAACAAAACGGTGTGTTTTGGTCATAAAGAGTATAAGCAATTGTCTTAGGGACACATGGAGCAGAGTCGGTGTTATCTTCTTATTTCAGGAGGTATATATATGTAATGTTCACGATTATTCTAGGGTTAACCAATTTGGGGATCTCACGTTTATTTCTCAGCTTCCGGTGAGAGAGAAACTTCCAGAGAGAGCGAGAGACTGTACAATCCGGTGAGAGTCTATACAAATCCGGTGAGGTTGAAGAAGTCTGTAAAGAGAGGTTTACTTTGAGTTCTTCTTTGTAAATACTGTGAGAGTTCTTTGGGTAGTCTCGGGGGAGGTCTGATTTGCCCTAGGTGAGGGTTGTAATCTGAGATTCAAATTGTACTCTTTTTTCTTGATAGTGGAATAGCTCTTGTGGAGGAGCCCAACAGGACATAGGTCAAACATTTTGGCCGAACCTGTATAAGTTCTGGTGTTGTGTGTTTGCTTTCTATTTTTTCCTTTTCTGTTTAGATCTTTCTGGGCTTTTGGTGTTAGATTCGTTCTAACAGAGAGGAGGTGAAGCAACGGCAATGGCACAGCCTTTGGGTCATGGATGGCGACAAATGATATTAAGGAAGAGGGGATTTGGAAAAAAAAAATATTAAGGTTTGGGAGGGGTAGAAATTAGAAAGAGAATGACAAAGAGAGAGAAAGAGAATGGGAAAATGGAGAAGAGAGGGATTGAGAGAAATATTTAGGGTTCGTTTGTTTCCTAGGTTCGAATCCCTGATTTGAATCATGATTCATGATTGCTACAGTATTTTCTCTCACAAAAAATATACGTAAATCGAAAATGGTTCAAATCACATGATTTGAATCCATGAACCAAACGGACCCTTAGAGTTTGGAGATAAAAGTGAGAGAAAAATAGAAGGGAGTACTTGAAACTATAGAAGGGAGCGAGAAATGCTCGAAATTTAAGTGAAATAGATGAGTGGGAAAAAAATCCACTTTTATGTTTTGAACATTTTTGACATTTAACGACGGTTTTTAAAAAATCGTCGTCGAATGTGCTTGCATTTTTTTTATTATAATTTTTTCTCGTATACATTAGATAATGGTTTTAAAAAACCGTCATCTACTGTCTAACATTTAATGATGGTTTTTTAGGAAATCGCCATCTAATGTACTATACAAATTTTTGAAATACAAAAATTTTCATTTCGTGTTTTTTCACCACATTAGACGACTGTTTTTCTTAAAATGTCGTTAAATGAGCGTCGTCTAATATAGAATTTGTAGTGGTGTTCTAAATCTTTATAAATGAAAAGGGCCCGCACAACAAATTAAACACTGCCAGAAACAATAATTAATTGCCCTCCAACTAGCTAGTGGAGCATAAATAACAAAAATAAGTTATTTCACATGATATAGCAACAAACGATCAAAAGTTAAGAGAACTTTGATACATAAGATGTCTAATATTAATATAATTCATGTCTCTCTCTTCTTTTTAGTCTGTTTGTCAGTTTAATTAGTAGTACTAGTACTTGTTAGAGAACTAAATTAATCATTTCCAAGGCGGATTACATCCACTTTGATTTCTCTGCATGTTCTGCTCCCTTTGTCAACCACAAGTTCTAACACGCACAGGTCATTGGCTTTGATGTCGTTTAATTAGCTTCCGAAACTCAGACCAACCTGTAGTTATCACAGAACGAACGTCGCTCTTCGACGTGATCACCGCAGGCCAAGGCTTGTCATTCCGATAACGAAGCACCGTGTTTGCTTCCAATCTGAGTCCAGTAAGCACTGAGCTAGGAAAATACTGCATCAATTAATAATCATGAATATTAGTAATTAATTAATTGTCGCATGATATACAATATGCATGCATGGCATCAAACCGAGCTCATATATATATATATATATATATATATATATATATATATATACAGGTGTCTCTGTCTGCGTGTGTGTGTGTGTGTGTGTGTGTTGTAATCTTACCACTGCATATTTGTTGTTTGTGTCTGTGTGCCTCTGTGTGTGTGTGTTGTAATCTTACCACTGCATATTTGTTGTTTGTGTCTGTGTGCCTCTGTGTGTGTGTATGTAAACTTGAATAAAGTGGTACATTTCGCTTCTTTTTTTGATAAAATTATATATGCATGTAAACTTGCAAATTAGAACACACGCCTACATTAGTACTTGTGTTGGCACAGAAACATGCGTCACTTTGTTGTCCTCTGGCATGTTGTTTTTAACTCAAAGTTCAAGTTTGTTTCATACGAAAATGCGAAGTTCTTGTTTTTCCAATATAGACCCTCATTTTTATGGTGCTTGAGAAACTTCTATCATTTGTTTCTTATGTGTTTGTCAAATGGACAATGGCGCTTGGAGGGCAGTTTTGCATACAGTGTATCAACCGTGCTGCTTCTTTTATCTTACTTAGAATTGAAATAAATAAGAATAATAATAATAATAATAATAATAATAATAATAATAATAAAAAAGAAGAGGAAATACAAACTACTATAGAAGATAGTCTTCTACTTGTCATTGATGTCGTTCAGTGCGTCGCTAAGCATTCCAACTTCTATAACTTTTGGTATTCCTCGCTACGACCGCTGAACAACTTACCCAGAGCCAGAGGAACAAATGTTAAGACTTGGAATCTCAATCCAAACCTTCGGACAGGTAACCCACGATATTCGTCAGTAGGTCAACTCATTCTCCCACTGGCGGCTGTCAAAGATTCAACACGTGCGGTGGCATTCGCGAGGAGAGCTTTCATGACACAAATGTACCTTAGTCCGAATTTTCTTCCACACGAGACATCGTATAAATATTTTAATCAATTTTCACGACAAAATATTGAATGATTTTCCATCAAGAACCTTAATAGAAAAGAATACCAAGAAGACAATGAAAATAACTAAAGCAGACACGAAAAAGCACAAGCTTGGTTTAAAACTTGGTAGCTATTATAAATTAAACAACTGCACTGGCCAACTTCGTTTTTCACCATCGGGGCCAACACCAGAGGTTTCCATAGAAATGTCAATGCTGCGATGTTGAGACGCACGGACAATGCTAATGCGCAGACTGATATTAGTAGTGGGACAGCCGTCAGTACCGATTGCTGCTGATCTGTGAACATCTGATTTTCCTGCAGCGATGGCAATCGGTTCCCGGAATGTTAAGATTGTTTGAGACCAATGTGTCTTTGGGGTGTGAGGAGAAGTGGATAAAACTGCCGGCATTTCTTTGCAAAACCTGCCAGTAAAACCAGTCTCAAACCACAAGACAACCCCATAACACCAGCTTGTCTTGGATTCCAAATCTAACAAGCTGCTTTCTGCATTGCTCAAGCTAGGTTCTAACACAATGCTTGCAGTAAAATCTACTTCGTCTGGTCTCATCGTCACCAAGTCAAATGTCTGAAAGGAGAACCGCGAAAAAAAAAGACAGCTTCTCAGCAAAATTGTGTTTAAGAATTGCAAAAATGGATTTCATCTGGAACTAGTTCTGAATTTAACTCATGGTAAATACAACCTTTTGGTAGATTAAAATAAAAAGTCAATGTAAAATAAACACTTCTTATAAAGCAGATATCTTGCTAAGTACAAACGCTAAATTAAGAAAGTTTCTCAGCGTACCACCCATATTGTATCCACAAACCTAAATGGTGATAAATGGTATGTATATTCCAAACTGTAACTAGGGAGCAGCACTGACCTTCAAAACAGCAGCATTCGTTACTAAATCATGACCTTCTACAGTATCGACTATAGGAATTCGAGCTGCATCTCCAACAAGTTCATTGCCAATGCAGGACATGTTGAAACCATACACATTTTCCCAAAACGGAAGACTCGTGCCACCTTTTCCAAATCCAGCAGCAATCTAAACGAAAAAATTCATAAAATAAGCTCCGCTACACGGGACAAATTTGAACAAGCGAGAGAAAACCTGTAGAAACTGCCACTTGAGGCTAGCTCAAGTGGTTGGGTGTGTGTGTGTTCAGCAGGGGTTCGAACCTTGATAGTTTCATTTCTTGAGTAAAGTGAGAGCCATATACTCCCTATCGTATTTTTTTAAGAGAGAGAGAGAACTGTAGAAACTCACAATAGTTGCCGTGTCAGGAAGCATCGCACCTCCAGGTCTCAACCACCGATCCCGTGCGAAGAGCACAGAACTAAGCATTGACTCGTATAGTAGGCAATATCCCATCCATTCACTTAATAATACATCAACAGTATGAGGTTCAATACGTATTTTTTTTTCAACCTCCTCAACCATACATTGAACAACTTCTACCAATCCAATGCATTTGCTAGTGCCATCGCTTGAACTTTTAACCCGCAAAAGGCCATTTTCTCTTGCTATCTGCAATTAACAAATTATTTCTTAATAACATAAAAAAGCTGCTTTTATTGATATTGAAGTCAATACAAAGGAAAGGGGACAAGAGGTCCTCAAGAAAGTGCGAAATCTCCAAATCAAAACAATCAATTTAAGTCGAGAATCGTATTCTTCGTTGAAGAAGAAGACAGACAATTCAGTTGATGATCTGACTAACTCTTACAGCACAGTAGTGGAAGGTTTGAGAGTTCCACTTTGTCTCCCTATCCTGGATTTTCCAAGAGTTTACACCAGAGACCTCAACTGACTGACTTCTAAAAAACCACCAATTAATACCCCCTACTATAACACTAACATCACATGCCTTATCATCTACACATTACCACTAACCACTCATAACGAGACTAAACGTAAGTACATAACAGAACCAACAAACCATAAAGCTCACACAGCCACTGACTCACAGGCACACTTAAGACCCTGCCTTCCTTTTTTTTATTTTATTTCTTGCATAATAAAAATAACCGGAGGCTTATCAGAAAGCAAAACAAAAACGAAAAATAGAACTGAAAACAAAACAAAACTAAGAAAATTAAAGATCAAAAGCCATCAAGAAACCCAACAAAACCATGACAACTTGTTAGGACCCTATAGCTGATTAAGTAAAATAGGACAGAAATTGGAACGATAACCAGGAAAATGGCCTGGGTCCTTTTATTGAATCAACTCAAGGAAATGATTACAAGAAAGATTGCAACTCTAACAGACTTGGAGGAGAATTCGAGGACTCCCCCTGGCCTCCACAGAATCTATTTTCCACTAAACTCTCGATGATCATTCCTTTCCCCCTCCTAGGCTATTTATTCCCTTCTTACTAACTAACTCCCCACTCCTCATAACAGAATTCCTGATCCCGATGCTCAGCTATCCAAAGTTACCATTCTGCCCTTTCCCATCTCTCTTTCCCTTTCTCGCGTATACAAACCTCAGCGGAGGAGACCTAACAATACCCCCCCCCTTCGAGTACAACCTTGTCCTCAAGGTTGAAGTGGGGAAATTGTTCCCGCATGACTGCAACCGGCTCCCAAGTGGCGTCTGATGATGGCATCCCATCCCACTGCACCAAGACCTCCGCTACCCGACGACCACCCACCATGATGATCCAGGAATCCAAAACGGCTGCTGGCTAAACAAGGAGCTCCAGGTCGCTAGTCAACTGTGCCGGCAGGGGTTGGCCCTTGTAGTGCTAGCCCGGAAAGGTTTAAGCTGGGACACATGGAAGACAGGATGTATTTTGGCTGCAGGGGGCAAATCCAGGCGGTAAGCAACCTTCCCGATCCTCTCCAATATGGCAAAAGGTCCGTAAAAACGCGGGCTCAGCTTTTCGTTAACTTTCCGGGCCAGTGATTTCATGAAATATGGGCGTAGGCGCAACAAGACCAGGTCTCCAGCCGAAAATTCCAGTTGGCGACGATGCCTATCCGCGAAAGTCTTCATCTGCTGCTGTGCCTGCCGAAGGTGTTCCTTGAGTGCATCCAAGACCTGGTTGCGTTCCTCTAGCTTTTCGGCGACCTCCTGGACAGCAGTGGAATTGTCCTGGAAACGGTAAAGGGTTGGGGGTGCTCTGCCATAAACTGCTTGGAACGGGGAGCATTTAATCGCCGAGTGATACGAAGTATTAAACCAATACTCAGCCCAAGGCAGAAAAGACGACCATGATCGCGGTTTGTCTGAGGCAAAGCAGCGGAGGTATGTCTCAAGACAACGGTTAGTGACCTCCGATTGGCCGTCCGTTTGGGGATGGTATGCGGTGCTGGGCTGGAGCTTAGTCCCCTGTAATTTGAACAATTCCTGCCAAAATAAGCTCATAAAAATAGAATCCCGGTCACTCACGATTGACCTAGGAAATCCGTGTAGACGGACTATATCTCGTACGAACAGTGACGCCACTTGCTTCGCGGAATAGGGATGAGCTAAGGCGCAGAAATGTGCGTACTTGGACAGTTTGTCCACTACCACCAAAACGGTGTCCACACCCTGCGACTTCGGCAGTCCCCCGATAAAGTCCATGGCGATGTCCTCCCAAATCTGTTGAGGTATGGGTAGCGGCTGCAATAGGCCTGCTGGAGAGAGAGCTACTGATTTGGCTTGCTGGCATTTTTCACAACTCATCACCAGGTCCATGACCGCCTGTTTCATTCCCTTCCAATAGAAGTTTGTCGATACTCGTTTGTAAGTTCGCAGAAACCCGGAATGGCCTCCGACGACCGTGCTATGGAGTTCTTGGAGAATTTTTGGAACCCAAGAGGCTGGCAGCACTAACCTATCCCGAACCAAAGCAGCTCGTTACGAAATACATACCCTTCCCCTGTTGGTCGTCCATCACGTATGCCCTGGATAATTGCACGGCTGGCCACGTCTGCCTGCTGGTCCCGTTTGAGGGCGTCCGTGTTGACCGGTTGAGAAACGGATAAGGCCGCCAGCTGGGCAGGAGACTCGTCACCGCGACGCGAGAGTGCATCTGCCACTCGGTTAGCTGCGCCCGGCTTATATTGGACCTCAAAATCGTAGCCGAAAAGTTTGGTGATCAATCGTAGCTGCTCCGGAGGAAGGACGCGTTGATCCAAGAGGAATCTTAAACTTTGCTGGTCCGCCCGAATAATGAAGTGCCACCCCAAGAGATAGTGCCGTCATTTCTGGACGGCAAGAACTATGGCGAGTAGTTCGCGCTCATAAACGGACTTTAGTCGGAACGAAGGGGAGAGCGTCTTGCTAAAATAAGCGATTGGCCGCCCGTCCTGCATCAAAACCGCCCCAACCCCACCCGAAGCATCTGTTTCCAAGATGAACTCCTTGGTAAAATCCGGCATTGCCAATACCGGAAGCTCGGTCATTGCCCTCTTTAGTTGTAGAAAAACACCGTCCTCAGTGGACGTCCAATTGAACGCACCTTTCTTAAGCAAATCAGTAAGAGGACGTGCAAGGTTGCCATAGTCTCGCACAAACCTCCTGTAATATCCCGTAAGACCAAGGAATCCCCGGAGCTCTTTCACATTCCGCGGGGTCGGCCACGACAACATGGCGCTGACCTTGAAGAATCGACTGCCACTCCGTCGGCCCTGAGGACATGGCCCAAATACTGGACCTCCCCCTGATCAAGACACACTTGCTGAAGTTGGCGAACAGGGACTCTTTTGTAACACCTCCAAAACCGCCCGTAGGTGGACCAAATGCTCAGCCCACGACCTGCTGTAAATCAAGATGTCGTCAAAAAAAACCAAAACAAATTTTCGTAAGAACGGACGAAATACCGTATTCATCAAGGCCTGAAATGTGGCCGGTGCATTGGTGAGGCCGAAGGGCATCACGAGGAACTCGTAATGTCCTTCGTGGGTGCGGAAAGCTGTTTTTTCGACGTCGCTCTCGCGAACTCGAATCTGGTGATATCCGGCCTTCAAGTCTAGTTTTTGAACACCCGCCTCTGTAACTCGCCCAAAGAAATCGCCGATGATCGGGATTGGGAACTTGTCCGGAATTGTGAGTTGGTTCAATGCGCGGTAATCGACGCAGAAACGCCAGCTGCCGTCCTTCTTCCGGACCAATAATACCGGGCTGGCGTAAGGGCTATTGCTCAGCCGGATTATGCCCGAAGCCATCATGTCGGCTACCAACTTCTCAATTTCGCTTTACGGGCAGGGGCACCTATCTGACCTTATGTTCGGAGATGCCCCTTCCCGGAGAACTATGCAATGCGCCCTTTCCCTTTCTGGTGGCAACCCTTCGGGAGTTCTAAAAACAGTGTGGAAGTCCCTCAGTTTCTCACATTGTGCCGGGATCAAGCAGTACCTACATGATTCCCGTCCGCTACCTTGCAGATCTCCAACAGTACCCCCACCCCCGTAGTGTGCGAGATGCGAGACAGGGATCGTAAACTCACCGGAGAGTAACTTAGGGAAGGGTCCCCAGTCCAACAAATCCAATTGGTTCCTACTTGGAACCGCATAGTGAATTTAGCCCAATCCGCCCTTACCTCTCCCAAGGTTAAGGCCATGATATGCCCGATCACGATGTCCACCTAAGTCAAACGGAAAAAGTCTTCCTCCACCATGTACCCCCAACCCGAATTTTAACTCCCGACACACCCCACTTTGCTTGAAACTCATGCCATTGCCCACCTCAATCACCTGGTGAACCTTGGAATCGATGGGGATGGCTAGTTTACGCACCAAATCGCGACAATAAAACTATGGGAGGCCCCACTAACCACCAAAATAATGACCTCCTTGTTGCCCAGAGTCCCCTTCAACTTCATGGTCTTGGCCGTGGCCATTCCTTTCAAGGAATGAAAGGACAGGCCTAGGGCTTCCTCTTGCTCACCCCCCGCCGTTACCTTGGCTGTCTCTTCCTCCTCTTGACACTCTTCCCCGCTATCGTCGTCTTCTCCGAGCGCGAGGAGGACCTGCAGTTGCCGGTTCTTGCACCGATGGCCAGGACTGAATTTCTCATCACATCTGAAACAAAGCCCACGAGCTCGCCGTTGTTGGACTTCATCGTAGGACATACGTCGGTAGTTGGTACCAACGTTAGCCGTGGAATTTGCGGTCGGTGGAGGCTCGCGAACCCTAGGTGTGAGCCCTTGGTCACGCCAATTTTGGGATCGAAGTGAGCTCTCGGTTTTATCCCCTGGGCTGAACGTCGTCGTATTCGTAGTTGGGTTACTGAACCCGACCCGTGCGCCCGTTTCCACTCGATTGATCCGCCCCATCCGGCCCCTACGGATCCGGTCCACTGCATCCAGCCTTTCTTCTGCTTGCTGGGCCAGATCCATGGCCCCTCTCAAGTTAATGGGCTTGTGCATCTTAACCTCATTTATGTCTTCCGCAATCCATTCAAAAGAAAGCTCCCTGAAACCGCTTACGAATCCTTCAAAGACGCCACGAGAGCTTCGAATTCCTCCCGGTATTCCGCCACCATGCCGGTTTGTCGAATCGCCATCAGCCTCTCAGTCGGATCTCCCTCCCGGCAACGGCCAAAACACTGGAGGATCGCTTCTCGCAGATCTTCCCATCCGACGAATGGTTCCTGCGCGTCCAGCCACTGGAACCATCCCAGAGCCTTCCCTTCCATGCACACCGCCGAGGCCACCACCTTCTCCCTCTCGTCGATGTCATTAATCGCAAAATACCGCTCCGCTCTGAAGACCCACCCATGGGGGTCATCACCATGAAAAACAGAGAGTTCAAGCTTCTTACCTCGGTGCTCCATCCTTGCGCGAGGTCTCTCCGGAGATCGAAAACGATTATAGCCCTCTCTTCCCGGCCTTGCTCTCTTCTCGGGGGACTTGGGTCAGCACGTACTGGCCTTCCGTATTCATATCGTGGCGGTGTACGGTCCTCCGGGAATCGCCCGAGAGGTGAGTTGCCCTCTCTGGCCCGTCGTGGAGGAGAGCGATAGTGTCGGACCTGTCGTAGAATGAGCTCCTCAAGTCGGTGGATAGTACCGTGAATCCCTTCCATCTGGGCTCCCACCGCCGCCACCTCTCCTTGCACTTCGCCGATCCGTTCGCCCATGGAAGCCACCTCTTCCTGCAGCCGTGGTACCAGATCCACCGTCGTCTCCAGAGTCTGTAATACGTCTTGGAAATTGTTCAGTCTTCTCTCCAGGTATCCCACTCTCTCTAGCTGGTGTGCCATGGATCGTTGCTCTGATACCAGAATGTTAGGACCCTATAGCTGATTAAGTAAAATAGGACAGAAATTGGAACGATAACCAGGAAAATGGCCTGGGTCCTTTTATTGAATCAACTCAAGGAAATGATTACAAAAAAGATTGCAACTCTAACAGACCTGGAGGAGAGTTCGAGGACTCCTCCTGGCCTCCACAGAATCTATTTCTCACTAAATTCACGATGCCCATTCCTTCCCCCTCCTAGGCTATTTATTTCCCTCTCAATAACTAACTCCCCACTCCTCATAACAGAATTCCTGATCTCGATGCTCAGTTATCCAAAATTACCCATCTGCCCTTTTCCATCTTTCTTTCCCTTTCTCGCGTATACAAACCTTAGTGGTGGAGACCTAACACAACTAATCATTCCAATTACATCTGCAACAGGGAAAATAACCTTTTAAAACAAGAAGTAAAATTATAATGGTGCTGAAACGTCTTACCTCGGTAGCTACTGCAGCCATCTTCTCACTTGCTTCAACGGCAATTACCCTTGATGCACCAGCTTGGGCAGCAAAGAGACTACAAGCAGAAAAAGGACAGAACAAATCGATTATCATAAGTTGGATATCAATGGAACAATGATGACTCACCAATGCAACCAAGTAGTGGATGTTAGGATTCCCTCTGTTCTAGACAAAAGAAATTCGTGGACAATTGAAAAACAAAGAAGGTTCAAAGAATTAACCAAAGGAGGTCCGGTTCTTTTAATTGAATGATAACAAACTTACAGAAAGACGAATTACAATGCTGGAAATAAAAATGGAGGTGAATTCGAGGACACCGCCTAACCTCCTCGGACTCAAACTATTCTCTCAAAATGGTCGATACTCCCTTCTTAGCCCGTAGGCTATTTATTCCTCTCATTCTAACTAACTTCCCAATTCCCCAAATCTGATCCTCTCACAATTCCCCATAATCCCATAACCGTATTCTAACAACGTCCTCTATCCTTGCCTCGATCCTATGGCGGCCAATTTACTTTCACCCCCCTGCTCCTTCTTACTCCTTGCGTAAACAAACTTGAGGGCCGATACTAACATTACCCCCTCTCAAGCGGACCTTGTCCCCAAGGTCGAAGTCCGAAACCGCCTTCTGTGATGGTGAGCGGCGGCTCCCGTGTAGCATCCTCCTGTGGTAATCCTTTCCATTGAATCAATACCTCACGTACTTGGCGGCCTCCTACTTGCCTTTGTCAGAGAGTCTAACTATTGAACCTCCGAGCCTCGGGTTTGTGTATGCCGGAAGGAATAAGAAAATGTAGGCCGATAAATTACGTGACGTGGAACCAAGGTAGGGGTAAGGGCAATTTGTTAGGATACTGGTTTATGGTTATGGGGCTTTGTGTGCGAGGTAGGATTTGGACAAGCAAGTTAGTTAGAGAATGGGAATAAATAGTGCGAAGGAAGAGAAGAGAGGCATCGAGTTTGTAGTGAGAGAAGAGTCTGTGGAGGTTTGGAGGGGTCCTCGAATTCCCTTCTATTTTCATTTCCGACGTTGTAATCGTTTTCCCTGCTTTTCAATTTCTTAAGATTCAATAAAAGGATTCAGGCCAATTTCCTGGTTAATTTTTCTTATTTCCTGTCTATTTCGTAGCTAAGACTGTTCTAAGGTGACGGATTCTCGGGAGTCCTAACAATTCTGGTATCAAAGCACCGATCCATGGCCAACAAACCGGATCGATTCACGTTGATGGAAAGGAGGTTGAATGGGTTTCAGGACTCCTTGCAGTCTTTCGGAGATATGGTGAGTCCAGTTCCCCGCCTCCAAGGAGATGTGGTCACCATGGGAGCTCGCCTAGGAGAGGTCCAAGGGGAGGTGGCTTCATTGGGGACGAAGATGGACGAGATGCAGGGCTCCATCGCGAGATTAGAGGAATTTCTGGTCAGACAGGCTCGCATCGACCCGTCACTGCCCCGACGGCAGCGTGGCGAGTTCAATTCCCCAGGCCGGGGAAGAGACGACCAGACACCGCCGCAGAGGAAGGGCGACCGGCACGAGGTGAGTTCAGCCCGCCAAGGAGGGATCCTGCGAGAGGAAGATGGGGAAATCCCCATCACAGGTCACCGGAGAGAATACGGAATCGGGGCGACCACCGCGGAAAAAAGTTGGAACTCCCGTTATTCCACGGAGAGGATCCTCATGGGTGGATTTTCAGGGCCGAGCGTTACTTTTTGTCAACGAGGTGGATGATGACGAGAAAATTCTAGCGGCGTCCGTTTGCATGGAGGGAAAAGCCCTCAGCTGGTACCAGTGGTTAGATTCGCAGGAACCTTTTGAGGACTGGCGGGAGCTACGGACGACCATCTTGCAGCGATTCAGTCTGTCACGAGATGGGGATCCCACGGAAAGGTTGATGGCCCTCCGTCAAGGCAGAACGGTGGCGGAGTACCGGGAACGGTTTGAAGCCTTGGCGGCGACGCTGAGCAACATCCCGGAGAAGGTATATAGAAGTGCCTTCCTCAATGGCTTGAGAGAAGACATCCGGGCAGAGGTGAAGATGCACAGACCAATTGGGCTGCCCGAAACTATGGAGTTGGCCCAGCAAGTGAAAGACAGGCTGCAGGCAGTGGATTGGGTTCGCAGGAGTCGGGCGGGTCGAAGCACTAGGGCGGATTTTTGGAGTAAACCGGGTATTAATAATAGCCCTAATTTTTCGGACATTCCAGAGGGCTCCCTTCGATCCCAAATTCCACGCGACACACCTACGACCGCGTGACACCGGGATGCACCGAGGGGGACGGTGGGGGCGTCGGCCGCCGGCGGCGCACCTTTCCGGAAGCTATCGTACGAGGAAGCACAACAAAAGCGGGCACGTGGCCTCTGTTTCGGTTGCGACGAAAAGTACAGCCCAGGGCACCGCTGCAAACTCCGCCAGCTCCAAGTTCTTCTGGTCTCCGGAGAGGACTCCGACGGGGAGGACGAGTCGCCGGAGGACCCGGCGGATGCGACCGCCGGACAGGAGGAACCTGTTGACGGTCGAGTTGACCTGTCACTCAACTCTTTAAGGGGATTTGCCTCTGCAAAAACCATGAAGTTGTGAGGGACTATAGGCAATCGGGAAGTTGTCGTGTTAATCGATAGTGGGGCATCCCGTAGTTTTATCTCGGCGGAACTGGTAAGCACACTGAGCCTACCAACGGATCTGACCGTACGGCACCAAATTCAGGTGGGCAACGGCATGAATTTTCCCCAGAACGGGGTATGCCGAGACGTTCGATTGCTCATACAGGGGCACTGGGTGGTTGAGGACTTTTTCCCGTTTGACTTAGGCAGCGCGAAGGTGGTTCTGGGAGTCACCTGGCTTCGCACCTTAGGGGAGGTTCGAGCCGATTGGGCGAATTTCACCATGAAGTTCCGGCAGGGAGGGAGCTGGGTCCAATGGAAGGGGGACCCAACCCTCAGCTACTTACCGTTAAGTTTTCGCTCCTTAAACTCGTTGTTGTCAGGCACCGGAGGTGGGGGTGATACCAACTGTCACGGACCTTTTCTTCTCACAAGGTAACCGTGCGGCGTTAGCACTCCCGAGCTATGCTAACAAGCCTAACTTCACACAAACGCAAGGCTAGCGAAGTGAAAATAGAGAAATGAGAGAAGGAACACTCGAGAAAGGGAGAAAAGTGAAAGAGCTTCACTAAGTATAGTAAACCTTTACAATACTTTACACCCGCTCCTAGAATTAAATTCGATAGGAGAAGAGCCGCCAGACAGGGCAACGCACGCTGTGCCTCCGGAGTTTGGGACTCTGATTGAGGACTTCCGCCACGTCTTTGATACCCCCACCGGGCTGCCACCGCATCGCGTACGGGATCATTGGATCATCTTACGAGAAGGAGCGACTCCGCCCAACGTGCGGCCTTACAAGTACCCTCAGATTCAAAAGAGAGAAATAGAGAAGCTGGTTTCGGACATGCTGGCTTCCAGTATTATACGGCCTAGCAGCAGTCCCTACGCCAGCCCAGTCTTGTTGGTAAAGAAAAAAGACGGTTCTTGGAGGTTCTGCGTCGACTACCGAGCCTTGAACCAGCTCACCATTCTAGATAAATTCCCAATTCCAATCATCGACGAGTTGTTGGACGAGTTACATGGAGCGACGATTTTCTCCAAATTGGACTTGAAAGCCGGTTATCACCAGATTCGTGTGAGGGAAGGCGACGTCGAAAAAACGGCATTCCGCACCCACGAAGGGCATTACGAGTTTCTCGTTATGCCCTTTGGCCTCACAAACGCCCCAGCAACATTTCAGTCCCTCATGAATTCAGTATTTCGCCCTTATCTCCGAAAATTTGTACTCGTTTTTTTTTTGACATTTTAGTCTACAGCAGGTCGTGGGACGAGCATTGCAGCCATCTACGGCAGTCCTCTTGGTCTTGCAGCAGGAAGCCTTTTTTGCAAACTTCAAAAAGTGCGTGTTCGGCCAGAAGAGAGTGGAGTACTTAGGCCATGTCATCTCCGCTGAGGGAGTGTCCGCCGATCCCTCAAAGATTGAGGCCATGCTCTCGTGGCCCACTCCTCGGAACGTTATGGAATTGCGCGGATTTCTGGGCCTTACAAGCTATTATAGACGGTTTGTGAAGGGTTACGGAGCACTGGCCCGCCCCCTCACCAATCTACTTAAAAAGGGGGCATTCGTTTGGACGGATGTGGAGGGTGCAGCCTTCCTCCAATTGAAGACAGCGATGACGGAATTACCCGTTTTGGTCATGCCAGACTTCACAAAACCATTTGTGGTCGAGACAGATGCATCCGGTAGGGGCGTAGGTGCAGTCTTAATGCAGGAAGGCCGTCCCTTGGCCTATTTTAGTAAGGAGCTATCGGCCACTTCCCGGCTATCATCCGTGTACGACCGTGAGCTCCTGGCCATTATGCTCGCGGTCCAGAAGTGGCGGCACTATCTTCTAGGGCGACATTTTGTCGTGCGTTCCGACCAACAAAGTCTGAAATTTTTACTTGACCAGCGAATCCTCCCTCCCGAGCAACTTCGTTTGGTGGCCAAATTACTTGGGTACGACTTCGAGGTTCACTATAAAAAGGGGACGGCAAACAAAGCCGCCGATGCTCTCTCTAGACAAGGAACCGCCGAAGACATCTCTATGTCCGCCCTGTCAATTCCCCATCATTTCGACATTGAGGATCTTAAGAAAGAGCAGTAGGCCGACCAATACTGTGGCCGGCTTATTTCGGCCATTCGGCAGGATCAGCCCCTACGCGAAGGATTCGGGCTTCGCCAGGGCCTGCTTTACTACAGGGACCGCGTCGTCCTTCCTCCTACGTCGACCTGGATCATGCGCGTTTTGCATGATTTCCACAATTCGGTGGTAAGAGGGCATTCGGGTTTTTTGCGGACGTACAAGTGAATAGCAGCCGTCTTCTTCTGGAAAGGGATGAAGAAGGCCATAAAAGAGTATGTGGACAACTGTGAAACGTGCCAACATTCGAAGACGGAAGCTTTGTCACCTGCAGGGTTGTTACAACCGCTGCCTGTGCCGGCTCAAATTTGGGAGGATGTGTCTATGGACTTCATTGGCGGCCTTCCAAAATCCCAGGGAATGGACACCATTTTAGTGGTAGTCGATCGTTTGTCGAAATATGTCCATTTCAGCCCCTTGGCACACCCATACACGGCTGTCCAGGTGGCAGGGCTATTTATTCGAGATATTGTACGCTTACATGGTTTTCCCCGCTCCATCGTTAGCGACCGAGACTCCACCTTTATGAGTCTGTTATAACCCTTGGGTAGAACTCATCCCCAAAAGCTAGCTTGTAGGGAAAATGTGCTCAAATGGTTATAAACCACATGCTAAGCCCATACTTTAGCAATGTGAGACTCAACCAGGATCCTAACATATATGATAGGATTATGTTAGTAATAAGTAGTTAGTGGTTTGTTATGTTTGTTAAATAGTTACTAGTTAGTTAGTTCTTGGGATGAGTGTGAGGAATAAGAGTTAGTAGTATAAATAGATTAGGAGGTAGGATAAGTGGGCATGGATTCATTTTGTACAAACTTCTGAGAAGTGGAAACCTAGGAGAGCAAGGGATCTCTCGAAAATCCCATTATCTTCATGTAATCAACCTTCCGCCATTAATATCAAGCCTCTGTTAGTTTTTCCTGGAATTCTGTCAAAATATTACTAACCGAGAAATAGGAGCTTAACATTTGGTATCAGAGCACTTTCTTGGGTATAGAAATGGTTGGAACGCTGTGGACGTTGGCAGCGACTAGAAATGCCAATGTTCTCAGGAGAATATCCAGATTCTTAGATCGTAAAAGTAGAAGAATATCATCAAAAAAATCAAATTTCAGAACGTGAAAAGATTTGGTTCGCAGAGGAATTCATGGAAAATGAGGCACTAGGTTGGTTTCAGTGGGAAGATAGAAGACGACCATTTGTTTGTTGGAATGAATTCAAGATGAATTTACTTTAACGCTTCATACCAACACAAAGATTGCTTTCGGAAACGAATATGAAGGTTTGGCCACAGAACGTAGGAATGATTTCAGATCTTCATGTTTCTGGCGGTGGCTCATCGGAACCAGATTTGGAACGTCAATACCGACACACGAACTTAGAGAAAATGTGAAGAGATTTTGAATCGCGTGAGGCCGACGACACTCCAAGCAATTTTTTGCGATCTAGTGCGATATCGCTTAGATCTGAGTCAATTGGCATCAATCTGGCGGCCAAGAAGATGGAAGAGAGGCTAGGTTCTGAGGAAGAACAGTTGAGCGCGGTGTGGGAGGGAATTTTGAAGGAGATGGACGGAGTTAAGGGCGATTTACAGAAGATTCTAGCCAAGGAGAAGAACGTGATGTTAATTTTAGGAAAATTAGATTTATTAATGCAGAACCAAGGGGAAAAGAGCCCGGGATCAAGGGAACTTTGAGGACCTACCTTCGTCCCATTCGAAGAGGACGGAGGACGGCAGTGGAGGTGGATCGGGAACTGGGTTGAATCGGATCATTGAATTGGCTCAGAGGGTGGAGGATCGTAATATGGCCTTGAAGGTGGCTAAGGAAACGACATCTAGCACCTGGATACAACATCAACCTCACATTCAGCCTTTTCGAAGCCAATCAGCAAGTTTACTCAAAGCTGCCACACCAAACGACAAGTCGTATGGACTTTCTCCAAACGACAAGTTGTTTTCTCCGAGAGGTATGCCCTCATTGCAACACGGAGGGACCCGATTCCTCGGTTGGACCGGGTCGGGTGATTCCTCCGAACTTGAGTGGGATCCCAACCAGACGGACCGCTTCTATTCCGAGCTCGTGATGAGGGAAGGCGAGTTGATGCTGGCGAAATCGCCCTAGATCTCAAAGACCCACGGCATGGGCAATGGTCGGAGGGCCTCTCATGGAAAACATTTGACTCAGCCCGTAGCGGTGAGGTTGGGCTTGACAATTTGGGTTGATTCCGATCAATGTTGAGGCATTTCCACACCAATAGTAGCATATTATGGTTAGGGCATGGAAGTTTGGCTTAAAACTCAAAGTGGCCAAATGAGAGGCACGTGTTTCAAACCGATTCTTGCATGATTGGGTTTGGGTTGCATAATTCCAACATTATTGAGCCTACTTCCATAGGGGTTGGGCCAAAAAATTCAACCTAATTTCATTATGTAATGGGTCCTCAAATTTTGGCCCAAATTGACAAGTTCAGAGGAATTCCGGCCTCCAAAGGGGCTAGGGCTGGAGAAATTGACTTCATTGGAGTAGGACTTAGACACTCTGCAAATGGAAGATGTGATATTACTCCAAAAACCAAAATTTCTATGTTTCATGGATTGAACAATGGCTCTAATGGGTTTTTTGCTCTCGATTACACTTCCCTTGCACCTTTTCCGCCTTGGTTTGTCACCGTTGAAGTTGGCTCTTCAAGGATTGCGATGCCCTTCAACATTCTGAAAGGTGGGCTTGACGACATAGGAAGGAGATGGCGTCATTCCACTGCGGTTACTTGACCACACCTTGAGGACAAGATGTCTTGGGGAGGGGAGGGGAGTAATGATAGGATTATGTTAGTAATAAGTAGTTAGTGGTTTGTTATGTTTGTTAAATAGTTACTAGTTAGTTAGTTTTTGGGATGAGTGTGAGGAATAAGAGTTAGTAGTATAAATAGATTAGGAGGTAGGATAAGTGGGCATGGATTCATTTTGTACAAACTTCTGAGAAGTGGAAACCTAGGAGAGCAAGGGATCTCTCGAAAATCCCATTATCTTCATGTAATCAACCTTCCGCCATTAATATCAAGCTTCTGTTAGTTTTTCCTGGAATTCTGTCAAAATATTACTAACCGAGAAATAGGAGCTTAACAAAGTCATTTTTGGCGTGAGATGTTCAGGCTTCAGGGCACTCGGCTGCACCCAAGCACTGCCTACCATCCCCAGACGGACGGCCAAACGGAGGTTGCAAATCACTGCTTGGAGACATATCTTCGGTGCTTCGCCTGCGAAAAAACCGCGGCAGTGGTTAACCTTCTTACCATGGGCTGAGTATTGGTTTAATACAACGTATAACGCTTCCACCAAATACTCTCCTTTTCAGGTCGTGTACGGACGCCCGCCGCCTCCCCTGTATCGTTTTCCAGAAAGATCAACAGCAGTTCATGAAGTGGAGGTTCAGCTCCAGCAACGAAACCATATGCTGGACACCCTCAAGGAGCACCTCCTCTTAGCACAGCAGCGTATGAAGCACTTTGCCGACCAACACCGGCGTGAGGTCAGTTTCAACCCCGGCGACTTGGTTTTACTCAAACTGCGACCCTATGTCATGAAGACAATGGCACGGAAGCTCAACGAAAAACTAAGTCCACGTTTCTATGGGCCCTTTACTATAATAGCCAGGATTGGCCAGGTCGCCTACCATCTTAAACTGCCGGACAATTCCAAGATCCACCCGATCTTCCACGTCTCTCAACTCAAGGCCTTTAAGGGACATCACTTCACGGGTTTGGCCTTACCAGAGCAGCTGACTGATGAGCTGGAACTACTAGTCCAGCCAGCCTCTATCTTGGATTCTCGCACTGTGACGGTTGGGGGACGTCAAGTACATGAGGTGTTAGTACAATGGAAGGGATTACTGCCGACAGACGCCACTTGGGAACCAGCGGGGATGGTGTCTCAACAATTTTCGGATTTCGACCTTGGGGACAAGCTCGAGCTGGAAAAGGTGGGTAATGTTAGACCTCCGAGCCTCAGGTTTGTGTATGCCAAAAGGAATAAGAAAATGCAGGGGCAGAAGGGGGAATTACGTGACGTGGAACCAAAGCAGGGGTAAGGGCAATTTGTTAGGATACGGTTATGGTTATGGGGGTTGTGTGCCGGGGTAGGATTTGGACAAGCAAGTTAGTTAGAGAATGGGCATAAATAGTGCGAAGGAAGAGAGGAGAGGCATCGAGTTTGTAGTGAGAGAAGAGTCTGTGGAGGTTTGGAGGGGTCCTCGAATCCCTTCTATTTTCATTTCCGACGTTGTAATCGTTTTCCCTGCTTTTCAATTTCTTAAGATTCAATAAAAGGATCCAAGCCAATTTCCTGGTTAATTTTTCATATTTCCTGTCTATTTCGTAGCTAAGATTGTTCTAAGGTGACGGATTCTCGGGAGTCCTAACACTAACACGGAGACAGGCTGAACTACAAGCTCAAGTGCATCAATTAGTTGCTCTGGCAATTCCTGGCCGCTGTATTGCTGCCCCTTAAAGGCTTTAAGCTGGGAGACGTGGAAGACCGGGTGTATCTTGGAGCTCGCCGGTAACTTGAGGTGGTAAGCAACTGGCCCGACCTTAGCTAAAACAGTAAAAGGTCCATAAAATCGTGGGCTCAATTTTTCATTGACTTTCCGAGCCAAGGACTTCATGAAATAGGGCCGTAGCTTAAAACCAAGTCCCCAAGGTTGAAATCAACCTCCCTGCGGTGCTGATCAGCAAAGTGCTTCATGCGCTGCTGTGCTAAGAGCAAATGATCCTTGAGAGCGTCCAGCATGAGATTGCGCTGCCGGAGCTAGACCTCGACCTCATTGACGACTGTCGAGACTTCGGGAAAACGATACAGAGAAGGAGGCTCACGGCCATACACCACCTGAAACGGAGAGTACTTAGTGGAAACATTATATGTAGTATTAAACCAGTATTCTGCCCACGGTAAAAACGTCATCCACTGTCGCGGCTTGTCGCAAGCGAAGCATCATAGGTATGCCTCCAAACATCTATTGGTAACTTCCGTTTGGCCGTCCGATTGGGGATGATAAGCTGTGCTTGGGTGCAGCCGCGTACCCTGGAGTCGGAACAGTTCGCGCCAAAAATGGCTCATAAAGATCACGTCGCGGTCGCTGACTATGGAGCGAGGGAAACCATGCAGTCGGACGATCTCGCGGACAAACAGGGCAGCCACCTGGGCGGCTATAGGGGTGCGCCAAAGGGCAAAAATGCGTGTATTTGGATAGTCGGTCGACGACGACGAATATAGTGTCCTTTCCTCGTGATTTTGGGAGGCCACCAATAAAATCCATAGAGATATCCTCCCAAATCCTTGCTGGAATAGGTAGGGGTTGTAGTAGGCCTGCTGGCGATAAGGCCTCCGATTTGGAATGTTGGCACGTCTCACACGTCTCGACGTATTCTTTGATGGCCTTTTTCATCCCTTTCCAAAAGAAAACGGCCGCTATACGTGTGTAGGTCCGCAGAAAACCAGAGTGTCCCCCAACCACCGAGTTATGGAAGTCGTGCAGCACCTGAGCGATCCAAGCCCTTGACGAAACCCAAATCCCTCTCGCAGAGGATGGCCTTGTTGCACGGCTGATATAAGCTTGGCGCAATCCGGATCTGTTTGTTGGTCCCTCTTGAGGCCCTCAATGGCAAAATGGTGCAGAATGGATAAAGCTGCGAACGATGCATCCGCCGCAGGTCCTCGTCGGGATAGGGCATCGGCAGCCTTGTTGGCTGCTCCCCATTTGTACTGGACTTCAAAATCGTATCCAAGTAGCTTGGCGACCAGGCGTAGCTGCTCGGGGGGCAGAACTCGCTGGTCCAAGAGAAAACGCAGGCTCTGCTGATCCGATCGAACGACAAAGTGTCGCCTGAGGAGATAGTGTCTCCATTTCTGTACCGCGAGCACAATGGCCAAGAGTTCACGTTCATAAACGGAGGACAGCCTAGATGTGGCTGAAAGCACCTTGCTAAAGTAAGCAAGGGGTCGGCCATCTTGCATCAATATGGCGCCAACCCCGGTTCCAGAGGCATCGGTCTCTACCACAAAGAATTTGTTGAAATCTAGCATAGCAAGCACGGGTAATTCTGTCATTGCTGTTTTCAACTGCTGGAAGGCTACAGCTGCCTCTTCAGACCACAAGAAGGCCCTTTTCTTAAGCAGATCGGTGAGGGGGCGGGCGGTGGCACCATAGTCCCGCACGAACCGCCGATAGTAACCCGTAAGTCCTAGAAATCCCCAGAGGTCCCGTACCGTCTGAGGGGTCGGCCAAGAGACCATGGCCTCGACTTTGGATGGGTCAGCCGATACCCCGTCCGCTGATATGACGTGGCCAAGGTATTCCACCCTTTGCTGGCCGAAGACGCATTTTTTGTAGTTAGCAAATAGGGTTTCCCTTTGTAGAATCGAGAGAACCTGCCTTAGGTGACTACAATGCTCTGCCCACGACCTGCTGTAGATCAATATATCATCAAAAAAAACTAGTACAAATTTGCGGAGAAAGGGTCGAAATACCGTATTCATGAGTGATTGGAATGTGGTCGGTGCATTAGTGAGACCGAAGGGCATAACGAGGAATTCGTAATGCCCCTCGTGAGTGCAGAACACCGTTTTTTCTATGTCCCCCTCCCGCACCCGTATCTGATGGTATCCTGCCTTTAAGTCTAATTTTGAAAAAAAAAAACCGCTCCATGTAGCTCATCCAGTAGCTCATCGATGATCGGTATCGGAAATTTATCCGGAACCGTGAGCTGATTCAAGGCTTGATAGTTGACACAAAACCGCCAACTACCGTCCTTTTTCTTAACCAACAGTACCGGGCTGGCAAAAGGACTATTGCTAGGCCTGATGACGCCTGAGAGCAGCATGTCTGATACTAATTTTTCGATTTCTCCTTTTTGTATCTACGGGTACCTGTAGGGTCGGATGTTAGGAGGCGTAGCCCCTTCCTGCAGGATTATCCAATGATCCCGTGCCCTATGCGGCGGCAGTCCTTTTGGGGTATCAAAAACGTTTTGGAACCGCGGATAAGGCCCTCCAACGTTGGGGGCACGTTGGCCGTTTCCGTGGCCTGTCCTTCCGGTCCCATGGTGTTCAATTCCAGTAACACCCCCATTTCATGTGCTTGACAAAAACGAGTTAAGGCACGGAAACTTACCAGAGAGTAGTTGAGTGATGGATCCCCCGTCCAATGCATCCACTTTCCTTCATGCTGGAATTTCATGGTGAAGTTTGCCCAATCCGCCCAAACCTCCCCCAGTTCGCAGCCAGGTAATGCCCAGGACTACTTCCGCACTGCCCAGCTCAAAGGGGAAAAAGTCCTCGATCACCCCGTGCCCCTGTATGTGAATCCGCACTCCCCGGCACACCCCTGTTTGCTGAAAGTTCATGCCGTTGCCCACCTGGATCTTGTGCCATACGGATAAGTCCGTTGGGAGAGACAAAGTCCGTACTAGTTCCGCCGAGATGAAACTATGGGAGGCCCCGCTGTCAATCAGCACTACGACTTCCCTATCCCCGATGATCCCTCATACCTTCATAGTGTTAGCCGAAGCAAAGCCCCAAAGGGAGTTAAGTGAGAGATCGACATTACCTTCGGTGGTCTCTACCGATTCGGCTGCCGCCTCCGCCGCTTCCTCCCGAAGGTCCTCCTCTTGGTCGGAGCCTTCCCCTGAGGCGAGCAGGACCTGAAGCTATTGGAGCTTACAACGGTGTCCCGGGCTAAATTTTTTATCACACCGGAAGCAAAGCCCCTTGGCCCTTTTCTATGGTATCTCCTCGTACGAGAGCCGCCGGAATGGTGACCCGCCGTTAGCCGCCGTATTCCTTGCTCCTCCGGAAGCTTCTCGGTGTCGCGGTGCGGTGGGTTGTTCGCGCGGCGCTTGGGATCGAAGGGAGCTTTCTGGCGTGCTCGAGAAATTAGGGCTCGGGATATAACCCGATTTACCCCAATAATCTATCCGGCTACTCTGACCCGCCCGGCCCTTCCTGACCCGATCCACGGCCTCAAGTCGGTCCTCCACCTGCTGGGCTAGGTCCATCATTGCGGGCAACCCATTGGGCCGGTGCATCTTCACCTCCGCCCGTATATCCTCTCTCAGGCTATTGAGGAAGGCGCTTTTGTACACCTCGAATGTCACCGAAATGCTAGGCCTCGAATCCCTCCCGTGCCTCGAGACCGTTCCCCTTGCGGGCGCCGTTAATCGCTCGGTGGGGTCCCCGCTTCCCGTGACAGGCGAATCACTGAAGGAGCAGCTGCGCGCAGCTCCGCCACTCCTCAAGCGGCCCGCGAATCCAGCCACTAATACTAGCTAAGGGCTCGCCCTTCCATACACTGAGGCAGCGGCCAAGATCTTGTCGCCTTCGCCCACTGCTGATCGTGAAATAGTGCTCGCCCGAAGATCCACCCGTGAGGATCTTCCCATGAACAACGGAAGCTCTAGCTTCTTTCCGGTGCTCCCTCGGTTTCCCACTCTCCGGGCGACCTATGGCGTGGATATCCCATCACTTTCCTCGCGCCTCCTCGGGCGGATGAACTTCTCCCGCCCCGCCATAGAGCTTCCCTCCGTGGGGGGCATCTGTCATTCCTTCCCCGCCTGGAGAATTGTTTTCACCCCGCTGTCGCCCGTGGCAACCGATCGATACGCGCGCCTCACCATCAACTCCTCCAGCCTCGCGATAGAGCCCTGGAGCCCGCCGAACTTGGCTCCCATGGAAACCATCTCCACCGAACCTCGCCGAGGCGGGTGCCCAACGTTTCCACGCCTCCTTGGAGGCGAGGAACTGGACTCACCATGTCCCCGTAGGATTGGAGTGCGTCCTGGAACCCATTCAGTCTCCTTTCCATCAACGTGAAGCGATCTGTTTGGTTGGCCATGGATCGGTGCTCTGATAGCAAAACTGTTAGGATTCCCTCTGTTCTAGACAAAAGAAATTCGTGGACAATTGAAAAACAACAAGGTTCCGAAGAATTAACCAGTGGAGGTCTGGTTCTTTTAATTGAATGATAACAAACTTACAGAAGGACGAATTACAATGCTGGAAATAAAAATGGAGGTGAATTCGAGGACACCTGCCTAACCTCCTCAGACTCAAACTATTCTCTCAAAATGGTCGATACTCCCTTCTTAGCCTGTAGGCTATTTATTCCTCTCATTCTAACTAACTTCCCAATTCCCCAAATCTGATCCTCTCACAATTCCCCATAATCCCATAACCGTATTCTAACAACGTCCTCTATCCTTGCCTCGATCCTATGGCAGCCAATTTACTTTCCTGCCCCTGCTCCTTCTTACTCCTTCTTGCGTAAACAAACTTGAGGGCCGGAGTACTAACAGGATGATTAAGAGACGTTAATATAGAACTAGTGGCAATATTGTCAACATCACCAACTTGAAAAATCCAGCAAGCTAAACTGGTATTTAGAAATTAAGCATTGACGTTCCAATATTATATGGAAGCATGGAAAAATGTTAATTGAACATTGTTTCTTCTAAAACATATTTTGGTTGGACATTGGGGAAAGAAGAAGCATCTTTACATGTATTTCATTCTAAAAATTAAAAAGAAAAGGTAAGCTGTTACAACCCTGAAAGCTCTAAGGGGTGGTGATTTGTTAATGTCCTTTGATGTTTACCTAACAGAGATAACAAAGGGACAGGAAGCATCACAAGAAAAGTAGATTCAATAGTCAAGGATAGAGGTAGATAGTTTTCCGGTTCAAAATGATCTAATTCCTTTCTTCCTTTTCTTTTCTCTTCTTTTTTCTTTCTAGATAAGAGGTCAATTTTTTAACTTCCAAAAGAAAAAAATTGTTCTTTGAGGACCTTTTTGCACAGGTTACCAAATTCAAGGTGTATCCCAAAAGGAAAGTTCAAATGCAAGAAACATGTAACTCATGACAAAACAACCAAGTTCCCTCAGCAATACAGCATAACTTAGGAGGCATTCATAGAATCATACCTAAAGTAAGTAAAATGGGAAAATATGAAAAAACAAAAAAAACAAAAAAAAAAAGAAAAAAAAAAAAAGAAAGAACCAGTGCATTGTGACCCAAAAAAAAAAGAAAAAAAAAAGAAAAAAAAAAGGAAAGAAAGAAAAAGAAAGAGACGAAGACAAAGACTGCATAACAGTCTTTATGAAAACGTATCCTATAACATGGATAAGAACCTTGATCTTGTATAAAGGACGCATAACTTCCATCCCACAAAAAGCATCCCATCACATGGTATCGTTTTATATAAATGAGAAAATTTCAAGTTTAACAATTGTTTTTTCCAACTCTATTATTTATGTCATTGTAAATAATTAGATGCCATTGTGGCCTTTTATTTTGTTCTTATTAATTGAATGACACTTGTTTATTTTTTAGTAGAATGGCATAAATAATATCTTTTACCATCTTGAGTGGTATTTTTTTCCCTTCATAAATTATCTTTGTTTCATTGATAAATTCCATTTACAAATTATCTTTTTCCATGAACGTTATTGCAATAAAATTTCATGTCAACTTGTGTACAGTGCAAAGAAATAAAGGAAAACTATCCCATCTAAAAGACTTGAATAATAATAATAAACTTGTGAAATTCACTTCAAGCAAGTTAGCAACTGAAAGAGAGAGGGAGGGGAGGGTTGCTCACCTGAGTATGCCAGTTCCACAACCCACATCCATCACAACTGCACCACTTATGAGAGACGGATTGTCCAAAATAGCTTGCCTGTATGCGTCCATTCTTACCTGCATGCGTAACCACAAAGAGACTTAGGTCTTGTTAGTAAAGTTTTCAAAACGGTCCTGCTCATTCTCCAAGGCAATTGTTTTGGAAAGGGTCAAGGCCAAAACAGGGAAACGAAAATCGTGTTTACACCAAAGTTGAAAACGGCCAGAAGTTGTTTTCCTTTTACTGATTATATATTCTAGGGCTTACATATTCAACGCATATCTTCAAAAACATACCAACGTAAAACCAATGTTTCTAGAAATACAACCAAATACAATTTCAAAAAGCATCCCAATGTCATTACCAAAAAAATTCTTATTTCTATGTTCCTATCCAAAACAAAACCATTTTGAAACACTCTCAAAACAGGCCGTTAGAGACAACGTGGACTATTCACCTCAAACATCAAAAAACATACCTTATCACTAAGCATCTCTTTATGGATGCCAAATGAACTATATGACCCAAAGTAATCTTCATTTGCATTCTTCACGTCCTTTGCTACATGCTTCCGAAAATAAGCCCTTGACTTTTTGTTGCCTGGACAATCAATGCCACTCTCCGCAGAAGAACTTATCATTTCGTAATGATTATCCGAAGCAGAAGCAACATTTTCCGTTTCCCTGTAAATCTCATGATCAATGCGAATCTCTTCACAATTCCTCACAATAGTCGTAAGCTCATTGTCACTGTCATCATCATCATCTTTCTCAGCAATATCTTCATCATCATCTTCAGTGAAACTGTACAAGAGCGGATCATCCTGTAAAAAAGGTTTTAGATACGCTTCGATGTTCCAACGAGGTTTGATTTCTTCAAGACTGAGTGGTTCATGCAAATGAGACTGAAGATCTAGGTTGGACTGACAGGTCAGCCCACAACTCCAACATCTGTTTTCTGCGACCTGGTAATGAATTAAACAAAACAAAATAAATTGAATTTTATACGATTCTTTTTTTTTTTTTTGGCAATTTAAACGTTCTAAAGGTCCACAAGTAAATATATTGCTTCATATTGCGATTCTAACACTCAAATTTGCAAATGTAATATCAGAGCCCATTATTTGATAATTGAGATGTTATTCATCCTACATACTACTAAGTCTTAATAAGAAATTCTCCTGTTTCGTTTCGTTTCTAAGCATTTTTGTTCTATTCAATATTTCAATTAAATACTTGCTACGAACTTCCCATCATAGGATTCTTGAAAAAAAGAATAATAATAATAGCAACAACAATAACAAAAAGCAAGAAGATAAATTTCGACCTGAGAGCGGATGTAATTGAAGAGCTTGAAGGAGGAGTAGAAATCCAAAGAGAGGGATCGTCTGATGGTCGGAAAATCAAAATGGTGAATGGAAATGCAGTGATCGAACAGAGAACGGCTGTGATCGAATGCGTAATCACAGAACAAGCACTTTATTATAGAAGACGAATCATTTCCTCCTCCTTCTTCTTCTTCATTCCAGTCATCCCACTCTTCTTTGTCGGTTTCTTGTTCTACTAGTTCTTCGTCTTCTGGTCGGACAGTTTCTTCGTACTTCACACTACTTTTGTTGTCGGCCATGATTCCTCTCTCTCTCTCTCTCTCTCTCTCTGAACGACAATGGAGAAGAAAGCTTAAACCCTAAACCCCCAAAACTACAAGCTCTTTACTTTTCTGTCCTCCTGTCTCATACCGGCACGCGCCCACGGCCCCACGCTGACGCTCTTTCTTTTAAATTTTTTCTACTTGTGTCCCAGAAAGTTCTCGTGGTTTCAAAGTTTAGTCCCTAAATTTATTGTTTTGACATTTTAATCCCTAAATTACCTATCATATCATCTATTATTTTAATCAATGAAGGCAATGGCGGCCTACAAAAATTTTATATTCTTATATAAGCCCCCAATAAGTTTATTTTTTTTATTTTATTTTCTATATGTCTTCTACCAACAATTTTACTAATTTATATGTATGTGAGCTCTTTTTTTTTTTTTTTTTTCGTTATACCTTGCATTTCGAGATTAAAAACATTTACTTTATATCTTGAAATGTATCTCATTTATAACTTCACATTTCAAATCATGTTAAATACTTACCCATTTTCAGTCAAAATTTATTTTGGCTGTGAAAAGTACTATATATCCTCATATTTTACATTTTTTTTTCTTTTTCTTTCTCTTTTATTAAGAGTGTTTAAGTCAATTTTTGGTCAAAATTGACTAATGATTGATGATTCGATAAAAGATAAGAATTGGGCATAAGTTTGAAATCTAAAGTTATAGATAAGATAAACTCTAAAACATCAGATGTGATTTTTTATAACCTCAAAAAAAAATCTATGATAGGGTATTTTTATCGATCTAATCAAAATCATATTAAAGTATTGATCTAATTAAAATCATATTAAAGTAAAATATATGCAAAACAAAATTTTTTTTTTAATACAAACACAACATTTCAAGACAAAGCCCTATTGGTAGTTTTCTTTTTTTTTTTCATATTGCAAAATTCTCTATATGCATTTGGCAATTCTTTAAAAGTACGGTACTACAAATTTTTTGTATATTCATATTACTATTTTTTAAAAAAAATTAGTATATCATTATACCCCCACTGAGATCGAGGACTAACTCCCCCACTAAATGAAGACACTTAATTAAGACAAATTTTCTTTTGACTTAAAAACTAACTAGTTGGACTCCACATGCTATGCATGTGGGGAGTAATCCTTGTGTTAAGCTTGAAATACCGTGTTATTATTAATGCATATAAAAATTAAATATGAAATTCAAAAAAAGGAAAAAAAAAATTAGGGCAAGAGCAAAAAAAAAAAAAAAGAAGGGGGGCAAGAAAGGTATAAAGTGAAGAAATAAAAAAGTTTTAGGAGAAAATATTTATGGAGGTCATAATTGACAAAATAAATTTTTTAAGGATTATAAAGGAACAATATATAAATTTGAAATAATATATATATATATAAAGGAATAGTTTAAAAGGTTAGGAAAGAAAGTTAAAAAAAGATATTCAAACAGGAATGTATTACTATTTGAAATAATTATTTTAGGGGGTAAAAAAATATTTTAAGCCATAAATTTTTTAAATGTATATATTTTTTTTTTTGAAGGATTGAAATGAAAGGTTAGAAAAGAAAGTAAAAAATAAAATTAAAAAAAAAAAAAAAAAAAGAGAAAATAGAGGAACCAAAACTTTGAATAGTGTTTTTGTCTCTTGAGCAATAGTAAAATCATTAATCACATTTCTTACATAGTTATAAATACAATAAAGATAATAACTGTGGCTATAGATTTAGTTTTAACGGTGAATTCACACATGTACTTCTAATATTAAGATCAAACAAAAGAGTAAAAGATACACTTTTGTTAGCTAGCTTCAGGCAAAAGAGTAATGTTGATTTTATATCAACGTTCGACCAAGGCACATTGTTTTAATCTTCTTTTTTCTTAGAATAACCTTTGGTTTTAATATGAAGGTACAATATTACTACTTTCTAGTTTCTTCTGTATAATATTTTGTTGATGACATCATCATTGCATGGCGATGACGAGAATATGGTCCAAAGATTCGTACAACTAGTGCCTCAAAGATTTTCTATTAAGGATCTTAGACCAATCAATTATTTCTTAAGGGCTCGTTTAGTTCGCTGATTCAAGTTTTTAATTCGAGTTGAGATGTGATTTTATGTGAGAGCTTTTTACTGTAGCAAAAAAGTTAGATGTGATTGTTTGTGAGAGCTTTTTACTGTAGCAAAACTCGAATTCTAAACTCGAATTTGCAAAATGAACGAGACTTAAGTCTGAAAGTTATCCACACAAGCATGGGCTTCTCCTCTCTCAATAACGGTACATTCTGGATTTACTTTCTCGCACCAAGATGACAAACTTCAAACCATACCTAATGCACCCCCAACAGTTCCCCTGCACCTTCGCACCTTCTCCACTCCTGACGATTGCCACCCCTGTGCCCATGCGCCCTTTATTATTTGACATGCTTAAACTTGATTTCTTAATTCTAAAACATTTTCTTATGTGCTAAAAATTCAGAGAATAGTTTTTGTTTGCTAATATTACTCAAACTTTAAAAATTTTAAATTCAATATAAAATATCAGAAACTATAATAACAATAAAACAAACACAATTAAACTCATAATGGGAATTATCCTCGCTTGTCGTTTGAGACCTACTTCCTTCTCTCGTGGTCCTCTTACCAGCTACGTTGTCGTCGGAGGCTTGTGCCAATGATACTTTAAGTTTCTTTTGCTTTGATGTGTGCTCTAGTTTGTAACAAAGGGGTGGCAATGTTATTTTCATCATTTTTTGAGTGCTATTTTGTAATAACAGCGGTGATTTTTCCACCTTCCGATTTAGTTTGTGAGCCCCATCTGATCAAGTTAATTTTTAATGGTGTGGGTGGTAATGTCATCTCTAGAGATCTCTCAGTGCAGTGTTGTTTGTGTCTCCATTATATAGGGTATATATTTGTTGTCTGGATTAGTCCATCAATTGTTGAGGTCATCTCTAAAAAGCTTTGGTCATGCTCGAGTATTTTGTGTTGAGTGGCTATTTTCTTATCGAGTCTCGGTACTCATTTTTGTCCCTGTGCTTGCGACGATTTTCTAGTGGATCCAATTATTCGAGGTCAAATTCCCTTTAATTTAGGGTCATTTGTGACTTTGGTTCAAGTCTGTATCTCTTTTTGTTGAAATGAATTATTTTTCCCTTCCAAAAAAATAGGTGAAAAGAGGTAATATCCTTGATTGAAATTTTGAAATTGATCAAGAAGTCCCACGTGCAAGTATCTCTCCAAGAGACACGCGTGTGTTCCCTGCCATTAGATCGTCTTAGGATGCAACTAGATTGCGAGTGCGTCACACTCTCTTTTAGTGCTCATCACACTCTCCTATTCTTTATAAAAGTCTATAAAAAGTAAGGGGTTGCTCGGTTGCCTGTTTTTAATCGAGAAAGTCCACTCGAGTGTGGGTGGCTGACCCAAGTTTAAGTTCGGCTTCATTATACTCGAGACCAAACTCAAGTCAGCGCTCGAGTTTTTTCCCCATTCTCGAGTTAATGTCCTCCCACCTACTCGAGTTAAGTTCTCTGAACTGCTACAATGATGATTCTTGACCTCTTGAGAGATTCCTCCACCTTTTCCGTTTTTCAAGCCCTGCGTACTTTGACTTTTGACTTTTTCTTGCTTAATTTCTTTTGGGTTTTTTTTTTTCAGATTTGGGGTGCTGGAACCGACACTTTCTTCTGTAAATATTTTTTCTAACAGCCAAGCATCTTCTTTTGATCAGCACAAAAAAAAAACTTTTTTTACAATAATTTAAATGAGATTTTCTCTAATAAGATAAAAAAATAATTATCAATAATTTTTTATTTTCAACCATAATATATATATATATATATAAAGAATTATCTGTTCTATTCATATTCATATTCAATTACAAAAAAACATAATAAATTCAGAAAATAAAAAAATTATAAAAAATCATATCCACTATTCACAACTCAAGTTTTACCACAAATAAATACAAACTCAAAAAAATTCTTAACTCAAACCATAACTCAAGCATACATAACCAAACGCAAACTCAAATTACAACTTCAACTCAAGTTATAACTCAAACTCAACTCAAACTCAACTAAAAAACTTAACTCAAGAATACTTATAAAAGAACAAGCCCTAAAATTTCCATAGATTTTATTATCTTAACTAAGCTAAAAGCCCAAAAATAACAAGGAGCGCAGAAGTGACATGTTCAAAGGCGTACACTTTGTGATTAATCGAGTCATAGCACTTGTACACACTCTTATATGATGGC